>CM042250.1:22709726-23909726 GCA_023566225.1 Romanogobio albipinnatus | reverse complement strand
GGGCCGGAGGGTGTCAGGTTTGGGGACCACACGGTTTCGTCTCTGCTCTTTGAGGATGACGTTGTCGTGTTGGCCCCTTCTAACCAGGACCTTCAGCATGTACTGGGACGGTTTGCAGCCGAGTGTGAAGCGGCTGGGATGGGGATCAGCACCTCCAAATCCGAGGCCATGGTCCTCAGTCGGAAAAGGGTGGCTTGCCCACTTCAGGTTGGTGGAGAGTTCCTGCCTCAAGTGGAGGAGTTCAAGTATCTAGGGGTCTTGTTCACGAGTGAGGGGAGGATGGAACGGGAGATTGACAGACGGATTGGTGCAGCTTCTGCAGTAATGCGGTCGATGTACCGGTCTGTCATGGTGAAGAAAGCGCTAAGCCGTAAGGCAAAGCTCTCGATTTACCGGTCAATCTACGTTCCTACTCTCACCTATGGTCATGAGCTTTGGGTGATGACCGAAAGGACAAGATCCCGGATACAGGCGGCCGAAATGAGCTTTCTCCGCAGGGTGGCTGGGCGCTCCCTTAGAAATAGGGTGAGAAGCTCAGTCACTCGGGAGGAACTCGGAGTAGAGCCGCTGCTCCTCCACATCGAGAGGAGACAGCTGAGGTGGCTCGGGCATCTGTTCCGGATGCCTCCTGAACGCCTTCCCGGGAAGGTGTTTCGGCATGTCCAACCGGGAGGAGGCCCCGGGGAAGACCAAGGACACGCTGGAGGGACTATGTCTCCCAGCTGGCCTGGGAACGCCTCAGTGTCCCCCCGGAAGAGCTAGAGGAAGTGTCTAGGGAGACGGAGGTCTGGGCATCTCTGCTTAGACTGCTACCCCCGCGACCCGGCCCTGGATAAAGCGGAAGAAGATGAATGGATGGATGGATGGATGGATGGATAGTTTTAATGTTTTAATGTACGAAAGATTCTATTTAAAATAAATGCTGTTCTTTTGAACTTTCTATTCATCAAAGAATCCTGGAAAAAAAATGTTTTTCAACATTGATAATAATCATAAATGTTTCTTGAGCAGCAAATCAGCATATTAGAATGATTTCTGAAGGAACACGTGACACTGAAGACTGGAGTAAATGCCACACACCAGTCACATGGGCTACTTTTAACAATCTGTTTTGGTCCTTTTTGGAGTTTGACAGGCGTTTAAACTGTCATTGTATGGAAAAGTTTTTTTGTGTGCTTTATGAAACAAATGAAGTTTCCCACATCAAGATGTTGGGTCTGGGAACACACCATTGGCAGGGCTCAATCCGAGGGGCAGGATAAACGGTTGTCTTTCAAATTCCCTCTGCACGCAATAGGATAGCGGTACAACCAACCAGAGCAACAAAGAAAGTGATGCGGAGCTATTTGATAGATTAAACTTTTGATCTTCCTTTTTTAAGAATGTGTTACGTCCAAGTCTTCCATAGTCGCCGCCAAAGCTGATTTGAAAGACCGCTGTTCGCCAGCTTATTTGTTTTCAAGTAGCATGCGGAAACGCCGCAACTCTGCCGTCATTATGTTAAGCCCGCCCACCGACTCTATACACGATGTGATTGGCCTGACTAGAGTTTGGTTTTTCCAGCTCGCAAGCCAACGGAGAGTTGCTAAGAATTTTAGCATAGAACAGAAAGTGTAAAACCCATTTTTTTAGCAAATAGTCTCTACATTATGTCATATTTGGTCTTCCATGGCTTGTTACCTACATATCTGGGTGGTTTTTACTGTATATTAAATGACCCTACATTCCTCCTTTGCGGTTTTCAGAGGGCTGTGCTGTGTGTATGTGTGTGTTTAAGGTCGTTTTAAGTTCCTGTGTATGTTGGGCGGGTCGGGAAACATTAGACATGTCTCTGCTGATGACTCGACGTTTTTTTTCCGACGATTGTGTCTCTGAGGGAATCCCACTGTGTGTTTTGATGTCTATTTACCGAGTGGCTCTTGTGTCCACAGCTCTCCAGACTCAAACAGGAGCTGGCTCAGATGAGACAGGAGCTGCAGTACAAGGAAATGGGAGTGGAGACCCTACAGGAGTGAGTTAAATTGAGTTAAACTCTTCCTCACACACTTGTACACACACAGAGCATGGGTCGATTTAAGTGCATTTATTAGTGGTGTTTTTTATGGCAGGCATCACTATTAGGCCTGTTATTGCTACTACATAAGGTTAGGAGTTAGTATTAAAGTATTTAACTTCGGCATGCAATATGTCTTGTACTAGAGGTGTTCTACTTCTTGTTTAAGCGATCAGATTTTTGTCTGGCAGATGACAACTAAAAGGGGAAAAGGGACAAAGATGCCAAAGAGGCCTACTCTTTAGACTTTGGAACAGTAAAAAACTACTTAGCAACCAACAAGAACAGCCTAGCAATCTCAAAGCAAAGCAATCTCATAGCAATCACCATCACATTTTAAAATGTAAAACGTATAAAAATCAAGCATAAAGTTGTGTTTTTCCTCCCCGCCCCGCGATACATGACCCCACCCTGTCAAAAACTGTCATTAGTTTCTTTTCCTGCTTTGTCTTATGTTTCCTGTTTATTCATGTTTCTGTTTGTGTGTGTCTCTGTTTGAATAGTTGTCTTTTAACTGAAACTTTTCCAAGTTTGTGGAGACCGGTTCAGAGAGTGCACATCAAATAAGAAAGCATTTGAAGTCAGTCTGTATTTGCACAGCTCACTTTTGACAAAGTCAATCAGTCTTTTCTATTGTTTATATCACCTCCCTCAAACTGTCTCTTGGGGACAGTATGTTAGCAACAACAAAATGACTTGGAATTACGTAAAGTTGAACATGTTCTTATTTGGTTTTGGTATATACACTACTATTAAAAAAGTTTGGGGTCAGTAAGATTTTTTTTAAAGAAATGAATACATCAAATTTGTATTACATTTGGGAACATTTACATTTAATCAAAAGTGACATTAAAGAAATGTATAATGTTACAAAAAATGCCGTTCTTTTGAACTTTACATATATTCATCAAAGAATCCTAAAAAAGTATCACGTTTCCACAAAAATATTAAGCATCACAACTATTTTAAACATTAATTATATTGAAAAATATTTCTTTCAAAAACAATAAAAAAAATCTTACCAACCCCAAGCTTTTGAAAGATAGTGTATAGCATAAGCATAAGTGTATAGTTATCTTCACCGCAAATGACAGAGGTGGACTAAGTATTAATTTTTTATTTTTTTATACTCAACTACATTTTTCTAGTAGATGTAATTTATCAATACTTTTTACTGCACTAAATTTCCTAATTTTTTATTTATTTAATTTCATATATTTTTTTATACTTTTAATAACTTTTACTTGAGTAAAAGTAAGAAAGTACAAATTTTTTTAATGTAATTAAGTATTAAATTATATTCAATATGAAACCTAGTAAAAAGTACAATATTATGCTTTGGAATGTTGTGAAGTAAAAAAAATTCCCAAGAAAAACACTGAAACATGTACTTATGCAGAGTAAAATCTTCACTACTGTCTGCCTCTGCCTGATGGTAATACTTGCAAGGCAGGAGAAATGGTGTTTAAGTTTTAGGTAAGTTTAGGCTTTATGTTTTGGTTCAAAGCTTCTCACTTTTTTCATCCACATATCCGACATGCAAATATTGTACAAGACAACATAGCTGTTGGTTACATTTTGAATGCACATTTTGTAGCACAATGGGAGACCAATCTTTTATTTTAAAAGTTATTATGGATGTTAATGTGGTTAATGAATTGGCTCAGTCATATTCTTAACATTTCAGGATAAAAGATTTGGGTTAGAGGTTTAAAGTCAATCCTACCCAGTTTGAAAGTCATCAATAGCTGTTATGCTAGCACTCTAGTAATATTTTGTCAAGTAGAAAGTGTTCTTCATTTAGACAAGGCCGTCCTTATACTTAGCATAGCTAGCTAGCATTTCAGAGCCAATTGCAGCCCTAATTTCACTATTATTCAGTTCAGTGGAGCAGCAAACCAAAGAGTTACCAGATACCAAACTCTTAAAAAATCAAAATTAGTTACCTGCTCTGCAAATGTCTGACAAAACATACTTTTCTCATACTTTTCTGTTTTCAGCACTAAAATATACAAAATAGAATAGTTGTTTGGATGCTGTGTTTTGAATTGCAGTGAAGCTGTTTGCAGGGAATTATTTTTCATCATTTTAATTTTTTATTTAAAGTGATCCGGGAATAAGTGTAGGGAATTTGACCTAAACCATCAAAAAAGCTTTTTGTGTGTGTGTATGTCTGGAAAAGGAGACTCCACCTCAGGAAGAGGATGCACCAGTTGACTGTGGGTTGCCAAGGCAGGAAAAGCTCAATAAGCAGAGAAAGAGTGAGAGTCCGGAGTAAAGAGAACGAGAGGAGGGGTGGGAAGAGATGAGGAGGGGGCAAAAAGTGCTTGAAAGCATTTTGAAAAACACAGAGATATCTGGCAGCAAATTCCTCCCTGCTTCCTGCATCCCAGTGAGGGTCCTTATCTCTTAGATAGTACACAACTCTACTTGCTCCCAGAATAGCAAGATTAACTCTTTACTCAGAGCTGTAAGAAAATGGAAGCTCCCGTCTTGACATGAGTCGTGAGAGCCTTGGGACCTCTGTCATTTCTTACTGTCAGCTTACTTTTTATTTGAAGTCAGTCTAATGTTTAGTTGGGATAATGTGTTGCTAGTGTCCAACAGCAGTCACCGTACTGTAACGTCGCAAAAAAAACCATTGCTGTCTGAGACATTTTTTATAGAATTAAGTGGCAACATTTTTTAATTACATATTAACATTAATTATTATTATTATTTATTTTATTTGAACTGGGACAGTGCACAATAAAACATTAACCCTGTATATAACAAGGAGAGATGCAAGACGGACCTTGACATGTACTGGTTTAAGCAGGGGAACCTTCTGTGCCATGCATGATTTCAAACCTGAAGTCTTAGTGTATTACCAACAGTAACCTTGGAAACGGTGGTCCCAGCTCTTTTCAGGTCATTGACCAGCTCCTCCCGTGTAGTTCTGGGCTGATTTCTCACCTTTCTTAGGATCATTGAGACCCCACGAGGTGAGATCTTGCATGGAGCCCCAGTCCGAGGGAGATTGACAGTCATGTTTAGCTTCTTCCGTTTTCTAATGATTGCTCCAACAGTGGACCTTTTTTCACCAAGCTGCTTGGCAATTTCTCCGTAGCCCTTTCCAGCCTTGTGGAGGTGTACAATTTTGTCTCTAGTGTCTTTGGACAGCTCTTTAGTCTTGGCCATGTTAGTAGTTGGATTCTTACTGATTGTATGGGGTGGACAGGTGTCTTTATGCAACTAACAACCTCAAACAGGTGCATCTAATTTAGGATAATGGAGTGGAGGTGAACATTTTAAAGGCAGACTAACAAGTCTTTGAGGGTCAGAATTCTAGCTGATAGACAGGTGTTCAAATACTTATTTGCAGCTGTATCATACAATAAATAGTTAAAAAATCACATAATCATTTTTTATTTTAGATTATGTCTCTCACAGTGGACATTCACCTACGATGACAATTTCAGACCCCTCCATGATTTCCAAGTGGGAGAACTTGCAAAATTGCAGGGTGTTCAAATACTTATTTGCCTCACTGTATAAAAACATAAAAAATTGTACCTTACCAAACTTTTGAATGGTACTGTATTTATATATTATGAAATTATTATTATAGTAACTCTTATAGTTCCTAATAAACTCACTACATTGTTTAAACTAAGGCTACGGTCAGACTGCAGGCAAAAGTAGCCGAAATACGAAATCTTTTTTTTTTGTGCTCTTATGTGACTCAGTTCTGTTATTTGCATAACAGTGTGAACAGCACAAACCACATGAAATCAGAATTTGTTTTTATTTATTCTTATTTGGGCCACTTTCATATGTGGTACTAAATTAGATACATGTCTGATGTTTTGCAATGCGACCTCAGTCTGAGCGGTCATATCGGAATTCTTGCGAATTTTACATCACTCTAGAGATCAACATTCGTCACAATTATGTGCTGATAGGAGTCACTCAAAAGGTTTTTACATACTGGTAGTTTATTTGGTCACTCAGTTAATATGGAAGACAGAAGTGACAATGGAGTGGAGGGACACTGAGCTCTAAGCATCACGAATCATGATGACAGCTCTTTACAAGAACAATCTGAGGGAAAACTACAAACTATAAAAACATTCTTCTCTTTCTCCTCATCCATGAATGTTAAACACTGATTTCAGTCTTCTCAATGTTTACGTCTATATGACAGCATAACATATAACATGTAACATAACATATAGCATAACACATAACACGTAACATGTAACATAACATATAACATAACATAACACTGTTTAGATGCAAGATTAATCTTATAATTAAACACCCACTTCAAATTTGTTCATATGTCTATAGGAAAACTTAAATGTGACTGATCTTAAGATCACTTCCCTCCCCTTTCATCCAGTCTTTTTCACTTTCTACATCTTAAAAACTAGCAGCCGGCATGTCTGTTCTGTGTCACCAGGCAGTCGTGCACTGCGGTATTGGGGTGGAAAGGGTGGGTAGATGTCCGTAGTAGCCTGGCAGACTCGGGCCCTGGTCAGGCAGGGCTGTGAAAGGTTGGAGGTTTGAAGGGGGAAACAAAGCCCTACTTGTGTGGAAAGGAGAGGAAGAGGCAGGGCAGGCAAGCTGACAGTACCTGCTGTTGGAGGAGGGTGGCCTGCAGGAAGTGGCCTATGGCAGGAGCTCAGGCGCCACGCCAGAGACATGCTGATGTAAAAGACATGCTTTACGCAGTCTCTCCCCCACTCCTGTGATTATAACCATCAGTTTCTGCAATTTAAGAATCATAGATTTCATTTCATATATTTTAATTTTCATTATGACCTGAATGACAGCTTAAGATGTTTGTTTTTGCTGTATGCAATATTGAGAAACATAACTTTTTTTATTGCTATCCCGTTCAATTTGATGAACGTTATACGTTTTTTAAAGCTAGTTTGGCTGGTTGTTTCTGTTTCTAGAATGGCATTCTGTCTCTATGCCCAACATTTCAGGCATTGCACTCTGGAGGATATATATCCCACAGTGCTTTGGTGCTTTAGAAGGCAGACATTCCCCGACGGGAGGGTTTTAGTGCAGTGCTCTCCAGTTTCACTCGCCTAATTATTATGCCTTTGAGACCAGAAGCTGGTTTAAGTTAAAACAATATTATTCCAACATGGCTAAATGGTTAACCAGTCTGTTAGACAGGTCAGTGAGGCAAGTTTTAATAAATCTAAGCTCACGTCTACAGCTGCCATCTCACGTTTTCCCTTAAAGAGCAATAGATTTTTTTCTCTTTAACATTCTCGCACAATTCTGTATGACTTAGACGGCGAAGTTGGCTTGGCTCTGGTAGAGTAACACCCTGTTTGGCGTAAATAAACTCTGATGTCATTTCTAGTATAACTCTTTATAATTAGTTGAGCGGCACTAAGAGGCTAAGATTCTTTAAACCATATTTAGATGTTTATGAACATACACTTCCAGGCGCAGTCTTGTGCACGGCCATGGAGAATGAAACACAATGTCAATCTACATTTAGATTCATCTGGGCTGCATTTACAGCAGCAAATTGTGTTTAATAAGGAGTCAGAGGAAATGATGACATATGCCTAGGCCTTGATTTGATCTACTAGACCTTCTCCAATGTAGTATTGTGTGTAAGAAAGAAACCTGCATGTTTGTATTTTCAATTATATTGTTTTCTACTCCTAGTACCTCAGTAACAATTAATGTCAGCAGATTAACAACATGGCTGATGGTTTGTTCACTTTTGTGTTGTGTTGAGCAGAATTGACCGGAAGATGTCCAGCAGTCAGACCAACTACAAATTAGATGAAGCACAGGCCATCTTCAGCGAGCTCCGCAGCATTAAAAAAGCCATCAGCACCGGCGAGAAGGAGAGGCAGGACCTCATCCAGGTCAGAAAGTCCATTATCTTCATAGATTTTTCCTTGAAAGATTAAATGTATTTTTATACTTTTGGTATTAGTATTATTTTATTTTTTGATTTAAAGGGTTAGTTCACCCAAATATTGAAAATTAGCCCATGATTTACTCACCCTTAAGCCATCCTAGGTGTATATGACATTCTTCTTTCAAACCAATACAATCTGAGTTATATTAAAAAATATCCTGGCTCTTCCAAACTTAATAATGGCAGTGAATGGCTGTTTCTGTTTTGAAGTCCATATGCTTCCGCCGTATGCATCAATTTACGGCGAAAGAGTAACCCAACATGACACATGACGTATTGACAGACACGGAAGTGCAGAGGATGGAGAAAAAAAACACCGGTCATGGATTAGAAGTCTAAAATTTTCATTTTTAAAGAGAAATGCCGGAGGATTTCGATATAAGAGAAGAGGGGCTTGAGATTGTTGCCCAGCCCTATTTGTTTGAACTTCGAGAGGCATCAAAGCTTGCAGTACTCCTACATCCTGCGTCATATATCGCATTGACTTGCGTAGGCCGTCTGGAGGAAGCTAGTTATTTTAGTTTTAAAAGTTTTAAATATGAATATTTTTCTTAAACAAACGCATCGCTTCGCTTCAGAAGGCCTTTATTAACCTCCGGGAGCCGTGTGGAACACTTTTATGGCACAGACAGACAGACAGACAGAGACAGATAGATAGATCAACAAGAGTCTGGACATTTTTTTTTAATATAACTCTAATTGTATTGGTCTGAAAGAAGAATGTCATATACACCTAGGATGGCTTGAGGGTGAGTAAATCATGGGCTAATTTTCATTTTTGGGTGAACTATCCCTTTAATGCCAAAGTAACTATGAAAACACATCATCACAGTGTTGTTTTAGTAAAATCTCAACCAATTCTGCTCTTTTCTGGGGTGTAACACACACTTTTCACAATCCAGTCGATCCCTAATGGATAAAATCAAGTCCTGCCCTCAATTTTTTTTTTCTCTTTGAAAATCCTGATGCACTCAGAATGATGTCATGTTACTGAGGTATACTAAAATGCACTGCAAACAGCAATTTACGTTAACTGTAAGAATTCTATATAGTTCCTGTGTACTAAATGCACCAATGCATATTGAATAGACATTCATATCTCCCCTAATTTATTATTCATTTTAACACCTTCAGCCTTCTCTCAGATCTTTTATTTTAAGAGGTGCTGCCATCTTGTGGTCATAACTGATTACTGGGAATTTCTGTAATGAATATCACCTTTAATTTGTTGTTCTTTTACTGTGCACAGAGCCTGGCCAAGCTGACGCTGAACTTCTGTGACTCCATTAATGAGGTGGCCAACAATGCAGAAACCCTGGGTGACTCCTGTAGTGTACAACAATACACAGACACTGGCTGCCAGACTGATCTGATGGGAGAGGTTTGTCAGGATCTTGTTTTGTGCAACTGAAGTTTCAGTTGTTTTACATTTGACAGTATGATTTTGTGCCATCACAGAGATACAATTCAAGTCATATATGCTAAATAATTTTTTTAACTTGTAATTCCTCTCTTACAGTTTGGCACCCAGGAGCCGTCAATGCTTGCAGACAGAGTCAAACTCAATTGGCAGTATGAAGAGGCTAAAAAAAAGTAAGTGGATTTGCAACACTGCACAAGAGTTGGTTGCTGGATGCAAGATAAAATCCCATTCATTTTCTCTATAGAGAAATAGATTTTTCAGAATTCAGAATTAACCTGTAAACCTTTTATGACAGACCTACTCACTTGTTATTTGCACTACTGGAAAAACTGTTTACTTATGCATCTTGCACTACCATACCTTAACTGGATTATGCTCATTTGCACTGCCTGTTTACATTTGCATTTTGCACCGTACTTCTAACTGTAATATGCAATCACTTCCACTGCACTTTACACTTTTTTTCGGATAGCTTCTGTCCATACATCATTGCACTACCTTAATCTACTGCTATATTCCTCATCTTAGCCTAACATATTGTATACCTCTATCTGTAAAATTCAGTTTTTAGTAATAGCCATCTGTATATTATATTATACTCATAGTACATATTCACCTGTAAATTCTGTTTATAGTAATAACCATATATATATATATATATATATATATATATATATATATATATATATATATATATATATATATATATATATATATATATATATATATATATATATATATATATATATATACTTGTATATATATACTTGTATATATATACTTGTATATATATATTATACTTATTCAGTACATATCCATGTCCTGCACTTATTCATCCATTGTATATCATGCACTTATGCAACCGTTGTATATCCTGCACTTGCTGCTATTGCACTTCTGGTTAGACCTAAACTGCATTTCGTTGCCTTGTACCTTGTGTAATGACAATAAAGTTGAATCTAATCTAATCTAATCTACTCTAAGGTTGTTAAAGTTTTGTATATGTGATATATACAGAATTCAAACATCAGTCACTGTGTCCCAATTCGCATACTATCCATCCTAAATATTCAAAATTAGAATGAGTGTGTCCCAAATCATAGTATGTTGAATTTAGTATTCCAAAGATACCTGGATGGTCTTTTTACAGTTAGAATCCAAAGTGCCGATCTGTGTACACTCTCTAATGGCTAATATTACCCACAACACATTGCATGTTGGATGAGGATTTGATTAGAACTACAAACACAAATAAAAAGTGTTAACTACAAACATGGCGGATGTGTGAGATGGTTAAGGGACGAAAAAAAAACATTTATTCAATGTTATACACATTATATTTCATCTGCAACAACATTGCAAACTTTTATAAAGATAAGTTTGGTCATTAACTTTTAAATGCATCATTATGCAAATACATGAGGGGTGTTCTCCGCATGAAAGACCCAAACTATTTTGCTTTCTGATATGGTAGGACATTATATTAAATTGGATGTTGAGGATTTTAACTGTGACAAGATGATTGGCTTGCCTACTATTTCGCTGCACACTCAGAAGTATGTACTTTTTCTTCACAAAAACAGTACATACTTTTAGAGAATAGTTCAAGTAGGCAAATTGGGACTTTCAGCATGAATTTTTTTTTTGGGTGATGATTATGATATATGGAAATATACGGTATATATATACTATGCAAATATCATAAGTCAAATCACTAAAAGTAGTATCACACCTGCCAAACCACCTGATTTCAGTCATGTGATTTTAAGGAGCAAAAGTTTTATGACTAAGGAACTGTATGATCATGTGCCTCGTCCACTGCCTTTAAGGGAAACCCTGTCTGGATTTGCTGTGTAATAATATTGCTACTACTTCACAGTAGATTTTAGTGGTTTGTATAAAAGTAGAGTGGTGGATTGATGTGGCCTACATTACATTTGGAAGCTCCTCTATATTGTAGGAGGAACTGGTGCTGTAGTTTTTGGCTTCTATGTTATAAGAGTGGGTCCATGCAAACCTTTTTACAAGATGCATGTTTCCATAGCAACAGAGTTGGCCACTGAGATCCAGGTATGACATCAGAGAGAGAGAGAGAGAGAGAGAGAGAGAGAGAGAGAGAGAGAGAGAGGGGGGTGAAAGGGGAGAGAGAGAGAGAGTGAGCTGAGAGAAAAAGAAAGCTGTGGAAACTTGCATGCTCTCTGACTGAGTCACAATATCTGAACTCCAAAGTGCAGAAACACAATTACTCATGTTAAACATAAAGCTGCAGTGTCTGTCTGCTCTTTAATGTTTTTACATAAACACATACACATATCAACAATATTACATGCTGGACATGCCATTCATTCTATTTACCATTATTATTTATTTTACTACTCTTCAGTTATTTTCAGTTTTAAAATAAAATGTGACCAAAAATCCAGTAATCCAGTAAAAGTTATTACAATTTAAAATAACAATTTAATATATTATGTAAAATCAAATTTTAATATATTTTCAAATGTAATTTATTCCTGTGACGGTAAAGGTGAATTTTCAGCAGCCATTACTCCAGTCTTCAGTGTCACATGATCCTCTAGAAATCATTCTAATAGCTGATTTGGTGCTCAAGAAACATTTCTTATTATTATCGATGTGGAAAACAGTTTTTTTTCCCTGCTTAATATTTTTTGCAGAAGCCCTGCTAAACATTTTTTTAGGGTTATTTGATGAATAGTAAGTTCAAAAGAACAGCATTTATTTAAATTAACATTTTTTGTAAAAAAGTAAACGTCTATCTTGAATACAAGTTTCTGAATGATGGTTTGGTTATTATTGAATGGAAGTAATACTAATCATGGAACTGTACGTGTAACCTATGTGAACAGTCTGCATTTATCATTTTTCAGAAGTTAAGATGATCCCTTGTTGTCTCTCTCTTTCTCTCAGGATGTCCAGTATTCAGCATCAGTTGGCCCAGTTGGACAGTGAGAGCTGGTCGGGACGCGCAGAGGCCGACCGGGATCTGGACTGTCTGCAGCTGCTCCGGGAGAAGGAGGCCCTGCTCCAGGAGATCACTCTGCTCAGCCAGCAGAAGCACTCCTCCGAGACGCTGCTCCAGCTACAGGAAGAGAAACGCAGGCTGGAGGAAGAGGTGCAGAAAGCCCATATTGTCCAGAGTCAGGGGGCCAATCAGAGGTCAGAATTTCTTTTTTTAATACACAGTCATGTATGTTGATGTTTAACAAATGTGGTATTCTAAAAAGAAGATCACTTCTAATGGATTGTTGCATTTTTAATTGGCAGAATGTTCTCAAGGATATCTCAGGTGTTGTAGACCAAAGTAAAGTATGTTACAATCGTGCAGAAAAAAGAATAGTTGCACTAACATGGCGATAATGAAAAGCACGTCCTGTAAACATAATATACCTCCACTAAAAACATGGTGGTAGAATTATGTATTCGTTATCAGCAAATCTTGCAAACAAAATAGTTCTGTAAAAGTTTTGTAAATGCCTGCAGAGGTAAATAAGGGTGCCCTCATTTCCCCACTGAACAGAGCAGATGTGCTTGTGCCAGCTCTGATCTGCTCATTATGAGCATTTCATATCTGAGACCTCATCTGAGACCTCAGCTGAGACATATAGGGGTCTTTTTTCTTATTACGTCAATATACATATCAGCTTTCATACCCTCACCTGCATGTTTTTCTGTAATGTAATGAATATTGATGCATTTTATTTGTCTCATTAGGATCCATAAAATGGTAGAATAGTATTTTCCTATGATGGCCAAAATTACATTTCATAACAGATCTTATATGACTATAGTTTACTTCTGGCAGACTATGCACTGAAATCATTTCTAGTTTTGCACAATGAACAATTGAACAAATAGTATTGCATTTGTGATATACAGTCTGTAATTCTTTGAAATCAAGCAGACATCAAATGGTTAGTTAAAACTGACTCTGTATCATTATTTAACTGTATCAAATGTGTGTATGTTGTGTAGGATATTACAGCAGGAGAAGAGGAATGTACTTATGAGGCAACTAGAGGAAGCCACCCGTATCACCACCTATCTACACTCTCAACTAAAGAGGTATATCACACACAACCTGAACACCCTCATACAAACCTGATTCAGAAGGCAGAAAACAAGCTGTCAGTTTAACACATGTATGTAATTATTATTATTATTATTATTATAAAATTGATCAATAAAATGTAATATAAAAAGAAAGAAATAAGAACATTTAGGACAAGGTGTGTGTGTGTGTATATGCATGTAGGTGCACGCACCCGCCTCCTCTCATTCAGTCAGTTTAATCCTCTGAACATTGCGAACAGGTGTTCTGCTGGACTTTTGTTAGTATTGGTGTGACCGGTCTGAATTTCGCGCGGGGTTGCACATAACGTTAATTCTACTAATTCCGCAGATTTCGCGCTCTCATCTGAAGCGCACACACATACCGTAATAGTAATTTTAAAAAAGATGACTTTTGGCTGTAAGTCACTAATACACTTCTGTTCAATAAACAACATATTGACAACATATTGTCAATAAACAAAATAAACAACATATTTACCTTTGAAAACTCTTTTCTAAAGCCTTTTTCATCTGCCACCATAATGTATTGAATTATTATCATGTGGCTTTTGCAAATATTCCATCAAATGTTGATAGAATATTCAGTGTGATTATTGGCTACTGATTTGATTAAGAAGCAAACCATGTAAAATGATTTTTCTTTTTCTTTTTTATCAATTAGCACCCCTAATCAAAAGAGGTAATGATAAAAACATAAAGACAAATACAGGATGTCTAACCACATCAACCCAAAATGACAATTTCTCTCTGTGTGCAGCCTATCAGCCAGTAATCTGACAGTGTCCTCCAGCAGTAGCCGTGGCTCTTTAGCCTCCAGTCGTGGCTCTTTGGCATCCAGCCGTGGTTCTCTCAGCTCCGTCAGCTTCACCGACATCTACGGCCTACCCCAGTATGAGCGAACAGAAGGAAACTCTGATGTTCTGGACCCTTCTTTCCGCTACCTTCTCCCCTTGGAGACCCACAATAGGGACAGTTCAGCCTTCGGCCCAAAACGTTCGCACAACACACCACAGTCTCTCACTTCTCTCTCCTCTCGGTCCTCGCTCTCGTCGCTCTCCCCTCCCAGCTCCCCCATGGACACCCCCTACCACTCGGCCCCTCAGGACTGCCCTCTGGCCCAGATGACAGAGGAGTACATGGAGGTGGCCAGCAGGGGACTGCTGGCCGAAGGGCTGCGGAATCAGACTCAATCCCAGCTGCACACTACTCTTCCTGGGGAAGGGGAAGTGGGAATCCCAGCCACTGCACATCTCCTGGAAGGGAAGAGCCATAGAGACGGAGTTCTCCAAGGAACACACAGCTCCACAGGTGATGAATAACAACCGGGAAATGTTAACATTAGTTAATAAAAATACAACTGTTCATTGTTTATGTTAGCCCAGGTCCATTAAATAATATTAACAGATACAATATTTGATTTTAATAATATATTAGTAAATGTTGACATTTACATTAAACATTGACATTTAGATTAATTAATGCATTAGATGTATTTTTCAATGTTAGTAATGTTAACAAATAGAATCTTATTGTAAAGTCTTACCAAAAAATTTAACGTTTTAAACATTTAAGCGCACTGTTTTGATGTTAAAAATTATTTACATTTTCTGTTTTTTTTGTGTGTGTGTTTATATGTGACTCCATATAGGAGTGACCCTGCGCTGTAAAAGTGCAAGTCGGACCAGTAGAAGAGCAAGACGAGTGTCTGCAGGAGTAAATGAAGATATTTTAGCAACAGACAGCGGGGTGTTTGAAGCCTGGAGCAGAAGGTGAGAGGAAATTATGTAATAAAGATCAAGACTTTATAGCGATAGTTCACCAAATAAAAAATCTTTCATCAATTCACTCACCCTCATGCCATTCCAAAACCATAAAAGAAAATAAAGTATTGACCAGGGGTTGTTAAGCTCCCAAAAATACTATAAAAGTAGTATTTGTATAATAATACTTTACTTTTTTTTAGTAAGGTTAATACTTTTATTTAGCGACGATGTATTATTTAAAAGTGACGGTAAAGACATTTATAATGTTACAAAATATTTCTAATTCAAAGAAATGCTGAACTTTCTGTTCATCAAAGTATCCTGAAAAATGTATCACAGTATCCACAAAAAAAATTCTCAGCATTGATAGTAATAAGAAATGTTTCTAGAGCATCAAATCAGCATATTAGACTGATTTCTGAAGTATCATGTGACACTGAAGACTGGAATAATGGCACCTGAAAATTCAGCTTTGCCATCACATGAATAAATTATATTTTAAAATGTATTAAATTAGAAAACATTTAAACGTTTTAAATTGTAATGATATTTCACAATATTTTCAGTGAAACTTAGTTAATATTACTAACCCCAAACTTTTGAACAGTAGTGTATAGGGCTGGGTATTGACACAAATTTCACGACTTGATTCGATTTCCATTCACATGCTTTCAATTCAGATTCCTATAAAGTTCCGTTCATTCATCAACTGAAAACAGGATGACTAATCGATTCTTGGGATATAAGAATCGATATCGGTTCATAAAAATGAGAATCGATTTAAATCGAAAAATCTATATTTTTTACCCAGCCGTAGTAGTGTATACTTATGTATACCGTAAATCCTCTAATATAGGCCCGGGCCTTTATTTTACTCAAGCGCATCGCGGTCCAGGCCTTTATTGGAAGGAGGCCAGAATTAGAGGCAGGCCTCAATTTCTATTTGAGCAAATCAAACTACCAGTAGAATGACTAAAAATGAGATTTTGCGTCTATTTCAACCTATAAAATACTCGGTTCATTTATTGAAAACGTACAGTTACCATAACATTATGGTATGCATACAGAACATTAACAACAAATACCGGTAATTCAGGCTAAATTCCAGTGTAGAAATATGGTAACAAAAACGTAGCAAACATAGGCTACCGGTAGTGCATTGTAAACACTTAACCATACACGTCTTACATGCGCTTCATTAGGTGCACACTAGCACACACACGTAAGGTTTCTCGCTCTCTCTCTCCCTCTCTGCCGTGCGCGCGTGCACAGTTTGTGTCTCGCATGCGCGCTCTTGCTCGCTCGCTCTAGATTGCGGGAGAATTTTACTAATTTGCGGGCATCAGGGAGCCGCTATAAATATGCGGGAGACTTGGGATGTCTGGGTGATTGACATGACCAGTACCCTGTGGTACTTGCATGTTACTATCACAAGCAAGCATAATGTTGAGGCCTGCCCAGAAAAACGTTGGTTCTAATAATAGCCCCGGCCGCTATTAGAGACCGGCCTTTATTTACCTTCGGTGACAGCGAGACCGGCCAATGTTGGAGACCCGGCCGCTAATGGAATACAGGCCAATATTAGAGGATTTACGGTAGTAGTGTATACATGCAGTCAGTAAGTTGTTGCTGTGTTATAATTATGTATAAATGTCTCTATCCAGTAGGACAGAGGAATCAGAAGAAGTCAGTTTTGCTCAAGATGTCACAGCCTCAGAGCCAGTTCAGATTCAGCTTGGTCTTCTGTAAGCGGCACACACTCTCATACACATACATGCATACTTCCCTCGTTATAAACTACCAAATCACTCATATTAAAACATTCATTTGTTTGTTCTTTCACTCTGCTCTTTTACAGATATGATTCAAATGGCATGTTTTTGCTGCTGCATGTCCTTCAGATGAGAAATTTAAGCAAGGCCACCATTAGAGATGGATGCAAAGTGTAAGTACTCCCATTTTACATCCATTAATGCAGTGATGTCCCCTGCAGAAACTATTTTGTACCTAGTGCTTTATCTCCTTGTTTGCATTTTTCAGATTTGTGAAGGTTCATGTTCTCCCGGTGGACTCCAGTCGGCCCTGCACATATTACTGCTGTAAGGCCCAGGAGCCTCAATCTCTTCTCAGCTTTAATGAGGGCTTCCGGATCCCCCTGAGTGCTGGAGGCCCCGGAGCCCATGTCTTACAGTTAAACCTCTGCGCTGTAGGACCCCTCGCTCAAGAGGAGCTACTGGTTAGACTAAAATTCACCCTTATGGATACTTTCTATCTGGATACTTTTATGCTTTTATGATTCACTATTATGCTGATAATTTAAGTTGTAATGAAATGTGTTGTATTTGCTAAAATAATCAAATTAGGAGTAGTTTTGGACCCTGCTGTATGTAAAACGAACACTTGAAGTTGTTAAAGTGTGTGTGTTGCTGTGAGATGATGTGCTACTGACCTGTGTCTATTTGTGGCTCAGGGTTCTGCTCAGGTCTCGCTGACAGACTGTGCTGGTAGCACAGAAATGATCTTCCATTGGCTCAAAGTGCAGATCCACAGCACAGAGAACCACAGGCCCGAGCACAGCCGCCTAACTAAACCCAAGCGCATTATGGATGAAGAGGAGGAAAAGGTCGAAGGGCAAGGCAAGCTTGAGGTGAGATCACAACACTGGACACTTTCTCACCCCCGACACCCTTAAAGGGACAGTTCACCCAAAAATGAAAACTCTGTAACCATTTACTCACCCTCGTGTTGTTTCAAACCTGTATGAGTTTCTTTCTTCTGCTGAAGTCAAAAGAAGATATTTTAAAGAATGTTGGTAATCAGACAGTTGACGGTAGCCATTAACTATCGGGAATTAATTGCAAATTGCTGCAATCTCATGTGAGTGACAGGTTTTTGCAAGGGAAAGGTTATCGTCCCGCCCTTGAGCCGGTGTACACATAATCAGAAAAGAGAAGTGGTTGCATCTTGGGAAGTTATTTTGAATTTATATTTGTAAAAAATGAATGATTTGCACAGATAAATCATTTATAATGACTGCCACGGATAAATCATTTCTAATAAAAAATAACAATAGTCCATTTTGATTTCATGATGACTTCAAGGTCATCTAAGAGTATTTTGCCCAAATAAAAGTAGTTTAACATTATAAAGCAAAGAAATCAAGGCAGTCATAAATATTAGTGTTGTATTTTTTTGTAAAAATAAATGTATCATTATTATTATTAATGTTAATAATAATAATGATTGTACATATTTTATTATTTTACAGTACAATAGCATTTCTTGGTAACTCTAATTTAGGGTTCAATTCTCACTATTAACTAGTTGCTTATTAGCTTGCATATTACTAGGATATTGGCTGTTTATTAGTAAAGCAGATAATAATGCCTTATTCTGCATGACCATATTCTACATCCTACCAATACATAAATGTAACAACTACCTTACTAACTATTAATAAGCAGTAATTAGGAGTTTATTGAGACAAAAGTCATAGATAAAGGATTAGTTCACTTTTAAATAAACTTTTGCTGATAATTTACTCACCCCCATGTCATCCAAGATGTCCATGTCTTTCTTTCTTCAGTTGAAAAGAAATGTTTTGATGAAAACATTCCAGGATATTTCTCCATATAATGGACTTCAATGGGCTCCAAACGGTTCAAGGTCCAAATGACAGTTTCAGTACAGCTTCAAAGGGCTTTAAACGATACCAGACGATGAATAAGGGTCTTATCTAGCCAAACGATCAGTTTCTGTGAGAAACCGAGCAGTATTTATGCTATTATTTTACCTCTTATCAGTCGAACGTGATAATCTCTGAGCTCCACCATAACTTCCACTAAGTGAGGTCAAATATGAGACACGCACTCACTCACTCACACACACACACACACACACACACACACACACACACACACACACACACACACACACACACACACACACACACACACACACACACACACACACACACACACACACACACACACACACTCGGGTCACGCGGAGACACACACACATGGGCCTGGCCCATAACGTTACAAGTCTGATCACGAGTGAACCAATTCAATAACACCTTCTCCACCCTGTGACAGCGTGCTAAGGTATGTAATCAATAGGTTTCAAACAATCTGTAATGTTATGCAAAACTAACACTTATAAAAAAACATGTTTTAGCCTACTCACATGTGTTCAGAAAGACGCTTATGCAGGGACGATCCTTAGCTCACGAGTCGGTGGGCGGAGCTACAGAAGCATATTTATCTGTAGAGGTGGTCTTATTACGCAAGAGATCCGCACATTCTGAGAGCTCTCGTTTTCTGGGCCTGGTGTCAATAAAAGCTTTTCTTTGACTAACAAGGACGTTTTCAGCTCTGAAACTTATATATTCTTATATTACCATGACCTTTTATATATCAAAAGCTCAAGGGAAAGTTTATTTCTCAGTTCATCACCCCTTTAATAGTGAGAATTGGACCCTAATCTGAATTGTAACATTTCTTTACTCATTTGTTTAATTAATGATAAAAATATGTCAACCAAGTAGCCGAAGTTGCCCGTACACTGAGAAAAAAAAGGTAATCAGAAGAAGGCTATGGGCTTGAACGTTTGCTCTCTGGTCTGCTTTTAATACACTTTGCACTTTTTTTCACCTTTTTCACATGCAAAAAGTAAAATTAAAATTATACCTTTTTTTATGGTCTGACTTTTTCAGTGTATGGTCAGCTGGTTCTACACACCTGAGAACAAACTTTAACGCATGCAATTCTTTTAGATGAATGATAAAAAATATTACATATTAAAAATATTATTGTTAATAATAATCAGTTTATTATAAAAGTTTAATGTGAAAATATTTTATTATAATGTTCATAAAGATTTGCTGAACAAACAGAATAATGATAGTTCCACAGAATGTACACTGTACTGAAGAAATCAACTTACAAAATGACTGACTTTGGTTGTCTTTTAGTCGCATATTAAGTTAAAAATGTCTTTCCTCTGCTGCCCATTTTCGTGTAGGTGTCAGTGGTGACTCATTTGGAGGAGATGAAGAAAGAGTTACAGAGAGGTGAAGAGGAGCTGGAAAGGAAGGAAGAGACAGGGGAGGCGATTTCTGAGAGGTCCACACAGTCACTGTCTTTCTATAAACTGATAAACATTTCAGCTTTATGACTGTAAGAGCACATCAGATGATGCTTTGTTGTTTGTGTGCTGTAACTGCTGTGTGTGATTTAGGAGTTGGCAGGCTGAGTCAGTGGACAGCGGCTGCAGTAACAGTACAGCGTTTGTCATTCCCTGTCCCGAGAGTCTTTGCGGTGAAGGTATCTGCGTGACCTCTGGGAGACGCTGTCTCCAGCCTGCAGAGAGAAATCCAATTGTAAAGGTATTGTGAAGTGTTACAAAAGTCATAGCAACTTTATGAATTGGCCTCCTATTATTAAACTTTTATAAACAGTTGTAGACTCAAGGTGATGACACACAGGGCAACATTTTGAGAAATGTTGTCGGGCATTGTTGCAGTCAACAGCCAATCAGGTGACACAGGACTCACGACCGATCTAAAGTATCCAGATAGAAATTTGTTGCCAATTCTCAATAGGAAAGTGCCCATAGCAAGATCGCTTGGCAACATTGCTCAAAAAGTTGCCCTGTGAATCATCACCTTCAGAGGAACTTGAAGCAATATTCCATGTTGTTTAGAAATTGATAAAGAAGTTCTTTAACAAAAATACAAGCTGTCATGTTCTGTAGGAATACTTTGCATTTAGTTTGTTACTTTCTCCTCCTAGTGGGCATCTAGGAGTAATTCATTGTGTTCATATATAATTCTTACATTGCTTTCAGTGGTTGATTTTATCACACGATGCAGTCTGATCAGGAAACAGATTAGTAGTTATATTCCATACGGTCAGCTTGCAGCTCTAGTCACCTTATCCTGTCTCCATTTCTGTTTGTGCCTTGGGAAAGCATCGCTTGCAAGTTATATTTGAATTGATAGTTAATTACATTGATACACATGCGTCATGCAAGACGTTCTGTGATGTTACTTGAATATTTATTTGTTAACATGTGAAAACTGCTATTGTATAGCCTTTCATAGTTTGTTAGTTTAGCTGTTGAGCTGCACATACTATATTTACAAGTTATTTACAGCTATAAGCATACCAGCTGAATGTAATATATGTTACAACTTTGTAGCTTAAAGGTATATTATTTTATGTCTGTTAATGTATGACGCGTTTGAATAGCATTCAGTGATTGGTACTATCTTTCTGTATCATTTCAGTTTTACAAAGATTCTTTCATGAGAATTACGACAACAGTAAAGAGCCTTGAACTTTACTCCAGCCTCTGACTTTCTCTTGAAGACCGTTAGCTATCTGTCGATTTGTGTACAGTCACACATACTGAGGACAGAATACAAGCTGCACATTTCTACTTTAAAATGCATTGGTCTGCTTGTCTGTTGAGCTTCTGTTAAATGCGAATGACTTAAGTGTATTGTTCGCATAATATTATTAACAGTCAAAAATATTTTTTTAATGCTTTTGAAAGAAGTCTGTTATGCTCACCAAAGCTATTTGATCAAAAATATTATTACAATTTAAAATAAGTTTTTATTTTAATATATTTAAAAAAAATATTTATTCTGTGACAGCAAAGCTGAATTTTCAGCATCATTACTTTAGCCTTCAGTGTCACATGATCCTTCAGAAATCAATCTAATATGATGATTTGGTGCTCAAGAAACATTTCTTTAGCCTGACAAGCCAGACCCACATCAAGATGTTGGGTCTGGGAACTCACCATTGGCAGGGCTCAATCCAAGGGGCAGGATAAACGGTTGTCTTTCAGATTCCCTCAGCACGCAATAGGATAGCACTACAACCAACCAGAGCAACGAAGAAGGTGAAGCGGAGCTAGTTGATAGATTAAACTTTCGCCGTATCCGGTCGGCAAACCTCTTTTCTTAAGAATGACTTCAGTGCCGTTCTTTGTTCTTTTCTCAAAGAAAAGCTTAACTCCAAGTCTTCCAGAGTCGCGGCCAAAGCCGATTCGAAAGACCGCTGTTTGCCAGCTTCTTTGTTTACAAGTAGCATGCGGAACATCGGAAAGTCTGCCGTCATTATGTTATGCCCGCCCACCGACTCTATACGCGATGTGATTGGCCCGAGCAGAGTTCGGTTTTTCCAGCTCGCCAGCCAACGAAGAGTTGCTATACTAACCTGGCTGCAAATTAGATTTGCTGCCGCTAGGGTGCGTCTAGATTTCTAGGCAAACATTTCTTATTATCAATGTTGAAAACAGCTGTTCACCCAAAAATTCTGTCATTAATAATTACTCACCCTCATGTCATTTCAAACCTGTAAGACTTTCGTTCATCTTCAGAACACAAATGAAAAATGTGACCTCTGAGATATTTCTGCCCCTCCATTGACAGTCCAAGAAACTACTACTTTCAAGCCCAAGAAGGCAGTAAAGACATCATTAAAGTAATCCATGTGATTACACTGGTTTAACCTATAAAGCAACGCAAATGCTTTGTTTGTGCAAAAATACAAAATATTAGCCTCCAACATGTTCACGCAACAACATCTGCTCTCGCTAAAAAAAAAAAAAAAAAAAACATGCGTCGTGACATTCTTGTGAACGCTTGTTGGAGATTAATATTTTGTATATAAAGTGGTAAGTTTTTTTGCACAAACAAAGCACTTGCGTCACTTCATAAAATTGAGGTTAAACCACATGGATTACTTTTATGATGTCTTTACTACCTTTCTGGGCCTTGAAACTGGTAGTTGCGTAGTCTGTCAATGGAGGGACAGAAATCTCTCAGATTTCATTAAAAAGATCTTCATTTGTGTTCCAAAGATGAACAAAAGTCTTGCAGGTTTGGAACAACATGAGGGTGAGCAATTATTTTTGGTTAACTATCCCTTTAAATAGATTATTAAACGAAGTTCATTTGTATGTTTTTCAGGTGGACAAAGCAACCAACACAGAAGGTGTGTTTCCAGAGCCAATGAGGATGCGGCCGAAAGAAAGGGCAGGGCGCTGGGGTCACAGCTCTCCGTTCATGCGCAGCAGCACAATAGTCAGATCTCAGACATTTTCACCTGGAGCGCGCAGTCAGTACGTCTGTAGGGTAAGTAGAGAAACACACATTTACGTGTATTAGTGATGGCTTAATTTCAGTAATTTATTAATCTAGTAAATACACTGCATAAAATGTTTTTCTTACTCAGTATTTTTGTCTTGTTTTCCAGTACAAATATCTAAACATTCTTAAATCACATTATTTTGCTTCACAAGTAAATGTATCTTGCTAGGAAATTAAAACGAGAAAATCCTCTAACAGGTGAGTCAGAAAAACAAGCTTAATTCAAAGGGAAAACAAGATTATTTTTTAGATTTATTTAGTTTTGATAGATTTTTCAGTATTCAACACATAATAACTTATTATAAACGCATTATAAATGTATCTTTATTTAAGAATATTTCGATATTTATACTGGAAAACAAAACAAAAATACTGGGTAAGAAAATCATTTTTTACAGTGGTCTCAAAACCAAAATAAATGATTGATGAATCCTGCATCAATAAAAAAACAGCTTTACACAATGTACCACTTTCCATTTGTTTTCTCTCCTTCACAGTTGTACAGAAGTGACAGTGACAGCTCTACTCTACCAAAGAAATCCCCCTTCATCAGAAACACTCTAGAGCGACGAACTCTGCGACATAAACAGGTTGGACTGACCGTGTTGCTCTGTTACACACATTTGATTATTTTTTGCTCTGGAAGTGTACTTATGTGTCCGTTTCACGTGACTGCAGCAGTCTCACCGCTCCTCTCTGGCTGAGCAGCCCACACGTACCTCTCTGGACCTGGAGCTGGACCTCCAGGCCTGCCGTACGCGACAGAGGCAGCTGAGCGAGGAGCTGGCCGCACTGCGGGAGCTTAAACTGCGGCTAGAGGAGCCCATGCAGGGCCCCCGCAGCCCCGCGGACCTCCCTCATTGGGCCCTGCGGGATGAGCGTTTCCGAAACCTGTTACGTGAGGCCCAAAGACAGGTACTGCCCATGTATATGTCTATTCTGCATCTGCTCTGCCACTTTCCAAATTCACAGATTTATTCATTTGGTAACACTTTGGATAACGTAAATGCATTAGTTATGAACTAACAATTCTTTTACAGCATTCATTAACATAGGTACATTTCTTAATATACATTTTTAAAGGGGTGGTAAAGCACACTCTTTCGAAGGCTTGATTGTGTTTGTGGGGGGCACTGTAACATGTGTTCATGCTTCGTTTTTAAAAAATTTCATTATTTTTCATATATTTTACTTTTATTCTACACTGCTCTGTCCCTCCTTGTAAAAACGGTCTGATGGTTTCCGGATTCTATGAAGCCAGTCCCTCAAAAATACGCAATGGGCTCTGATTGGTTAGCTGGCCCAGTGTGTTGTGATTGGCTAACCGCCTAGAGCACGTTTGTCTGAAACGTCCCGCCCCTTACCTTTACAGGTAGCCTCAGGCTACTAGCCTGTGCTTTGTGTACAATAGCGTCAATAAAACCATACCAATTTGAGCCCGAATCAGACCCAGACAATTTTAGTGAAGATGATCGAGCAGAACCTGTTCAGTCCTCAAGAGTAAAGACTGCGGATCTATAGTGATCGCTACTGAATGTTATCCACTGTTACTTTTATATTTTTAGAACGATTTGCCAAATATCTGTTGCAAGAACGAACACTAAACATTGGCTTTACTAGTAGCCAAATCAAACACAGAACCATGTTTAGCATGCCTGTAGATAAACATTACATAAAAGCTCTAATCAAAGAATAATTTACACTAATGCCAAGTTCGCTGTTGAGATTTTAAAAAGTTTGTAACGTTAGGTGTTTGTCGGATAACGTTAATATGAATGAGCATTTAACAAACTGGTTTGCAGAGCCAAATGAGCGTTATCATCTGTGTACTTCCTTGCTACAACATAGACTACAATTAACAACACAAACTATTACAGGAAAACACATAGACGAAAAATAAATCCTACTTACAGTTTGTGGCCCGTAAACAGCTTCTGTTTTTAATCCATCTTTCAGGACAAGCCGTTGTGCGAATCCCGCTTTCATAGCGCTCGTGAAGATTGTGGAAGCTTTCCTGCGTGAAATGTGCAGTGGGAGCCGCGCGCGCCCGTCTCATGCGGCGTTCGCACCGGACGTGAATAAATCGCGCTATTCGCGTGAAGGTGGATGCTTGAACATTTTGAGTTTACTCGCTTCATTCGCGTGTGACATTCACTGCACAACAGACGCAAATTCTCGTCATAGGAGGGACTTCTGCCAGCGGCTCGTCTCGGTGAGAAATGACTGACATGGGCTGTGTTTACGTCTTTTTTTGTTAAAATCTACTGTTAATGTGTGACAACTGAGTTTTAAGACTTTTTCAGTCGATAATATAGTTGTTTAAAGCTCAGATCTGTGGTTTATTTATATAAAGAGTGCCTATTTGTACATTTTATCTGGGGTTTTCGGAGTTGTGAGCTCCAGCGGATCAGCGGCGCTTACACTGGCTGGTTTGTCTCGTGCAGCTGAACCGCGGCTCATGTATTGCAAATACAGACGAATATAGTCCATTATGACACATTTCCCGGTCTTCTCCTCCGACCCCTGTCTGTCTCGTGCTTTGATTTCATAGGCATTGGCAACAACACTCTCCAGCCTACTAACTATAGGCTACCACAACAACTATTCCCCGCGGCGATTCAAAATGGCCTCGCCCCCCCTTATTTCATATTCTCAGAGGAGGGGTTTATGTAAATATTGGGGCTGGTGATGTCAGAGACCCTGGAGGAATGTCTAGTAGTCCCTAGCGGCCGTTTGCTGTAGTCCTTAGAAATTGATTTCTTTAAAAACAAATATCTCTCTTTGCTTTAATCTTTGAACGTTGTAACTTTGCAGATGTTGTTTATGCTCAAACAGCAGCATTACACACTAGCTAAAGTTAGAAAAGTGAAATCGTGCTTTACCACCCCTTTAATATTTAAAATTGTTTAAATTTAACTTTAGTTATGTTTGTATTACGCATAAACATGGAAGAAGTGTCTTATGCTCACCAGGTCTGCTTTTAATTAATCAACAATAAAGTAAAAACAGAAATATTGTGAAATATTATTTTTATTTAAAATGACAGTTATCCATTTTAATGTATTTTAAAATGTAACTTATTTCTACGATGGCAAAGCTGAATTTTCAGCATCATTACTCAAGTCTTCAGTGTCACATGATCCTTCAGAAATCATTCTAATATGATGATTTTGCTGCCCAAGAAACATTTCATATAATTTTCACAGTTGAAAACAGTGTTGCTTACTTTTGTGAAAACCATGATACATTTTCTTTTTAAAGATTATTTGAATTGAATATTCATACGATTTTTGTAACAACCTAAGAAGCCTTTACTATCACTTTTGGTAAATTGAATGTCTTTGTTGAATAATAGTATACATTTCTTCTTTTTTTAAATCTTTAAATTAAAAAGCGTACTGACCCCAAACATTTTAAAAGGTATACATTTTTAACAACGAATGATACACATATAACATATTATACATATAAAAATTAACATAATGTGTAAAAAACATTTCATTACTTAATGTTTACAATTTATACCTATTTTATAATTTTGTATTGTAGTGTATAAATTATATAAAATTAATTTAACTATTAGGCCAGCTACACAATGCAAGCATGGCGTTTCTGTTGCGTGGCAGCTGCGTACACCAGACACGTGCCTGACGCTGCTAGGTGACGTAGTGGAAGGCCTATACTTCATGTTAAACTAAAATATATAGCCTACTGATACAGCAAATACAACATCAGCAGTATTGACGGCAAAATAGGCTACAGAATATTTCGTTCTGTATTGACAGGCGCAATATTTGAAAATCGATAATTATTATTTATCTTTTTAAATTACAAATATATCTGCATTTATGTCATAACCTAGAGACTTTCAAACATCAAAAGGTCATTTATTAATATGTATTCGTGTCAAAATGACATATAAACATATTTTCCTATTCTATTTTGCCTGGAAACGCTTCCAACACATGAAAAATAGGCATCAGTTCTATTTATAGCATACACGCGTTTTCCCGCGCGCCTGAGACGCGCGTGTCACGCAGGCAATGTGCAAGCTCTAACCAGTTAACATGGGAGCCGAATTAAAAACGGACACGCCACGCAGCCGAGACACTCACACCACACTTGCAGTGTGTAGCCGGCCTTACATGTCACATTTGTCACTTTTACCATTTACCATTTCAAATTTGGTAACACTTCAGTTTAGGGTTCAATTCTCGCTATTAACTAGCTGCTTATTAGCATGCATATTACTAGGCTATTGTTTTATTAGTACATATAAAGCAGATATTAATGCCTTATTATGCATGACCTTATTCTATATCCCTTAATCCTACCCAATATCCATACTAACTATTAATAAGCAGTAAATTAGGAGTTTATTGAGGCAAAGGTCGTAGTTAACAGCCAATATGTGTTCTCCGTACTTAAAGGGTAAACTTAGATCAAGTAAACTTTCGGCCGACTGCCTTCCGTGTTCAATTTATGGAAAAATTGTTGAAAGTTCCCCTGCCGATCGAAAGACTAACGCGACCAGGTACGCTCGCCATGACGTCACGTATGCATCTTGAGTTTCACTTTCAACATTCAACACTTCTCCACGGAAGGCGGGCGGCCGAAAATGTACTTGATAAAGTTTTAAATATTAATATTTTTCTTACACAAACGCATCGATTCGCTTCAGAAGGCCTTTATTAACACCCCGGAGCCGCGTGGAGCATATGATGCACAGATGCGCTATTTATGGACTTCAAAAACAGAGCAACTATTAATCAAATTCTAATGCTTGGATTAGCCTGGACTTTTGTAATATAACTCAGATTTTATTCGTCTGAAAGAAGAATGTCATATACACCTAGGATGACTTGGGGGTGAGTAAATTATAGGCTAATTTTCATTTTTTGGTGAACTATCCCTTTAAGTGTTACTGCAAATATTTATTTGGATGGAATTAAAATCACAGAGTACGTTGCTGAAACACCAATTTACCAGACTTATTAAGAGAAAATGTATGCTTTTACAACTATGACTGACTTGAATATAAGCAGAGGTTAAAAAAGAGAGTCGGCACAATTCTAAGAAGTTGTGAATTGCGACTTCTGTTTAAAATCACATTTATTGTTGATTATTTATTTCTCTCTCTCTCTCTCTCTTGCAGGCCAAGCAGAGCAGGCAGGAGCAGAGGCAGGAGGAAGCTGCGGAAAGGAGGTTGCGAAAAGCCTCAAAAGAGGTTTTGCAAATGAGGGGCCAGAGCCACAAAGAGCCCCTCCCCGTGCAGACATTCAAGTGAGTCCGTCATAACATTTCCATCTCTTAATCGACAGCAAAGCACGGAGATATTTTCTTATAAATGCTAAATGTATCAATCTTTCCTGATGCAGAGAGAAGATGGCTTTCTTTACTAGACCAAGATTCAACATCCCGCCTCTGCCAGCTGACGACGTGTGAGCGCCCCCTAGGCCACACTATATTAAATATGAAGAATCTGTCTGTTTCGTTTTTTGTATTCATGCCCATGAAGTAATTAGAACAGAAATGTAGTTATTTCAGCACAAAGATGAAAAGTTATTTGATATGCAACATTTGAACAGAAAGCTGTACAAAGCAAGCGTGTGTGTGTGGTTGTGCGTGATTGTGAGTGAGTGTGCGTGCGTGCGTGCGTGTGGTAGTACTAATGAACACGTACCTATATTTCATGTAATTATTGACATCTTGGCAATTTTTCCTGCTTGTTTAAAGGGGGGAAATAAGTGTTTTATAAAAGAACAAAGCATCTTTTTACTCCTGTACGATGTACTTCTGATATTTCGATGTCTACCCTTACTTAAGGCTGGAAGACGGGAACAAAGTCAGTTTAGACAAATTCACTGTACTGTAACTTATTTTATAGTACTTTTCCTTGAAGGAAATAAAAATGCTCCCTGCTTTTTAATGTATTTTATAAAGCTTAAAACAAATAGCACTTACTGTAAGTGTTTTTGACGTACAGTAGAATGGAAATTTTGGCTGATTTTGTTTCTGTTACCTGATTCTTTAAAGTTATTTACTTAAAATGTCACTTTTTTTGATCCACTTTTGTTGCAGTTGTCATTGTCCCTTGTGCTGTTATTCTATTAAAATTATTAATATTAATTATTACTTGTAATTTTCAATATATAGACGAATATAATTTTGTATGCTGTCTGTAAAACATCTGCAGTGTTACCTCTCTTATGAAGATAAAAGCATTAAACCGTGAAAGTGCAGCTGTTTTTGAGAAATAACCTTTCAAGAACAAATCAGTTGTTTGTTTGGCAGTCATGTTCATCATAAATGCTAATGTAAATGATTATTATTAGTTTAGTGGATTGATGTCAGGTTTGTACAGTATGATCTTTAGGTCTCTAAGGGCCTCTGCTACTCCAGAATTTATCTAAATTGTCCAGAAGGTGGCGTCTTAAACCTGCATGTGTTTTTTCAGGAAAGCATAATGTTGTAGACAACTACATTTTGCACACAGTAATCCTTAAATACATGGATATTACACACAACGCTTTGCAGTGAGATTTCTTTTCAGCTATGCGATATCTAACAATAGGACTAATGTTAATGAACCATTACTTATGATGGTTAAATTAACATCTAAATGATTATGGTCCACTCCAGGACTTTTTCTGGCTTTTGCTGCCTATAAACAGCAGGTTTAGTTAAAAGGCATCAGATCTGGGACATTAATGAGGTGGAAATCTTAAAACTAGAAACAGGAACGTGTTTGTTTCAAATTAGAGCAAAATTGCTGTTGTAATCATTAATTCTTTTTAAAGCTGCACATGGCTGTAAAACATCTCATTAAAGGAATTTCCATGGAGAGCTTTGATGGCTTTTTACTAAAACCGTAAATTAGAGGTAATTATCAACTTTCATTAGTGTTTCGCCTAACAGCAGCAAACTTAAATATTCATAAATAAATCTGTTGTTGTTTATGATATTCAGTTGAAATGACACCAAGTTTCTAATAGCTTGTTGACAGGTTTTACTGAGACAAATGAATGTGCTTTTTTTTGTTTTAGTCTCAATGCTAAAACTACACGCCCATTAAAAGTATCAGGTATGTTTATTAATACTTTTATTCAGCAAGGATCCATTTAATTGATCAAAAGTGACACTAAACACTGATCAGGTGAAGTGAATAACACTGATTATGTCTTCATCACGGCACCTGTTAGTGGGTGAGATTAGGCAGCAAGTGAACATTTTGTCCTCAAAGTTGATGTGTTAGGTGTTAGAAGTTAGAAGCGGGAAAAATGGGCAAGCGTAAGGATTTGAGCGAGTTTGATAAGGGCCAAATTGTGATGGTCAGAGTGGTCCGATCAAACAGACGAGCTACTGTAGCTCAAATTGCTCAAGAAGTTAATGCTGGTTCTGATAGAAAGGTGTCAGAATACACAGTGCATCGCAGTTTGTTGTGTATGGGGCTGCATAGCCGCAGACCAGTCAGGGTGCCCATGCCGACCCCTGTCCACTGCCGAAAGCGCCAAGAGTGGGCACGTGACCATTAGAACTGGACCACGAAGCAATGGACGAATGTGGCCTGGTCTGATGAATCATGTTTTCTTTTACATCACGTGGATGGCCGGGTGTGCACGTGCGCCCGTTGCTTACCTGGGGAGCACATGGCACTATGGGAGGCAGTGTGATGCTTTAGACAATGTTCTGCTAGGAAACCTTGAGTCCTGACATCCATGTGGATGTTACTTTGACACGTACCACCTACCTAAGGATTGTTAAAGACCATTTAAACCCTTTCATGGAAAAGGTATTCCCTGGTGGCTGTGGTCTCTTTCAGCAGGATAATGCGCCCAGCCACAAAGCAAAAATGGTTCAGGAATGGTTTGAGGAGCACAACGAGTTTGAGGAGTTGACTTGGCCTCCAAATTCCCCAGATCTCAGTCCAATCGAACATCTGAGGGATGTGCTGCACAAACAAGTCTGATCCTTGGAGGCCCCACTTTGCAACTTACATGACTTAAAGGATCTGCTGCTAACATCTTGGTGCCAGATACCACAGCACACATTCAGGGGTCTAGTGGAATCCATGCTTTGATGGGTCAGGGACGTTTTGGCAGCAAAAGGGACCAACACAATATTAGGACATAAATGTTATGCCTGATTGGTGTATCTATAATTTTTCAAGTAAATGCTGTTTTTTCCAACTTCTGGTTAATTCAAAGAATCCTGAAAAAAAAATATTATTGTTTCCAGTATTTAACATTGATAAGAATCAGCAAATTAAAATTATTTCTGAAGGAACATGTGTCACTGAAGACTGGAGTAATGATGCTGAAAATTCAGCTTTACTATTACAGGAACAAATGAAACTTAACTGTTTTCTTTGTTTTATACACTTTATTTAAAAATGCAATCTTTCACGTAATTACTGTATTTTTGATCAAATAAATGCAGTGGTGTACACAAGAGTGCAAATCATGACAGAATTTTCATTTTAAAGTTAATTTAATAGCAGTACAATGCACCTTTTCAGCCTCTCAAAGTTATTTTACTATCTAGTGTTCATAATGGGTAAAGCAGCTGTTGGAGGAGTACTTTGTTTTCCATCAATCAGACTCCTCACATTCCACTGTGTTATGAAAGAGCACAGTGATTTGGAGAAGCCTGGTATGTAAACACTCCTTATCATTTTTCCTTGTAAGCTTATCCGTATGTTCAGTGTGTATTGTATGCATTTAATTAGTCCCATGCTCCATCTTCCCTGTCAGCGGGGCGAGTGACGTACGGCCTCATGCAGTGTATGGAGATTAATGGCATGCTCAGCCGTTGGCACGTCCAGAAACACACAGCACCGCTAGGCCTATCTTTCCCTTTTTCTGCCAATAAGCTGTTTTATACAGAAATCCCCAACAGAGACCCAAAAAGTCATGACCCCAATTCAATCTGCTGCAACACCCTGTGTCAAAACACCAGTGGCTTTGTTGCCTCGAATAGTCAATAAATGCAATTAAGTAATGCATATGAATTTGCTGTTGTCATTTAATTAAGTCCTTTCTTTTGCTGTCATTGTCATACCAGATGGTCACCTCTGTCCTTTCAAGGTTTTGTTTTGGTTTGCCAATGTTAATATGCAGGGAAGAGAATTAATTTAGAGCAACACCAGCAAAGGAGGTGACAAACCTTGCTTATTTAGGACTATGGGTCATTTGTTTTAGTCCATTAATATTCTACAGTTTGATGTGTTATGTTTTAGTCCATTAATATTCTACAGTTTGATGTGTTCTGTTTTAAAGTCACAATGAAATCAAAATTGACAATTCTTATTTTTGGAATATTGTGGTAACTGTGCACATCATAATTGTTTTAATTTATGTGCCCTTTAATCAAAATAACTTCCCCTCCCTCTTGCAGCAAAATCTCTTCTTTTCTCTGATCTGGTGCGAGGGTGAAACAACCATGCACTCACATGAGATCACAGCCATAGCAAACCACAACAATCCAATCAATTCCCGATGGACAAAATCAAGTCCCTCCCTACATTTTTTCTTGCTCGAGAAGCTGTTTCCATCAAGTGAGGCTGTGTCCTTCCTAAACCAGTCCTTCTGAGGCTTGTAGGCTAGAGTCCTCCTTAGCATTGCTAGAATGAGATGGTCTATTAAAGGCACAATATGTAAGATTTTTGGATTAAAATAACCAAAAACCACTAGAACAATGTTATATATTTTGTTGACTTGTGTACTTACATTATTCCAAATGTTTCCAAGAATGTTTAAATCAAGAGAAATAAGCTATTTTAACCAGGACATGGACCATGTCTGTGCATCGCTTATCAATGACATTATACACGCGTTACCCTTGATTTCGATTCTCGATTTTCATTAGCAATCGCTCCAGCAGCCTCTTTCCGCTCCAAAGGATTTTAGCCCCACCCTGCTTCATACTATGGGGTTCCCTTTGTGCCAAAAATAAGTTGACTGATTTGTGCTTTGTAAATTAGTATATGTTTATGTGTACACTCACCTAAAGGATTATTAGGAACACCATACTAATACTGTGTTTGACCCCTTTTCGCCTTCAGAACTGCCTTAATTCTACGTGGTATTGATTCAACAAGGTGCTGAAAGCATTCTTTAGAAATGTTGGCCCATATTGATAGGATAGCATCTTGCAGTTGATGGAGATTTGTGGGATGCACATCCAGGGCACGAAGCTCCCGTTCCACCACATCCCAAAGATGCTCTATTGGGTTGAGATCTGGTGACTGTGGAGGCCATTTTAGTACAGTGAACTCATTGTCATGTTCAAGAAACCAATTTGAAATGATTCGAGCTTTGTGACATGGTGCATTATCCTGCTGGAAGTAGCAATCAGAGGATGTGTACATGGTGGTCATAAAGGGATGGACATGGTCAGGGCCGGCCCTGACCAATTTGCTGCCCTAGGCAAGATTTTACTTGGTGCCCCAAGGTTTAGCACTACATGTTTTCAGTCTAAGTTGCGGAAACACTGGTACTGTTTTATTTTTTTAATGCATTGATGTTTTTTAATTTGTATTGTTTTATATGATGTCCAGTCCATTCTACCCCGTCATTATGTTCATGATATTATTATTTAATTTTTTTAAAAGGCTGATGATAGTTAAACTATACAAAAATAGCACCTACGCCACATTACAGCCTAAACACAAATAACAAGTAATTGAGATTTTTGAAATTAACAAACTATTGAGAACTAGCAAAAGTGTTTGTTTTCCAGTAGATGGGCAGCAAACTTCCACTAATATGCACATTCATGTTTTCACCATGAATTAAACAAAATTTAGATATTTAATGTGAAATTTACATAAAATGTTGCTATTTTAAATAAACCTGTATATAAATATTACTAATTTCGGCAAATACATTTTAAAATGTCCATATGTCCCCTTAAAACTGCACAACTGTAGAGTAAAAACATTAGGCTATTAAAAAAGTGAAATTACATGAGTTTAAAAAAACAGATATGATTCTTTTTGACAAAATACACTGTCTGTGGCCACTGGAGAACCCAGAACAGCTGCTTGCATATAGTTTAAGGTAAAACTGGAATTAATTTGCGTACATTAGTGCATTATGCAAATAAATAAACCGTTCATTCATTACACCACTTTACCTCTGTCTTTACACTACAAAAAATGCTCTTCTTATTAAGTAATTTTTTCTTGTGTCCAGTCCAAACATCAAAAAATTCTTAAATCAAGATGTATTTGCTAGTAAAATGACATTAGATAATTTTTTCCCTGTTTTCTGGGGGGGAAAAAATCAAAATGAAGTTAGTTTTAGCTTAAAACTAGCACAATTATCTGCCAAATGGGGTGAGAAAAATCATCTTATTTCTGTTTGGGACAGAAACAAGATTTCAATCAGAAACAAGATTATTTTTCTCACCCCATTGGCAGATAATTTAGCTTGTTTTAAGCATAAACTCACTTAAGAAAAAATATAATTTTACTTATCTAGTAAATGCATCTTGGTTTAAGAATTTTTAGATATTTAGACTAGAAACAAGACAAAAATACTAAATAAGAAGAGCATTTTTGCAGTGTTTCCCTTATCTTGCCTGCATCAGAGGGCTTCTGTTTTTTATGACACTACAATTCGGCCATCCGTCATAAATTATCAGGCAACTTTCACCGTGTCTACACCTGGAGCGAGTGGCCAAGCACCCTAATAAATGAAAGCAATCCTGTCTATATTAGATGCGGCGAGAGGTGACGCGACACAACAAATTCCCAATGTTAAACTGATCACACGTTATATTTCGGACGCACTTCAAGCTCAGCGGGGGAGATTGATGAGACGGACCGGGAAGATGCGGGGGACTTAGTTACATTTTTTTGCGCTTTATTTGGTAATATTTCAAATTAATATGAATAAAATAGTATCAGTAATACATTTTGGTGCCCCTATGGATGAGTGGCGCCCCTAGTATTTGCCTATTCCGCCTATGCCACGGGCCGGCCCTGGACATGGTCAGAAACAATGCTCAGGTAGGCCGTGGCATTTAAACGATGCCCAATTGGCACTAAGGGGCCTAAAGTGTGCCAATAAAACATCCCCCACACCATTACACCACCACCACGAGCCTGCACAGTGGTAACAATGCATGATGGATCCATGTTCTCATTCTGATTATGCCAAATTCTGACTCTACCATCTGAATGTCTCAACAGAAATCGAGACTCATCAGACCAGGCAACATTTTTCCAGTCTTCAACTGTCGAATTTTGGTGACCTTGTGCAAATTGTAGCCTCTTTTTCCTATTTGTAGTGGAGATGAGTGGTACCCGGTGGGGTCTTCTGCTGTTGTAGCCCATCCGCCTCAAGGTTGTGCGTGTTGTGGCTTCACAAATGCTTTGCTGCATACCTCGGTTGTAACGAGTTATTTCAGTCAAAGTTGCTCTTCTATCAGCTTGAATCAGTCGGCCCATTCTCCTCTGACCTCTAGCATCAACAAGGCATTTTTGCCCACAGGACTGCCGCATACTGGATGTTTTTCCCTTTTCACACCATTCTTTGTAAACCCTAGAAATGGTTGTGCGTGAAAATCCCAGTAACTGAGCAGATTGTGAAATACTCAGACCAAAATTGCTTAAATCACCTTTCTTTCCCATTCTGACATTCAGTTTGGAGTTTAGGAGATTGTCTTGACCAGGACCACACCCCTAAATGCATTGAAGCAACTGCCATGTGATTGGTTGATTAGATAATTGCATTAATGAGAAATTGAACAGATGTTCCTAATAATCCTTTAGGTGAGTTTATGTCGTCTTACTATGTCGTCCTTACTGTATAGTCCCTACTTTTTTATGGGGTTCTATTTGTGCCAAAAATAAGTCGACTGATTTGTGCTTTGTACTATACATTTGTTCTTGTCAACAGTTATTGCCTACTTGTTCAGATAAACTAGTATATGTTTATGTGTTTGCTCTCTGATTATGTCGTCTTACTATGTCTTACTATGTCTTTATTGTCATCTTGCTATGTCGTCTTTGCTGTCGTCCTTATTGTCATCTTGCTGTGTCGTCCTCACTTTCATCTTGCTATGTCGTCCTCCCTGTCATCTTGCAATGTCATCCTCGCTGCTGTCTTGCTATGTCGTCCTCCCTGTCATCTTGCTATGTCATCCTCGCTGCTGTCTTGCTATGTCGTCCTCCCTGTCATCTTGCAATGTCATCCTCGCTGCTGTCTTGCTATGTCGTCCTCCCTGTCATCTTGCAATGTCATCCTCACTGCTGTCTTGCTATGTCGTCCTCCCTGTCATCTTGCTATGTCATCCTCGCTGCTGTCTTGCTATGTCGTCCTCCCTGTCATCTTGCTATATCGTCCTCACTGTCGTCTTGCTATGTTTGTATAACAAGATGACAGGGAGGACCATATAGCAAGATGACAAGGAGGACGACATAGCAAGATGACAGTGAGGACGACATAGCAAGATGACAGTGAGGACGACACAGCAAGACGACAATAAGGACGACAGGAAAGACGACATAGCAAGATAACAATAAAGACAACATAGTAAGACGACATAACCAGAGAGCATACACATAAACATAAACTAATTTATCTGAACAAGTAGGCAATGACTGAACAAAGCACAAATCAGTCAACTTATTTTTGGCACAAATGGAACCCCATATCATACTACAGTAATGTTAATCAATCTTCAGTACATTAGATCATCCATGAATATGATTTCTGCCCAAGTCCCATCGGATTCCTTTCCATTGGCTGTAGATGATTCCGTGAAATCAAGGCGTCATCAAGCCATGCCTTTGTTTTGAATACGCGACCTCTAGTGGTGAAAATTACATATTGTTGCGCATGGCTACATCACACAGCACAAAAATACTATTAAAACATATTTTTGTAAAAACACTTTGTATTAAAAATCCTTATATATTAACTGGCTTTCTATTAATGCAATACAGTAAATGACCACCATCTGTGGTCTCCCAGCACAGGCTTACATTGTTGGCAGTTTAGTGTTAAGTGGTTAATTTAACAAAACCCCAATAGGATTTTTTCATTGGCTTTTGGATTACTGCAGAAAATAAGATGTGTTACTAACAAAAGCTTATGATTCTTACACGTTTTGTTGATTGTGATAATCTTCACAAATAAACGCAACTTGAATGAATTTTGAAGCATAAATACAATCGGCAGAAGTCAAAAGTTAAACATAGGCTATAAACGCCACGGTCATATGACTTCATCGTCACCATCACTAAGCTTCCAAGAACTCTTTCAGTCTTTGTTTAAAAATGTGTTCCCTGAAAGTTTGATTTATATAATAGTTTGCAAAAGCACGATTATAAACAAAATGAGGCTTTGAAAACAGACGAATTTACCTATTTGGCTGATGACATATAAAGCCCCCAACAACCTCTGTAGTCCCATTTAGCCACTTGTTAGCAACCACCTTTTACAAGACAAGTAAAGCTTAAAAAAATCACAAGAGGGTATTACTGATGTTGTTTAAAATCACCACAGACCTTATTTCAAGCATTTAACCAAAAAAAACATTTACTTCAGGATGACTGGAAGTGCTAACATGTTAACTCGTTTCCAAGTTTTGGCCTGCAAAAATACATAATCCCTGCACCATATCACAATAGGAAAGAAAAGACTATATTGTAATAACTGGTAGTTATTGTGAAGAACGTGGGGCTGGCCGGAGCTAAGCTATTAAACTTGCATTAAGTTAATTGCTTGCGGAAAATATGAGCACTCGCATCCCATACACCGCACCCATGAGTGTCTCAGAGATTAAGAGCACAGTCAGAACAACAAGTATTACCCATAATACACCTGGCTGCTAGCGCTGACAGCCGGATCATTAAAATATCAACTTCTGTTTCATGCCGACTTTAAATACAGTTATGTTTTGGTCTACTCGTTGCTTTACCTAGGTGGATCACTCATTTACTTTTTAGTCATCTCACTTTACCTAGGTGAGATGACTCATGCTGGCTAAAAAAAACACATATGAGCCATAGTTGAGATTTTGTCATTTTTCAGTGATAATTCTTAGGGGATTTTTAATAATAATTTAATTCACATGATTAAGTGTTAAATGGGTCAAACTATTTTCTGAATACATCTTTTTCCATTTATAAAGTTACAATCCCCCAGTTTCACAGACCAGGTTTAAACCTAGTCCAAGACGAAAGTGCATGTTTGACCTGTTTTAACTGAAAGCATCTTGCACTGACATATCTTAAAATATGTCACTGCCATGTTTATAAAAGCTACTTAAATGTTGTAATTGAACTAAGGCCTAATCCTGGCTTAATCTAAACCCTGTCTGTGAAACCAAACCAATATGTATTTATTACGCTGATTGATATGGTAGTCGTCTTGGACTTTATACTGACACCTAGAAACCAGTATATCAAAAGTTACAGATGTGAGAAATGTGCTATTCAGGCAGCCGTGATTAATTCATTATTTAATTAGTCTTCAGCTGATCATGTCTCAACATGTCAGCCTCCATGAAGAAACCCACTTCATGTTAAATAAAATGAGGTCGCTGATATGACTGGAGTCTCATGTGAGTGTACAACATTTAATTTTTTCAAAAGTACTATTTTATTTATTTAGGTAAAATAAAATATGTATTTTTGGTTCTTTACCCCAGATATACACTGTAAAAAAAATAAACACGGAACATGTACTGGTCATTTTATGCCAGGACATTATCCAGTAATTTTATGGAAATTTCCGTTAAGCTTTAAAACACAACCTAATGCAATGCGTAATTCAAAATACAGGTAAAAAAACACCTGTAACAAAGAACAAAAAAATACAGAAAATTCCTTCATATTTATACAGTACCTTGTGCCCTATTTTTACTGACTTTTTTGTACAGTGTCGTACTGCTAGACATGAGTCATTAACAGATACCATACAAAGCTCTATTATTTATTTGGCTTTAAGTCATCCCTAGTGCCTCTCCCCAAGTCTTAGAGGAATGAAAAGGCCAAATGAACTTGGCTTATCCTGAGAAGAGCCACTATCTCTTTCTACATAAACATTTTCCTATCGGGCACCTTGCCTCCCAGGAAATAGTTCTTTGATTTCATAATAGCCATAAAAACAAACGTCTGTATCCAATTTGATTTATCAGCCAATGTTAGGTAGAAATCTTCCGGTTGAAATGTGTCATTGTTGTGCAAACTATAATAAATACATTAATACAATGGTAGAATCTTGTTAGGGAGTTTCATGTGTAATTAATAGCCTCTCAAACAAACAAATATATAAACAAAACATAATAATAAAAGTTTCAAAATGATATATTTAAGGGATCACCCAAAAATGAAGATTTTGTGATCCTTTACTCACCCTCAAGTCATTCCAAACCTGTATGAATTTCTTTCTTCTGTTGAACACAAAAGATATTTTGAAGAATGTCATAACCAAACAGTTAATGGACCCCATTGACTTCCAAAGTATAGAAAATAAATTGTATGGAAGTCAATGGCGTCCATCAACTGTTTGGATCCCAAGATTCTTCTTTTGTGTTCAGCAGAAGAAAGAAATTCATACAGGTTTGGAATGTCTTGAGGGTGAGTAAATGATCACAGAATGTTCATTTTTTTTAGGGTGAACTATCCCTTTAAACTTAGATCAATTTTGATTTGTGAAAGAAATTAACAATTCATGAGTGAAAACAAAGGCTACTGTGTGTCTAAATGTGTGATAGGTCAGGCTTTTCTCTTACACACACTTATGCTATTAGTGGGAGTGAATGGTTAGAACTCTGGCTCTTGATTTCTTCAGTCTTCTGCTGCTGCTTGCTTCCTCCTTTCAGCATCAGTATTCAAGGAGGGACCAATGAACACGAGAGACTTATTCTCCCACCCACATACTCTCTCTGTGACTGGAATACTTCTCAACCACACACAGAAACGCAGACCTTCCCTCCTTTGTGTCCACTTTGACAACTCTACACCCGTTTCCAATTAGGACTGTGTTTAAGGCACACGCAAGTGGGTATGCAGAAAAAAAGTGACTCAAATATCATTATGTAACATTAATTTGGTTTAAAATAAAATGAAAAAGTGAGCCACACATATAAAAGATAAAGTTAGCAAGTTCTGTATAAATGTTATAAAATCAGCTAATCAACTCATAAAATATGTCAACACTCTAAAAACATATTTTAATGGTTGAGCAAACCTGTCAGTTCATCTTTTTTGTTTTCTCTTTATGCTTGATATTCAGGTCATGAACATGGAAGGCATGAGGGTTTGTGCATTGCTGAAAAACTTTCAAAAGTTTGTGTCCGCTGAGTGTTCACTGGGAAGGCAATGGGCTGGCCTTTAGCACAGGCTGCACAAAGCGCACTTGTTTCTGGCTAATTGAATGTAAGAGGTTGTGGATAGGCCCATTCAGACACACTGGCACAGGACAAGTGCCGTCAGACACGTTGCTCGAAGGGCTTAGATTTAGACCATCGTTTTGACCAACACATCAAAGGATCAAGAGTTTGGCCCAAGTTTCAACAAATCTAGCTCAGTTTTATGAAGTTTAGTTGATTAGATGACTAGAAAGTGAGGGTCAAACAAACAGCAGTAAATGTAATTCATTAATTTTGTCTAATAATAATAATTATTATTATCAGTATTATTAGTATTATTTGTAATACTAATAATTTGCTGGAATTCATATTCAAAACATATTTAGTCACATACACTATATTGCCAAAAGTTTTGGGACACCTGTCTTTACATGCACATTAATTTTTATGACATCCCATTCTTAATCCATTGGGTTTAATATGGAATTGGCCCACCCTTTGCAGCTATAACAGCTCTCTTCTGGGCAGACTTTCTGCAAGGTTTAGGAGTGTGTTTACGGGAATTTTTGACCATTCTCCTAGAAGCACATTTGTGAGGCCAGGCACTGATGTTGGACGGCCTGGCTCGCAGTCTCCGCTCTAATTCATCCCGAAGGTGTTCTATCGGGTTGAGGTCAGGACTCTGTGCAGGCCAGTCGAGTTCCTCCACACCCAACTCGCTCATCCATGTCTTTATGGATCTTGCTTTGTGCTTTGGTGTGCAGTCATGTTGGAACAGGAAGGGGCCATGCCCAAACTGTTCCCACAAAGTTGGGAGCATGAAATTGTCCAAAATGTCTTGTTAGGCTGAAGCATTAAGAGTTAATTTCACTGGAACTAAGGGGCCAAGCCCAACCCCTGAAAAACAACCCAACAGCATAATCCCCCCTCCACTAAACTTTACACTTGGCACAATGCAGTAAGGCTAGTACCGTTCTCCTAGCAACTGCCAAACCCAGACTCGTCCATCAGATTGCCAGACAGAGAAGCGTGATTCGTCGCTCCAGAGAACACGTCTCCACTGCTCTAGAGTCCAGTGGCGACGTGCTTTACATCTGCATCTGACACTTTGTATTGCACTTGGTGATGTAAGGCTTGGGTGCAGATGCTCAGCAATAGAAACCCATTCCATTAAGCTCTCTACGCACTGTTCTTGAACTAATCTGGAGGCCACATGAAGTTTGGAGGTCTGTAGCGTTTGACTGCAGAAAGTTGGCAACTTCTGCCCACTGTGCGCCTCAGCATGTGCTGCCCCCGCTCTGTGATTTTACGTGGCCTACCACGCAACTACCTGAGTTGCTGTTGTTTCCAATTGCTTCCACTTTGTTATAATACCACTAATAGTTGACCGTGGAATATTTAGTAGTGAGGAAATTTCACAAATGGACTTATTGACTTATCACGGTACCACGCTTGAATTCACTGAGGTCCTGAGAGCGACCCTTTCTTTCACAAATGTTTGTAGAAGCAGTCGGAATGTCATTCAATGTTGGAACACCTGAATTCAATGATTTGGAGGGGTGTTCCAATACTTTTGGCAATATAGTGTATGTGCGAAAGTGCACATTTGTTCTACAAATGTTCTACAAATGTTTTGTGCAGGTTTCTGTTGTTATGTGTGGTGTTGGGCTTATTATAGTGGCATGAGCTACATGTGGCATTTCAGCTCAAAGAAAGAAAGATAAATAAGGTAATCTTGAGTCAAGTCAAGTCAACTTTATTTATATAGCGCTTTTAACAATGTAGATTGTTTCAAAGCAGCTTTACAGTGTTAAACAGCAAAATAATGCAGCATAATTTTATTCAGCTGTATAGCCATTTGATGTCATCAGTTCATTTCAATTTCCATACGGTGACAGTGTGGGCTTTAGATCAATAATTAGATCAGTAATTTAGTTTATATGGTTAAATTAGTTTATTAATTAGATTTATTTAGATGTTTAGTTGAAAAATATAGTGTCCCCAACTGAGCACGCCAAGCCAGAGGCAACAGTGGCAAGGAAACCAAAACCCCATTAGGTGACCTAATGGAGAAAAATAAACCTTGGGAGAAACCAGGCTCAGTCGGGGTGCCAGTTCTCCTCTGGCCAATTAACAAACAGCGTATTATTATTATTATTATTCTGGCTGCTTTACAGGTCAGAGGTCATAATAGATCGGAATATTCGAAGGACCGGAGGCAACACGCTGGAGACGGGTTTATTGAGGATGATGTTGATTAAATAATTATTAAAGTGCAATATTCGAATGATCGGAGGCAACACGCTGGAGACGGGTTAATTGCGGATGAGATATCAATTTAAGTATTATTTAATTGTAATATTCGAACAATCTGAGTCATCACACTGGTGACGGGTTTATTAAGATGCCGTGTCGATGAGGCAGTTGCAGGGGGAGGATAATTGACACGGTCTCTGCAGACACTTCGGGGTCCTGTGTTGGGTCTTCTCTGGGCGCAGGTCCATCATCTGATCTGGATACGGCCCGGATCTGGCTGACTGCAGTAAACCTCGGGATAAAACAGAGAGACTATCATTAGCGTAGATGCCATTCTTCTGATGATGTAACGAGTACATCAGGTGTTATGGGAAGTGTTCCCGGTTCCGGCTGACCTAGTTAATGCAGCCTAACAATCAATTAATTGAAAAAGTGTTTTATGTGTATGCCACAGTAAAGAGATGTGTTTTTAGTCTAGATTTAAACTGACAGAGTGTGTCTGCTTCCCGAACAATGCTAGGAAGACTGTTCCAGAGTTTAGGAGCTAAATAGGAAAAGGATCGACCGCCTGCAGTTGATTTGGATATTCTCGGTATTAACAACTGGCCAGAATTTAGAGATCGCAGTAGACGTGATGGAGTATAATATGTTAAGAGCTCGCTCAAGTATTGGGGAGCTAAACCATTTAGTGCTTTGTAAGTAATAAGCAAGATTTTAAAATGTATGCGATGTTTAATAGGTAGCCAGTTCAATGTTGACAGAACTGGGCTAATATGGTCATACTTCCTGGTTCTAGTAAGTACTCGAGCTGCTGCATTTTGGACCAGCTGGAGTTTATTTATTAAGCGAGCAGGGCAACCACCCAGTAGAGCATTACAATAATCTAGCTTTGAGGTCATGAACGCATTAACTAACTGTTCAGCATTTTGCATTGAGAGCATGTGCCGTAATTTTGATATATTTTTAAGATGGTAGAATGCAGTTTTACAGATGCTAGAAACGTGGCTTTCAAACGAAAGATTGGTATCAAAGAACACACCCAGGTTCCTCACTGACGACGAAGACTTGACAGAGCAGCCATCAAGTGTTAGACAGTATTCTAGGTTACTACTTGTGGAGCTTTTTTGTCCAATAATTAAAAATTCAGTTTTTTCTGAATTGAGTTGCAGGAAATTACCGGTCATCCAATGTTTTATGGCGGCTATGCATTCCGTTAATCTTGTGAATTGATAAGTTTCTTCAGGGCGTGAAGAAATATAGAGCTGAGTATCGTCAGCATAACAATGAAAACTAATGCCATGCTTCCTAATAATATCTCCCAGTGGTAGCATGTACAGGGTGAAGAGTAGCGGTCCTAGCACTGAGCCTTGTGGTACTCCATACTGAACTTGCGATCGGTGTGACATCTCTTCATTTACTGCTACAAACTGATAACGGTCGCATAGGTATGATTTAAACCATGATAAAGCAATTCCACTAATACCTACATAATTTTCGAGTTTATTCAAAAGAATGTTGTGGTCGATGGTATCAAATGCAGAGCTAAGATCGAGTAACACTAATAGAGAGATACAGCCACGATCGGATGATAAGAGTAAATCATTTGTAACTCTGATGAGAGCAGTCTCAGTACTATGATACGGTCTAAATCCTGACTGGCAATCCTCACAGATACCATTTCTTTCTAAAAAGGAACATAATTGTGAAGACACTGCCTTTTCAAGTATTTTTGACAGAAAGGGTAGATTTGAGATTGGTCTATAATTGACTAATTCTGTAGGATCAAGTTGCGGTTTTTTAATAAGTGGTTTAATAATAGCCAACTTAAAAGTTTTCGGTACATATCCTAATGACAAAGATGAATTAATGATATTAAGAAGAGGATCTATGACCTCTGGTAGCATCTCTTTTAATAGCCTAGTCGGTACAGGGTCAAGCATACATGTTGCTGATTTTGATGATTTAACGAGTTTAGCCAATTCTTCTTCTCCTATAGCAGTGAATGATTGTAGTTTTTCCTCAGTGACACTACAATGCTCTGTCTGATGTGATACTGTAGTAGACGGCTGCATGGTTAAAATTTTCTTCCTAATATTATCAATTTTACATGTGAAGAAGTTCATAAAGTCATTACTGCTGTGCTGTTTACAATCATCAGAAGTTAAAGCTTTATTTTTGGTTAATTTAGCCACTGTATCGAATAAATACCTTGGGTTGTGTTTGTTTTCTTCCAAGAGAGTTGAGGAATAAGCGGATCTAGCAGTTCTTACCGCCTTTCTGTATGTGATCATGTGCTCTTTCCACGAATTACGAAAGACCTCTAGTTTTGTTTTCTTCCAGCTGCGCTCCATTTTTCTGGCTGCTGTTTTAAGGGCCCGGGTGTGCTCGTTGTACCACGCCGTTGGACTATTTTCTTTAATCTTCTTTAAGCGCAGAGGAGCAACTGTGTCTAAAGTACTGGAAAAGAGAGAGTCAATAGTTTCTGTTGCAACATCGAGTTCTTCTATGCTATCTGGGATGCTGAGGAGATGATACTGATGAGGGAGATTATTTAAAAAGCAATCTTTAGTAGCGACAGTGATTGTCCTGCCATTTTTGAAACGAGGGGGCGGCTTTGCAACCTTAGCTAAATTAAGTATACAAGATACTAAGTAATGATCTGAGATGTCATCGCTCTGCTGCAGAATTTCAACGGTATCAACATTTATTCCATGTGACAATATTAGGTCTAAAGTATGATTATGGCGATGAGTGGGTCCTGACACGTGACACGTCCAATAGAGTTTAGTGTATCTTTAAATGCTAATCCTAATACGTCTTTTTCGTTGTCTACATGGATATTAAAATCACCAACAATTAGTACTTTATCTACGGCCAGTACTAATTCTGATAGAAAGTCAGCAAATTCTTTGATAAAGTCTGTATTATGCCCTGGTGGCCTGTATACAGTAGCTAACACCAATGTTGAACGGGTTTTGTCATGTACACTACATAGCGTTACATAAAGCACCAAAACTTCGAAGGAATTATATTTGAAACTAGACTTCTGAGTAATACTGAAGATATTATTATAAATTACAGCAACCCCTCCCCCTTTACCTTTCAGACGCGGCTCATGTTTATAACAATAATCTTGGGGGGTGGACTCATTTAAGGTAATGTAGTCGTCAGGTTTTAGCCAGGTTTCTGTCAAACAGAGCACATCTAGATTATTATCTTTAATAATATCATTAACAATAAGCGCTTTTGGGGAAAGGGATCTAATATTCAGCAACCCAAGCTTTATCAATTGTTCATCTGTATTATATCTTTTGTTTATTTGTTGGACATCAATTAAATTTTTACTGTTGAATGGTTTTGATGTTTTTTTGTATTTACTAATTCGGGGAACAGACACAGTCTCTATATGATAATATCTCGGTGAAAGAGTCTCTATGTGCTGGGATTTATCTGACACCGGTGACGTGAGACAGCTAGCAGACGGTCGGTTTAGCCAGTTTGTCTGCTTCCTGACCTGGGCCCTAGTGAGTCAAGGTTTAGCTCTAAGAATATGTGCCAAATTACTAGAGAGAAGAGCGGCACCACCCCAGGAGGGATGGATGCCATCCTTCTTCAACAGGTCAGGTCTGCCCCAAAATCTTTTCCAATTGTCTATGAACCCTATGTTATTTTGCAGACACCACTTAGACAACCAGCCATTGAGTGATGATAGCCTGCTAACTATCTCATCACTCCTTCTAACGGGGAGCGGACCAGAACAATAAACAGCCTCTGACATCGTACTAGCGAGTTCACACACCTCTTTAATGTTAATTTTGGTGATCTCCGACTGGCGAAGTCGAACATCATTAGTGCCGACCTGAATAATAATCTAGCCAGCACTTTTAAATTTGCTTTGATGTCAGGTGCTCTGGCTCCCGGTAAACAAGTGACTAGGGTGGCCGGTGTCTCTATTTTAACGTTCCGTGTAATAGAATCGCCAATGACCAGGGCACTTTCAACAGGATACTCAGTGGGTGCTTCACTGAGAGGGGAGAACCTGTTTGATGTTCTAACCGGAACGGAAAAGCGGTTCTTTGGTCTGCGACTATGCTGCCTCACTGTCACCCAGTTGCCCTGCTGCGAGGGCCCTGCAGCCGGAACCGAAGAATGTACAGAGTTCACTAAGCTATTCGCATCCAAATCAGTGTCTAAAGCTGTTACATCCTCACTACTCTCAGATAAAGTATGGATGCGTGTTTCTAATTCTGAAATCTTCTCCGTCAGCCTAACTATCTCCTTACATTTATCACATGTGAAGCCCTGTCCGCCAGCGGAGAAGCCTATACTGAAAATGCAGCATGAAGTGCAAGTGATAATGACAGGAGAAGACATGACTTACCGTGTTTGTTGATTAATCCAATTTACCACTTACCACAATCGTATGCTGGACACTATTTACTAATCCAACTAATGAACTCAGAGAGCAGGAGACCCGGGCGCAGAGATGACAAGCTAACAGGCTAGCGAAATGCTAACGTGTGATGGTGATTTAGATTAAAAGCTAGCGATGTCAAATTTAACGTGATAGGCAATTTTTAAACAATTTATGGTGATGAGTAAGTTATATTTAGCAGTAGAATAAAGAGGAAATATCAAAATAAAGATTCAAACGTATCTTTAGACATTATTGTGTTCTTCTGTCTGTTATTCATTAGAGACTCCAGTAAATCTGTGAAGATCCCTTTGCCCCTGCCACTGGCTCCTTACATAACAGTGTGGGAACCGTGCGGCCTGTTTCTTCCCTTTTGCTCCTTCTCTCCCACTCAACTGGACATCTCCAAAGGAAAACACCCCACTCTGCTGAACCCTTCAACATCTCAAGAGAATAGCTTAAAGAGACTAATTTACAATGTCTTCATTTCACATCTGGATGACTGAAAAATACAGTAAAAAAATACTTGTGAAATATTACAATTTAAAATAACTTTTCAGTTTTAATATATTTTAAAATATAATTCATTGCTGCGATGATAAAGCTGAATTTTCAGCATCATTACTCCAGTCAGTGTCACATGATCAGAAATCATTCTAATATGTTGATTTTTGGGCTCAAAAACATTTCTTATTATCATCAATGTTAAACAGTTGTTCTGCTTAATATTTTTGTGGAAACCATGATACATTTTTACAGCATTCTTTGACATTAAAAAAAAAACAGCTTTTATTTCAAATAGAATTTTTTGTAACAATGGACATGTCTTTACTATCACTTTTGACCCACTTTTGAATTATAATTTGTCTAAAAGTATTAATATATTTTTAAAAACCCTTACTGTAGCTACTGTATATATACAGTACACTGTAAAACATGTCCACTTATTTCAATTTAAAAAACTTAAGTTAATTTGTTGCCTTAAATATCAATTTCAACTTAAATTATATTAAACTAAATTAAGTTTAATCTTGTATAACTTGAAATTGTTTCTGCTAAATTATTTAAAAGTAATGTAAAATAATAGTTGTCATGACTTACTGATCATATCGTTATATTACAATATTTCAATAATATTTCAATAACATTAGTAACTTATTAAGCATACGATACTTTGTTAAACGTCAATGCAGAAATACAACAGACAATGATGACACTAGAATAATTAGTTTAGTTTGAATTAGTTTAAGGATTGATGTCATACTGACAGCAAGCATACATATCTTACATTGACTGCATGCTAAAACTATTATTCAAGGACAACATTTTGACGTTGAAACAAAAACAGTGTAAAGTTTCACTCTCCCAGTCGATGAGGTTGTTTCTCTCTGGGCCGGAACAAAACGGCAGGGAAAGAGGGCCAACTGTGGTTAAGCCACAGTCAGGGAAAGACTTACGCCGTTACTGTTCATCTGATGTGGTTAACTAAAGAGATTCTGTGCTTTGGATCACCCTTCGGGGTCTGGAGCTTTGTTGCAATATAACTCTATCAGTTAGTAAAACTGCTGCACATTCATTTATAGTAACCAATGTGGCTAATGTATATAAAAGCGACCTAATTTTATGATAGAGTGATTCATACAGTGAGTGCATTCTACATCATTTTATTTCATTTCAGCTTTTATCTGGAAAAATGCTAGCATTTTTTTATAAGCTTTCTCTCTCTCGCTCTCTTTTTTAAATCAACAATGACACCAGGATAAAACTGCTCAACCAAACTGCACTAACAGACAACCACAATGGAAAATGAGATTTCGTGGCAGACATCAAAGCCACAGTAAATCACAAGATTTAACTCCACACTACAGGTGCCAAAACCTTGGTTGCTTTTCTGAAAATTATGGCTGCGCACACAAATGGAATCTGAAACTGAGCATTATACACAAAACCTGCAATAACACTACAGTCAAAGGTGATCACTTACAGAACAAACGTTGGAAGCTCTCATAAGAATCTTTGTAAATAAATCATTCTTTAACAGAAATGTGAGTTGACACGAATGGTTTGAATATCACATACATGCATCTGTGTATGCGCTGATTCAATTTCAATTGAAACTATCATATAAATATATGATTTTTTAGACAGATTAGTGGGGAGATGCGTTTTCCTGGAGCAACCAGGGATAGTTGTCATGTCTTACTACATTTCTAAAGGTTTTTATTTTTATTTTATTTTTTTATATATAAACAAAAAAGACTGTTTCTGAATAGACATTCAGAATGCTTACCTACGAAAACAAAAAACTTATTCAGCATTTTCAATATTATTGCCCAGGAAAGATATTAATAAACCTTATTAAGCTATATAAACATTGTTTTTATTGCATACAGATTTTGTTCAATGAGATAAAAAATAACACATTTGACACAAGTTAGGTAATCAGATTACATTTTCAAGTAACTAGTAAAGTAACACATTACTTTTAAAATTTACAACAAAATCTGAGTTACTTTTTCAAATAAGTAACGCAAGTTACTTTTTCACATTTATTGACTGACAACTCTCTTGTCCCACTGTTGTGAAAAATCGTTGAGAAAAATCGTAAGTGCAGCAGCGTTGTGTGTAAACATGATGGTTATGGTAGTTCTAGACTAGACTAAATGTGAGCCTTTACTAATCACACCTGCGCAAAAAATTCCTCAAAATGAATCAAATCAGACAAATGCAAAATCAGAATACTATGCAAACCTCCAATAATTAAATATGTTAAAGCTGCAGTCCGTAACTTTTTGCGCTCTAGCCGTAAATACTGCATGCGTCTTGCGGAAGAACATTGCATTTGGAGCTACTTCTCTCTGTTTATGTCTATGGCGAGTCACGCAGGGGCTGTGCTCCTCCGCAGCGGTTCCAACCAGACCGGTCTGAAATAGTTCCAATATAAACACTTATTATAAGTGTCCCATAATGATTCAGGGGAAGACAAAAACACGGTTTGGAAAATTGATTAATGTTGTACATTCTCATTATATCATTTTTGTAAATCTTGAACACAAAAAAGTTACGGACAGCAGCTTTAAATAAAACAAATATTTTTATGCATTTAATTTCACTTTACTGACCAATGTGTTGCTGCTGACCTTCGATGATTCAGTTAAACCATAAGCAAAAGATTTTTAGCTTTTTATTGGTGAAGAGTTAAAGGGGTGGTTGCATGGGATTTCACTTTTTTAACTTTAGTTAGTGTGTAATGTTGCTGATTGAGCATAAACAGTATCTGCAAAGTTACAGCGCTGAAAGTTCAATGCAAACGGAGATATTGTCTTTTAAAGTTATGGCAGTTTATTGCCTACAAAAACGGCCGGTTTGGACTACAACAAGCTTCTTCCTGGGTTGGTGACATCATAAACCCTTGCTATTAACATAAACACTGCCCCCGCGAACACGCAACAAAGTGGGCGAGGCCACTTCGCAGTCATTACGAAAGAGAGAGAGCTGTTGCAGAACTACAAACTACATTTGGCCATCTAATCAATCTAAGACCATTTCGTTTTTTGGAGGGATGAGCTTCACAGAAGCAGGAAGCAAACGAGCCGTTCAAAGGACAGTGGAGACAGCGGTGTGGAATAAAGGTAAAATATAAGAAAAATATGGCGTTAAAAAAAAAAAAAGAAGTATTAAGACATGTTATACTGCGCAACCAAGCCTAGAAAAAAACCACAGAACCACTCCTTTAAACTTTTTTTCTCTTGCGTCCTATTTTTCAGTTGTCTAGAATGGCAGCAAAGCTGAAAGGTTTGTTTGAGCAGCGCCCTCTACTGTACATGTGTGAATTAGCATTTCCTTCAGTCTGAGGCTTATTTTTTCAATTTTGGTGTAAAAGGGTCTTTACATATGTACAAAAATATAACTTTTTTTTATATAAAAAAAACCCCCAGCCTAGCTGAGAAAAAGTAACGCAAAAGTAACATAACGCATTACTTTTCTTAAAAAGTAACTAAGAAACGCAATTAGTTACTTTTTAAGGGAGTAACACAATATTGTAATACATTATTTTTCAAAGTCACAAAGTGAAAGATTTTAACACTTTATATGTTAAGAGGAATAACACATTGGTTGAGTTAAAAGTAACACAAAATGTGTTGTCCTTATTTAGACACAAAGGTGTGTTTAGCAACAACGCATTTTGTATTTTCAACACATCATTTTTAAGAGTACACAGTTGTCATGCTATATATTTTGTCACAGTGGAACCCGCCATTATCAAAATGCCAATTATAGGCTTTTCAGCTAAATTTAAACAAAACAATGTGAAACAGTAAAAGTGTGATTTTGATTGAAACAATAATATTCAATACAGAGCTTGTGTGACCCAGTCCTATTTCTCTACTATGCTGTTTCAATTGCAAGATTAATTTATACACATTTTGCTTTGTGTCATATTTCATTTATCGCCTGTGCCCACCACATCTATGTTCTTTTCTTTTGTGAAACAGCCTGTGTACACACTGTGAAACGAAGCAAAAATGCCCTCACTGCGCATGAGGGCCTAATATTTGTACCCAATCTACAAATCATATGGTGCTCATTTCCGCCAACCTTCGATTTTTGTGATTTTTGGAGCACCAGTGCTGACGTTCTGTGGCTAAAACCCCACCGAGCCCCTCCAGTGGCTTCTGGGATATGATCAGCATCCCACTGTCTCTGTTCTCCAGCTCTGCCATTAAAACAGCCAGTGCGGTTAGTGGTGAACTCTCATCTAAACAAATACTCTTGCAGTTGCCTGAGTATTTGTTTTTGCACACTGACTCAAACATTGCCATGCCAGTGTTCATTACAAGGCAGGTCCATCACATAACTGCAGCCACAGATAAACACTAACCGTTTGATCACAGCCCTTATTGTTATGGCAACACTGAGTAAATACGGATGTCATAGGGACTACTATGACAAAATTAAACAAATGTACATTATCACATTGAGTTAAAATAAACATATACACTATTGTTCAAACGTTTGAGGTCAGTAAGATTTTTTTAAAGAAATGAATGCTTTTATTCAGCAAGGATATCAAAATTTTAATAATCAAATTTTTGTGCTCCAAAGTGACACTAAAGGCATTTATAAAGACAAAGGCTAATGTTACAAACAATTATTTAAAATTTGAAATAAATGCTGCTCTTCTGAACTTTCTATTTCATCAAAGAATCCTAAAAAAAAATGATCATAGTTTCCAGAAAAATATTTAGCATTACATCTGTTTTCAATATTAATAAAAAGTTTCTTAAGCAGCAAATTAGCATATCAGAATGATTTCTAAAGCATCATGTGATTTGCCATTACAGAAATGTATTATATAGTAAAACATTATTTTAAATTATAATAATATTTCACATTTACATTTTGGCAGACGCTTTTTATCCAAAGCGACTTACAGTGCCCTTATTACAGGGACAATCTCCCTGGAGCAACATGGAGTAAAGTGCCTTGCTCAAGGACACACTGGTGGTGACCGCTGGGATCAAACCAGCAACCTTCTGCGTATCAGTTCCATGGTTTTAACCCACTGGACCACCATCACACATTGGACCACCACACACATTTATACATTTTTCCTTGTGTTTTTGAGCAAATAAATGCAACCTTGGTGCACAAAATCATAAACAATATTTACAGATCGCAAATTTTTTAACTGTGGTTTTTAAAAAAATAAATAAATAGCACATTGTACAACAGCACTACATTATGTGCCCAGCATGATTAGCTCTTCCTTTCTTGCTGTTGATTTCAAGCACTTTTTATACATTGATTTTATCTTCACGGGGTTTTTCCACAAGCATTTCCTACAATTCTTTGGGTGAAACAGCAAGAAAAATATGTGAAAATTCTTTCTTTCAGTAGTGGACTGGTCAGGCACTGGCAAACTGCAGTAGATCAAAGGTAGTGCAAAACAACAGAGGAGGACGTTTCTTTCATCGTCTCCTATGTTCCTCATTGCCTGCAAATCAAGCCTCTTTAAAGCATCTTACTTGCATATATTCTTTTAGGTAAACACTAGTCTTGCTGGAGTCTTTTACAAAAGTAAAGCTAAAAAGAGAATGGGATGGGATGTTATGTAATTGAGAATGTATGTGTGGAGAGTGTGAGAAGGGAATGTTATGCAATTGTGTCCATATGGGTTGGGTTTATATTAGGGCTGTCAAAAGATTAATCACGATTAATCACATCCAAAATAAAAGTTTGTGTTTACATAATATATGTGTGCGAACTGTGTATAATTATTATTTATATATAAAAACACACACAAGCATGTATATATTTAAGAAAAATGTATTATATTTATATATAAAATATTTATATTTATATATAATATCAATTATATAAATGTATACAGTATATACATGCAAATATTTCTTAAATATATACATGAATATTTATATAAACATAATAATTATACAGAGTACACACAAATATATTATGTAAACACAAACTTTTATTTTGGATGTGATTAATCGTGATTAATCTTTTGACAGCCCTAGTTTATATATGTGTATGTTAGTGGGGTGTGTGATGAGGCATATGTGAGTGTGTAATATATGTCCAGTATATAAATATATTTATATATATATATATATATATATATATATATATATATATATATATATATATATATATATATATATATATATAACAATTCTAGAGAGAGAGAGAGAGAGAGAGAGAGAGAGAGAGAGAGAGAGAGAGAGAGTGTGTGCGTGCGTGCGTGTGTGTGTGTGTGTGGAGGAGCCATATAAGCTGGATATCATTTCTCTAAAAGGATGGGCTGATTTAAATATCAGACAACAACTTGAAAGGAAAAAACTCTCTCAGGCTTTGGCATCAAGTGTGTTCGTACCTGCCAACAATTTTGCTGAAGTAATAGGAAATAAAATGCCATATACCCATAATAAAACCACTTGCAAGCCTCATTTACACATAGTAAAAGGAAAGAAACACAACTGCATGCAAATAACAATATGTACAATGATGGGCAGAATCTAACCAATTACATTTATTTTGGCTAGACAGCCTCCAAAACTGCGACTGACAAGTGAGCATGATTTATAATGTTAGTTAGCGTACAGAAAACGTTTTTTAAACACAAACAAGTTTTATAGCTGCAGAGCCTTCTTCATTGTGTGGTTAGTGGTGTCGAGTAAGGTACACTGCATTTAACTAACGAAGCACATTTAACACAGAGGGTTAGCCGCTATGCTAACTAAGCAAGAATCTCTCATTTGGAACCCATTAGGTGAATTAGCATCCTGCTGTGCTGAGGAATGTCGTATTTACCTGCAAAATTGCCAATGCAAAAGCTTTAAAAAAAAAGTTGCGTTCAACATTAGCCTAATGCTGATCGTCATTTGTTTTTGACATCAACTGACTGCTACTGTTGGCTAGCAAGGTCAGAGAAAAAGAAGCTTTTAGCATTCAGTATTTTCTTTACAATAGCACTCATAGGAAAATGAATATGCATTTAATATGGCGGCTGAAGGAACGAAAAAGCCAATTGACTGAGACTTTTTGTATGAGATTTAGGGGTCTATTTCAACTAAAACCTTAAATTCTTTTATGCATTTTGGCCGTTCATTTATACGACAACAGCTTATTGGGGGCCTGAAATTCAAAGTTTTGAAAACTATATCGTTATTGTCTCCGTGTAAACTACAAAAACGTGCATTTGTGAAACCGGTGACGTCATGCACATGCATAGGCCTATTACGTGTTCAGTCTATAGCCGTATGACATCGTCAACTACTGGCCAGGTATGCACAATACAGTGTTTTTAGTCTTGTTCATGGATATACTGTAAGTGAACAGAGATTGTTTTGACGTTTCCGTCTGCACGCGAAAAATGCAAAGGAAAAACTTCCGCTTTTAGTCCATCCTGATCGTGTAAACGTAGCAAACTGTATAACATTGTCATCCGACTTTATTGCTGATTGCAAAGGTATATATAGAAACAGTTTTGGGCATATTTGTCTTTCCCCATTCAGGCACAATTGTATATGTATACATAGAAAACAGCTACCCAGGAATGTTTCCACGATACCTTGCCTCCCTTTGTTCAGCTGTGCATCTAAACCTATAACTGAAAATAAACAGAATTTTCTAGTTTGAGTATTATATTAGACAAATCCAAAATTTTCAGCAAAGCATTTTCACTAGTGGTCTGATTTTTGGATCCCACTTGTTTGACTCTTATCCGATCTCGCCTTGGGCAGCATGTATATCAGGACCACTGCTGTTTCAATTTATATCTTTTATTTCACCTCTCCCAAACCGAATCCATATTTCATTTTTATTACTCGCTCGCTTCTTTGATCTTCCTTACCATCTCACTCCAATATCTTCACCTATTCCTGCCATAACCCAGCTCTTCGCACAGTGGCTTCTGGGATTTGTCCAGTCTCCATTTCCCTGACTCTAAACAAACAGCTGAGTGACACACATGCACATGTTACACAGTATTCAGTAGTCATGGAAACCCTTTCCTAGAAGCACAGGCATTAGTAACTGAGAGTGGGTGTTTGTGGTAAGAAAGTAAGAAGAAGAGTTTATATATAACGCAGCACAAAACAAATACATGAACACATAAATACAGTATGGTGTTTTATTACATAACACGTGTTAAATTATTGAATACTGATAGTACTTTCAGTTCTTGCATTAGACGAAAAAAAATATTACATCAATACAGTTCTTTTGGCATACAAAACATAGGCAATGCAGGATTATATCCAGTGCTAACACTGTGACTAGTCAAAGTTACACCACATATAGAACTTGATTAACTGGTAAGAGTTAGCAATCTGAACAACTTTAAATTAAAAGTGCACTTGAGGTGCGGAATTTTTAAATAACAAGGAAAAGACATTACAAATGCAAAGATCACAGCACAACCACTGGTCTCCATGCGTTTGTGTGAGCATTATTACTCCATTGGATCTGTGCAGTGGAATAAGATATATATGACATCCTTATTTTCCTGTTCCTGTTTAATTGATCCAATAAAAACAGCACTAATTGGTACTCCAAAACAGGATCCTACTTAAAGCTAACCCACGGTTTACCTGATTAGATTTACAATTGATTTGATTACATAAGCATTCTGACAGACAAAGAGTAAACTACAAGCAGTTTTCAAATGAACAATTATATATATGTAAAAACGACATTCTGATTGTAGATTATAATAATAATAATTGTCAAAGGCAACTTAAGGGTGTTGCTGATTCTGGACCCAGTGTCACGTAACAGATGGGAACATGCTTGGTATTCAGAATGGATTCGTTCTTTGACCTTTAGATGTTAGCTCAGAGGAACACACTCTGAGGTGATTTAAGACTTTGGTAGTAAAACGAAGCATGATTTAAACAGTTTAAGAGCAAATGCTGCACTTCATTTTGTCCATATTGTAATCAGCAGAAAGGCCAAACAAAATGGTCAGAAAAACATTCACTGATTTTGTGACAAAATAAGTTGCTGTGGTTTCAAGCTTTTGGATTGTTTTAGCTAAACAAACTTTGGTCCCCGTGTGAGCAAATGTGAGCATTTGTGCACTCTTTTGTTTTTTAATCAGCAAGGATGCATTAAATTGATCAAAAGTTACAATAAAGGCGTTTGTATTGTTACAAATGATTTATGTTTCTAATAAATGCACTTGTATTGAACTTTCTGTTCAAAGAATTCTGGAAAAAAGGTATCATGGTTTCCACAAAAATATTAAGGATTAATAATAAACTGTTTTCAACAGTAATTATTCTTGAGAACCAAATCAGAATATTGTACTGATTTTGGAAGGATCATGTGACACTGAAGACTGGACTAATGGCTGCCGAAAATTCAGCTTTGCCACCAATAAATTACATTCTAACATATAAAACAGTTATTTTAAACTGTAACAATATTCTGTATTTCTTCAATAATAAATGCAGCCTTGGTGAGCATAAAATAATTATTTTAAAAAAAATCTTACCAACCCCAAACTTTTGAGTGGTAGTGTTAGTGAATATGCAACAAAAAAAATGTGTGAACTACTTCATTGTTTCTAAGGACTGTTTTGACATTTTTAATCTCTAAAAGCTCAACAAAAACACAGAATTGCATCATTTAACTGAAAAATGTACTGACTTATGCAATAAAGTTACTGACTCAATAAATAGTTGTGCTGAATCAATAGATGCCATTACAGAAAAGATTATGATCCAACATAAAATGCACATTTGAAACATGCGTCCATAAACATCTACACAACCTGACATAGAGTCTAAAGTAATTCATTCAGGATTGTTTTAAAGTCTGACCCCCACAGGTCTAAGCTTTTTTTCATTGCTGACCTCTTAACCTCAAATTAATCAAAGCTCAATGTCTGCAATCAAAAGCTCAGTGGTGAATAGAGGGCCAGGCAAATCTCCCATCAACACCTTTGGCTTGCTAATCATGTATATTATCACAAAAAAGTCACATCGTCCTGCGACTGCACCCAGCGCCAGTGTGCGTCATACTCCAGTTGAACTTTGCCATTCATTTTGCAGCTCTCCAGCTCAACTTTGCCATTCTTGTAGGGTTTCACTTTAGGGCTCAGATTCTTCCCCAGCTTCTCAGCGAGACAGGCCCTGGGCGAATCTGTGCTGGCCATTTGCTTTACTGATTTGTCCAGGATTCCATTGGTCTTATTGGGTTGGTATGGTCTCGCTGTCTCAGACGCTTTATTCCAAACCTGAGCTTCTTCTTTAGGTGCATCGGATTTGACTTGTGGAGATCTGATTACAGATCCAGTGGAATTGCCCATGCCTCCTCCAGTACCTCGCGAGCCATCTGTCCCCATAGGGGTGGCACACAGTATTGAATCGGTCCCACTTGAGGGGCAGTACTCATCCAGATCATCAGCTAATGTGTCCAGATAGCTGCCAATGGAAATGTTGTCCAGCTTGTCATGGGGGTCCTGCAGACTGCTCCAGCTACCCCTCCAGGAGGTGTCGGGACCCTCTCCTAAACTGTACTGGCTGCTGGTCAGGCTGCTGCAGCGGCTGGTGAGCGCGCCACGCTCTTCCAGGAGCCATTTCACTGACTCAATGCCTTCATGCAGTGCTAGCAACTGGTTCAAGATCTTGACGTCTGCTGCTCGTAGATGAGCCTGGGCAGAGGAAATACACATGGACATCAAGAGCTTTTTTAACAACCATAACTACAGTCAAACGATAGTACATGCCACACCCTTTAAAATAAACTGGCATGTGGTTCATTGAAGAACCTTTAGCATCCATGGAACCTTTCCATTCCACAAAAGGTTCTTTATAGTGGAAAATTATTATTTAGTTTATTAACATGCTCTTAAAGGGATAGTTCACCCAAAAATGAAAATTCTGTCATCATTTACTCACCCTCAAGTTGTTTCAAACCTCTATGAGTTTCTTTGTTCTGCTGAACACAAAAGAAGATATTTAGAAGAATGTTTGTAACAAAGCAGATAGAGCAACTATTGACTACCATAGTATTTTTTTTCCTACTATGGTAGTGAATAGTTGCTCTATCTGCTTTGTTACAAACATTCTTCTAAATATCTTCTTTTGTGTTCAGCAGAACAAAGAAACTCATGCAGGTTTGGAACAACTTGAGGGTGAGTAAATGATGACAGAATTTTCATTTTTGGGTGAACTATCCCTTTAACACTAAAAAAGATGGTTCTTTTAAGAACTGTTACTGAAAGGTTCAAAAAATAGCTTTACTATGGCATCACCATGTAAACACCCTTTTGTAACCTTTATTTTTTTAAAAGGTGTATAAATCCTCTTGAGAACCGTGTGTGTGTGTGTGTGTGTGTGTGTGTGTGTGTGTGTGTGTGTGTGTGTGTGTGTGTGTGTGTGTGTGTGTGTGTGTGTGTGTGTGTGTGTGTGTGTGTGTGTGTGTGTGTGTGTGTGTGTGTGTGTGTGTGTGTGTGTGTGTGTGTGTGTGTGTGTGTGTGTGTGTGTGTGTGTGTGTGTGTGTCATTACATTGTTTAGAGCATTTAAAATAAATAATATTTTATTAATGTTATGCTATGTCACACCAAATTAATTATTAATTGAGGACACCAAGGCTCAATTTAAAAGGAAAAAAAAAGACATGAATTGGCAAAAACAGTTTATTTTTATTTTTATCACAAATCAATTTTTCTCAACTATGTTATGAAAGATATAACAGAATTATTGTATATACCATTTTGCTTTATGCAATATGTGTGTGTAAAATGGCCATACACAGGTTTTCCCATTATATAAAATGTATTGTATCTAATTTGCATATAAATGTTTGTGGGGCAACATGTAATGAAAAAAGAAGTGTAATGATGGGAATTGTAATTAGCAAGATATATATAAACTTGTTGTGTAACAAGTCCTGGTGTCCTCTACAGTGGACATGTATGAAATCAATGCCCTGTTTCATAACAGAAAGTCATATTTGGATTTGAAACCCCATAACATTTTCCTGCGATGTTACTTTATGACAAACGATTACTAAATTAATCAGATTTAAATGATAATCACAAAATATCATAATTTTCTATAAGAGTGTTAAATTTGATCACTAAATTAATGTCAGTCATTTTTAAAGTCAAAAGAAATACATGTTTTCATTGTGAAACTTCCAAACATTTGATATCTCTGAAAAGCTCTGAATGTGCTCTATACAGGACATCCAGACTGTGGCATGTATGTTGTCAGAGAAATTCACTAAAATATAATGTCCACTACAGAGGACAAAAGTCTATTCCTGGGTCCCAGGAGGATAAAGGGATAGCACATCCAAAATTCTGTAAAAATTCTCCAAAGTCCATGTACATTTGCAAATATTAAAATGTTATGTGTCAAAAAAATGCAATGTGCCTTGAATATGTACATGTTCAAATAATGTGAATGAGATTTGATTTGGTAGAGGAAAATATTTATTTGGTTTGTTCCTTTAACAAAGCTATTACAGTATTTCACAATTGTTAAAACACTAAAATCCATTTTCAAAACCAAAGTTGCAAGTGTACAAACCACTTTATTGATTGAATCACACAGTTTGCAGAACTTTAAACTCTTATCATGTGGTTAGACACAACAAGCAAATCGGAATCACTCTTTGTGCAAAACTGTAAACACATTGTCATTCACAAAGCACATGTAGCATTGTGGTGCACTTAACTCAGAACGGCACAACACAGCCCCCAAAAATGAAACACGAGCAACACACTGTTGTCATCGGTAACACACAAGCACTCAAAATTGAACACACCTGTTTCAAATCAGTAATGTGTTGCACCTAATAAAGCCATGTCAAATCCAAATGGCATGTGTGATTTTCACAATGGAGGGCAGGAGAGAAGGAGCAAGTGGAAGTGGAAGAGGAAGAGGAGGAGGAGGAGGAGGTGGAGGAGGAGGAGGAGGAAGAGATGGAGGAGGAGGAGGAGACGGAAGAGGAGGAGGAGGAGGAGGAAGAGACGGAAGAGGAGGAGGAGGAAGAAGAGACAGAGGAAGAGGAGGAAGAGACAGAGGAGGAAGAGACAGAGGAGGAAGAGACAGAGGAGGAGGAGACGGAGGAGGAAGAGATGGAGGAGGAAGAGACAGAGGAGGAGGAAGAGACCGAGGAGGAAGAACAAGCGCCATCATTTCCAATGAAATTAGAGCAACAATCATACACCATGTTCTGGTTCATGGAATGAGTATGAAGGAAGCAGGACTGCGTGTTCAACCAAATATAAGCAGGTTCTCTGTGGCCTCCATTGTCAGGACATTCAGAGAAGAGAACAGGTAAGTGTACTATCATTTGTGGTCCCTCAAACTTACAGTACAGTATGTACAGTTGTGGAATGTCTCAGTAAATTACTGTAACATATCTCTAAAAATTGGTCCTTTTCTTGCAGTGATATACTTATATAATAGTATTTTATGTATTGTACATATTTGGTGACATTTCAATGCATTAGGCCTGTCTTTACAATTCTAACAAGAGGTTTTATTTGATAGAACTGAAAGACTGTCACATGCCGGTGGAAGGAGAGGTATGTTCTCACAACAGCAGGAGACCATTATTGTCAATATGTCCTTCAAAATAATCTCATTCGTCTGTGTGAAATACAACAGCGAGTTGAGGAAGACAACGTGAATTTTGAAGGAATCAACAGTGTGAGTCTCTCCACAATTGACAGTGTCAATTACAAGTAAGTAATCATGTCCAGCGATTATACAGCACTATTGAGTTACTGTACATCTTTACTGTGGAATGTAATGTAGCTCATGTATACAGAGGCATGAAGCCTGGAATGCTATGTAATTTACGTTACTTCAAAAATAATTTTTCATTAATTTCTATAGAGAATGTTTCAACTGGATTCCACGGAGAGGCCTCATGAGTGCATCTTCTTGGATGAAGCTGGCTTCAATCTCACCAAGAGGAGAAGGCGAAGCCGCAACATTATTGGTCAACGTGCCATTGTAGAGTGGCCAGGGCAGCGTGGTGGCAATGTGACCATATGTGCTGCCATCAGCAGCTACGGGGTTATTCACCGCAATGTGACTTTAGGGCCTTACAACACTGCCCATCTTCTAACATTTCTGGATGCTCTACAGGAAGCACTACTGAGATGTGAACAGAGAGGTGATGAGCAGGCAGAGCATCCCATGTATGTGGTAATCTGGGACAATGTGAACTTTCACCGTGGTCCTAGAATTCATGAGTGGTTTGAAAATAACCCACGTTTTATAAATGTGTGAGCCTCCCACCATACTCGCCATTCCTTAATCTCATTGAAGAATTTTTTTCTGCATGGAGGTGGAAGGTCTATGACAGAAATCCTTATGCACAGGAAAATCTCCTTCAGTCAATGGATGCAGCATGTGATAACATTGGAGTGGAAGCAATTCAAGGTTGGATTTGGCATGCTAAAGGATTCTTTCCCCGTTGTTTAGCAAGGGACAGGATTGCCTGTGACGTTGATGAGGTCCTGTGGCCTGACCATGCCCAGAGGCATGATGCTGAGGCAGAATGATTTCAAGACATTGCTTACTATCGATCTGTTGCATATTTAGTTTGTGACTACATTTTATGTGTGCAAGTACTTGATAATAAAAAATGTTTTTCCCTGCTCTGCCCTGAGTGCAGTGTTTTGCATTTATCTCTGTAGTGTGTAATGACTGCTGTGTAGTGTTTATGCATTAGCTGGATGTGTGTTATTTGAAAACAGTGTTTGGTTTTGGGTAAAGATAACATAGTTCTGAAGCAATTGTTTGATATAGTAAGACAAAGATTTTGACAGTGTAGCTTAAGTTTGGTTATTTGTGTTTAAGGTTTTGAGAACGCGAGAGAAACATTCAAAAAAAGTGTTTTAGCAATTCAGAAATACTGTAAATGGCTTTTTAGAGTCTGAATAATTTTTTAGAGACTGAATCAATAAAAAAAATATAGTGCATGAGTCACATTTATGGTGCTTTTTTTTGGAAGTTTGACAACTTTAATAAATGCTATAAAAGAATTCTGATTAGTGCTGATGGCTGTATTAAGTCTGGGGTTCATAAGCATGACTGGAGTCCTGTGCTGACTGCAGAGCCAGAGGTCCATTACTGTAAATGCTGTTGAGATTTATAGATCTTCCTGACAATATCCATTCCTCTAGTGAAGCACTTGTCTCTTCCTAATTCCCACAGCAAATGGGCTAAGCAGTTTTCATCTGACACATCTAAACATGATGTCTAAAGAAAAGTAAACCTTAGCACATATACAGTATACTGATTAAATATATACATTTTGCCAAATCAGTAGAGTAATAATGGATGCTACTGGTCCTATGACAATAATATCTTAGATCCTTCATCCATCATTAGATCTTGCTTTTGGAATGTATTCTCATTTTATGAGGTATAGCCTATCAAAATGTGAGAGATTTACATTCATTCAGAAGTAGGTTACGAAGCTTCATTTGGCAGTAGTGGAGCATTTTTGTCAGGAAGATGTAATATGATATACAAAGTCCTGAACTCTTCTGACTGACTGACTGGCTTTCCAGCCCATAAAACAGTGCTCATCAAATAGTCAGTGCTTCCTCTGAAAGCCACAGTACATTGGCTCCCACAATCCCAGACAGATTCTGCCCTGTCTTCACCCCATCAGCTAGTCACACGGTGTTTCATAAAGGAATAGTTCACCTAAAAATGAAAATTCCGTCATTATTTACTCACCCGTATGTTGGTCCAAACCCATACTTTACTTTCTTTCTTCTGTGGAACACAAAAGACGCTGTTAGGGACTGAAAGTCTTAGTCACCATTCATTTTCACCGCATCTTTTTTCCATACAGTGAAAGTGAATGATGACTGAGGCCTAACTTCTTTTGTGTGCCACTGAAAAAAGAAAGTTGAATATAAATTTTAAATTCAATTCAATTTCAGACTCATATTGTGTACATTTTCAATTAAAAGGAGGATGTCTAAATGTGGATAATGTGCTAAATGCCAAAAGACTCAGGACCAGTTTGAGAACAGGATGAGATAAATCAGTTTAAAAGCACCAGTCCAAGCCGGTCATAAATGGACAGCATTCTCCTATACATTCAGCCTTCTGTGTAATTTAAAGGCCATAGTGCACTGCTGACGTCAACCACACTAATTACAGTACAAAAAACCAAAAGAGAACATTTCGGTAAAAAGAGCGTGGGATACAAAAAGAACAAATGAGGCAGAGCGAGGGGGGATGGGAAATAGAGCTGAATTTAGAAGGCAAAGATAAACAAGCCTTTTTTACAGTAAATAGAGAAAGATAAGTAAAATAAGTAAAAGACGAGAGAGATTCAGAGAACAGATTGTAACAACTCTGCTCTGGTGTGGGTTGGGCTGGGTTAATGTCGGCACAGCACCTCAGTCTGAGTTGCTGAGACTAATGAACATACTCATAAATATTCTCCCTGTCTCAGCACTGATGTGGTGAGCGCTGATCTGGCTGTGCCCAACTCCAGCCTGTTTGCTATATATCTCTATATATGCATCTGGGACTGGATGAATAAAACATACACATACCAGAAGAAGTCTCTTATGCTTAACAAGGATGCATTTTTTTAATCAAAAATACAATAAAACTGTATTATGTATTTCATTGTGAAATATTCAATACAAAAATATGTCTTTTTCATTGTGAAACATGACTGATGGATGAACCACCAATTCTTCATTAATCAACAACAGCTTTTATAACTGGCCCGAGAGTTGCACGTAGTAGCTCCTAACCAGTGGAGAACAGTGATTGTATCTAGAACCTTCAGATGACTCACAGCTCATATCTCCATCGCTGAAAGTTATTGAAACGACACATGAAAACCCGCAAAACATGGTAGATACGTGTTTGTGCAGCGCAGAGCGGCTCTATCGCACTGCATGATGTGACAGCTGTCCGATCTGCTTGCGTTCACAGAGCACAGGTTTTCTGAGAATGCAGTTGTAACTCCTGTAAATAACTGAACTGTGTGTACAAACACACATATTCCGCTGCTGTGTGGCCATAAATCAATCTGATGACTTGAGGCCATAATATTTTGTTTGTCCAGAAAAGTTCAAAGGACAAAGATAATGTTATAAGGAATAGTTCACCCAAAAATGAAAATATTGTCATTATCCCAAACCCATATGACTTTATTTCTTCTGTGGTACACAAAAATGAGAAGTTTGGAAGAATTTTACTGGCTTCTTATTTCCTTGCCTGGCGCTTTCAAACTACAAAAAGGACACAAAGGCATCATAAAAGGTATTCTACAAGTTGCCAAATATCTTTGAAGGCCAAAATAATACGACTTTATGAGAAACCAACCAAAATTTGATGTAGTTATTCAAAGATTTGCATCCTTTTTAGCCATTCACCATTCATTGTAACGTCTTGGTTACTGATGTTACCCTTGTTCCCTGATGGAGGGAATGGAGACGTTATGTCCCCCTGCCACAACCCTGAACCACAGCTTGTCTGGGCTCCCAGGGCAGGGTTATGGCAGGGGGACATAAGGGGCATAGGGGGCCTGGGCATGCCGCCATCTTATACCATACAGGGGAGTGGCTCGGCAAGCAAATTCCATTCGCCAATTCCATGGGCGTTTTTCTAAAACTCAGAGGTGATTAGTTTGTCAGTCGACATAATGTTGTAGTGACTGACAGATGGGGAACTGCAGGTAAAAGAGCAAAAATTATTATTTTTCAAAATGTACTCTGGTTTTCATAAAGAAAAACATATGGGTTTGGAACAAATCAACAAATCATTAAGACGATGACCGAACTGTCAGACAGATTTCTGGGTGAACTATTCCTTAAAATAGACCATCTAAAATGCTAAATAAATGAAAATTGTAACCCCATGCAATAAAGTGCACTGTTGCTGCAATCGTCTGATTTAGCTTTCACCCTTCCACATGGAGCCACACACTGACCCACAGACTCTCCTTAGGGAGAACATTCCACAGTGTCTGAGGTTCACACTGGAGATTCTCACAGCCAGAAGAATTCCATTTTACCACTACTTAAAACCATAGCTCATAGGTCTTGTGTTCTAATCCTTGGAATTCTGGAGAGCTCATTTTCCATGCTGTGGTGTCCTGCTCTGTTAAGTATCACACCACACCACGTAGCTCTCTCTCTCTCTCTGTGTGTGTGTTAAAAAAACTATATTATTACTCAGTGGCAGAGTTACAATATAGGCACAAATAGGCCAGATATTTTACTATAATGCATATTTTCTTGGTCATGGCTCACTGACTCAGGTACAGTATGTGAAGAACGTTGACGTTGCCACTTTTGGCCATGCCATTGGGAAATACTGTAATAAATATATCTGCTACAAAAAATATTTATAAAATAAATTCTAAAGTAGACAAACTACAAATAAAAACACTCAAGTTAGCATGTTTTCAAACTTGTCGCATCACACATTGTGCTATATTAAATGGCAATTACAACATAAAGTGGTATATGAAATATACAAGTCATATGGATTATCATGATTATGGTGCTCATTTGTCATTCTTGGAGTTTCACATTAAAGGTCAGAAATGAAATAGGGCAGGGGACAAAAAAGCCCCAGATATTTATGTGTTTTGATAGTATTTCATTATTCCATTCAAGTTATGGGCCTATGCAGACACCATAGTGACCTTTAGTTGTCAGAGATTTGTATTTGCTGTCTCAAAGGCGAGCGATGTTGAATGTAGCTACTTAGTGGTTTAGGATGATAAAAACTGAAGTCAGAAATTAAAGTCAGCTGTATAAACACTGATTGTGAAGAAAACACTCTCGAAACTGCAAATCTGCCATTGCAGTAGAGAGCTGTATAATACGCACATAGTGACAGCCTATTATTTAAAATCTAGCAGAATGTTTATTGCGCTATTCTATTTTTGTTAATTATTTAAAGCTACATTACTGTATTAAAGGCACAATATGTGAAAATATCCAAAAACCACTAGAACAATGTTATATTTTTTGGTATATATCCGTCCTTCAGATGAGAGGTCCTGACTCTCTGTGGTCAGTAAAAATCCCAGGATGTCCTTCGATAAAGAGTAGGAGTGTAACCTCGGCATCCTGGCCAAATTTGCCCATTGACCTCCTAATCATCCCCATATACAGGGAGTGCAGAATGAGCAAATGAGTATTTTGACCACATCATCCTCGTTATGCATGTTGTCTTACTCCAAGCTGTATAGGCTGGAAAGCCTACTACCAATTAAGCATATTAGGTGATGTGCATCTCTGTAATGAGAAGGGGTGTGGTCTAATGACATCAACACCCTATATCAGGTGTGCATAATTATTAGGCAACTTCCTTTCCTTTGGCAAAATGGGTCAAAAGAAGGACTTGACAGGCTCAGAAAAGTCAAAAATAGTGAGATATATTGCAGAGGGATGCAGCAGTCTTAAAATAGCCAAGCTTCTGAAGCGTGATCATCGAACAATCAAGCGTTTCATTCAAAATAGTCAACAGGGTCGCAAGAAGCGTGTGGAAAAACCAAGGCGCAAAATAACTGCCCGTGAACTGAGAAAAGTCAAGCGTGCAGCTGCCAAGATGCCACTTGCCACCAGTTTGGCCATATTTCAGAGCTGCAACATCACTGGAGTGCCCAAAAGCACAAGGTGTGCCATACTCAGAGACATGGCCAAGGTAAGAAAGGCAGAAAGTCGACCACCACTGAACAAGACACACAAGCTGAAACGTCAAGACTGGGCCAAGAAATATCTCAAGACTGATTTTTCTAAGGTTTTATGGACTGATGAAATGAGAGTGAGTCTTGATGGGCCAGATGGATGGGCCCGTGGCTGGATTGGTAAAGGGCAGAGAGCTCCAGTCCGACTCAGACGCCAGCAAGGTGGAGGTGGAGTACTGGTTTGGGCTGGTATCATCAAAGATGAGCTTGTGGGGCCTTTTCGGGTTGAGGATGGAGTCAAGCTCAACTCCCAGTCCTACTGCCAGTTTCTGGAAGACACCTTCTTCAAGCAGTGGTACAGGAAGAAGTCTGCATCCTTCAAGAAAAACATGATTTTCATGCAGGACAATGCTCCATCACACGCGTCCAAGTACTCCACAGCGTGGCTGGCAAGAAAGGGTATAAAAGAAGAAAATCTAATGATATGGCCTCCTTGTTCACCTGATCTGAACCCCATTGAGAACCTGTGGTCCATCATCAAATGTGCGATTTACAAGGAGGGAAAACAGTACACCTCTCTGAACAGTGTCTGGGAGGCTGTGGTTGCTGCTGCACGCAATGTTGATGGTGAACAGATCAAAACACTGACAGAATCCATGGATGGCAGGCTTTTGAGTGTCCTTGCAAAGAAAGGTGGCTATATTGGTCACTGATTTGTTTTTGTTTGGTTTTTGAATGTCAGAAATGTATATTTGTGAATGTTGAGATGTTATATTGGTTTCACTGGTAAAAATAAATAATTGAAATGGGTATAAATTTGTTTTTTGTTAAGTTGCCTAATAATTATGCACAGTAATAGTCACCTGCACACACAGATATCCCCCTAAAATAGCTAAAACTAAAAACCACTTCCAAAAATATTCAGCTTTGATATTAATGAGTTTTTTGTGTTCATTGACAACATGGTTGTTGTTTAATTATTAATGTTGTAACATTAATCCTAAAAAATACAACTTGCCTAATAATTCTGCACTCCCTGTACAATTGGCTTCATCACGCTGTCTCCTCTTCACCAATCAGCTGGTGTGTGGTGAGCGTTCTGGCGCAATGTGGCTGCTGTCGCATCATCCATATCGCATATGATAAAACAGCGCTGCGTTAAGCTGCATATGCTTGACCAGAAGAAGCGGAAGAGGTCGTCTGCAGCATAATAAAGCTACGCCTTTAATTCGAAAAATTACATATTGTGGCTTTAAAAATAAATTGATATAAGATATAAATAGATTTATAATTGTTCAGATTTAGAATTGTATTCAGTTCATTTATTCAATCAAAGTATTTGAGACGCAGTAAATGTGTTTTATCTTAAGGGTAAAAAATGCTCCTCAAAGAAATCAACTTATTGGGTGAGTGAATACATTTCAGATGCTGCTGTTAAAAGTTTGTGGTCTGTACGATTTTTAAATGTTTTTTGAAAGAAATCTCTTATGCTCATCTGCATTTATTTAAACACAAATACAATAAAAACAGTAATATTGTGAAATACATTATTACAATTTAAAATATTTTGGTCCCCAATGAACATTTCCTATTTTTATCAGTGTCGAAGACGGTGTGCTGCTTAATATTTTTGTGGCTTTTATTAGAAGTATAAATCATTTAAAACATTACAAGTGTTTACTGTCACTATTGATCAATTTAAAACAACATTACTGACCCCAAACTATTGAGCATTAGTGCGTAATGAGACAGCAAAATATTTCAGGGTCATCACAGTTTACACAGTATTGACAGCATCTCTAATTTTCCAATACATCATCGCTGTCTCCCTCTCATCTAGCATGACACGTGCATGCAATCTCTCAGCATTCCTTCCTAACCTTTACGTCCTCCCACTCTCCCTTTCAACCTTACTGCTTCTCTCTCTCTCCCCTCCCTCATTTCCCCTCTCCTCGCGAACTATCAGACTGGAAGAGTCATCTCCCTTTCCTCCATCTGTCAGCACACCTTCCCCTGTGTTTCCCATCTGTGTGTCAGGCAGGGAGAGAGAGTTGCATTCAGCAGGGGCCAAGATGCCGAAAGTCATCAAGGACACCCCTCTCGCGCTCTTTCTTCATGCAGATCACAGACATAAATAACAAGCTGTTTGATTTCACACTTACTTCCAGTGTTTTAAAGTTAAATGTGATCATTTTATGTAAGTTGACCATTTTTCTGTGTACGTTTTTACTCAAAATGGCTACACTGTCTCACATCATACTGTGTGTGTTTGTTTTTGTGATTTATGAGGACACAAATTTGTATAATTTGTATAATGACACAGGTATTACACTGGTATTACGGGTTATTTCATGTCCTCATTTTTAAAACAGCTTTAAAAACATACTAAACAATGTTTTATTAAAAATGTAAAAATGCAGAATGTTTTCTGTGATGGGTAGGTTTAGGGGTAGGGGTAGTGATAGAATATACAGTTTGTACAGTATAAAAACCATTACGTCTATGCAATGTCCTCACTTAGTGTGTGTGCGTGTGTGTGAATAGACTGCAGCAGTCCGGGTGACAATGTCACAGTGTGAGGTAAAGTTGACTTTGCTGTAGCTCATGACTATTTGGGAACAGTGTGAAATGGCATCAGGAGAACACAGTAAATCTCTACATCAATTCCCTAAAACCTAATCTACTTTGACTCTTATAAGAAAAGGTTCTATTTAGAATCTAAAAGGTTCAGTCAGGCTCTTCATCATAGAACTTTTTAGTGGTTCCCATCATGGGATTCATTATGAATTTATTTTTAATTAATTAATTTAATAATGTTTAATCTTAATTAAATGTTACAAATTAAATAGCTTGTTAACATACTTTATCGTTAGAAAAAAGGGAAATAACCTGTTAAACATGAAAGTATTACGTGAATAAAAATAAGACATTTCTTCTTATATAGAATCTTTTTGGTTCTTTAAAATTTAGTCACGAACTCTAGGGTTCTGTATAGAACCCCATTGAACCTTAGAAGCGAGTGCTATTTTATGAAATTACTTTGAAGCCACTAGCCAGTGTTTTATCACAACTACAAGTGTTTTACTACTATCCTCAGTTATTGATGTTATATAGCGTACTACCATTTATTTTATTTTTTTGATGAACATAGGCTTATTTGTTTTAGTCACCTAGGTCAGGGATTTTCACATTTACCATGGACACTCAAAATGACCCTTGTGAAGGATCCTGTAAGACATTAAATGTAATTTATTCCTGTGATGGTAAAGCAGAATTTTCAGCATCAAAAAGCATCAGTGTCACACGATTCTTCAGAAATTATTATAATATGATGATTTGCTGCTCAAGAAACATTTCTTATTATTATCAATGCTGAAAACGGCTGTGCTGCTTAATATTTTTCTGGAAACCGCGATACATTAGCATTCATTCTTTGATTAATAGATATGCAATATATATATATATATATTTTTAAACAATGTAAAAGTCTTTACTGCGTCCTTAATATGGTTGTGAACTGGTACCAGTTGGTACAAAAATAAAAAGTTGACGGTACCAGCATTTCTGCAGTACCAGTAGTACTGAGTACCGGGTATATTTAGAACCCACTGATAGACGCTTCTTTTTGCTCTTATTCATGTTGTTTGTTCGTTCTCTGAGCGTCAATGGCTTCTGTTCAGTGTTTTTTACAGGCGTTGAGCATTGTATCCTATCACAATCTTATCTGTTGAGTGTGTGAACGCAATGGCTTATCAGAAGTGCTAGTCAGCAAATTAGTCAGAATCCACTTAACACCGCTGAAAATGTACAAGGTTTTGTTTTGTGGTAGGCCAATGGTAACTCATACTCGTAATTTAAATTAAAAATCAATGAATTTGTCCTCTGCATTTAACCCATGCAAGTGCACACACTTCAGGAGCAGTGACACACACACACACCTGGAGCAGTGGGCAGCCATTCAGTTTAGGCCCGTAAGCCATACAAGTAAGTACATTTTAGTTCTAGATGTTCTAAACAATAACTTGTTTTTGTTGATCTACAATTTGCGAAAGCATATGCTAATAAATACATAATTGCACAAAGCTGTCAAGACTCTGCTTTTAGTACCATTCACCTCTCTGACTTCTAAAAATCAGAAACGAACTGGCAGTAGCATAATTCATGACAGCTTTGGGGCCTTTTACAAAGTCTCCCACTCAGTAAAGAGCACCATAGCAACAACATCAGGGTCCATTTGCTTAATGGCTCTGCATTCCATTGGGGAACAAGCTCATTTCCCTAACTACAACAATTCTTTACACAACCGAGGGCATATCTGCCCCAAGAGCTTGAAGTTACAGTATAAAGCGTGAAGATTTAAAAAAGCAGCAAATCTAGTTCCACAACTCAAGCCACTCTTCACTTCAACATCATCTCAGATATGTGGTTGCAAGCAATATATCTGTTAATTAAAAAAACATAATTGCCAAGTATGACATTTTTTAGGGCCATGTTTCAATGCTTGGTTTACTGTTTGGCAATGCTGTGAAAAATTATTTTGCTTATGGTTGATTTGGTTTGTGGAATGTGGGTTGGGACCCTTCAAAATGAGAAAACAACAACAACATGCCGCAGGCTTCTTCTTGGGAGTTGTGTTATGAAAAGATACAATCACAGTCAGTATATAAGAGCTTTATACTGGAATTTTTATAAAGATATTGGATATGTGACAGAAAAAAAAGGAATCTGGCAAGCCAGAGGCTTTATTTTTCATAAAGAGAAAATACATTTTGCTATCAGTGTCATCCACACACATTTATAAAACTTGCACACATTATACACACATTCTTCTGACTGCTGTCACACTATCCATTCATTTTATATTTTATTTCATGTGTAAGATGAAGAGTATAAAGAGAGGGTCACATTATCAAATACAATACAGTTTATAAATAAATAAGCATAAGAATAAATGTGATTTAAATAAATGAAAGTAGTCTATTAGAAATGTAGCTCTTACCATCTCCATTTTAAGTTTTCGGATCTTCTCATCCAGTCCTTTCTTCTCTGTGCCATTATTGTCTGTCTGATGATGAGAGATCATTTTGTGCTCCTCTCTCATCCACTTCAGGAGCCCCTCTGGGGTCTTTCTCCCCACCTTTAACTCCAGATCCTTTAAATCTGGGACTGATTCACAAGTATTGCTCTCCTCCATGATTAAACAAAGGATCTACTTAAAAGAAAAGAGAAAAAAGGAAATATTGATTGACTGTTGCTCTGAAATAAAATGCAGCTCATTGACTAAGTTTTATTTACACCCCACTGATATAGATAGTAGCCTATTATGCCTAAATAATAGTATGCAACATCCTGTGATTATTTGTAAACAGCCTAGGCTACTGTATGACTGAAATCCGCGTAGGCTATGACTTAAAAACACGTCACATGCGTCAACTGAGCTAAATGCATCATGTACGAAGAGTGACATACCTGTTTAATATTCTAAACATTCACACGACTGTTTTCTTTCCCAAACGAGCCTATATGATCTCCTTCAGTGGGAATGGGCATGATGCGAGTCTCTCTGAAGATTCGTCGTTTAAATATATCCGTTCTGCTTGCTGTTCAAATTCGTCGGTTGTGCTGATGATGCCATGACTGTGTTAAAGTAAAGTGTGTAGGCCTGTGTGACGCTCGGAGATGAAGTAAGGTTTGGACAGAAGCTCTCTTCAAACTGGCTGTCTGTCCTGATGTGCTGCTTGAATCATACGGTTGGACTGAATTCCACCTGCATGACAGCGAGCGGAGCGCAGAAGTTCACTGCCGTAAATAACGGAGTAAACGCGACCGTATAAATTCACTCCCACAAGTTAAATTGGTAATAAGCCTACTTTATACAACATAGTCCATGTTATACCTACATATATCACATGGTATTATAATTAATCAATAAATTAGCTAATAAGGCTAATAATAGTAGGTCTAAAATTAAAAGCAGCTTCACAAAATACCCAAATATTTGTTTAAAGCTAAGTAAAAATGTGTTTAACTATTAACTATATTTAAGAAGGCAGGGTAACACTTTATTTTAGTGACCTTGTTACATGTAGGCTATGTACCATAAAATATGCATAATTACATCCAACTAACCCTCAACCAAACCCTAATCCTAACCTAACCCTAAAGTAAGTGCATAGTTAATTAATATTACTCAGAACTTAAATGTATAATTACAGTGTAACAAAGAAATCTTAAAATAAAGTGTAACATAGTTCACCCAAAAATGAAAATGATCCCATAATATGTTTCTTAATTTGAATATGGAAGGTGGTCCGCTGGAAGCTAGATATTTTAGTTTATAACGTGTTAAAATTTGATATTTTTCTTACAAAAAAACCTATCGATTCGCTTCAGAAGGCCTTTATTAACCCTCTGGAGCCGTGTGGTTTTTGGGTGAACTATCCTTTTAAGAAGTATATGATAATTTAGCCATATCTCCATTCAAATAAATTATATAGGCCTAAATTGTGTGATGTGTGCACTTGTAAACACATGAGGAAAAACCATAGATTGTAAAAAGGGAAACCTGTAGCCTATCAAACAGCGTCTACATTAAGCTAAATATGTAGGCCTTACCTTCGCAGAATGATTATTTTGACAAGTTTCTGTTCAGAATGGAACTGTTGAATATCAAGCACCACTGTCTGCGAAACACATCTCAAACTGACATTTAATGTTTCCACGAAAATCGTAATCTTCTTGCCAACCGTAAGTCAGCACAGTTGACACCGTATTTCCATACCAATGAAAAAAGTTGTGGTCTGTACTGCATATTACCACATGGCTGATATTCAGTTTTTTTGTAAGTTACATAGAAATAAAATACCTATTTAGACAAGAAGTATGAGTCCTTATTCTGCCCTGTGTCATACTAATGTTCTCTCGGGGCCAGGGACAAGTTGAGATGACATCATTAAACATCTGCTGGCTGCTCAACGAGGATCTCCCCTCTGTTATAGTCATCAGGGACGAAAACAGAACGTGAGGAGAATAACCTCACACAACAGACTCATATTTCCAGTCTGAGGTAACCATAAAAACGTCACTGTTTATTCATGTGGCCTACTTTAAAATGGGAGCTTAATATATATAATTGGCTGCACTTTGAAGTAGGCCTATACTCTTGTCACGATATCGACCTATTGCCAGCCAGATAGTTTATGTAAATATTAAATGCATTCTATATGCATATACATTCCCAATTTACTTATATAACTCTGCTTGTGCGTATATGACTTGAGAAATTGATTTTAAGTCTGGATTACTTGAATGACACAAAGAATTCCTCCATATGTGCATGTCACTGTTTTCTCTGCATGTTCTTTATATTTAGTGAAAGGATTCATTCTAGTGGTCATAAAGGAAATTGCACCTAATGAAAATAATGAACTGACTTAATTGAATTGTGTTGCTTGAAAAGATCAAGATAATTGTTTTGTATAATTTTAATATTTTAGAAGAGGGATTTATCCAAAATTGACATTCTGTCATCATTTACTGAAGGTGACATAATAATACATAAATATTTAATTGAAAGTATCAATAATTTAATACACAGTTTATGTTTGTCATTAAATAAATTAGTAACTTACATGTTTTCCCATCTGACTGTATCCAGAAGTATTTATTGATCTATATTAATGTAATATTTATTTATTAATATGGCACCCCTCCTGGTCCCCATTTATCTTCATTATATGGAAAAGAGCAGCTCAGCCATTCTGCTAAATGTCTTTTAGGTAATACTTTACAATAAGGTTGTATTAGTTAACATTAGTTAATGCATTAGTTAACATGAACTAACCATGAACGACACCTCTGTTCAGCATTTGTTAATCTTTGTTAACATTAGTTAATAAAAATCCAGCTGTTCATGGTTTGTTCATGTTAGTTCACACTGCATTAACTAATGTTAACAAGATTTGAATAATGCATTAGTAAATGTTGAAATTAACATTAACAAAGATAAATAAATGCTTTAAAAGTGCAGTTAATTATTAGTTCATCTAACTAAACTAATCTTAGTTCATCTAACTAATGCATTAACTAATGTTAACTAATACAACCTTATTGTAAAGTGTTACCGTCTTTTTTTATGTTTGAAGAAAGAAAGGCATACATGTTTAGAACAACATAAGGGTGAGTAAATTATTATAATTTTTGTAGTCTTCAGACCTTAAACCTGTAGACCTGTAGGGATAGTTCACCTAAAAATTTAAATTCTGTCATCATTTACTCATTCTCAAGTTGATCCAAACTGAATGTCTTTCTTCTATCTTCACAAAAGAAGATATTTTGAAGAATGTCAGTAACCAAAGAGTTGATAGGCCTCATTGACTTCCATATTACCCCCCCCCCCCTCCCCCCATATTTTCATGATGACAGAATTTTCTATTTTTAGTGAACTACGCTTTAAGACACAGGAAGGGTTGAAGTTTACTGTATCCATATTTGACAGCACTCAGCCTATTTCAGATCAGCATTTCATTACTATTGCTTGCACTCAGAAAATAATGATACATGAAATCAACATGCTCATTAGACCACAAGAACTTCCTCATATTCCTGACATTTATCTCACACCTGAGAACATTTTTCACCCGAACACAGACCTGGAAGCTGTGAATTAAAAATAGCTTTACAGAATGCATTTTAAATGTCATCTTACACACAGAGGACTGTTTTTACATTTCTATCATATCTGGCAGAATTTAAAGGGGTGTTCTTTCTGGAACCATGTTTTGCAGATTCATGGTAAAAGACAAGCCCTATATGACACAACATCATGTTGTGTCACTCAAATTCAGAAAGCAGGACTCATTCTTTACACAGTTAAACTAAAGCAAACGCCCATGTTTTCCTTTTAAATGAAGGTTGATGTAAAAACCACAATGTTGGGGTGGAGAAACCTGTTACAGGAAGCAAGAAAGCACATGTTCCACAACTTTCCTTACTCATGTCTTATTTCTCCTCCTCTTTAAACCTGTATTTCCTGTCCCAATAATAAGTTGCTCTGTCTTAGGCAGGCATTGTCAGTACGTGTGTGGGAGACAATGGAGGACAGCACAGAAGAGGACATTGAATCTCTGATTGAGGGGATGGCCTACATCCCTGGTCACTTTCATTTGGATCTGAATCTGAATGGTGAATCCAATGGACCAGCCACACTTCGGCACCGAGACACCCAGCTCAAGCGTGAGAGCCTCAGGGCTGAGCTCGAAGCGGAGACGGGACGACTACAGTACGCCGTGCGCAATATGCTGGGCCTGCTGGCCTTTCATATGGACGAACTGGAGACGGCAGAAGAGGCCTTTCACAGCATCTGCCAAGAGGATCCAGAAAACCTCAACGCCTGGGCCAATCTGGATTACGTATACGAACGCCTGGGTCGCGAGCTGGAGGAGAGGGAGTGCGTGGAGCGTGTGGCTGCCCTCATGGGGCCAGAGATGGGGGAGAACCAGACAGACTGCAGGCTCAGGGTGGCACGGTGCTTGGCTGAACAGGCGTATGCACATCCTCATGATGTGGAACTGGAGAGGGACGAAGATTTACGGGAGAGACTGACAGCTGCGCTTATGTTATACAACCGAGCACTCGATTACGGAGAGGAACTGGTGAGTTTCAGGGAGACATAGATATCTTGTAGGAGAGTCAATGACACATAAGAGTATTTTATAAAAAAAAATAATTTTTAATTCATACTTGGGAGTCGGAACACATTTTATAACTAAACTAAAATATTTCTGATATTTTAAGAGACTTACTGACTTTGAGGGTCTGCTGGGCCCTCATTTTTTTAAACTAGGCTTTGTTATGATAGAAATGTTTGATATTTTTACCTTAATGACCCTTCCAAAAAATATCATTCCGAAATTAAAAACATACTCATCATAGAAGGGATGTATACATCCAGTTGTATGCTATAAATTTAGTTGTTAGATAGACAAATATTTGTCATGTCATTGAGCCAAGTATCTTTATCACTTAAAAAACAAACAGGAAAAATATGGACAGAATTTTCTGCCAGGGCATTTTCCGTTAACATTTCCTTTAACCCTAAAACACAACACAATACAAAGCACAGTTCAAAATACAACGAAAACAAAAATATATGTGGAAATGAACACAGTACATTGGAAATGGAGTGTTTTAGAGTATAACATTGTTTTATTTCTTACAGATACCAATAGAGGAAAAAAGAAGCTGGTATTTCAAAATGGCAACAATTTACATAAGGTATTAACATAAGTATTTTCCGACACACCTGTTTAACTTCATTTTTAACACATTATCAAACATCTGACTGCATATCTAAGCATTTTAGGCAGCTCAGTCATTCCTTATCACAAACTTAAACATTAATAGGCTGATCTTAACCGTTGTTTCTTTGTGTTAATAGGTTAGATGGAATTGTGAGGGATTCAAAAGACATTGACCTCACGAGACTGACCTATTTCAACAAGGGCCTCAAGCTTCTCACAGAGACTCTACAATCTGACAACACTCATCTCAAAGGTAATTTTCATATATCCTCTGGTTTCACAGACACAGTTTATAGCTAGTCCCAGACTAAAATGTATGTTTGAGCTGTTATAACTAAAAGCGACTTGCACCGGCATATCCTAAAATATATCAGTCAGTGCCATTGTTTTGTCTCAAGATACACACTAGTGTTTTTTGTCTAAATGTCTTAATCCAAGGCTTAATCCTGGCTTAATCTAAGCCCTGTCTGTGAAACTGGGTTTATATATGATGAAGAATGGATTTATTGGTTTTTAATGAAGCACAGTCAGTTCATTGATGATAGCATTAATCAAGGACTGATTATTGTCCTCAGAGTTGTGAAATGTAATATCCAAATAATGCATTTGCAAATATTGGAGGTGTTCAGGAGGCATTGATAGTATGGAGGGGCCAAGAACAGAGAAAATGTCCCTTCTTTGTCTATTTCACATTGACAGTACTCACTGGCACATATTCAAGCGCTTTTTGCCTGTCTATACATTTTTTACATTTACTTCACTCTCACCTCGAGGGCCCTGACAACTAGAGGCCCCCCTTGGCCCAGTCCATTATTCACCCCTACATAAAAGGAGAAGTAAAAGGTTTCACAGACCAGCCTTTCCAGTTTTATGTTGCCACATGTCACGCTTGGCTTTCTACTTATCAGCAGATCTCAGATGTCAAGGAATCATTAAGACAAAGTCATTATATCTCTCTTTACTCTCTAGCCCTGGCCTGGTGTTATGTTGGTCTCATGCTGGAGCGGACGGAGGAGTTCTCCACTGTGCCAATGTCAGTCCATGACTGTGGTTTCTCTGGATCTGACCCTTTGACGTGTTATGGATCGGTAATGAATGTCAGCCTAGGAAACGTGTGGAATGTTTTATTGTGGTCAAGCTAATCAGATTTCAGTCTCTCTTGAGGTTATTTGCACACATTTCCTCTGTATCCACAACATGTCCCATGACATGTAACTGTGTTGTTTCTTGACACAGGTATTAGAAAGATGAGCTTAGGCTTATGTTTGATATGATTAAACATAAGCTGTTAAACTGAAAGCTTATAATACTGTGACTATGTAAGTAATAATGCAGTGTAAAGGCTCTAAATCAGGGATGGGCAACTCCAGTCCTCGAGGGCCACTGTCCTGCAAAGTTTAGCTCCAACCCTGATAAAACTCACCTGCCTGTAGCCTTCTAGTAATCCTGAAGACATTGATTAGCTGGTTCAGGTGTGTTTGATTAGGGTTGGAGCTAAACTCTGCAGGACAGTGGCCCTCGAGGACTGGAGTTGCCCATCCCTGCTCTAAATGATTTGATTTGTTCTCACTGCTGATTTTCACAGGCCATTAAGCTCGCCACAGATGATGCTTTCATACTCAACAGGCTAGCGGACGTGTTCTTCCTGTCAGGCAAACTGGAGATGGCCATAGGTATCTGTAACATGGCACTGAGTGTCCTGCCTGATGCAGAACTTAACTGGCAGGCGTACTGCACACGTGCCAAGGTAAGACAAATACTTACCTCCAAATCAACATTCAACCACTCATTACAATTTTTCATATACAGTATATTTCTTTGTATTTACAAGTGCCTAAGTACTCTCACAAACATTGAATATGTTGAATGTATTTGTTTATTATTATTATTATTATTTGGTAACACTTTAGTATGGGGAACACATATTCACTATTAACTATGACTTTTACCTCAATAAACTCCTAATTTACTGCTTATTAATAGTTAGTAAGGTAGTTTTTGTAGCGTTTAAGTTTAGGTATTGGGTAGGATTAAGGGATGTAAAATAAAGTAATGCAGAATAAGGCATTACTATGTGCTTTATAGTACTAATAAACAGCCAATATCCTAGTAATAGGCATGCTAATAAGCAACTAGTTAATAGCGAGAATTGAACCCTAAAATAAAGAGTTACCAGTTTTATAACCTCTCCTTGAATCACACCCCAGGATAATCTAGGATAAAATGCTTCTGCACAGACAAAGAAACACCCGTTTTGTTATTTAAAGACAAGGCAATATTGTAATACATGTAAAGTTTCCCCAGAAGTGTAATGTGTGAATTTCATATAATCTACAAACCAATCAAGTTTCTTGGACACACGTTATTTTCTATGTCTTTAACTACAATGTACTTACATTAAAACATGTTGGGTACAATGTACTTATTGTATTCATGTTGTATGTCAAAACAATTTTGCTGCTATTGAAGTGGAATATGGCTAGGGACAGGTTTGGTTCAAGGGTGGTTTTAAAAAGCAATGGAAGGGTCAGTAGTGCAATTATAGATGTAATTACAGTTATTCATAAAATATAAGTACACTGTAAAAACATGTAAATGTTAGTAGTAGTTAAAGACACAAGTGGAACCAGGTTATTTTATATTTGGGTCCTTTTTGGTGAATGTGATGAGTTTCCCTCAAGTTCACACCAAGAGCGTTTTTAGCCTTTCATCAGTACTAAAGCACAAGCCCCAACCAAAAAAAACTGTCCCCAAATTTCTTTTTTCCCCCGTTTTGTATATATTTATATAATTTGTCTTTACTTGCACTATATAGTGTGCTGCACGTTCACAAGCTAAATAAACACATTTGCAAGTTTTGTTTAATACAATGGTTCATAGGTATTACCTCATTTAGCACTTATAGATAAATATCACCTCATCCAGTCTTCTAAAGTATTCCGTTACTGTGTGAGAAACTGCTGCAAATGATTCAGTGCATGAGTGAACTTTTCCAATGAATCAAACTGAAACCCATTTGACCATTTCACGAATGTTTCGAATCGTTACTGAGGCTTATGCTCCACTAACAATTAACAATCAGAAAATGGCCAAATACTTCTCTTAATTTTTAACAATATTATTTATATTATTAGATGAAACAAACCTCTGCCTGATTTAATGTTTTGATTAAAATGGATAAGGAACACTTGTTGCAGTCATTGTATATGATGAATTTTTGTTTAGATGTTTACAATGCACCTCAAAATATGTATTCTTTGTCCTTTTTTATCTTTTCTACAGCTTAGTGTCACCACTTATGCAAAGAATCTTGATAAAGCGAAATGTGGCCAAGGTGGAATCCCTGACCGTCAGATTCTAAAAGAGGCTCGTGCTGACCTGGAACGGGTTTTGGCTGTCCGACCCTGTTTGAGGACTCATTTGGAGATGGGTCAGGTAGTTATGAGAACACAACACTACAGGTCAAAAGTTTGGAATATTTGTGCTTTTTTTATGTTTTTGAAATAAAACTGACAAAGGTTGCATTTATTTATAGTAAAATACAATAAAACCGTAATATTATTCATATTTAAAATAACCACTTGAATATACTATAAAATGTAATTAATTCCGGTGATGGTAAAGCTGAATTTTCAGCAGCCATTACTCCAGTCTTCACGTCACAATCATTCTTATACTGATTTGGTGTCAAATAAATATTTCTTATCATCAATGTTGAAAACAGTTGTGCTGCTTAATATCTTTGTGAAAAAAATGTTCACACTGTTATACATTTTAGTGTGAAATTACAGTATATTCCCAGGTTAATAATTGCATTACTTTCACAGTAATTTCACTTTTCTTGTATCTAAGTGCACTAAAAATGTGTTTTTACTGTGAGTTTACAGTATTGGAAAACACAATTTACTGTAAACAAACAACATACTGTATTTCTACAGTGTTTATGTACTATGAAGGTACCCAGAATGCACGTTCTTGATTCGTGTTGGTTTTATCTGTGCTGAACTTATGTTTGCTTCGCTTTTAGCAGTTTGCGTTGTTGGTTTATTTTGTAATGTTGGTTTGTGTTGTATAAGTGTTTTTATTATTTGTTGAGTGTCACCATTGTTGTGTTTTGTATGTCAAGTATTGATGGCTGTGCATCATTACATGATGTTTACAAGAGTGGATGTCACATCTTTCAAAGATGATTCTCAGCAGTTGATTCACTGTTGTGAAAGATCCATTTACTATCAGTTATGATTTTGAAATAAGTTATTGGTAAATCTTCATGTTTAAATAATACTAAAAAATCTTCACATTCATGCTAAGAAAAGTTTGACTCTTCTACACTCTAAAAAAACTCAGCAATTGGGTTGTTTTAAGCAAACATTTAACCCAACCATTGGGTTAAAACAACCCAATAGCATTTTTAGAGCTCTGCAATATGTAGTTATTGAACTAACTACACTCTAAAAAAATGCTGGGTTAAAAATGGACTAACCCAGCGGTTGGGGTAAATGTTTGCTTAAAACAACCCAATTGCTGGGATAGTCCATTTTCAACCTAACTTGGGTTATTTTTAACACAGCATTTTTTAGAGTGTATAAATTATGCAATTACATGCAACTAACCCTAAATATTAAATACACAATTACTATTATTAGTAATTAAATGTAAAATTAGTCCACACATAACATGGATAGGCTACCTAAAATAAAGTGTAACCAAAACGCCTCTATTCCAAACTTTTGACCGATAAAGCAGCTACTAACAGTTACTATGTAGTTTAAGAGCATAATATATCCGTCTCTCCACTTCTCTCAGGTTTACTACTACATGGGTGTGGACGCCCTACAGGAGAGCCTGTTGGTCGATGAGATGGCGATAAACCAGGCCCTGGTTAGTCTATCTAAAGCTCTTCAGTGTCCTCTCGGCTCTACAATCTCTAAACTACAGCTCCTGCGGGGTCGCTGCCTGCTGCTCAAAGGAGAGGAGCAGAATGCGATCGACTGTTTTAGGAAAGCCCTTGAACTGGAACCTCTCAGCGTCCAAAACACGATGGTACTGCGCTGCCTGCTACAGGCTATTCTTGTGAGCTTCACCCAATGCGGGAAGGACACAGATGAAACTATAATCCAATTAGAAGAATGTTTAAAAGAGGCGGAAAAGCGATATGGAACACATGTTGTTCAGACTGAGTTGAAAGCACTATGTCGAGCAAATACGGATGAGGTGACAGAGCTCTCAAAAGAACTGATCAGGAAGGGGAGGTTGGAGGTGGTTAGAAGGCTGCTGAATAGCGTACAGCCACAAGGGAAAAGGTATACACTGGGCAGGTCCATTTCTATTTAAAAGGGTCTGTGGAGCAATGGGAAGTTGACTCCAGATAATGTGCTGCTGTGCAATAATGTGATGCCCATTATGCATGTTAAGACAGTAATTAATAATGTAGCTTATTTCAAACTAGAGGTATTCCCTTATGGGAAAGCTGAGTGATGGACAAAGGAATGTATTCAATTCTGAATGTATTACTATGGTGTTAAAGTTCAAAAAGTCACTTTGAAATGTTGCCTTTATGGCTACCCTTTCCTCTAACACATGCCACAAAGCGTGAAGAGCCAGTTTGACAAGAAGTAAGTGTTTAAACAATGTACTACGTAGTTTAGAAGCCTGAAAGTACCGTCACATTAGCAAACAGCATCAGTGAAATTTCACATGCAAAAAAACTGTCCATTGTCAATACAAAACTTTTTTTAAACAACCAATCGCATTGATTCCTTTTGGAATGACTGTAAAATTTTGCTGAGCAATTGTAAATGTGACCACACCATGAGACCATATTAAAAATCTCGGATTCCCCCCCCCCCATTTAAACCAACAAATTAACCAAAAGTTCTAGGAAAACTCATGATTAAAATATTTAATAAATACCGCACTATTCATGGGTCACTAATAAAGAAGCTAATTTTTGAAATTGATCATGCAAACCTTTTAGGAGCATTCTCGAATCATGCTGAATACATCATAAAGTTTTACACAAACGTATGGTTCATGTCGACTTGAGTGCTGCTGTCATTAAAGCAAAAGGAGATTAAAAAATGGTTTCATTTAAATTATGTTAATAAAATCATTTGTTAAAAAAAGTAAAATAAATAAATAAAATAAAAGCATTTTCACTAGTGGTCTCAGACAACTGTACAACCCCTGGCAATCACAGACAAAAAAAGTATTGTTCAATATTAGTATGCTGGCTTCATGAAACATATACCTCAAGCATATTCATGGCTGTTTTTTTAGATGTTTTAGGCAGATATTAATGCCTTATTCTACATCCCCTAATCCTACCCAATACCTAAACTTAACAACTACCTTACTAACTATTAATAAGCAGTAATTAGGAGTTTATTGAGGCAAAAGCTGTAGTTAATAGTAAGTTAATAGTTAGAATTTGGACCCTAATCGTATGACCTTTTTTTTTTTTTTTTTTATTAACACATTTTTCCCCCCCCAGATCAAGTAGAGGAAAAAAGGATGGAATCACTCATTGTAATGTGAATGATTGAATAAAATTAATATTCAGTGATGAAGATGATCAGAGATGATGCTGGAACCTTTGTCTGGTGCCATTCTAATGAAACGCATAAAGATGCTGCCCGATTCCCAACTCATTTATGATATATGCTTGTCAGGTCAAGGACCAGGGGGGATGGCAATGATTACTGTAGCAGTCAATGCACAAGTGTACGTTGAAATTTTGGACACTTTTCCTCATACCATTGATAGAAAATAGGCTTGGAGAAAATCCATCCTGCAAAGCTGATATGTCAAACGCTATTCAAGAAAGTTGGAATCAGATTTAAGCCCACACCCCAAAGAATGCAGGCTGAAAATAAATCATTTAAATTGTTTGAGGTATATGAATGTTTATCTATTAAGCAGAAATTTGTTTGTCATATTTGTGATTTGATGGGTGAACACACCAAAAGTTCAAGATTCCAAGCGTGAAGATTCCATAATTTTATGCTTTTACAAGAGATTGTATATGACAAATGGTTTAATGGAACCGTATGACAAGTGAATTTCATTGCAAATAAATTATATACAGTAAAACAGAGATTGTTTCATTGATTTATACTCAGTAAATGAGGTTTGCAATTTGCATTATATAGTAGAAACTAAATGAGTTAATGTTGTCTAAAAGACAACTCCAAAATCTTTAATTCTAATTTATTTTGTAAGAAAATGTTTTAAGGCAATACTCCACAAATAAGCATTCTGTCATCATTTACTTACACTATAAAACCATGTGACTTTCTTTATACTGAAAGTGTTTTTTAGTGGAAGTCAATGGGCTCCAGTGTTTTTTCCTACATTTTTTTCAAAATATAATTTGTGTTCCGCAGAAGAAAGTCATACCTGTTTTTATGGTAAATGTGAACAATTTTCTGCTTTGGGTGGGCTATACTTTAAACAGCTTCTTTTATGTTTCTTTATGACCATCTTTTATTTTTATGCAATATTAAAAATGCAGTTAAATACTGAAATATCTAAAAAATAATCTGCATTGTCATGTTTATCTACATTAAAAACTGATGAAAATTATGAATCTGAAATAACATTGAGCCCATACCATACCATATACAAGATGCAGATTAAAGAAACGTTTACAAAAAAAATGCTTTTATGACTTTTAAAGGGTTAGTTCACCCCAAAATAAAAATTCTGTCATTAATTACTCACCCTCATGTCGTTCCAAACCCATATGACCTTCATTCATCTTCAGAACACAAATTAAGGTATTTTTGATTAAATCTGAGGGGTTTCTGAACCACACATAGACCACAACATCATTGCAACTTTCAAGGCCCAGAAAGGTAGTTAATACATTGTTAAAATAGTCCTGACTAAAATTGGTTCGACCTTAATGTTATGAAGCAACGAGAATACTTTTTGTGCGCAAAAAAAATAAAAATAAAATAACAACGACAATCTATTCTCTTCCACTTCATTCTCCTACACTATTCACATAGTAAACAGTGCAGCATTTCCAGGTTCTACAACAGAACACCGCCTCTGTATTGGCAAGCTCCTGTATCAGCATCACATGCATGCGTTGTGCTCACATGAACAGCGACGACCAATAATGAGCTGCCGTTCTGACGTAGAACCCGGTTTGCTAGATAAATAGTGTAGGAGAAGAGAAAAGTTTGTTGGTTGAAGGTTGAACCACTGTAGTCAGTTCTATTTTAACAATGTCTTTACTACCTTTCTGGGCCTTGAAAGTGGTCATTGTGTTGCGGTCTATGTGTGGTTCAGAAAACTCTCGGATTTCATCAAAATATCTTAATTTGTGTTCCGAAGATGAACGAAGGTCTTATGGGTTTGGAGTGACATGAGGGTGAGTAATTAATGTAAAATTTTTGGTGAACTAATCCTTTAAACTGAATCACTTACATCACTGCAAAATAAATCCACTTGTTTTTTTTGTTTTGTTTTTAAGTTTTGCCTCCATCTCCAGAGTTTTCTGAAAGGGTGGGGTGAGCAGAAATGTCCTTAGTAGCAGGAGGTTGATTTATGGCCAAGTCATTTAAAGTCTTTCAAGGTCCAAACAGAACATTTCAATCATCTCGATCTCTGGACCTTGTTTCCTGATAAAAACTGCTTAGAAAATGGAGAGCCTGATACCAGCACAATGAAACTAGGTGATCCTGCCTTCACAGAGTACCTGGAAAGAACAAAACAGAGAGAAAAACACATCAAAGACCAACTCAAGCAGTGATAAAAACTACTTAGAAGAAATTCTTCTGAAATACCTTTGATGCTGAAGAACATTAAGAAGTGACTTTTCAAGATCAACTTGATAAAGATGTCCTTTTTCATGATCCTCAAAGAACAGCTAAAAAAACATAGTTGTGAGGTTACAGATGGATGTGATCAAAGTAAAAAAAACAAAACTGTAATGCATCAAATTAAAATTCACAAGCAAAAGTGAACAAATGGATCAAAAAGGTGTAAGGTTAAGATCTTTTTGTACCGACCTGTAGATTTTGTGGCTGGTATTTCCTTTCTGTATCCCAAGGAGGAAGCTCTTCACCAAACATAACTGCCAAATGGTCCATGAACCTGAAGAACAAAGAAAGTGTGGTTACAAAAATGAAATGTATTTGCAGCTCTTAAATTTAAAGAGAATAACTCAAATTCCAATGGTAATTTGCTATCCAGATCTCCCTTCCTCAGAAAGGGGAATTTTGATAACGAATTTTTGACTTTGTAACAAACCTGGAGTTCTCGCAGAAGGCAGATATGAAGTCCGTCTGGCTGTGTTCAGGGTAGAGAAACAGCACTGGCCAGTGGAGGACTCCCTGCTCATCCATATAAACACAAGCTCCTGTGGCCTCCTGCGAGCCCATTCCACCAAGCTCCAGATCAGCTAGAGCTCTAGACGGTCCTCCATCACCATCATCATCCTCATTGTCAGAACCCCTGTGTCGAGACTTCTTGGTCTTCAGAAGTTTAATGCCACGCTCCTAAGTTAAAATCTGTCATTGAATATTTTGCCTTTTCATAATTCAGTTTAAGAAAAATGTTTTTACGATTAAACTTAGTTTCTGCAGTACCTTAATGGCAGCTGACAATGCTTCTTTCTCTTTCTGCTCCTTTTTCGCTTTAACCTTTGCCTTTCTGGCATCCTTGTCAGCTTCTCTCTACAATACAAATCAATGGATACTTCTTAAAAGATCAAAAAGTACAATCACAGTGAAACATTCAAATCTGCGCCGGAGCTGCCGCTGACCCAGAGAGAGCAGTTGTCATGTATATGTATGAAACAGCTTCACAATCAATCTTTTCAAACACATAGTATCGTCATTTCTGTGTTACAATAATTCAAACGGTCACAGAAGTACTGGGATAAAAGTTTGATGATAGTTTTGAATATAAAAACTGATATGTACATGGTAGTAATCAAAATAGAGGAAATCACTTTTGACGCTTTAAATAAAGATTGTATCAATTACATCATTTTTAAATAGATTGCGGCAATTAACATTTTGTCAGAAACTATAAAAAATAAATGTTATTTTGGTGCTCTATTTATGAATGTGGCATTTATATAGCGCTTTCATATGTACAACTGTACACCCAAAGCACTTTACACTCATGTCAGGTCTCTCCTCAACCACCATCAGTGTGCGGCATCCACTTGGATGATGCGAAGGCAGCCACAGTAAAACGGCGCCAGTGCGCTCACCACACATCAGCGATCGGTGGAGAGGAGAGAGAGTGATAGAGCCAATTCAATGGATGGGGATTATTAGGAGGCCATGATTGGTAAGGGCCAATGGCGGGAATTTGGCCCGGACACCGGGGTTACACCCCTACTCTTTACAAGTGCCATGGGATTTTTAATGACCACAGAGTCAGGACCTTGGTTTTCACGGCTCATCCGAAGGACTGTGCTATTTAGAATCGTGATCTCTATTTGAAACAAACAAAAAAAAAGTTATTCTAAATTTATCAAGAATTACGCAGCTCTAATTTATACATTAGAACATTATTTGCAGAATATAAAATGCCCACAATTTGTTTTGGTGCAGACGAAAGACACGGGAGAAAACAAAGAGAGAGAGAGAAACAAATGAGAACATTATAAACAAAAAGGTGTAAATTAGCAAGTAATAAGGTGGTAAATTAATAAATTAATTAAAAGTGAATAGTTTAATTGAAATGATTGTGGAATTAAATATTAACATTTATATTTTACATAGAAAAATTAATCGACTAATTCTGTGCCAACACTGCGTAAAAAACATGCATTAAAAAATATCTGATATCAGCATAATTTCATAGAAAAAAACAGCATTCGGCCGTAGAAGTGCAAGTGCTGCACTGTGTGAACGGCCCAACAACGTGAATCGCTTAAGAGAGTGACATAGAAGAGAAGACATTGCTGAATTTTTGCACATTAAACGTATTCTTGTTGTTTTATAACAATAAGGTTGTACCACTGGAGTCACATGGACTATTTTAACAATGTCTTTATTACCTTTCTGGGCCCTGAAAGTGGTCGTTGTGTTGCTGTCTATGGAGGGGTCAGAGAGCTCTCGGATTTCATCAAAAATATCTTAATTTGTGTTCTGAAGATGAACGCAAGTCTTACGGGTTTGGAACAACATGAGGGTGAGTAATTAATGACTGAAATTGCATTTTTGGGTGAACCATCCCTTTAAATGCTCTAAATCCAGAATGGGTCACCATAAATATATCTTCCCGTCAGGCATTTCTACCTTCAGTTTATCTGCTGTGGCTCTCAGCTCCTGTAGTTTCTTGTCGGTGGGAAACAGCTTGAGACCTTCGTCACACCACTGCAACACTCCAGCGTAATTACGCAGCTCCATTGAGCACTGTGCCCCTAAATCCATACATAACATTACACAGATATACATATTTTTCGTTTTTTTTTGTCCACAAAATAATGCAATTTCAGAAGAGGCTATTTTGGTTTTCTTTGTAAGATAAAGAACTACAGACACAACTCACCTCTTATTATGGCTTTAATGTGGTCTGGCTTGAGTTTCTTTGCAGCTGTGGCATCATTCATAGCTGAACGCATATTTCCTGGAGGAAATAATTTATTGCATAAATGAATGAGGAAAAACTAAATTATTCTGGCACATTTGCAAGGCAGATGAACTTTAACATAGACCTCATTGTGTGTGGTTGAAGGAATACTGACTGTACCTAAATGGAAATGTGCAGCTGCACGGTTAGTGTATAGAATTGCATTGAGTTCAAGATCCATACAGTTCTTTTTCAATCCTTCTGTGTAAGACACAACAGCTTTCTTATAATTCTTCTCCTTAAAGTAATCATTCCCCTCATCCTTCAAACCACTGGCTTGCTCTGAAAAAAAAAAGAAAACTATTAAATTATAGTGTATTAAATTGCCATTTAAAGGAGGTACATTGCTTACATTTAAAAAAAACAAAAACTATAACCAAAGCAAAATAAAGAGCCGCACACCTTCAGGTGTTCTGTCATCATCATGGATTAAAGACTGAATGCAGGCGAGATCAGGGTTTTTCTCGGGGTCTATGTTTTCTGGGGCTGTCTTCATGAACATGGGCACCTTATTAAACTCCTGCAAGATATAAATTGCGTATTTATTTATATAGAAAACAAACAGTTTCAGCCAAAAGTTACCGCACAATGCTTGATCTTCAGTAACGCCAATAAGCTCGCGTTCACCAGTATTGACATGCTTTTGCCAGTGTTTTTCTTTTTTTACTAATAATGAGACAGTCCTTACCTCCTCCCAGTTGCTTTCACTAAACGCATTTTTGTATTTCTGGGTTTTAAACTTCTCCATAAACTCGTCCATGGTATCATCGCTGTCTTCGCCTTGCACTGGTGCAGCCATCGTTATTCTAGTTTTATCTTACTTAAATAAATGTGGTACTAGATGTATCTTAATACGTTATATTGTTCAAAGTGTAGCCGATATGAGAAGCAAAACATAAACCGTCAAAACGCGACAAAACTGAGAATAAATTGCAGCAGAGAATCACATGTTCCTGAGCTGCGTAGATACGTCAGACTCAGAGACGCATTATCGCCACCAGCTGGTTTGGAGTAAGAATATATATATATATATTTATATATATATATATATATATTAAAGGATAAATAAGTCACATTCAACGATATCGAAGATCTTCTTTTATATATTATATATAATATATATATATATATTTATCTTATATCTTTTATATATATTTTAATGTTGCATATATATATATATATATATATATATATATATATATATATATATATATACATTCAACGATATCGAAAATCTTCTTTGTAATAAATAAAGTATATAAAAATATAAAGGAAAATGTTGATAATATTGTATACAATATTTAATTATATTTTAATGTTGCATCATTAGGGAACCTTTAGAGTTAAAATGACAAAACTACTTTTGACCACATAAAATGAAAACTGCTAAACTAAAAAAATAAAACAACAAAAATCTGAAATTGCCTATCAATAGGAATCATTCGTTTTTTTGTTTTTTTACCTGGACAATTGTTTTTCGATATTATAGCGATATCTGACTTAAAAAGACAAACCAAAACTGTGACCATTTTTAAATATTATTACCTTTTTTTTGCGTGAGATGAGTGAGTGTGTGTGAGTGAGTGTATGTTTAAAAAAAATGTCAATGTTTTATACTTGCATGTATGTTTTATAATTTATAAAGCCAGACCAGGGACAGGAGTTGAAAATTAGCATTAGCTATAAATGCTGCGCATCAGTTGCAGTAATTGTTTTGTAACTATGTTTGACTGCATTGTCCCTGTTAAATTATATATATATATATATATATATATAAATATATATTCTTTTTTTTAAACGCTCATACTGATTTGAAAATCATTATCTTCAGAGCAAATGTAAAAATGTAGATTATTATTCTTGCTGGTGTCATTCAATTAAAAATGTCCTTAATGTTTTTTTTTATTTTTTATGAATACTTTAAATGACAATGACACTAAATTGAAACTATACTTCTTGGTGGTCATATAATAGCAAGAACAAAATGACAAAAATATTACAAACAGACCAGTTTTATTACATATATTTCCTTGTTATCAAATCACAAGCTTTTCACATCACACACTTTCATTACTGACACAAGCAATGTTTGAACTCTCTTGAACATCACTTACCCTGTGAATGTACAAAAAAATTATAAAACATTAAATTAGATAGTTTCAACTCTACTTAAAAGATCCAAAAGCCCTTCTTTACTAAGGAACATGGTCTCTCCACTCTGCTGACAAATCACCTCAAATATGGGTAGATCCTCCAGAGCTTTCTGCCCTACCACCACCACATATGGATACCCAAGAATTTTAGCATCCTTCAGTCGTTTACCAATGGTCATCTGTATCCTGTCATCCAGTACCACCTCTCCTCTTAAGTTGGGTAGACTGTTTCCTAAGCTTTGAGCCAGTTCATCAGCCATGGACGTGACTTCATGTGCTTTACTGCCCTTTTTAGGTGGCAGGACACACACTTGATAAGGAGCGATCAACCCAGGCCAGTGAATAGCATCCTCAGATGACATGACCTCTATAGAAGCGGCAAGTATTCGAGTGACACCAAGTCCAAAACAGCCCATCTCTGCAACTGCAGGCACATTGGATGCATTAACAAAGAGGGCCTTAAACGCCTGTGAATATTTTGTGCCGAGGTAAAAAGTGTGCCCCACTTCGATGCCTTTGGATTCAGTCAGTGTGCCTTTTTGACACAGTGAACACTCTGTCTGCCCTGGTTCCATGGTTTCGATGTTGGCAGAGAAGCCACAATTCCCACAAACAAGTAACTGGTCTTCACCGATGTCTGCTGGCAGCTGAAACTCATGGGAAAGTGTGCCTCCTATGTTGCCGGTGGCAGCCTGTACCTGCACCCACTTCAAGCCCAGTCGGTCAAATATCCGTCCATAAGCTTGACACACAGAGTGGTATGTATGAAGAGCCGCCTCTTCATTAATGTCAAATGAATACATGTCTTTCATGTAGAATTCCCGGCCACGTAAGAGCCCAAATTTCGGTTTCTGTTCATCACGGAACTTGCGTGTTACCTGCAAAACATAAGCAAGTTATCTACTTATATACATAACTGACCTACAACTGCAAGCAACTGTATAGTAGTATTTTTTACAAAGGAAGCTTGTGTGTTTAATACCTGGTAGAGCAGAAGTGGCAGCTTCTTGTAGGATATCGTGGTCTGGGAAGCAAAAAGCTCTGTGACTGCTTCTTCATGAGTCGGTCCGAGGCAGTATTCTGCATTGTGCCGATCCAGTAGCCTGAACATCTCTTTCCCCATTAGCTCCCAGCGGCCACTCTTCTTCCAAAGTTCTGCACTGCACAGTGCCGGCATGTCAACTTTCTGCCCACCGATTGCACACATCTCCTCATCGATGAGATGAACCAGCTTCTCCATGGACCTCAGAGCGACCGGTAAGTAATAGAAGCAGCCAGGGTTGGAGGGATGGATAAGTCCTGTCTGCAGCATCAGTCTCTGGCTACGGCATGTCAAGTCTCCACCCTCCTGACCTTCCCGTATGTTAGACGGCAGGAAGAGGCGAGACACAAGCGGTGGTGGAATGACAGGTTTGGAAACGGCAGAGACTGAGGGAGAAGTGTGGATGGTACAGTTGATGTGGCTTTTCCTTGATGCTTTGAAGAGAGTCCTGGACAGAAGACTTGGGAGCTTGTGATGGCAGTGATGCATGAACACCTCCATTTTTGACAACTCAAATTCTGTGAGACTTTTAATGAAAGAACAAACAAAAGTATGGTTGATAGTGGGCAATCTATTATCCCGCACAGAATATGCACCTTCAGAACTCTGCAGAAAGCTCTAGAGAGAAATGGATGAAATGTGTAGCTCTTTTACACTCTATGTTAGTTCGGAAACTTAAAGCCACAATATGTAATTTTTCACCGCTAGAGGTCTCTTATTCAAAACAAAGGTGTAGCTTGATGACGGCTGGATTTCGCTTTGCTTTTATTATGCCACAGAGGTGCTCTTCTGCTTCTTCCTGTTATGCGTATGTGGGGTAACGCAGTGCTGTTTTATCATATTACATACATTATTTGAAGGTGTTGGAAGATATGCTATAATACTACTCTGTGTGTTCGCTCGGCAGCTACTATGAGACAAATCGATATTAGGCATGGTAAAACATGATACTCGCGGTATATCAAGAAAATGAGATTTAAACATTTAGACTAACTGTGTTGAGCTATATAACAATGATACGTTTTCTGTTAATAAATGTATCCAAACAGTTGCTCACCCGTCTAATAATACATATATTAAAGCGTCTTTGGTGTTTCCATGGTTTCTACAAAATCAAACCGGAAATCGAGGGTAACGAGGGTGTGATGTCATTGATAGGCGATGCACAGATACGGTCTGTGTCCTGGTTAAAATTGCTTATTTCTCTGGATTTAAACATTCGTGGAAACATTTGGGACAATGTAAGTACACAATGTAAGTTAGCAAAATATATAACATTGTTCTAGTGGTTTTTGGATATTTTAATCCAAAAATCTTACATATTGTGCCTTTAAAAAAACTTTCAAAAAAATGTGTATGCTTTACTAATTCATAGAAAATGTAGTACACAAAAAAACACATTTTTGTTTTCCATTTTGTAAAGATTAAATATGAAGAAAAAAAATAGTAGTATGCTGTTACTGTGTTATGTGGTTTTGGCATGCTGGCAGAAATTATATTTTCCAACCAAGTGTATTGCTATGTATGACACACGTTTAAGAGTGTAACTTAATGTATGCTTTGAACATTTGTACCAAATATTTTACTGTGGGTCTCTGAGGATGGAAGAGAGAATATTATAGTGTTGATATATGTTATACAAAGTTTTGTTCATTGATGAGATCTACACGACATCGAGTAGCTTAACATGCAAATAAGAGCACTGTCTCTGTTGTACATTTGAAGCGAATCGGACAGCAAACAACTAAATTGACAACCTGATACAGTTGCTCTGATGTACCTACTGTCAATGGAAGTGGCTAGAAGCTAACATGCACTGACATTGTATCACAGAAAAACCGGGGGGAAATATGTCAAACTTACCGAGAGTTATATTTTATCTCTTGCTTACATCTATAAAATGTTGTCAGCTCAAACTGATATTATTAATTGGACACTGATAATTGTACATATCAATAAAAACTAAAGACATGAAAATCTCCATATGACAGAATGATGACCTTTTCTTCTTGTAAGTCGTACAGCGTACTAGTGCGCCACACCGCCACCTGCTGCATTGGAAGTCGAAAAGCACACTGTATTGGACTAGTAGGAAGAGTCTGTTTCTATGGTTATTTCAAACAAGAACCTAGCATCATTACCGGTTTGTTGTGCTGCATATAACTTTAAGTCATCCAGCCAACCGCTTCTGTTATATTGCTCGCTTTTAAAAGTGTGAAACATGTCTAACACAACAGTCAAACAGAAGAGACCCGCTCTGAAAGTCTCCAAGTAAGTTTATACATTACAAACGCTCAAAGAGCAACTCAAACACTTTATTTATTAGGCTAACGTTAATACCCTGCCAGTCTGCATGTTACCAGGCAGTGCATACGTTAATTTATGCATTTGAGTTTTCAACATGGATTTATTATTTAGTAGTCCTAAGTTAAAATATTTTTAAACAACATTTATCCAGTTCTTTAATATTTATTATGTTGGCTTGCCTTGAATATTTACATTTTCTCCTCATAGGCTAAAGCACGTTTTCTATCTTCCAGGTCATCCAAAACACTAAATGTATCATCTGGTGTATTTCGTGTGAATCAGAGTATTACAAAAATCATTAACACTTCATTTAGTGGGAAGAGCTTCAGTTCGGCAGGTGACAGTAAATTTATAGACAAGAGCTCGGCCCAAACACCAAAATACAATATTAAGGTAATGGGCATTTAATTATGAATATGCATAAATTCACTATATGATTTAACTGAAGAAAAAAAAAAAAAAAAAGATTATCTAAAGACAACTCATTCATATTTGTTACTTCACCAGGTGTTTGATGAACATGGGCTGGATGTTGCTCCTCGCCCATTATATAATCCAGATCCTGGGGATTTACAACCTAAACAAGGTAAAATATTTCCTGCACATGAAACGTCATGGACTACATTGACAGACTTTCCCTCGGTAGCCTTCCAGACCACCAACACAAGCTTTACTGGACCGTTTACAAGGTACATTTTAAAATATTACTTCTTTGCAGCACTTGAATGCACATAAATCTGAACCACACTGCCTGCTGTCTCTGCTGTCACGTCAGGTCCTTTTTTGGGAGCATTTCAGCATCCAGAACCAGCCTGACAGCGGAATCAGTGACTGATGAAACGAAAGACTTGTTAGTGAAACAGTCCAACAGTCTTTCAGGTTTTCGTTTCCATTTCATATTTTCATTTGCTAAATATCTTCATTAACTCATCCGTTCAATAATTCCCTGATGAATTAATGTTCCAATATAACATTGTGATATTCCACTATATTTTGCTGTGTTTGCTTCATACAGATGTTCAGGCACGTAAAGAGGAGGTGAAGGAGCAGGTCAGGGAGGACGTATTGGACAGTGCGGTGGATTGTTACCTGACTGAGACAGAGACCATCTGGCTGCTGGACATTCCTGCAGTGTCTGTGTCAGTAGATTCAGAGGATGCTGAGGCAGTCAAGTGAGTCACATTTATGATCTTTTTTCTCAGTAATATTCAAACTCCATTTTAAGATTGAGCTAACTCTGTTGATGACATTTGAGATTTGACATTTGATAAATATTTCATTTACGTCACATTTATTTTGGCTAGCTAGACACACAGTCACTTTTTCCAGTGTTCTAATACATTTTTGTTCTTGCATTTTGAAGGGAAAGGAACAACGCTTACACAGAACTGTGCAAAAACCGACAGGGCAACGATAAGTATGTGGAGCGCTCAATGCAAACATTCAGTGGTGCACCAAAGACGAAGGAAGCCCAATGTGAAAGCATTACAATGGTAGACAAAGGTATGATGTCGATACAAAGTCCCTTTATAATCTGCCCTTAAAATCAAATGTAATGTTTTTCACGTCAAAAACTCTATCCAGCTGTCATGTCCACCGTCTGGGACATGTATGATTCATTCAGCAATAAAAGCGATGTCAGTGGAAACACAGAGGTGTCTGCTCAAGGAAAAAAGGCTGCTGTCCTAGACTCCTCCTCCATGAGTTTCCTCCTGAACCCTAAAGGTTCTGAAAAGAGTATGTCTATGATCAGCCTCACCAGTACAGGTAATTATTTTTTATAAATAAACATTACATTTAGAGTAATGTTCTCAGCTGGTGTGTAATCATATAATCATGCATAGTTAGGATACCAAAGGAAGTAACTTTTGCATCAAGTCATACTGTGTGCTATTATGATATAGATTCATCTGTCATCTGGTAAAGCTGTATAGTTTGATGAAAATGTATGTGTGAAATAAGTATAAAAATATATAATTTGATCCAGACTACATTAAATAAAGATTGACTTAGCAATGAAACATTTGATCAATTATAGACTTATATAGTTCTAATAATAATAATAATAATAATAATAATAATAATACATTTGAATGTTTACGGTAATTCATTGTTCTGTTTGTGTTATTTTTGACTTTTCATAAGTTAATTTCACCTTTCATAATGGAAATGGTTAAACAGACATTAATTTTTTTATCATTGCTTTGACTATAGTTAGTAGTTCAAGCACTCAGCTCGAAAAGATTGCTTGTGTGCTTCCGGTGGAGGAAGAGCCAGATCATAAGCTGATCTTACAGTCAGACAAATTCAAGCAGGACCTGGCAGTGATGGAAAGGGTGGTTCTGGCCAATATCTTCCAGCACAAGCTTGCTGCATACAGACAACTGCCTGTAATAGAGGGTGATGTCTTTTGTATAGCATCTAAAATTACATGTTAAATGTAACAGTAGTATTTTCATGTCTTTGTATTTAAATATCAATTTATATAAACGTATGTATACTGATTTGTTGAACAGACCCAGACTGTGTGCAGATGGCAGTGGGGTCTAGCAACTCCCAGAGCCCATTCCTTGAGCATCTCTGGGCCTTTGAGTGTGAACTCACCAAGGGGCGAAATGTCAGCAGTATGGCCTGGAACAAGAAAAACCCAGTACTATCCATTTTACCAACATGTTTCATCCACAAATTATTATTATTATTTTTAAATCTTTACTGAACAGCGTGTGTTTCCCTACAGGATCTTCTTGCCGTGGGATATGGACAGCTTGATTTCAAAGATCAGAAATCTGGACTTGTGTGCTGCTGGTCTTTGAAGAACCCCACGGTATCCTGCACATTCATGCATACTTTAGAATAAAGATGAATAGCAGATTTAGCTAATTTAACAGTGTTTGTAAGTAATTTATTCCCTCTCAAGAGCGGTTCATTTAAATATTGTGCTCACATATAGTGGCCACCCCAAAATTATTTGGACACTTTGAGACACTTAAAGGGATAGTTCACTCAAAAATATATATAGGCTACTGTCATTAATTACTCACCCGCATGTCGTTCCAAACCTTCGTTCATCTTCAGAACACAAATTAAGATATTTTTGATGAAATCCGAGAGCTCTCAGGACCCTCCATAGACAGGAAAATTTAGACTGTTTTCCAAGATGGCTCCTGTCTGTATACACGTAATGTACTGACTTTATAAAGTATCTTCTTATTAAATTGTTTGTACACTTACAAAGTTCTCAATGCTTCGGTTTGCATGTAGGGACCCTCATTATGCTACCGTGTTAGTGTGAGGCTATTTTGAGCCTTGTTAGTGGTATTAACTAGTGATTTAATTTTACTTATTCTATGCCACATATACTAGCGTTATAAGCTAATCTGTTTTTAGAGATAAAACTCTTTACATTCGATTTTCATGAAAACGCATCCCAGAGAACGATCTACTCGGTAAGCATGTGTTATTTACGCCTAGGTTCATTTTTCCCCGGAGTTGTCCTTTAAGGTCAACTGGAGTCACATGGACTATTTTAACAAATAGTTTGTTTTTACTACCTTTCTGGACATTGAAAGTGTTAATTAAATTTCTGTCTATGGAGGGGCCTGAGAGATCTCGGATTTCATCAAAAATATCTTCATTTGTGTTCCGAAGATGAACGAAGGTCTTATTCTGCAGGGTGCTAGAACATACAGGGCCTGAGATATACACTTTCAAAAATGAATTTATAACTAAAAAAATCAAAAAGCGCCTATTTTGTTTTAATATTTTATATGTTTATTATATCACACATGATATACTATAATATTTATCACTTTCAGCAGTGTTTTATGTAACTTCAAAGGATTTCCTGTAAAATTACTCATGTATTTAATCTAATACATTTTTAGTGTGGCTTTACTAGTGCCCGATTATAATTTATTATGCCCGATACTTAATTTATAGCCACGTATTCTTTCCTGTGTTTGTAGGCCTTAGCATGTCATATCATTTTGTGAACATCCTGTAAATATGTTTGTTCATTTGTTTCAGTGGCCTGATCGAATCTTTCATTGTGAGAGTGACTGCACTGCGCTGGATTTCTCAGCTCGTAATGCCAATCAGCTGGCAGTAGGCATGCTTAATGGCACTATTGCCATTTATAACGTACAGGCCACAGAACAAACGCCCATCATTGACAGCAGGTGGGGCTGTGAGCATTCCTTCTCTTGATCAGCTACAGTACAGGAAGTTACAGATTGTAACATACAGTTAAAATGAGTCTCTCAATATCAGTGGTTTGCGACTCAAAGAATTCCGTAGCATTGAGGAGCAAAATAGACTCAGTCCTATGAGTGTTTAATAGAGAAGAGAACTTTTTTGATGTCAAAGGCTATAATGTTGCTGAATCATATTGGAACGAGTTGACAGGTTTGTGCATTGGCTTTATTCCTGTGTCATCTCGTCACAGTGACTGCGCCAACATGCACACGGGTCCGGTGTGGCAGCTTAGATGGATCAATCATGAGAGCGGTCTGGCTGGAGAGGATAAAGGGGAAACTCTCATCTCTGTGTCAGATGATGGAAGAATCAGCAAATGGGTGCACTACAAAGGCCTGGAATGCATTGGTAAATGAGACAGATGTGATAAACATATGTGAAGAAACCAAAGCAAACCAAACCAAAGATATAGTGTTACAACACTGACCCCAAAAAGCATTGGCACACTTGAAGGGATAGTCCATCCCCCATCATTATTCATTCCACTAAAGTGATCACCTTCATAATGTACAAATATTAATCATTGAGATATATCACAATTCTGACGAGTTGAGCTGGTTTTAGTAGAAATAGATGCATTTCAGTATATTTGAGCCATGTGTTGAATAATTTGTATTTTGTTAGACCTGATGATAATAAAGACGGAAAGGCAGGAATTGAACCTTGCGATCTCACCATTGTCACCGGGGCTGTGCTTCGATTTCCGTCCTAATGTGAGGCCTACATTGAGTACAGTAATACATCTCACATATGTACACATAATATCAAAAAGCTGCTATAGATACTTGTTAATAGCTATAATGCCGTTATCTTACAGGATTCAAATATCTACCTTGCTGGAACAGAGGGCGGTCATATTCACAAGTGCTCCTATTCATCTAATGAGCAATTCTTGGAAACTTACAAAGCCCACCAAGTATGTAGAAATGTTTGTCTAATTTTAAAGTGCGTTATTGTTGCAATTTGGAGTCCTTTAAACATTTAAACAGTCTTTCCTTTCTCTCTGTCTGCACCTTTCCCCAGGGTCCCATCAATAAGGTGACATGGTCGCCGTTCTGTCCAGACTTTTTCCTGAGTTGTTCCTCAGATTGGACTATTCAACTGTGGAGGCAGGACCTCAATATACCCGTGCTTTGTTTCACCTCTGGACAGAAGGCTGTGTTTGATATCATGTGGTCCCCACACTGTGCTACTGTCTTTGCAGCTGTCAGTGTGGGCAAGGTGGAGATCTGGGATCTAAGAATCAGCAGGTAAGATCTTTGTTCAATAACATATATAATATTGAATAATAAGGACTATTATACAGGACACTAACTTTTTTTTTAACAGTCTGGACCCCACAATTGTGAACGTGACCAGTCCAGGAGTGAATCCGACAGCTCTGCTGTTCACCACTGAGACGGACTGTGTTCTGGTGGGGGACAGTGAAGGACGGGTCACTGTGTACAAGCTGAAGAACCTCACAGCTGAAGGTAGCACACAGGTGAAGCCTTTTCTGTTCATATCCATTGGCTCGACCTGTGTAGTACAGTATTCAAAGTAATCATTTAGTCCAGTGCCAAGATCATTTATATCTCTTGTGTTTCTGCAGGTGGAGACGTTGGAGGATGTAATTCAGTCCACACTGTCCAGTCAACACAGCACTGAGGAGCATTAGGAAAGACTGATACAGGCTCATAGAAGTATCAGGCTGTTTGTTTTTACCTCTCCATCATCATAATCTATCTCCTCTGGCAGACTCAGCGACTCCATTTTACATAACAATGGGATTACAGCATGCATGCCTGTTTGTGCCTTTATTGAGCATCCTTGTATATATATATATATATATATATATATATATATATATATATATATATATATATATATATATATATAGTTGCAAGAAAAAGTTTGTGAAACGCTTGCAGAATCTGTGAAAATGTGAATAATTTTAATAAAATAAGAGAGATCACACAAATGTATGTTGTTTTATTTAGTACTGTCCTGAATAAGATATTTTACATAAAAGATGTTTACATTTAGTCCATAAGACAAAAAAAATCGCTGAACTGATAACAATGACCCTGCTCAAAAGTTTATGAACCAGGGACTGTATGATTTTGAGATCCATCTTTTTACACTGAGGACAATTGAGGGACTCAAACACAACTATTAAAAAAGACTGAAACATTCACTGATGCTCCAGAAGGAAACACGATGCATTAAGAGCCTGCATTAAAAACTTTTTGAATTTGAAGATTAAGGTAAATTGTATTTAATTTGTCTTCCGGGAAACGTAAGTATCTTCTGTTGCTTCCGAAGGGCAGTACTAAATGAAAAAAATATATATTTAATTATATTTATACAAAATATTTTTTGTACGTTTTTTTTCTTCATCCTGTTCAAAAGTTTTCATCCCCCGGCTCTTAATGCATCGTGTTTCCTTCTGGAGTATCAGTGAATGTTTCAACCTATTTTAATAGTTGTGTTTGAGTTGTCCCTCAATTGTCCTCAGTGTGAAAAGATGGATCTCAAAATAATACAGTCCCTGCTGGAAAACTGAAGAATGTGCAGGACCTGGAGGAGTTTTTCTGAAGAACATTGGGCAGTTTAACTGCTCAGGACAAACAAGGGACTCAAGAACAACCATCACAAAACAAAAACCAAAAAAACAGCCGTGGACCATCGAGTGAACAACACACAGTGTTAAGAATCAAGTCTTAACCAGGGGGGGCAGTACTAAATAAAAAATAAAAATTTTTGTATGATCTCTCTTATTTTGTTAAAATGATTCACATTTTCACAGATTCTGCTAATGGTTCACAAACTTTTTCTTGCAACTATATATATTATTGTAATAGCTTCACAAGCAATGTTATTTTTGCATGCAGGCATTCATTTTTGAGGAACAAATACATTTGTTTGAAATAATTGTCATGTGTATATATTGGTTTTGTGTGGGTGTTTGTTATGGGGTAATGGACAGACACTTTTATTACCACTTGCCCGCCACACATTACAGCTTATCGACGACATGAGGACCAAATCACACTTTTACAAATGTGTCATTACTGATCTGTTGTACTCTAAAAATCTCTAAAAAGCCTCTAATCTGAGCTTTTTAGTACAAATCAAACACTGTAGCAATAAAGATGCAACTCAGCTTATATGAGAGAGCTTTTAAGAATAACAACTCTGACATTATGACAGGAAATGGATCTTACTTGTTTACTAATGTATATGGGACTTTTTATCCATATGGCATATGGTCATTCATACATTTTAAAACACTTTCCCACATGAAGTTTTGTGTTGAAGGAAGTTGATGTTTTTAAATATTGTTTGGATTTATATTATATTATATTATATTATATTATATTATATTATATTATATTAATTATATTATATTATATTATATTATATTATATTATATTATATTATATTATATTATATTATATTATATTAATTCATTCATTTATTTCACTACCTCTTTTAGTGATATTTTAATTTAATAAAGCAAAAAATGGAAGAAATGGAAGAAATTTGACATTTACTATTCTTTCTTAATTACATTAAAATGTATTTAACAGACATTTGGTATAATATAATATAATATAATATAATATAATATAATATAATATAATATAATATAATATAATATAATATAATATAATTAATATAATATAATATAATATAATATAATATAATATAATATATATAATATAATATATAATATAATATAATATAATATAATAAATATAATTACTTGCCTAATTTAATGATAGCTTAATGTGCCATGAAAATCCTTCAAAAAATATATTGTTGTATTATAATAGTTATAATAAATAAAAAATATATATCTGTTAATAAAACTGTGAACTGTTTATTACTTAGTCCAGGAAACAGTAAATGTAATTTTTTTTTCTCCTTTTTTGCATTATTAAATTTAATGTTACCAAAGTTATTAAACTCAAGAGTCAGTAAAGCAAATACCATATCAATCATATATCATATCGTATCATATCTATCATACCATATCATATCTATCATACCATACATATCATATCATATCATATCATATCAATCATATCATGTCATACCATATCATATCATATCATATCATATCATTATCATTATCATATATCATATCATATCATATCATATCTATCATACCATATCAATCATATCATATATCATTTATCATTTATCATTACATATCATATCATATCATATCATACCATATCATATCTATCATACCATACATATCATATCATATATCATATCATATATCATATTATATCTATCATACCATATCAATCATATCATATATCATTTATCATTACATATCATATCATATCATATATCATATCATATATCATATCATATCAATCATATCATGTCATATCATATCATTATCATTAGCATATATCATATATCATATATCATATATCATATCATATATATCATACCATATCAATCATATCATTTATCATTAAATATCATATCATATCATATCTATCATACCATATCATATCTATCATACCATACATATCATATCATATCATATCATATCATATATCATATCATATCTATCATACCATATCAATCATATCATATATCATTTATCATTTATCATTTATCATTACATATCATATCATATATCATATATCATATATCATATATCATATCATATCATATAAATCATATCATGTCATGTCATATCATATCATTATCATATATCATATATCATATCATATCTATCATACCATATCAATCATATCATATATCATTTATCATTTATCATTACATATCATATCATATCATATCATATCATATCATATCATATCATATCATATCATATCATATCATATCATATCATATCATATCATATCATATCATATCATATCTATCATACCATATCATATCTGTCATGGTTCATGAATTCACTGGCTCATTCTTGTGTGTGAGTGTGTGGAGTGTGAGTGGGAGGCGTGGCTACTGATTACCAGCTCATCTGATCATCATCTCCACCTGTTGCTCTTCATTACCCGGTCTACTGAATGTCTTGCTAACCACATTGTGTTTGTCAGATCGTTGGTTGTGTTTCCTGTGGTCCAGTCCTGTCTTCCATCCGTTATCCCCTGGTGTTTTGCTGTTCCGGTTGTTCCTGTCCTGTCCTGTCCTGTCCTGTCTTTCACTCACAGCTGAATTCATCTCTGTTTTATGACAGAACGATCTGACCAAGCATGGATTCAACAAGTGCATCCAACCTGCAGGAATTTCTATCCCACAGCACTGCACGCCTCGATCATCAGGAGGAGCAGATGGTGGTCACAGGTCAAGCAGTACAGGCTTTGGTGGCGCAGGTGTCTGAGCTCACCAAAAGAATTCAACAACTTCCTGTTCCCACTGCACCAGACCCACCGACCGTTCCCCCCACCATCAGTCATTCCAGTCACCAGCACGAGCTGCGTTTGCCTCCACCAGAACATTATTCGGGTGAGCCCAATTATTGTAGAACATTTCTAACCAAGTGCTCAGTGTTCTTCTCTCTCTAGCCACTGACATTTGCTACCGAACGATCGAAGGTAGCATTGGTGATCACTTTACTCTCCGGGCTCTCAATGGGGAACGACGGTGTGGGAGAACCAACATCAGTGCTGCTCCTCGTTCCAGGCCCTGTCCGAGGAGATGAAGCGGGTGTTCAATCGGTCGGTGATCGGACGGGAGGCAGCTAGGAAGCTCGCCGATCTGCACCAAGGAGACCGGTCAGTGTCCGACTACTCTATTGAATTCCGCACCCTCGCAGCCGAATCGAAATGGAACGAGGAGGCACAGTGGGACAGGTTCCTGCATGGGCTGTCTGACCGCATCCAACAGGAGATCTACGCTCTGGACCTGCCTACCAGCCTCAACGGATTAGTCGAGTTGGCTTTACGGGTGGACGCACGACTGGAGCGGAGGATTCAACGGACAGCTCAGTCCCCAGCTCCAGGGGTCCCTGTGGTTTCAATGGCCAGAGTCTTCGATGCGGTCAGCCGTCTTTCGATCACGAGCCCATGCAAGTTGGTAGAGCTCGGCTCTCCCGGGAGGAGAGAGATCCGTGCAGGGCCCAGGGCCTTTGCATATACTGTGGCGGTGAGGGTCATTTCTTGAACCGGTGCCCAGTAAAAGCCAGAACGTAGAACGGAGGTTACTGACGGGCGGCATCTCTATGAAGAAACCCTCATCTGCGACTCCTCCCGGTGAGACTGCAATGGGCAGCCTCGTCTCACCAGTGTCTGGCTTTATTGGACTCAGGGGCCAGGGGGTAATTTTTTTTTTTGGACAAAGCACTGGCACTTTACCTTCAAATTTCCCTCACTCCGCTCACACACACGATTTCAGTCAATGCACTAGATCGACAAAGACTTCCAGACATTTCTTTCAAGACATGCACCGTCACCCTCATCACGTCAGGGAACCACATGGAGGAGACCATCAGTCCAGGAGATGGACTTTTTTTTTATCACTGACTCTCTGTTGGTTCCCATTGTCCTCGGTCATCCCTGGTTGGTGAGACATGATCCCAGGGTTGACTGGGGACAACTCCATCTCGGGTTGGAGTGATCAGTGTTATGCCTCTTGTCTTGTGTCTGCCTGTTCGTCTGTGTCTAGTTCTGTGTTGCAGGTTGAGTCTGTGAATTTTTCTAACGTGCCCCTGGAGTACCTCGACCTGAAGGAAGTGTTCGGTAAGTCCCGAGTAGATTCTCTACCTCCTCATCATCCCTACGACTGTGCTATAAATTTATAGCCAGGTATGTCTCCGCCTGAGGGCAAGTTATATTCACTTTCTGCTCCTGAGAGGGAGGCCATGGAGAAATACATTTCTGATTCTCTAGCAACCGGGTTCATTCGCCCTTCTCCGACGGGGTTCTTTTTGGTGTTTAAGAAGGATGGTTCTCTGCGACCTTGTATTGATTACAGAGGGTTGAATAACACCACGGCAAAGAATACCTATCCTTTGTCGTTGATGTCTTCAGCCTTCGAGAGGTTGCAGGGAGCATCGGTCTTCACAAAATTGGATTTAAGAAACGCTTATCATTTGGTTCACCTAAGATCGGGGGATGAGTGGAAGACGGCGTTTAATACCCCCAGGGGCCATTTTGAATACTTGGTCATGCCCTTTGGGCTGTCCAACTCCCCTGCGGTCTTCCAAGCACTCGTCAATGATATGCTGAGAGACATGGTAGATCAGTTCATTTATGTCTACCTGGACGACATACTGATAGTTTCCTCTTCTCTCCAGGAACATGTTCAGCATGTCAGACAAGTACTCCAGAGGTTGCTAGAGAATGGGCTTTTTATCAAGGCGGAGAAATGCGTATTTCATGCACAGTCGGTTCCTTTTCTAGGTTACATCATCTCATCTGAGGGAGTGCGTATGGATCCCGAGAAGGTTAAGGCTGTGGTAGATTGGCTAAGTCCATATTCCTGTAAGGCCCTACAGAGGTTTCTGGGATTCGCCAATTTTTACCGACGTTTTATTCGTAATTACAGCCAACTAGCTGCGCCTCTGACAGCCTTGACCTTCCCCAGAACTACGTTCGGGTGGTCTGGTGTAGCCGAAGCTACATTTTCCAAAATCAAGAGCCGCTTTGTTTCGGCTCCCATTCTGATGGTGGAGGTCGACGCATCAGAGGTGGGGGTAGGTGCGGTTCTTTCCCAACTCTCTTCCTCGGACGACAAGATGCATCCTTGTGGGGTTTTTTTATTTATTTATTTTCCGGACAATTTGATTTTTTTCCTCTCGTACCGCCTGGGTTCTAAGAACATCAAATCCGATGTTTTATCTCGCGTTTTTGACCGCTCCGAACGCCCGTCTACTCCCGAGTGCATTTTTTTCCTGAGAGACTGATCTCCACACTCATATGGGAGACCCACCCTAACCCAAGGTCAAATCAGCCTTTGAAGGGGTAACGCCTCCGCCCGGTGGCCCACCGAGCCGATTATTTGTGCCAGAGGGATTACGGTCCAACGTCATTCAGTGGGGTCATTGTTCCAATGTAGCATGTCATCCAGGGGTTAATCGTTTTTGGTCAAGCAACAATTCTGGTAGCCAGGGATGGCTCGTGACATTCAAAGTTTTGTTTTGGCCTGTTCGATTTGTGCTTGTGGTAAGACTTCCAATTGCGCCCCAGATGGGTTCCTCCAACCGCTGTCTGTCCCTTTGAGACCTTGGTCCCACATCACACTGGATTTTGTCACCAGCCTCTCAGGGCAAGACAGTCGTTTTGACTGTAGTGGACCGATTCTCGAAGGCGGTGCACTTTATTCCCTTACCCAAATTACCTTCTGCTAAGGAGACAGCGGTGACTGTCACTGTTCCCTCCACTCATGCCTTCGTCCAGAGGTGTCATCACACATGGAGCAGAGCCCGTGAGACTCTGCTCCAGGTGGGAGCGTGCACCAAGGCCCAAGCTGATCGCCACCGGTCTAAGCCTCCCGTCTACGTCGCTGGTCAAAAGTTGTGGCTTTCATACAAGAACATTCCTCTCCGCTCCGTGTGTAATAAGCTTGCTCCCAAATTCATTGGTCCGTTCTGTCACCAAGATTGTTAGTCCGGTGGCAGTCCGCCTCAAATTGCTTCCGGTGTACAGGAGGATTCATTCCGTCTTTCATGTATCCAAACTGAAACCTGTTTTTCATTCTCGTATTAATCCGCCTGCCCCGGTTCCCAGACCGCCGTGACTTTTGGTAAATCTTATTCGGTAAATCGTATTCTGGACTCGAGAAGGAGGGGACGCGGATTCCAGTATTTGGTGGACTGCGGTTACGGTCCGGAGGAGAGAAGTTGGGTTCCTGCAAGAGACATTCTGGATCACTCCCTTATTGATGATTACAATCAACAGGTAAGTTCTGCTGGGAGTGCCATGAGGCGCTCTTAGGGGAAGGGGTACTGTCACGGTTCATAAATTCACTGGCTCATTCTCTCTCTCTGTGTATGAGTGGGAGGCGTGGCTACTGATTACCGACTCATCTGATCATCATCACCGCCTGTTGCTCTTCATTACCCAGTCTACTGAATGTCTTGCTAACCACATTGTGTTTGTCAGATCGTTGGTTGTGTTTCCTGTGGTCCAGTGCTGTCTTCCATCCGTTATCCCCTGGTGTTTCGCTGTTCCGGTTGTTCCTGTTCTGTGGATTGTCTCACGGATCTGGCTGCCCGTTGTGTCCCTGCGCCACCTGATACATCGCCTGCTTTCGTTCTGACCACCTGTTATCACAATCTGTGTAACTGTCTTTCACTCGCAGCTGAATTCGTCTCTGTTTTATGACAATATCTATCATATCAATCATATATCAATCATATCTTATATATCTATCATATTACATATCATACCATATCTATCATATCATATAATGTAAGTTTTTCCTCTGTTATGTTTCCTTGCATTGAGTTTGTCTCACAAACTTGTAATTTTGCATTACTGTTTCATCATACTGTTACTCATCTCATACTGTTTCTCATCTCATACAGACGTCATACTGTTACTCATCTCATGGGGCACATCAGCCATAAAACCATAATGGCTCGGATTATAGCCATATTGCTCATTTGCACTCTCTTTTCTCATAGACCAACCTTTAAGGGAACAGAATTTGATGGTCACATCAGTAGATAGTGGACATCTGTTTCGCTCGGGGAGCAGTGTTGGTCTTTATATGACTAGATTATCCATTCATTAAGGAGAATATCACTGAAATGAGACCATTAAACTGAAGAGACAACAGATTGTCCCTAAGAAGGATGTAATTTAATTCCAGATTGGGGCACTAAAGCACCTAAATACCTGCTGCCTTTTGTTTTCTGATCAAAGTTATTTGACTTGAGGCGATCAAGTAAGTGTTGGGTGGGGTTTGGACAGGATGGAATGGTCCAACATGAGCTGTCCAACATGCCGCCATAAATTGGGGTCACGTCTCGTGAGCAAATCAAACGTTCACTAGACCTGAGAGAGGTTGGCTGAAGATAGAGAGGACCTTAGAGAGACAGAAGGAAACATAAGAACAGGAGGAGCGCGGTCACTGAAGCCACTATGAGAAGGTTATATTCTCCTGCTGTACTACTGCCAGTTCTGCTGCTGTGTGCTGTGTGTAGGGTGTCAGTCATGCAGGCTGACGTGAAGACTGTCAAGCTGTGTGGCCGAGAGTTCATCCGTGCCGTCGTCTACACATGTGGGGGCTCCAGGTGGAGGAGGTTCAGCAGTCCGCTGGATATGGAAGGTGAGTTTGCTTTGAGGCAATTCAGGCTAATTCTGAATAAATGCTGGTTTCAGTGTTGGGCTTCAGAACAAATTTAGTTGCATTATATTAAGTCGCTTTGGATAAAAGCGTCTGCTAAATGACTAAATGTAAATGTGAATTAATTAAAGGCTTTTTTTTAAAAATTAAATACAACTTGGTTACACTTTATTTTAAGATGTCATTGTTACAGTGTAATTATATATTTAAGCACTGAGTAATATAATAACTGCATGTACTTACTGTAGGATTAGGGTTTGGTTGATGGTTAGTTGCATGCAATTATGCATCATTTACTGTTATTATATGGTAAGTACATGTAACAAGGTCACTGTAAAAAAAGTGTTACCTACAACTCTTTCTATAGATTAGAATATTAATAATTGTAATTATTTATCTATTTTAATCATATGAATCCAATCATAGAGATATACCAAACATACAAAAAAGGCATTTAAAAATATATATATATTTTTATTGTTCTAAAACAATATTTGTTGTATGTGCACGAGTATATGAGTATACTTTATCAATAATAATTAATTGTGTTAAACTACAGCCCTGTCATCCTATGGAAGTTCTGTTAAATTAATTTTAATTGAATCCATATAATTAAATAAGCTCAGAAGGGAGATATGTTTTAAAAAATATACCATTATTTTTAGAGGTATAATGAAGTTTTAGAAGTGTAATAAATGCAAACTAAAATGCATTTTATCAAAAGAGAGAGGGAATATATTGAAAGAAAATATACATGAATGTGAATAGTGTCAAATGTGAGCTAAATGTGTTGTTTTTATTATTTATGGCATTTACATGTTTTCTTTAAACACCGTTTTATAAGGTACTATATAAACAAAACTTTACTTTTTCTAATTGCCCACGACTGTACGATTGTATGAGTATAGCATCTCTTCCTCTTTCTGATCCTTCAAGCCTGATGATATTTAACGGAACACTGCTTTAATTGTATCAGTGAGATCAAGTCTCCTCCAGTCAACAGATAAACAACATCTGGCGATATTACATTCCCATTAGACTAACACAAGCTGAGTTAAAGCAGAAAACTCCTGTGTCGTTTTGATAGTGCAGCAAACATGCTCTCCTGTCTTTGGATTCTGAGAAGATTCTCTACCTGCCATCACATCGCATGAGACCTGATTGCATGCAAATATTAATACAATTAATCAAATGCTTATTGTTACTAAAGTCAATGGTCTGTAATAATCTAAAATTGGGATTCTAAAACTTATGGCTCAAATGATGAAACAAAAGTCACAAATGATTTAACATAACTTTGTATTTCGCTTTTGTCGTTCCACAGAATTTTTTAATGGAGATCTAAGCAGCTCCGTGGATCTTAATGAGAAATCTGACCTGACCAGACGAAACCTGAATGATTGTTGTCATTTTGGCTGCAAGAAAAGTGACCTCACATTGCTCTGCTGAGGACTGAACATGCGTTTTCTATTTCTCTCACTATTTGTTTTCTTCCATGTTGATTTCAGATGAAAATTAATGCTTCTCTATTAAGTGTACAGTCAGTAGGAATTCATATAATTTAATTTGCCAATAGAGTATGCCTGTCTTAGATCATTCTGCTACACTTGTACTTTAAATTGCACCATGAAAAGAGGTGAATATCAACACCAATGAAATTGGGTGTTGAGTTGCAAAGCAGTAATTGTGGCGATTGAAGTGTTGTAAATTGTATTTTGCAAATCTTGTCAATAAACATTATTGCATTATACATCAACAGTGATTTTCCCCCTAAACCTGTAAACACAGAATCTGAAAATCACCATTATGATTTCACAATATGTTATTGTCCGACTCCTTCATATACGTTTAGCTTAAACCAACTTGGATCAAAGTGAGTGCAATGATATTAAATTATATTGAAAAATATCTATATTATATATTACATGAGCATTTCAGGTTACATTTCAGTTAATACATTATATACACCATATTGCCAAAGGTATTGGGACACCTCTCCAAATCATTGAATTCAGGTGTTTAAATCACTTCCATGGCCACAGGTGTATAAAATCAAGGACCTTATGCAGACTGCTTCTACAAACATTTGTGAAAGAATGGTTCACTCTCAAGAGCTCAGTGAATTCAAGCGTGGTACCGTGATAGGTTGGCCATCTGTGCAATAAGTCCATTCGTGAAATTTTCTCACTACTAAATATTCCACAGTCAACTATTATTGGTATTATAACAAAGTGGAAGCAATTGGGAACAACAGCAACTCAGGTAGTTGCGTGGTAGGCCACGTAAAATCACAGAGCGGGTTCAGCCAACTCTCTGCAGAGTCAATAGCTACAGACCTCTAAACTTTGTGTGGGTAGCTCAAGAACAGTGTGTAGAGAGCCTCGTGGAATGGGATTCCAAGGCTGAGAAAGCTGCATCCAAGCCTTACATCACCAAGTGCAATGCAAAGTGTCAGATGCAGTGATGTAAAGGATGCCGCCACTGGACTCTAGAGCAGTGGAGACGTGTTCTCTGGAGTGACGAATCACGCTTCTCTGTCTGGCAATCCAAAGGATGAGTCTGGGTTTGGCGGTTGCCAGGAGAACGGTACTTTCCTGACTGCATTGTGCCAATTGTAAAGTTTGGTGGAGGGGGGATTATTGTGTGGAGTTGTTTTTCAGGGGTTGGGCTTGGTCCCTTAGCACTTGACTAGCCTGCACAGAGTCCTGCCTTCAACCTGATAGAACACCTTGGGATGAATTAGAGCGGAGACTGAGCCAGGCCTTCTCGTCCAACATCAGGTCCTGACCTCACAAATGCGCTTCTAGAAGAATGGTCAAAAATTCCCATAAACACAAAACCTTGTGGAAAGCCTTCCCAGAAGAGTTGAAGCTACAGATTAAGAATGGGATGTGTTGGTTGAGGAGATCCCCCCTTCTATATGTAAAGAGCTTTGAGTGCCCAGAAAAGCGCTATATATATATGCAAGGAATTAATATTATTATTATTATTAAGGTTCATGTGCCTCATGCAGACGTCCACATGATGTCAATATATTTTACTTACATACTGTAGTATATATAACACAATACAATACATTGACTTCAGGCTTATATGTTTTATTGTTTTGGAAAGAACAAAGTAATCTCAGATCTTTGTTAACATTTTTTATACAAACACAGCTTGCACATGTTGCTAGGAAGAGATGATTTACATTTACCAGACAGCGCGCACACACACAAGCACACTCACAAACTCTCCCTCCTTCACAGGCACAACTACACGCACGCACGCACACACACACGCACGCACCCACACACACATCTCCACTTACATCAAACTGACATGAGTTTTCTCTCTTCTTTTGCGCATCTGAGTGACGTTTCACTTTGGACAATGTAGACATACTGATTAAGCACTACACAGAATTGAATTCATAGTTTTTTTTTTCTTACAGCTGAGAGACTCCTAGTTGTTCTTCAATTAAACTCAGTGCAATAAAAAATAAACTTTAGTTACAGTGCCAAAATATGCGATGCGGTGTTAAAGGACGGCTCCGCTCCGCTCATCCTTAACGCTAAATGTGGATGGAAACCTATGAATCACAAAGCACCAGTAATCTTCTCCAAACCATCACAACGTCTACATCAGACACTCAAAGATGTAACCAAAATGTTTGTTCCTGACAGTGAACATCAGAGCATCTGGGAAGTTAAACAGTAACAGTGTTTTTTTGTCCTTTTCATTATTATTATTTTTTTCCACAAGAAACAATATTTTCCACTTTATTCATAGGTTTAAACATTTAAAAAATATGCAGCTTATTTTCTCTTAAAGGACAATTCTGGAGATACACGTACAAATGAAAGAACAAAAAACAAAACAAAAAAACAAAAACAGATTTGGTCATTTAACCACTCAAGAACCTTGTCATCTCACAGAGACCGTTACCATTTGCAAAATAAAGAGGTTCTCAAGCGCAGGGGCTCATGCTCAGGACACTGAAGGGAGAGGCTGGATACAAGCACATCAGCGTGAATGAGAAAATAATTTACAATGTCCAAAAGCTGACAATCCATTGTTGAACTAATAGTGCTGCTATACATAACACTGTAATAACATTAAGCATGATGCATCTAGGAAGATACAGTATCCAGTTTCATTTTCTCTTTTAAATGTCACCCGACCCATATATATATTTATATAGCGTAAATTTTCTGTTGCACTTGAGTTAAAAAACTTATATCTGAAATAAATTTAAAAATTATACCTTAGCATTATACTGTACACAGCTTACCCAACTACACAGATAACAAAAAGTCAAACACTTCAAGGATCCTAAATGATGATACCATTCAAAGTCTATTCATATACAGTGTAACTTGTTTCTTTTTTTATACAACAAAAAATGAATAAATAAAAATAGAGTGGTGTCATGTACTCTTTAGTCTAACACTGTTCCCTTGGGAATAACAGAAAGGCTATTTAACAATACAAGAAAACACCAAACGGCCTTCAAGATATATATTACCAATTTTCTGTTGAGGAAAATAATTGTTTTGTGTCTATTGCAAGCAGGAGAGTTTTAAAGCTGTGGCTGTCTATAAATTCCAACAAAGAGTTTCGACAAAAAAAACCCCAAAAACAATTTATATCGTTTTCCAATGAACCTGACTTCACTGAGTAATTAAAATGAGATATTCCTGAATACGTTTTCATGACTAAATAAGCTTGAGCGATACCAAAATCCGGTGCAGACCTCTTACTACATGCAACGGTATAGCGCCATCTTGTGGCAGAGGCTCATTCCTCTTTTAGACGGTCGGTTGTTTACTGCGCTAATTTGCTACCTTGTTCGAAAATGTGATACTTTTGGACAAACTGAATGCATAGAGTAATAAAAACATGTTCAGTATCACTTTTAGAGAAGGATACAGAAAATTCAGGTTCAGGTAGGCACAGCCAATAACACATCAGACAGAAATAGAGGCTAAACCTTACGAACAAACCCAGGTCGTTTTAACCGCAGTAATATAGATGTTGCAAAGTGAATACAGTTCACACATATAAGTACACCCTAAAACGGTCCACATTTTACAATGCAACTCATATAATACTGCTGGAGTGTGTGAGGTCCACCTGTATTGTACATCTACAAAGGTTTATCCAAGGTCAGGTAGGGGGTCAGGCTTGTGATCTGTCCTGTGTTTTAAATATTTCGAATTGGTCCAAAATATGCAGACTTGCAGGGATCAAAGATGTTGTTTAGTTGTCTGCGATGTATTTTCCTATGGTAAAAGCACAAACACAAATGTACATTTTAAATAAATGCATTGATAATCTAAACCAAATGAACTAAACTCCGACTCTCTGAAAGATTCCTAGGCCATTGCTGACTAAAACAGCTGTCACTCGCATAATTCACCTGCTGCAAACCTCTTCTTGATAAGGGAAAAACGATATCCAAGGCCAACCAGTTCAATGTCACAGCCTGACAGAGTGCTGCCCTCACTGGTGAACTGCACTGCCACTGGGGCGGGTTTACTGGGACCCTCTGTTAGCTGGAAACGGGCCAGCAGAGATCCTACACCTGGAGATATGAGAAAAGAAACAGTCAACTTATTATTTATTATAGATACTGTATATCAATGATATATACACCATCGTTCAAAGGTTTGAGGTCAGTACGATTTGAAATGAAATACTTTTATTTAAGTAAAAGGTGACAGTAAAACATTTATAATGTAACTAAATGATTCTGTTTATTCCGTTGTCAACTGATAATAAGATCAAAATTATTCTTGAGCACCAAATCAACATATTAGCATGATTTCTGAAGGATCATGTGACACTGAAGAGTAATAATGCTGAAAATGAAGCTTTGCTATCACAGAAAATGGCATTTTAAAATATATTAATTGTAATAATATTTCCCAATATTACTGTTTTTACTGTATTTTTTTCAAATAAATGAAGCCTTTTGCGAGAATAAGGGATTTTTTGCACATTTACATCTTACCGACCACAAACATTTGAACATTAGTGTATATATAGACAACATTTAATCTCACCTCCATTCTCAGACTTCTGTGAAATATCAGGAATCTTCCATAAAATTCTTTGCTGTTCTGCATTCCTATAAAGATACCAACAACATTTTTATATTATCTAGAAAGAAAATAAAGAAAATTGTCAAACTGTCAAAAGGATATCTTCCATCACATCTAGAATTATTCATAGTATCTTTTCAAACTTTCTAACTAAAGTACAATGGACACTTTTCACATTTCCAGGGTTCTCAGAAGTGGAAGTCATCATAGTAAGGAGAAGACAGCAAATATCATTGTTTTCTAATAACAAAAGAAAAATCTGTGATAGCATTTCCACAACTTTCCAAAAGAGGTAAAAATATTCCAAAAGAGGTAAAAATATAAGATTAATTACAGTAGTCAGAAGAGATAAAGATGTCAAATCTGCCGTCACTCCCTCAGCCGTTGTATTAGAAACACCCTCACAGCAGCATTAATTCATCTTTTGTCCTTTACTGCTTAAAGTACTTACACATTTATATAGTTATACTTAAAGTAAGTATTACATTTTTTACAAACTTTACTAGATTTGTGAAATGTGTCATCACAGTCTGTGAAAAGGGTTCATCATAATGCTTCATTTTCACAATGACGATTTGAGTTTTGAAGACTTCCATTAATAGAAGAATCCCTCACCAGGCAGCCGGAGGAAGCACAGCCTGCAGTTTGCTGACACCTCCGTCCACAGGGATGAGAAACTGAACGTTGTTGAGGGCGACGGGAGTGGTCATGCCCCCACCGTTGTATTTGTAGTCTATCCTCAGATCGGTAGTGGTGGGCTCACACCTCCAGCTCACTGCTAGATTCAGAGGAGTGGACTGTAGACCTTTAGGTAACACCTGGTGCACATGGGGAATTTGTACATTTAGTTTGTTTTTGAGGACATTTTTTTTTACCTGTAAATGATAAACTGAACTGAATTGAACTGAATCAACACTGACTTGTGCTGAATAATGACACTACAATATTTTTTAGATCTGCTTAACAGCACAATCTTTGTCTCATTATTGATGACATTGATCGTTATTCTGATGTTTATCACTGTGAAGCTGCTTCTGTGAATCTGTATTGTATAAAGCCCTATAGTAATACCTTGACTTGACAAACAATTTCAATAATGTACTAGGTCACTACTTGATGTCCGAAATAAAATATGGGTCCCAAAGCAAAGATAATTGAGAACGGTTTATGTCAGATGAGGGCAAATAGCTGTTGTAGATTTTCTAAAACTGAATACAGGTGCCCTTATGTCTCTGTGGTCAATGATGCTTTGAGGTTCTTCTTACCTGATATTTCAGCATGTCTACATTGTAGTAAGTTGCCTGTGGTTTCTGCTCCGCCACCTTCTTTAAATGGGTCATCAGGTTTGGCATATTCACCCAGAACTCCTTTGCGTTTGGATTTGGCTGTGTGGTGTCACTGTAAGAAATTTGAAAGTGCATTCAATCTTCAAATCATACTCAACTGAAATAAATTAATGTATACTAGCATTGGTCAGTAGGATATGTTTTTTTAAAGGAACACACAGACGTTTTGGGACTTTATCTAATTCTAAGTCAATACATTCCATTCTCATCTCTGTGCTTGCCATAACTCTGTCTGACGCACCTACCACTAGCCTAGCTTAGCACAAAGACTGGAGGTAAACGGCTCCAGCTAGCCTACTGCTCAATAAGTGACAAAATAACGCCAACATTTTCCTATTTACATGTTGTACATTGTGTACTAAGAACGACGGAAAATGAAAAGTTGCGATTTTCTAGACTGATATGGCTAGGAACTATACTCTCTTTCCTGCATAATAATCATGGAACTTTGCTGCCGTACCATGGGTGCAGCAGCGCAATGATATTACGCAGCGCCTTAAAATAGTCCCTAGCACGCTCTCTGTGCAAGCAGGTTGTCACGTTGGTTATGTTGACGGAAGTTACCCTATTTTCATAGGCTATAGATGGAGCCGTTTATCTCCAGTCTTTGTGCTAAGCTAGGCTAGCGGTGGATGCGTCAGGCAGATTTATGGCACGCATGGAGATGAGAATGGTATGTATGGACATACACTCACCTAAAGGATTATTAGGAACACCATACTAATACTGTGTTTGACCCCCTTTCGCCTTCAGAACTGCCTTAATTCTAGGTGACGATTCAAGGTGCTGAAAGCATTCTTTAGAAATGTTGGCCCATATTGATAGGATAGCATCTTGCAGTTGATGGAGATTTGTGGGATGCACATCCAGGGCACGAAGCTCCTGTTCCACCACATTCCAAAGATGCTCTATTGGGTTGAGATCTGGTGACTGTGGGGGCCATTTTAGTACAGTGAACTCATTGTCATGTTCAAGAAACCAATTTGAAATGATTCGAGCTTTGTGACATGGTGCATTATCCTGCTGGAAGTAGCCATCAGAGGATGAGTACATGGTGGTCATAAAGGGATGGACATGGTCAGAAACAATGCTCAGGTAGGCCGTGGCATTTAAACAATGCCCAATTGGCACTAAGGGGCCTAAAATGTGCCAAGAAAACATCCCCCACACCATTACACCACCACCACCAGCCTGCACAGTGGTAACAAGGCATGATGGATCCATGTTCTCATTCTGTTTACGCCAAATTCTGACTCTACCATCTGAATGTCTCAACAGAAATCGAGATTCATCAGACCAGGCAACATTTTTCCAGTCTTCAACTGTCCAATTTTGGTGAGCTCGTGCAAATTGTAGCCTCTTTTTCCTATTTGTAGTGGAGATGAGTGGTACCCGGTGGGGTCTTTTGCTGTTGTAGCCCATCCACCTCAAGGTTGTGCGTGTTGTGGCTTCACAAATGCTTTGCTGCATACCTCGGTTGTAACGAGTGGTTATTTCAGTCAAAGTTGTTCTTCTATCAGCTTGAATCAGTCGGCCCATTCTCCTCTGACCTCTAGCATCAACAAGGCATTTTCGCCCACAGGACTGCCGCATACTGGATGTTTTTCCCTTTTCACACCATTCTTTGTAAACACTAGAAATGGTTGTGCGTGAAAATCCCAGTAACTGAGCAGATTGTGAAATACTCAGACCGGCCTGTCTGGCACCAAAAACTATGCCACGCTCAAAATTGCTTAAATCACCTTTCTTTCCCATTCTGACATTCAGTTTGGAGTTCAGGAGATTGTCTTGACCAGGACCACACCCCTAAAGGCATTGAAGCAACTGCCATGTGATTGGTTGATTAGATAATTGCATTAATGAGAAATTGAACAGGTGTTCCTAATAATCCTTTAGGTGAGTGTATCTAATGCCGCGTTCCAGGCAACCCGTAACCCGTGTTTTTCCAACCTTCTACCGGTGAAAGTGCACTGGAACGGCAGTCAAACCCGTGACTTCCCACCCGTGAACTCGTACTAGATCGATGTACTCCCAGTTACGAGATCTGACGTCACATAGCCCGCGAAGCAACAATGGCAGCCCCTATGGACGCGGTGTTTATGAAAGTCGTACATTAAAAACCAAATATAAGGTATTGCTCTAACGTTATTTATCCGCAAATGTTATGCATTATCAGCAGCTTTTCTAGTGTTAGCTAGTTTTCAGTCCATGGAGTGCAAGAATAAATGAATACCAAATACATTTCCAAATATGCAAATAACGTAAAATAAAAGGTATAACAGCTTCTCTTGTCTTATGCACTGTTTTTTCTCCTCCGTTTCCCTCAAATAGGCATGGTGTAAGCACCTTTGGCGATAGAAATGATTGAAAATGAGCATAATCCCCGTAAGGTTCGCCATTCTTTGTTTACATCTAGCTACTGCTCAGGCAGTTTGGCGTGACTTTGCCTGGAATGCTACAAAGTCGTGAGTCGTGGTTTGAAGTCGCAACTTACAGGCTCAAAAACCTGCCTGGAACGCAGCATAACTCTGGGGGATAGTGTGAATAAGATAAAGTCCCAAAAAGTCAGCGTGTTCTTTTAAATTATATATTTAATTTTTACATTATATTTTAAGGTGACTTTGCTACACAGATTACAACCAACTAACCCTAAACCACACCCTAACCTTAAAGGAATAGTTCACTTTAAAATGAACATGACCCCATGATTTACTCACCCTCAAGCCATCCTAGATGTATATGACTTTCTTTTTTCTGATGAACACAATCAGAGTTATATTATTAAATATCCTGCATACGGAAGGCGGTCTGGCAGTAGCTAGATATTTAACTTTATAAAGTTTTAAACATGGATATTTTCCTTACAAAACCCCATCGATTCGCTTCAGAAGGCCTTTATTAACCCCCCGGAGCCGTGTGGAGTACGTTTATGATGGATGGATGTACTTTTTTGAGCTCCAAACTCAATGGACCCCATCACTGCCATTATAAAGCTGGGAAGCGTCAGGATATTTGTTAATATAACATTGTTTTCATCGCAAAGAAGAATGTCATATACACCTAGGATGGCTTGAGGGTGAGTAAATTATGGGGTATATTTAATTTTAAAGTGAACTACTCATTTAACTCTATAGTAAAGTACATGTAGTTTATTAATATTACTCTGTACTTATTTGTGTACAGTAATTACACTTTAAGAACATCATCTTTAAGTGTAACCGAAATGTTTCTTGAGCACCAAAATCAGCATATTAGAATGATTTCTGAATGATCATGTGACACTGAAGACTGGAGTAATGATGCTTAAAATACAGCTTTACTATTACAGGAATAAATTACATTTTAAAATATGTTAAAATAGAAAATAGTTATTTTAAATTGTAATATTTCTTTTTTAAACAATTAAATGCTGCATCGGAGAATTCTTCTTTCAAAAAGATGTACATTGTACAGACCCTAAACATTTAGTGGGGTAATGTATAACAATGCTTTAGCAAAATCAGTAAATGATCACATCCCCACAGAAAACAGAGAATGATATACTACCCTCCAAAAGTGTTGAATCACATGTGATTAGTCATACAGTATGTGAGTCACCCTCAGCTGACTGTAGGCAGGATAGGAATGATTCTGAAGTGAGAAGATGCGCCTAACTAAACTGAAGTATTCCCAGTTACAAACTCTCCTTCGATTACCAGTCACTTCCATTACTAATTATGAAAGTCCATGAGCAGTAAGTCATAATACATTTCATGGCTGATGCTTAATTTGTGTGACTAATAAGGAAATGTCTAATTATCACTAATCAATACATATGATGGGGTTTATGGTCTGTGAAGGTTCTGTTGTAGGTGATGTTAGATCAATGTTATTACCAGCACAGTAACTGTGGGTTAGGAAGGACGTGTTCCAGACGACTGTAGTTGGTTATGCTGAAGGTTAGCACAGCGGGCGAGGGGTTATTTGCAAAATGCCGTGTGATGCCTGCTGGGAAGGACAACACCATCTCTCCAGTGATCTTCACCACACACCTTAGAGAGTGACATTATTAAACACATACATAAGTAAAGGTCTGGTGTGTGAAACAGTGTTAGAAACAGAGAGATCAATAAATCTTTGAATAAGAAAGAAAAACAGAAGAGGTTAATAGAGTGAGGGAGAAAGATGACAGTTAAATAAGGTTCCAATACTTAGATGTGCTTTCAAATTAAGGCTGTGTCAGAAACTGCCTTGGCCGTATCATATTTTATTTACATATTTGTTATGCTTACATTGCAAAGCCATTAAAGTAATTATAATAAATGCATAAGTCATATAATTTAACTTATTTATTTAAATGTTGGAAAGGATAATTAAATATTTAACCGACTCTAACGTCTTAACTTTAACTAGGGTTAAAGTATTTAAATATAATATAGTTTTTAGGTTAAGGTATAAGGTATATATTATTATTATTATTTATTGTGGGATATTATAGGAAGCTAAGTACATCAGTACTGCCTTCAAAATTCCACTAGATGGAGGGATTTCAGTGATGGGATGTTATGCAGATATTAGATTCAGATGTCAGATTTTAAGCATTTTAAGGCTGTGTTCGGTAAAAACATTTAGAATATTGTCAGTACTGAACAAAATATATAACACTGGCCTAGCGGTTTTTGGATATTTTACTGAACAATTTGTACATAGTGCACCTTTAATATCAAACAAAACACATAACTAGTGATCTTAAGCCTGTTCTGAAAATTTTCCTCAAGGACAGGTAGATTTGGGTGTCATCAGCAAAAAAAAATAAAAAATGAAATGACACCCCATGCTTGGTAAGAATAGACCCCAGAGAAAGCATATATAATGAGAACAGAACAGGGGCCCAAATGGAGCCCTGAGGAACTCCAAAATGCAGGGTAGAGCTAGATTAAGATAAACCATCAAGGCAAACAGATAAAGCACAATCTTTAATGTCCACACATTGTTCACGGCGTGAAATAAGGATTCTATGATCAATAGTGTCAAACGCAGCTCTTAATTCTAAGTCTAAGTAGCACAGAGTCCCCCGAATCTACAGATAATAAAATAACATTCAAGACTTTTAAAAGTGCAGTCTCAGTACTGTATGATGTTTCCTAAACCCAGATTGAATTTTTTCAAAAATACTATTTGACTCTAAAAAAAGCAGTTGTACTAAAACAGCCTTTTCCAAAGCAGTTGAAAGAAAAGATAAATTTGAACTGGGTCTTTAATCTGATTGGGTCAATATTTTATTTTTTTAAGCAAGGGGTTAACAATTGCATGCTTTAGTCCACTAATATAGTCCACTTGAAGGAATGAATGAAAACAAGTGAGTGAATTCGGACACTGAGTGCGCTGGAAGGGCTGCCACTTTTGCATAGTTTGTGCTTGCCGTTTAATAGTTATTTGAAAGTTAGTGAACAGGCAGCTCTAGAGGAAATGAAAACATTTAGTTTCCATCGGTTTGGAAAATGGGTGGATGGATGATTCATCTGCGGGCGTCATCTTCTAGCCTGGTCTTACCAGACTCTGGTACATTTCATTTGTACATAGAGTCTGGCCACTCTCCATTGACAAGCGTTTACTTCCTTGAAGGCGGGAACTCTGTTGAAGTTTGAAGTCTGCCCAGAGTCACTCTGGATCTGCCTAACCAATCGCAAACGTTTGGTCATGACGTATGTCACGCGCCGTTTGAAATAAAATGTCATATGCTTGGTATGATAAGAATAAATGCTGCTGTAAATAACAGCCCAATTCAAATGTTTACGTGCTTTTCTTCTTTTATTTTTTGAGTGGTGATTAAATATTTTGCTTTTGTAAATACTCGCCAGCATTTAAAGAAATACAAGTCTAGACGCAACCGCACGGTGCTCTGCAGGGGTCTAAAAAGGATATAAACAGTGAATTTTTAAGTGATATATTCTTGAAAACTCAGAGATGTGGATTCGGAGAGCAATTACATTACCACACGACCTTGGTGTTTGTCAAAAACAGTCGGAAATTCAGCCTGGGTTTTTTGGGAGACGGACGGCTTCAGCAACTCCTTCACCACTAACGGAGCTGGCATCATGGCCACCAACAAAACTCAGCAGTGATTGTTCTTGCTCCGTGTAACGGTTTGTTTGTTCAGGGAAGTTTGTTTTATTCAGAGAAGAAGGAGGCGGGAACCGGCGAACGTTTAACAACTTTTAATCAAATAATAAACACAAAATGGAAGTAAAAATAAAAGTCCCTCACGGACGACCAAATTAAAATCCAGGCCTGGTCCTCTCTCGTCCTTCATCGGTGTCGCTCATCCTTGAGAGGACTCGAGACCGCTCGCTTGTCCACCTCGCCACACTCCGGCTTTAACTTCTGGACATTCGTCAGCGGTGCCACACACTCGCATCTTTCACCGCCGCCATTACTGAACTACAACTCAAACTAGTGCACAACATCAACGTCATCGCTCTCAGCCACTCCCTCTGTTCGCTGATTGGACCGGTAAAAAATTGTTCGGGAGAAAACCTAAGCATATACAGCAGTCCCAGACCGAGTACTGAAGGAAAATGAAAATTGAGCGGTGGTACGTAGGAGGGCGGAGCCAGGCTAGTCATCTGGCGAGACACGGGAATTCATTCGGCACGACCCTCACAGTGCATTATGGGTATTCTGTAGCCATTGAGTGTACATCGGTTGTATACTCATTATTGCACTGCATTATGGGATTGAATAAGTGCACTCGATAACGTCCCCTATGGTTTCGAATACCTCTACAAATAGCTGCTACCTCAAATAGTGCCTATTTAAGGGAATAGGGGGCAATTTCTGACACAGCCTTAGACTGCTAAACAAAATACAGACAAATACAAAATATCTACAGGCCAGCTGTATAATCAATTAATTTAATAATATCTCCCTTACGAAAAGGTGTGCATTTCTCAATGAATAGAAAGATAATTTAGTTATTTTTTCACACACAAAATAGAACTACAGAGCTAGATGTGAATCTGGATTTGAGATATTGTGTCATACTTATTGGTGTCAGCTCCTTTGAAGTAGGCACTGACTGTCTCTGTGAAAGCTGCAGCCACAGGCAGTGTGTCCTGGGCCCCCATGGTGAGGGGACTGGGCCCTCGAGAACAGCCTGAGAGAAGAAAAACACGCACACACACCACAGAATCTGAGTCAGAATGTGTTTACAGTAAAAAAAAAACATAATTTCGATCAGTCACTCACTGAGATACATCACAGAGGCAAATACATGGGTGACAAAGAATGAGAGAAATGGAAATAGAAACAAATAGACAAACAAAACATCTCATAGTTTATGAGACAATCAGCAGCTGACAAAACTGATTTATTCATTTGCATTTTAGCAAGACGCTTGAACCCAGACCTAAAATCTAGCACAATGCCTTCTCCAGATGAACTCTATTTTCTGCTTTTTTGTCTTGACCACATTGTTAGGACTTGTCAGTAAAAGTGTATAAGTTTATTTTCTTGTTGTAAGCTTATTTTGTACATTATAAATGCATTATAAATGCATTCTCAAAGGACAGATAGTGTCACGATTCACCAGTGAGTGCCCCTGTTTACCACCAGGGGGTAAACCACCAGAGGGCACTCCACTCAGGACTGTCGTTCAGACTACATTACCCATAATCCTTTGCCCGGACTCATCAGCACTCATTGTTTACACCTGTGTCTCATTTACCTCTGCCTATATCTAGCCTGTTCGCCCTGGCTGAATCCGAAATCGCCCTCTAAACCCTCAATCACTATTCCCTACTTTGGTCCACTAATAGGCCTACAGTTCACTTGAAGGAGTGAATGAAAACGAGCGTGTGAAGTCGGACAGCCATTGTGTGTACATCGGCTGTACACTCGTTATTGCGGTGCACTGTGAGATTGAATGCGTGCACTCAATAACGTCCACTATGGTTTCGGACACCACTACAAATGGCCCGCCCCTCAAATAATGCCCTAGTTAAGGGTATGGGGGCTATTTCGGATTCATCCTCTGTCATTCACTGCAAGGTTTTGTATGTTGTTGCACTGCATCTCTTGAGCGTTTCCCTGGTTCTTGTCTCTTGGTTTTTGGTTCCCTTTCAAGGGAACTCACGCTGCATCAAGCGCTGCGGGAACGCCTCTGCGTGAACGCGTCATGAAGCACTCGTAAAATCAGTCCAATGGCGTGACGGGACGTCATAGGCGGGTGACGTCATCGACCAGGAAACTATAAAAGCACCCCTGAACCAAACAGTGTCAGCTTCTGTGTCTTCACAAGCACTCTATGTGAAATCGTTTGTCCTGAAAATACAAGTGTGTATGTCTCTCTATATATAAAAATAATGGCGAATCCACAATTCAGACAGTGTGTTACTCCCTGCCCTCGATTCATCACGGGTGGAGATACACATCTGCTCTGTGTGATGTGTTTGGGACTCTTCGAGGAGGGTGCTTCGGCTCGCGTTCCCCAGGGTGCAGGTCCCGCTGCTGCCGAGGCACAGCGAAGGCTTACGTCCTGGGGTTCACAGATGGATCTGTCGGTGGGGTTAGAGACGGGTGATCCCCTATCTCTGCCTTTACCTGTTAGATCCGACGCTTCAGTTGTCGAGTTAGAAGCAAGCTCTGCGGTTTCTTCTGCTTGCGCTGAAGCGCAGGTGCATCAGCATTCCAGTTCTGAGGAGCTGGATGTTCAGAGCCTGGATTATTCAGATAAAGTTTCACCTCATTCACACGCTCAAGAGAAGCTCATGGAGGTTGTGACTCGCGCTGTTGCCAGGTTGCAGATAGACTGGCCAGCCGAGAAGCAGGAAGCCCGTCAGCCCAGTGAATTAGATGAGCGCTTTCTTCCATCCAGATCACAACCTCCAAAGCGGGGCTTGCCATTTTTTCACGATCTCCACACCGAGATGTCGAGATCGTGGATTAAACCAGCATAATTTCGACCATTGAATCCCACTACAGCTGCATATTCAAATATCGTGGGGTTGAAGCATCATGGTTATGCGGCAATGCCGCGGGTGGAAGAGACGCTCGCGAGCTATCTCTCCCCCATGTCTGCATCATCGCTGAATGCCCCGCAGCTGCCCACTAAGCCGGTTAGAACAACGTCTGTTCAGCCGCCTGTTTTCCCACTATGGCGGTGTTACAAGCCTATCAAGCCGACCTGTTGAAAGACATTGATGATGATTGTGAGGAAGTGGGGAGGGAGACCATAGCTGAGATCAGGAGAGCTGCAGATTTGTCTCTTCGGGCCACCAAGGAGAAGGACAAATCCAAATCCAAATCCAAATCCATCGGCCGTTCTATGGCAGCCCTGGTGGCCACAGAGAGACATTTGGGGTTAAATCTGTCAGATATCAAGGAAAAAGACAAAAAGTTCCTTTTAGATTCTCCTATCTCCCCTGCTGGCCTTTTCGGTGACTCAGTCAACACAGTGGTTGAAAGGTTTAAGGACGCTAAAAAGCAGGCAGCTGCTTTTCAGAAATTCCTCCCCAGAAAATATCATGTCTCTGGGGCTGCTGGGCGGGAGCAGCCCCAGCCGAGTGTGTCCTCCTCTTATAGAGCACAGCAAAGAGAGAGTGTTGCTACCCGTGCTCCCCCACAGAGAGACTGGGGGCCGGGACAGCGCTCTCAGCCGAGGTCTTCCCGAGGAAGAGCAGATCTGAGGACTGTAATTATCTCTAGGAAGGCCTCGGTGAATAAGTCCTGACGCCAGAGGTGTCAGGCTTCTGATGGCAGTCCCCTCCGAGGGGAAGCGGTGTGCCGAGGCACCCATTTCCTCTCGGTGCCATCAGGGGGCCGTTCTGCCAACCCTGCCACCTCGGGTGCTTCAGGGCGCAGCGGTCCCCGGCGAGTGCAAATCTCCACATCCGCCCGGAAACGTAGCGGCGCGGGGATGCTCGCTCCCTCCAAGGAGGGTCCAAAGTGGGTCAGTTCGATTGCTTCCTGCTGGCGCGCTGTTACAGGACACCGGACTGCCCACACAACAAAATACAGAGGCCAGCCTCGAGAGGGTACTCTTCAATATTCAACAGGGTACTATCCATAGTGGTAAACTCCGAGCAGGCTCTGGTAATGGAGCAAGAGGTACAGACTCTTCTGCAAAAAGAGGCTATAGAGATGGTTCCTCCCCACAGCAGAGAGTCAGGGTTTTACAGCCGGTACTTCATAGTTCCGAAGAAGGATGGAGGTCTGCGTTCTATTCTAGATCTGCGCCAGCTAAATCGGGCGGTAAAGAAGTTGAAGTTCAAAATGCTCACTCTAAAACAGATCACGTGTCAGATCAGGTCCGAGGACTGGTGTGTCACAATAGACCTAAAAGACGCGTAGTTTCATGTCTCCATCCTTCCTCAACACAGGAAGTTCCTCAGGTTTGCTTTCGGGGGCGAAGCATTCTAATATCAGGTTATTCCATTCGGCCTAGCATTATCACCCCGCACCTTCACAAAATGTGTGGATGCAGCTTTGGCTCCTCTGAGACTCCAGGGCATCCGCGTTCTAAACTACATAGACGACTGGCTAATCTTAGCAGAGTCGGAACATCTAGCGGCTCAGCATCGAGATGCTGTGCTCGCTTATATGAAGGCATTGGGGTTGAGGTTAAATGCAAAGAAAAGTGTGCTATCTCCACAGCAGAGTACCACTTTTCTCGGCGTAGTTTGGGACACGAACACCATGAGGGCGCACCAGGAAATCGATCCTAGACTCCGTGACCAGGATAAAGCTAGGCCAGTCACTCACTGTGAAGCAGTTCCAGAGACTGCTGGGTTTGATGGCAGCAGCGTCCAACGTGTTACCTTTTGGCCTGCTGTACATGAGACCCCTACAGTGGTGGCTCAAGACCAAGGGATTCTCCCCGAGGGGAAATCCGTTTCACATGATCAAGGTCACGCAGCGATGCCTACGTGCCTTAGTCATGTGGAAAGATCCTTGGTTCTTGTCCCAGGGTCCGGTGCTGGAAGCTCCTTGTCGTCGCTTAACGTTAACGACGGATGCATCTCTCACCGGCTGGGGGGCGACCATGAGTGGTCGCTCAGCTCAGGGTCTGTGGAGTGACCATCAGCTCTCCTGGCACATAAACCAGCTGGAGCTGATGGCCATGTTCCTGGCACTCAGGCACTTTCTCCCGGACCTGAGGGGCCATCATGTGTTGGTTCGCACAGACAACACATCGGTGGTCTCTTATATAAATTGCCAGGGGGGTTTACGCTGAGGCTGCGTCTGTACGCCTTTCCCTCTCTGGCGTTGCTACCAGGAGTGCTAGAGAGAGTACGCCGGGACGGGGTTCGTCTGTTACTAATAGCCCTGTTCTGGCCGGGCCAAGTATGGCTATCGGACATTGTGTCTCTTCTCGAGGGTCCCCCTTGGGAGATTCCGATCAGGAGGGACCTTTTCTCCCAGGCGTAGGGGTCAATTCTGCACCCGAGGCCGGAGTTATGGAAGCTGTGGGCTTGGCCCCTGAGGGGGATCAGTTCGCAGACTCAGGTCTCTCTGCCGAGGTAGTTGAGACCATGTTGCACTCCAGAGTTCCTTCTACGAGGAGGCTGTATGCCCTTAAATGGAGAGTCTTCGTCGCATGGTGTTCCAACCATTCTCTGAATCCAGTCAACTGCCAAGTCAACTCAGTGCTGGATTTCCTGCAAGAAAAGTTATCTTCGGGTTTATCCTCTTCCACCTTGAAGGTGTATGTGACGGCAATATCGGCCTATCACGTTCATCTAGATGGTGCATCGGTGGTACTCTGAGGATAAGGCCTGTGGCACACTCGAGGGTGCTGACCTGGGATCTGGCCGTGGTGCTAGAAGGTCTAGCTTTGGCCCCCTTTGAGCCTAACGAGGAGGTGCCAGAGAAATTTCTCACACTAAAAACTGTATTTCTCTTGTCTATTTCTTCTCTAAAGATAGTGGGGGATTTGCAAGCATTGTATGTTGCCCCCTCCTGTCTTGAGTTTGCGCCAGGTATGGTGAAAGCATTCTTATTTCCAAAAGAAGGATATGTCCCCAAAGTTCCCACGAACGTGGCAGGTCCTATAATGCTGCAGGCCTTCTCTCCACCTCCCTTTCAGAATTCAGACCAGGAGAAATTAAATCTGCTGTGTCCAGTGAGGGCACTAGATGCTTATGTCCACAGAGCTGCCCTGTGGCGAAAATCTGAGCAATTGTTCATCTGTTTCGGGTCTCCAAATAAAGGGAAACCCGCATCTAAGCAGACGCTAAGCAAGTGGATAGTCTAGGCTATTTCACTCGCATATGAGTCGACCGGCCAACCTTCACCACTAAAGGTTCGAGCCCATTCTACTCGGAGTATGGCTGCCTCTTTGGCTCTTCTGTCAGGAGTCTCCCTGCAGGAGGTGTGTGATGATTTTGACTTTTGATTACGTGTCTGGATTGTCCCCCTAATAAAAGTTGCATTTGGATCTCCAACCTTTTGCGTCTCGGAGCAGTACGTAACAAACAAAACCTTGCAGTGAATGACAGGGTGAACAGGCTAGGTATAGGCAGAGGTTAATGAGGTAAATGAGACACAGGTGTAAACAATGAGTGCTGATGAGTCCGGGCAAAGATTATGGGTAATGTGATCTTTGGAATGACAGTCTGGGGTGGAGTGCCCTCTGGTGGTAATCAGGGGCACTCTCTGGTGAATCGTGACAGATAGCTCACTTTGGGCAAAGCAAACGCAACGTGGAAAAGCAAAACTAATCACAGATGAGTGGCTCTTTTGCATTAAAAGCGAAACAAATAAGCGACAGTCAAGAAAATTCACGCCTGTTAAATGTATAACTAATTTCAAATTTACCATAAAAAAAGACAGACATGACATTTAACTAAAATAGTTTTTTGCTAAAGCAAATAAATTTGGTTGTTTATATTGTTAAACTATATCATCGAAAGTCAGCAGCAAAGACATTGGTAAATGAAGTAGCATTAAAGGGATAGTGCCATAATTTACTCACCCTCAAGCCATCCTAGGTGTATATGATATTCTTCTTTCAGACCAATACAATCAGAGTTATATAAAAAAATGTCCTGGCTCTTCCAAGCATTATAATGGCAGTAAATGGCAGCCCCAACAAAGTGTATCCATCCATTATAAAAGTAATCCACAGGCTCCAGGGGGTTAATAAAGGCCTTCTGAAGTGAATCGATGGGTTTGTGTAAGAAAAATATCCATATTTAAAACAAAGTAAAATATCTATCTTTCGGCGGACCGCCTTCCGTATTCAACTTACGCAGAAAGTGTAAAGCATCTAGCAGTTAAAAATGCTTCGTTGCGCCCAGTTGCGCTTTTTTCACAAATCAAAATCAAATCAAATCAAATCACTTTATTGTCACACAACCATATACACAAGTGCAACAGTTGGTGAAATTCTTAGGTGCAGTTCCGAGCAACATAGCAGTCATGACATGACATGTACAACATTTAAAGCAGCATCAGATTACATCATCTGATGCGCCCACAATTACTCACAGCACAGTAAACTCTACAATAAACAATAAATAATTTACACAATGTGAGTGTAGTTCTCACAGCTTAAACAATATACACATACTTACAATATACATATACTTTAAACAATATACACTAAACATACATTAAACAGTATACATTAAGCTATAATAATAATAATAATAATAATATACAATGTACAGTATACAATATTATTCACAGTAGAGATCCAATGTACAATAGGTGCTATATGATAAATAAATGTGTATATAATGTGTGTGTATCTACAGTGGGTTGTGCTGAGTGATATTCTGTCCAGTGTGTGTTATGATACTGATGGATCAGGAGTTAAGTAGTCTAATTGCTTGTGGGAAGAAGCTGTTCTGGAGTCGGCTGGTGCGTGTTCTGATGCTGCGGTACCGCCTGCCTGATGGCAGCAGTGAGAGCAGCCCATGGTTCGGGTGGCTAGAGTCTCTGATGATCCTCTGAGCTCTCTTCACACACCGCCTGGCATAAATGTCCTGGAGGGAGGGAAGCTCACCTCCGATGATGCAGCTGGCCGTGCGCACTACCCTTTGCAGGGCTTTGCGGTTGCGGGCGGTACTGTTGCCGTACCAGGTGGGGATGCAGCCAGTCAGCAGGCTCTCGATGGTGCTGCTGTAGAAGCGTGTGAGGATGTGGCGGTTCATTCCAAACCTCCTCAGCCGTCGCAGGAAGAAAAGGCGCTGATGAGCCTTCTTCACAACGGCCTCGGTGTGGACGGACCATGAGAGTTCCTCTGTGATGTGGACACCGAGGAACTTGAAGCTGCTGACTCTCTCCACCGGTGCTCCATTGATGGTGATGGGGCGGTGTTCTCTCTCATTCCTCCTGAAGTCGACCACCAGCTCCTTGGTCTTGCTGACGTTGAGGGAGAGGTTGTGCTCCTGACACCATCGTGTCAGAGTATGCACCTCCTCTCTGTAGGCCGTTTCATAATTGTCAGTGATGAGACCTACCACCGTCGTATCGTCAGCAAACTTGATGATGGTATTGGAGCTGTGGGTTGCCACACAGTCATGTGTGTACAAGGAGTACAGGAGTGGGCTGAGAACACAGCCCTGAGGGGCTCCAGTGTTGAGAGTCAGTGATGAGGAGATGTTACTGCCCATTCTGACCACCTGGCGTCTGTTTGACAGGAAGTCCAGGATCCAGCTGCATAACAAGCTGTTTAAGCCTAGAGCCCGGAGTTTCATGTCAAGTATGGAGGGCACAATGGTGTTGAATGCTGAGCTGTAGTCTACAAACAGCATGTGTTCTCACATGTGTTCCTCTTTTCCAGGTGGGAGAGAGCAGTGTGAATTGTAGATGAAATGGCATCATCAGTGGAGCGGTTTGTGCGGTATGCAAACTGCAGTGGGTCCAGTGAGGGAGGGAGAACAGAGTAGATGTGGTTTCTGATTATTCTCTCAAAGCATTTGCTGATGATGGGGGTCAGAGCAACAGGACGCCAGTCGTTTAAGCAGATGATTTTTGATTGCTTCGGTACAGGCACAATGGTGGACGTTTTGAAGCATGTGGGGACCACAGACAGGGAGAGGGACAGGTTAAAGATGTCCGTAAAAACTCCAGCCAGTTGGTGCACGCACGCTCTGATCACGCGGCCCGGAATGCCGTCTGGACCCGCGGCTTTACGGATGTTCACCCGCCGGAAGGATCGGGTTACATCCGCTACAGATACAGAGAGTGTACCAACCTCTGCATCTTCAGCCACGAGCTCTCTCTCCGCGAGGGTGGTGTTAGTTCCCTCAAAGCGAGCATAGAAGGTGTTGAGCTCGTCCGGGAGAGAGGCAGCGGTATTCACGGTGGAGTTTGTGTTCCCTTTATAGTCCGTGATGGTGTTAATTCCCCGCCACATGCTTCTGGAGTCGGTGGTGTTGAACTGTCCTTCAATCTTGTCCCTGTACTGGCGTTTTGCTGCTCTGATGGTTTTCCGGAGGGCATAACTTGCTTGTTTATGCTCCTCCGCATTACCGGAGTTAAAAGTGGAGGTCCGCGCATTGAGTGCCGCGCGAACATCCCCATTTAGCCACGGCTTCTGGTTAGGGTACAGCCGAATTGTTTTGGTCGGAACAACGTCTTCTACGCACTTCCTGATGAAACACGTTACGCTATCAGCGTAGACCTCGATGTCGTCATCAGAGGCCGACCGGAACATCTCCCAGTCCGCGTGATCAAAACAGTCCTGTAGCATAGAGTCCGATTGGTCCGACCAGCACTGGATGGTTCTGAGGGCGGGTGCTTCCTGTTTCAGTCTCTGCCTGTATGCGGGCAGAAGGAGAATGGAAGAGTGATCCGATTTGCCAAATGGTGGGCGCGGAAGGGACTTGTAGCCATCCCGGAAGGGAGAGTAACAGTGGTCCAAGACACGGTTCCCTCGTGTGTTGAAGTTAACATGTTGGTGGTATTTAGGTGCAATGCGTTTGAAGTTGGCTTTGTTAAAGTCCCCGGTCACAATAAACGCAGCCTCAGGATGCGCGGTTTCCTGCTCACTCACTGTCCTATACAGTTCCTTTAGTGCCCGGTCTGTGTCGGCTTGTGGGGGAATATACACAGCTGTGATGATGACCGCTGTGAATTCCCTAGGTAGCCAGAATGGTCCGCACAGAACCATGAGAAGTTCCAGATCAGGAGAACAGAAAGACTTGATAGAATGTACGTTCCTCTGATCACACCAGGATCTGTTGATCATAAAACATACACCCCCACCTTTGCTTTTCCCTGAGAGATCTTTTTCTCTGTCCATTCGATGCACGGAGAACCCCGTGGTTTCGATGGCCGAATCTGGAATCTCAGCAGACATCCAAGTTTCTGTAAGGCAGATAATGCAGCAGTCCCTCGTTGGAAAGAGATCCGTGCTCTCATTTTATTTTCCAGTTTATTGTCCAGAGTTTATTGTCCAGAGACTGAACATTAGCCAGTAAAATACTGGGAAGTTGAATACGGAAAGTGGTCTGCTGGAAGCTAGATATTTTTACTGTATAACAGGTTAAATATGGATATTTTTCTTAAAACCCATCAATTCGCTTCAGAAGGCCTTTATTAACCCCCGGGAGCCGTGTGGATTACTTTTATAATGGATGTATACACTTTTTTGGCCTTCAATTTTGGGCTGCCATTCACTGCCATTATAATACTTGGAAGAGCCATTGGAAGATGTTTTAATATAACTCAGATTGTGTTTGTCTGAAAGAACAATGTCATATACACCTAGGATGGCTTGATGGTGAGTAAATCATTGGGTAATTTTCATTTTGGGGTGAACTATCCCTTTAAAACCATAACATATCTGTATTATTTAACATATTATTTAATTATTGTTGTGATGTTTCAGTGATTAGAAAATAATCCTTAATGTAAGGACACTTATCACGTCTTTGCATTATGAAACAAAATACCAAACCAAGTCTGCTTTATTTGCTAAAATTGATACTAAAACAGGTGTAGCAGCATTTTTAGCAGATCCGACATGGTTTTATATTTTGTTCAGACATTTGAGACATTTTTCAGAGTGGTTTAAGTGTTCAAAAGTGTCTAAATATTACTGTATCACGGTATGTTTACACAGTGACTTTAATTGTGGTGAACAATGATTGTTGATTTTTGAGCACAGCTGAACATTATTAAAATCATCCAGTTCTTCAGTATTTCTTGTTCAACAGATTTTAATACAATTTATGCTTTTCTATGTGAAGCTATTTCTAGTCTCTTTTTGAATGCTTGAATTGTAATGTGAGTCTATTAATTTGGATTTATAAGATCAACCAAGGATAAGTAAAAAGAAAAAAGAATGGAAGAGAAAAAGAAAGGAAGTTGAAACAGATAACACTCAGCTTCAATGGCATGCACCTGAAGCTGAAACATTGTGTTATGATCCAAGACCAAAGTCGGAATGAAAAGATCAAAGCAGACGAGCCACAACAACCAGAAGACATATTAGTGACACAGGTGAAAATATGATGGTTGTGAAAGAAAAGAAAAGTAAGATGAACAGTTAAATGGCAAAGCAGATATACAGAGCGGAGCAGATGTCAAGCAAATGTCACAGTGATTTGACGAAGGAACGAATGTGTGGAAAAAAGGGGGAGTCAGATGTCAGATGAGACTTGAGTGTGCACGCGCTACGTCCTTAGATTATAAACCCCAACTTACCTTCAAAGGTTAAATAAAACTTGCCTCTGTCAAACCACACGAGGGAGGGCTGGTCTGTCTCTGTGTTGGAGGGGGAGGAGGCATAAGGATGGGGGAGTGAGGAGAGGCAGGGAAGGAGAAGGGGGAGAGAAGGACAGTAGCGTGAGTCACACACAGGTCCATCATACGGCACAGTGATGGGGGCCGGGGTCACAGGTCAAAGATGGTCACAATTCACTTAGGATGGGGATGACTATGATGTGTGAAACATTCACTAAAGGGCAAACAATAAAAATAGTCAATCTAATTCAATATTTTGTGTAATTTTCAGTCATTTAGTTTGCAGCAAGACTTGAAGTACGGAAATCAGGTGACACACAGCTGCTATTAGCTTCAGATTTATAGTTGTTATTAATAATGTTGCATGTGCAAACTTTGATTTTAATGTACAATGTCTATGTTGTCACTATTTGTTGGCCTGTTCGACAGCTGAGAAGTGATTTTTTTTTTTAGAGCTAGGAGTTTTGGAGAGTACAAAATGTATTTTCTATCAAATATTTTAACATTCTGATTAATTTACATAAAATACCAGGACAGATGAAAGCTGGAGATGATTTGAGCTGCTTAGAAATGAAAGCCTGTAGATTCAAGGATGATGTTACCAGCTTATTCGTGAACTTGTGAAGGAATAGATTATCAAAAACTGAATTTTCTATCATATTCAGCCACCCTTTTAACATTTTAAACCTGTATACTGTCAGTTTTTCTCTAAAATGGACAAAAGCACCATTGCTTTTACATTTCTTCATTAAGCAGATGCTGCGGCATCCGAAGCAACTTGACCATAAAGTATCATAGCAGACGACTGCACTATTTTCCAAGTCTTCTGAAGTTATTCATGAATGAATTGTTCACTGATTTGATTCAAATAGATTATAAGCAAATAGTGACTTACATTTCAGTCTGTTCCTCACACAAACACACTTTTATGGTGCTTTTATATTGTTTTTGTCATTTCAGTGTGTACTTTTGTTCTATGGAAGAAATAATAGCAAAGGAGTTTAGAACAATTTGAATGAATAATGACAGACTTTCATTTTTGGGTAAAATATTTCTTTTAAAATTGGCATTTAAAAAGTGCTTTTGGTTACTACAGTTTACGTTTTTGTTTAACGTATATCTTGTATAGGCCTATTTCCTCATGTCTGATATGTGAATTGGAGGAGGTAGCTGCAGTAGGGATGATGGGCAACAGGGGGTGGTAATGGGTGACACAAGAGGGAAAAGCAAATGAGGGCTTCTTCTACTGTGCTGGGGAGTGGTAATACAACTTTAGACAAAACCACGACTAGGACTATGAATGAAGTGAAGATCACTTAAGCAATGAGAAGATGTGAGTTGTATAAAAATTCTGAGAATCTCAATGTGTTTTCTTGAACCGTTAAATTGATGTTCCAATGCTGCATTCCTTTCATCTCAGAATGTCCTACCTGGAATAGCGCAATAGAAGACCAACTGAATTTGAACTTTGAAACTTGGGCAGAAAATTATATTTTCGCATATTGCAACCCAGGGTGATGTACACAGTTGATGATTAAAGGGTTTGTTCACCCAAAAATGTAAATTCTGTCATTAATTACTCATCCTCATGTTTTTCCAAACCCACAAGACCTTGACCGGCGTTCTGACATAGAAGCTGGTAGCGCTGCTATTTACTACGTGAATAGAGTAGGAGAATGACGTTGAAGAGAAGAGATGGTTAAATAAAGTAATTATTTTTGTTTTTTTTCTACACAACAAGTATTCTCGTCGCATTATAACATTAAGGTTGAACCACTGTACATGAACTATTTTAGCGATGTCTTTACTACCTTTCTGGGCCTTGAAAGTTGCAATGACGTCGCTGACTATGGGTCGTTCAGAAACCTCATGGACTTCTTCAAAAATATCTTCATTTGTGTTCCGAAGATGAACGAAGGTCATACGGGTTTGGAACGACATGAGGGTGAGTAATTAATGACAGAATTTTCATTTTTGGTCGAACGAACCCTTTAACATCTACTTTTAAGTTTTTAAGTTCTTACATTATATGATTAAAAACAGTTTATGATATTTGGAGAGAGAAATAAAACACAGCAAATGATCCTCTGTTGATAATTACACCCTTGCAGAATAAATGCTTGCGTTGAATAGAGCCCTCCACTCAAATAATTGCGAAGATAAAGGTAGTGTTGTCATTTTGTGTCATCTGAGAATCAGACACTTTATGGTCAGAGATATCAAGTAGGAATATTCAACATTTGAATTTGAATGAAATGCAGCATAGGATGTTGAAGATCAAATTTAAAGATGTGTATTTGACCTGTGAGGACTACATTCATGTTGCAGTAAAGTTGGACCTAACAATGTTAGAAATGCTTTTACCCAGGTGCAACATCTGAGAGCTCTCCACTCGAACGTATGCGAAGGCAGGCATACTGATCAGCACTGCTGCCACTTGGGCCAAATTCCAGACCGCACTTCAAACACTGAGAGGATGTGTGTGTGTGTGTGTCATCTGTTCAAGCAGGATAGTGGTGCTCTTTGAGTTTTCTGAAGAGTCTACAGCCAGACAGATGCTTTTCAGGGACTAAAAAGACCCTTCTGTTCCTGGTTTTTGATGTCAGTGCGGATGTAAGATGTGGGGTGTTGTGTATGTGATTCAGGCGGAGCAGTCTAACATGCATGATGGGCTAAACAGACATGTCATCTTTCATGGATGTGAATAGCAAAATATGACAGAAAGAATTCAAAATGGATGTAAAAGTAAATACTGAGGTAAATAGTGTTTGACTGTAATCAACAAAATTTTTTTTTTTTAAATATGTGCTAAAAATGCCATACAGTCCTTGGTGAATTAAAGGAATATTCTAGGTTATTTACAACCTAATGTCTATGGACAGAATCTGAGGTATGCTGCTGTTCACTACATAAAGTATTAGTTTATAAAAATAAACAGCAAATGCATCATTTTATAGAACAATAGCAATATGATATTTTTCAACAGCTTCAAATATGGCTCATCCTATTAGAATTGAGAATGCGAAGTATCCATTATTTAGTTGTCTAAATCAGTTTAATTTGAGTTTAATTTTCTAGTTACCAAATGTATTACTAAAACCAGTCGAGTTTGTAGAATTAAGCCCCAACTTAGCTCATGTTCCATGTCCCAATGAAAGTATCCATGTTCACTTTTTTAGCTACTCAGGCATGAGTGAGTGGAATATACCATTGCACAGATAAGGCTGTATGCAGCTTTTATCACACTGGTCTGCTAACAAGCCTCCATTAAATTGTTTAATTTCTAAAAAAAAGTTTAATTTCTCCATTTATTGTCTGTACTGCCAGCTTTTAATGCCAGGCTTCCATTATAAATGTATTGCTGTAATCGACAACAAGCCACTGATTCTGGCCATAGACATTAAGTCGCAAATAACATGGTTTATTCCTTTAAAAGATGCTTTATGTGAAAATCAACTCCTTTTTAATCTTATTTATTATTTTAGTCACTGGTGAAAAAAAAGAGATCACCATGAATGAGCTATGCTCTGACAACTGACTCTATGGGTAATGTAACCATTTGTTACATTGTTGAATCAGTGGTCTCCATCCCATCCATTAAATCAGGAGGGTTTCATTGCGTACCTGCAGGAACGTCTGCCCGTCTCTCAAAGTTGGGAAGTTTGTCTACAAAAGCGTCATCTTCTGACATCAGATAATTACGTCAGCCCAAAAGACAGGACAAGAAAGACGACAAAACACAAACAAAAAAATAAACGCAATTCAAATTAAATGACAAATAATTGCAAAGAAAAAAAAAAGTCACAGTCATTAAACTCAGACATCACAATGGATGCATGGAACAGATTTAAAATGCTAAAAAGACGATAACGGAAGAAAAATGAATAGAATGGTAAAAAAGAAAAAAAAAAAGAAACTCCAAAAGAATGAAAAATAACTCTGAAAGGATGGAATAGCACAAGCAACAGATAGACCTATATCCATCAAAAGCTCTAGATTAAGAAACTCTTGATTCACAAGACAAAACTGTAAATATGTGACTAACTGTAAATATGTGACTAAAAACTGTACCTGCCTAGCATCAATGAAAGCTTCCAATAAAAGCATTCAACCCGGTACAGCAGATGCCATACATGGCATTTTGAAAAGTCCAGCAAAGACACATTGGCCTGATTTCACAGACAGGGCTTAGACCAAGCCAACCTTAGTTAAATTAGAACATTTAAGTAGCTTTTATAAATGTGCCTTAGACAATAACATTACTAGTGTGCATCTTGAGACAAAACAACGGCACTGATATATTTTAAGATATGTCACTGCAAGTTGCTTTCAGATAAAACAGCTCAAACATGCATATTAGTCTGACTTAAGCCTCGCCTGTGAAACATAACACCTTTTTAGGCCTTTGTTTATTTTCTACAATGTAAAGATACATACATATTAAGAATTTTAGAGATTATGATGAACTTTATCTATACAATATCCAATTAATCCAAACAATATTTCCACTTAAAGGTCACATGGCATGGATTGTTTTTATTATTTTATGTTTCCAGAGGTGTACTTATATTGTTAGTATGGTTTTTACATCAAAAAATGTCATAATTTAGACATAAAAAGCATTTGTTCTATACTGATATTAGCCCTCTAGGCAGGTCTGATGTGAGACTTCAGTGAAAATGCCCACTGTTGTGATTGGCTGACATCTTTGCATTTGAAATGAGTATTAGATTATGTGGCGGAGGGGGCGTGGTTTAGCGAGGTCTGCAAGCGCTGCCAGAGAGAGAGATGGACTTGTGGACCAGAGAGACCTGGAGCAAGATAGCTGAGAAATTTTTATTGTACGTACCGAGTTGTTGAGAGCGCTGTGAACACAAGTTATTTTGTTTGTATCTGAGAGTTCTGAATAAAAACGAGTCCCAGTCACGCCGACCCTGTCGTCTTCCTCCTTATTCTACGCAGTCTGTTGATCGCGTGAATGCAGTGATCTCGTCATTGCAGCGCGTTTTCTCTCACAAAATGCTTTCACCACAACTAACAGCAAACACGTCATCGACGTGAATACAGTAAGAGCTTTGTGCAGCATAACAGCGTCATTCATTATAACGGCAGTTTGGGCAAGTGTGCAGATACACTCGCAACGTGTAATTGACAGATTAGAACATTATAAAGAGAGTGTTCTTTGCTCGCTAATCTAGCGTTTAATCAAAATTGAAATAACAGATTTGTTTCATGCTACTAACAGAAACCATGTGAAGTTTAACGTTTTAGTCACTGGCTTGATTCACTGATGCATTACGCTTAGGGCATCAAGACGGCCAGCGGTGGGACTGACAGTATTAAACGATTTAGAAAGAAAGTCTGAGTGAACTTGAATGATTAACTACACATCAGAAATCACTGATCACAGATCAGGCATTAATGAACACTGTTACACACTGTTTGTAGCAGTGCTGTCGAATCCATATGGTAAAAGTCTGTTTGTAAAGCCTGTGCTGACATCGTGACTGATAAACGGAATCCATTTTCTCCAAATTCTCTGGGCAGGCAAAGCAGAGGAAGGGGAGGTAACCGTTCCCCGTATGACGACATACAGGGAAGATTCCAGATCAGCTCGTCTGAGCTCTCATTTTCTCAAAGGCAGAGCAGGACACCCAGAAATCGGTTTACACCTATCAAAATTTCTAGCCACTTGGGGGCCATATACAGGCTAGGGGAACTCATAGTAATGTTAAAAAACCTCATAAAATGAAAATTTCATGCCATGGGACCTTTAAACATGCACAAGACAAATTGATGCACAAGCTATTATACAATCTATGATAAGCATTTCATTTTTATTTTATTTTTAAGCAAAGCAATGAATCTTTCACTGTCATTTCCAGTGATCTAATACATGACTGCAGAATGCTGGAGATTTCACATCAGTATTTTTTAACTAACCATCAGCATCATCATACTGTTTCAGTCCAAATTAAAGCAAAACTGAATTCAAAACTATGCTGAATACTGAGGCACTATGGCACTATGGCACCTTAAGAAACAGAGGCCCCTGTTACACTGAATTCTAGATAGCAAGGCTGATTTCCGGAGCAGACGCATAAAGACAGAGCAGCATGGTAAAACAGAGAGAATGATGGGAAATGGAGTCACACCTGACACAGACACGGAGAGCTCTTTACCGACGGTGGGAGTGGTGGCAGCACTCAGAGAGTTGGTGGAGGAGATGGATGAGGTGCTCTCCGCACGGGCCAGCGGAGCCAGAGGAGGGGGGCTTGACGAGTGTACAGGGGGGCTGAACGGCCGATTCTGAAAAGCGGGAAAAAAGGTAGAATAGACAGAGGGGATGTTAAGTAACAGAAGAGTAGGGGTTTATCATTCTGGTTAGGTAATCAGGGGAAATTTACTTGCTGTGGTAGTGCTCCTTGTGTTTTGTTTCACTAAATAATTAATAAAAAAATTTTTTTTTTCTCCTTAAAACTGCAGTCTCAAAAACGTGGTTTGAAATCACTGGTGTTTCTTACGTCACAAACTACCTTGCAACCAATCAATCAAAGTACGGGCGGGCTTTAGCATATTAATTATAACCGCTCTGAAGCAGGGGAGTCTCAAGAGAAGCCACGTTATCCCGATATATTTTTCTGTTGATATGAAAAATCAAGTACATTCAGCAATATAGCAGGTGAATTATGCATATGATGTATATTACGATGTTATGATGAACTATATGCCTTTCTCCACTGACGTTCTAAGTTGTTTAAAATGTTTCTAAGGATTCAGATTTTTACAAGGCAGACTGAGATGGCGAACAGGGACATGATTTGTGTAACATTAGCAACACATTATTAGCTGTTTGATAACGTCGTCAAGACAAAGGCTAACCATATTAATTACCGTTATGTGTCCGACGTTGTAGAGAGCGATATGTAAAGCACATTAACATTCTGATAGATTGACTTGTAGAAGTACAATCAAGCTATTTTAAGGCCTGTATATTTTTTTTCCCATGGGAAAAACATTTAAATATGTAATTTTGGTAATCAAAGATGAGTTTAAAGGGATACAATGACTGACTACAAGGGGACTTTAAATATGTAGTAAATGTCAACTTTTAGGCTGGGTCTTGCAACCTATAAAGGTTTTAAAAATACTTGGGTCATGAAAAGGTCAGTGAGTTTGCTTGGAATTAACAGAGACCGCAATAGTAGTCACCATTTGAAAGTATTGTAAAAAAAATTATGTTATCACGTACCACATCCCCTACGCTTGGCTTCCCAGGAGGCAGTTTGGGTCGTGAGGGTGGCCGAGGTGGGGGAGGGGGAGGGGGAGAGCTGCTGGTAGCCAATGGCGTAGAAGGGCGTGCAGGGGAGGAGGAGCCTGTGGAGCGAGAGTATTCAATTAAAGTAAAGCCATTCAAAGAGTAACATGCATCAAGCCCATTCAAGAGTTCTTCCTGATTTGTATAAAATGGGAATACATTAAAAAATGTATGATACTTGATCAAAATAGCCTCACAAATCACCTATAGAAAGCCAGGATGCTTAGAATATATTATGACGACTTTCGCACTTTACTGTGGAAACAATGAAAACAAAAACGTTATTTGAATCTTGGAAAATGAAGATGTTTACAGTATATAAATATAGATAGCATGACACTTCTGATTAGAACACTGCTAAAACACGAAACCCAAAAATGTAGTAGTACCAGTAGTAGCGCAAGAGTGGTGAGACTGTACATGTTTCTATATAGAAAATAATGAAGCAAAAAGTTGTCAGATACACTTCACCCCTCTTACTAAGAAGGCTCTCCTGTAAAAATCCATATAACATGGTGGTGATTAGAGCAGAACGACTTGAAATTAGACTTTTAGACCGAATTTATATGCATTTTCAATATTCAGAAACTTTTGTTACTGCTTATTACCCAATGGTATATTCTATAAATAAAAAAGTGTTTATGCAATAACATGGATTTTTTTATATTGGTGGTTGTAAAGGGTTAGTTCACCTAAAATGAAATACTGATCATTACTCGTTCAAACCTGAGTTACTTTCTTTCTTCAGTGACACACAGAAAGAGAAGTTTACCATAATGTCTGAGCTGCTCTCATTCATACTATGAGAGTGGATGGGGACCAGCAGTTGTCAAGCTCCAAAAAGGACCAAAAAGCATAATAAAATAAGTCCATATGCCTTATGCTCTATATTTTAAGTATTCTGAAGCCATGTGATAGCTTTGTGTGAAGAACAAAATTAAGTATTCACTGAAAATTCACATGGTCATCATTCAATTTCAACACGTGGAAAGACAAGCTTTCTGCTAATAACTAATTTTATGCTCCACAGACAAAAAAAACCTAATTCGGGGTTCAACTAACATGTGGGTAAGTAAATGATGACAGAATGCTCATTTTTGGGTGAACTAAACCTTTAATGTGGCCGTTGGTCCGGTTGACAAGTTTTTTTTAGATCAGACTCACCACTTTCATTTCCACCCGTACTAGCTGGAGTGATGGGCCCTGGAGATGACACTACCGCCCTGTACGTAGGAGGTGGTGGAGGAGGAGGTGTCGAACGTGGTCCTTGACAAATCTCTTTGGGTGAAGTGCTGCTCTCAATGGGGTCCTCTTTTGATGGAATCTCATCAGGGCTTTTCTTGTCCTCTTGGTTCAGAACCAAGGGCTGAGGGATTGTGCGTACACTTGTCTCTACAGTACTTGGCGGGCTGTTGGTTGAGTCTGATTGGGTCTCTGTCAGAGGAGCACATGGCAAAAAATCTGTAGTTGACTGAAAAAGATCATCTGGTGGCGGTGGGGGTGGGGCCTCTTCCACCGGAGGGGGTGGGGCCTCTTCCACCGGAGGGGGCGTGGCAGTTGGAGGAGAAGGAGTGGTGTCTTTGGGGACAGGTGGGGGGCTTTCCCTTTGTGACTCACTGGAAGGAGGAGAAGATGCCAGCTCTGCAGGAGGAGGTGGAGATTTTGGTAAAGAAGGTTCCTCAGATGGAGGGGGTGATTTAGGTAATGGGGGTGCTGGTTCTGCTGGGGGAGGCGGAGACGAGGGGAGTGGAGGTGCTGGCTCTCCTGCTTCAGAGGGAGGAGATCTTTCAGGTGACTCTTCATTGAAGCAGACCCATTTATCTCCAGCATCTTGACCAGGTTTCGGAGAGTCTTCTGGACCAAAGATGTTGTCCAGATCAGTTATAGAGGGCCTCTGTGAGATCTGCCTTGAATTTTCCTCTTCTATCTGTACATCTGCATCGAGTACCACACAGATATCATAAAGAAACAGAAAATATAATTAGCAGGCCATAAACAGAAGGGAAGACAAATGAAAAGGCAAGAGTTACAAGACACAGTGCCAAAAGACAAGCACAAAAGAAACCAAACAAACACTTGTTGGGGTCCGATATTTGTATAGACCAGGGGTGTCTAAACCTGCTCCAAGACAGTGACAGAGTTTAGCTCCATGTGCCCCAACAAACCTGCCTGGAAGTTTCTAGCATGCCTTTATTAGTTGGTTGAGGTGTGCTTAATAGGGCTGGCACTAAAACATGCAGGACAGTGGCCCTTCAGGAGCAGGATTAGACACCCCTGTTTTCTGAGGCCCTGGTGGTGGGGGATCTTACCAGTAGGCTCTGTAGCAGGAGATTCAATCGGAGGAGGGGAGGTCGGCACATTCTTAGGCGGAAGCGGAGGCAGAGCTGCAATGACATTAGTGCGGCTAAGATAAGCTCTTACATACACCCCCCCACCCCACCCCCCATAGGCAATGTCTCCATGCCCCACAGCACCATGCAAAGGCAAGGTCTCATTCAGGCAGTCAGGGACAACAGAGAAGGACTGTGACATGGGATGAATAGCTCAGCCTATGTTAACACTTCACTCTCTGTGACCTAGTAATTCACACTACTTTCATATTATTTAGGATTGTAACAATTTTATGTTAATTTATGTAAAAGGATCACTTATTTGTTCAGTATGTATATAACCAGGGCTTGCACAGATTAGTCAATTAGTCTCTAATTTATATGATTAGTTAGGGTGGTTAGAGGGTCATATATTATTTGATAGAATTTTTTTTTTACTAGAGCTCTCAAAATCAACATGCTTTTACTTTTTTTTTTAATTAAACATTTACCAAAGCTTATATAATCACGGTTTCATTCTGCTTTCAAAATACTGGTCATAAATCATTTATTTTATTCAATTCCTAGTTTTTAACAATGAGTAATCTGTTTATTATTATTATTATTATTATTATTATTATACATAATACAAAGATAATATCTGAATCACTTCTTATGGCTTTAAGAAAGGAAGATGTGCTCAGAGTTTTGCCGACCGGATACGGCGAAAGTTTAATCTATCAACTCTCAACAATCTCCGCTTCACCTTCTTCGTTGCTCTGGTTGGTTGTAGCACTATCCTATTGCATGCAGAGGGAATTTGAAAGACAACCATTTATCCCGCCCCTCGGATTGAGCAATGCTAATGGTGAGTTCCCAGTCTTGTCAGGCAAGTTTCAAGTTATTAGCCTTGTTAAATAAATATTAAATAGAATTTTGAGCAATTTTCAACTTTCTCACCACATTAAACTCTCCATCTGCCTAGACCGTTGAAGCAGCTAGTCTTTGAGTAATTTATATAAGCTAAACACTGACTCAGTCACAGTCAACTACTGTCCTAGACGACTGGTCATCTAGCTAAAATGAGTAGTCATGCAAGCCCTAGTATTTACATATTTATGTAAATATAAATTCAGAGATATATCACTATTAGAAGACACATTTTCATTTATAATCATAGCCTTAAACTTAACTTAAGCACACACATACAGCTCAGTGTCATTTTGCTTTTTTAAAGCATGCATGAAAATAGGCCACGTTGAGTAAACCGTCACCAAAAGACATGAGTACAGGATGAGTTGGATCACTCTTAGGATTTTGATCGTTTTCATAGCTAATGACTTGAGAAATTAGTAGGTTAATGGAGACTGCCAAAGGGGAAGTTAAAATAAAAAAATCTGGAGGCAATCATGATTTTTCCACTCAGTCAACCGTTCACCGTTTTGGATCTTATGGGTTTATGGTACCAGGATGATGGCAATCATGCCACACAAGCAATGACTTACTTCCTGTAGGAAAAGGTCTTGCCAGTGAGGATTCTAGGTGTTGCTCAGGCAGGGGTGCACCCCAAACCTCAGGTTCCTCTATCACCGCTACTTTATGGAAGAGGACATGATACACAATTGATGGGGAGCAGAATTAACAGCTGCGTGACTCACAGAGAGGAAGGAATCACCATGCAATACTTATCTATCTCTATATCTGTCATAAATGGCCTATAAATCTAATTGTTTTAATCTCAACTGCTGCAAATGGAATTGAGTGGGTGGCAACACAACTAGTAAGCACTGATGAATGTTTTGTTCTATAGCTCACATTACATAACATTAAAAACTAGTGATTATATAAGCATACAAACAGTACTCTTAAATACTTATAGCTGAAATACGAGCATCATCTTTATACCCTGTGAGTCTCCAGAAGACACATACTGTATATAACATAGAAAAATGAATTTTTGTTCAAGTGAATGAAGTAACACAAAGAATCTGGGCTGTGATCAGGTTCTATTGGATTGTGAATGGTTAAAATTCAGTGACCCTGTAAATGACAGATCCATAAGCAAAACTAAGAGACTGATATACCTTCACTGGTCTTCTGCTCATCAAAGGCTGTCTCCAGTGGAGGGCCGAATAAGGCTGTTGCATCCTCTGGCACTGGAGATTTCTTATTACTGAAATGGAGGAGAATTAAACCAGATTTGCATGACTCATCCACACAGATGCAGACTAGTCACATCCAGGCTGCAGCTTTCAAATGTTATGATATAATCCATTTAGACTCACTTAAACAATTACACATTTTTTAAAAGACTTAAATACCACTCTAAGATGCAAAAAGCAGGGTTATATATAAGCATAGTTTTTATTTAGAATGTCACTAGTGTGGGAGGAGACTGCCCAGCAATGAGTTTCAGGTACTCACACTAGTTTTTATTTTTATTCTGTTTTGTATTTTGTTTTGCCTAATAGTTTTAGCATGCTATTAAATATGGCAATGTAAATACACTCACCTAAACGATTATTAGGAACACCATACTAATACTGTGTTTGACCCCCTTTCGCCTTCAGAACTGCCTTAATTCTATGTGGCATTGAATCAACAAGGTGCTGAAAGCATTCTTTAGAAATGTTGGCCCATATTGATAAGATAGCATCTTGCAGTTGATGGAGATTTGTGGGATGCACATCCAGGGCACGAAGCTCCTGTTCCACCACATTCCAAAGATGCTCTATTGGGTTGAGATCTGGGGACTGTGGGGGCCATTTTAGTACAGTGAACTCATTGTCATGTTCAAGAAACCAATTTGAAATGATTCGAGCTTTGTGACATGGTGCATTATCCTGCTGGAAGTAGCCATCCGAGGATGGGTACATGGTGGTCATAAAGGGATGGACATGGTCAGAAACAATGCTCAGGTAGGCCGCGGCATTTAAACCATGCCCAATTGGCACTAAGGGGCCTAAAGTGTGCCAAGAAAACATCCCCCACACCATTACACCACCACCACCAGCCTGCACAGTGGTAACAAGGCATGATGGATCCATGTTCTCATTCTGTTTACACCAAATTCTGACTCTACCATCTGAATGTCTCAACAGAAATCGAGATTCATCAGACCAGGCAACATTTTTCCAGTCTTCAACTGTCCAATTTTGGTGAGCTCATGCAAATTGTAGCCTCTTTTTCCTATTTGTAGTGGAGATGAGTGATACCCTGTGGGGTCTTCTGCTGTTGTAGCCCATCCGCCTCAAGGTTGTGCATGTTGTGGCTTCACAAATGCTTTGCTGCATACCTCGGTTGTAACGAGTGGTTATTTCAGTCAAAGTTGCTCTTCTATCAGCTTGAATCAGTCGGCCCATTCTCCTCTGACCTCTAGCATCAACAAGGCATTTTCGCCCACAGGACTGCTGCATACTGGATGTTTTTCCATTTTCACACCATTCTTTGTAAACCCTAGAAATGGTTGTGCGTGAAAATCCCAGTAACTGAGCAGATTGTGAAATACTCAGACCAAAATTGCCCATTCTGACATTCAGTTTGGAGTTCAGGAGATTGTCTTGACCAGGACCACACCCCTAAATGCATTGAAGCAACTGCCATGTGATTGGTTGATTAGATAATTGCAACAGGTGTTCCTAATAATCCTTTAGGTGAGTGTATATTTGGTCTTGGCGGACTAGATCTGCTATGATGCTGCTGCTGTTGTTGGTTACTGTTGCTGCATAGCAAGTATGGACTTGCTACTGCTAATAGATACACAGACATACTGCTGTAAATATGGAAGATATGCTGCTGCATAAATAGACATCTACAGTCAAACCAAAATGTATTTAGACACCTTCAACATTTTCTCACATGATTACAGTTTATTCACTATAGTATAGAAAATGGTAACAAAATAGGACATAAACTATTTAACTTTAACAAGAGTTAAAAAACTGTGTCAGAACAAATTATTATTGATAGTGTCAGATAACTTTGATAGAAAGGTATGTAATATATTACAATCAACCAATCAGCTGTCAAATTTAAGTACACAATTAGATAATACCAATTTAGGTCAACCAATTACCAAACAATGCTTAATTTTGTTCAGCCTGTGGTGTAAAAGGTCACATTAGCAATACAAGAAAAAACACTTAAACAAAACATGGTTAGGTCAAAGTGTCTGAATAATTTTGGTCCCAATTTCTTATAAATTTTACTGGTAGTCCACTGTATGAAGAATTGTTGGGTATAATATGTCACAGTTTACTTAATTTTGCTATCCTCACTGACTTTATGAATAAATGAACTATAGTGTCCTATACCCACTAGTAAAAAATGATATCTGGTGTCTGAATAATTTTTGCTTTGACTGTAGGCAGGTGAAGCTAGGGGCGGTGGAGGTTTCAGAGGAACTCTGATAGCATGCTGCAGGTCTAGCGTACAGCATACAATAAACCAGACTATTTAAATGTTGAGCAAGCAATTTCATTGGCTGCAGGATAAGCAGAGACCAACCAGCTTGTGCCATGCGGTAAGGAGGTGATTACTTGCAGATTGCATATAAAGGACCTAATCACCCTCTAGGCTTCATGAATGAACTAGATATTTTAATTGGTAAAAAAAAATTAAAAAATACTTTTAGTTTTTGTTTACACCATACTTGTAAACTATGGTGGGTTAAAAGTTAATTTTAATAGTTTTATTGTATTGTTTTTGTACATTTTTATATTTTGTTTATTAATTTTATATTATCTTATCTATGTACAGCAACCTATGGTTGTTTTTAAATGTGCTTTATAAATAAATAGAATTCATTCATTATTTAGTTTCAGTTCCAGAAATTGTAGTTTCAGCACAAATTGTCTACCTATGATGACACACAATGCACATTATCAAAAACTGCACCATACTCAAAATAATACTATTAAAATAACCATTCAAGTTATTTTTGTAAAATTCATATCAACACTGCATATTGCAATACTTGTGGACAATGAAATGTAATATAAATGCACCATTATTGCTACATTTAGCATATACATTTAACTCTAACATTTAGCAGCAAAATGTATTTTAACTACACCTAAATGTCATGTACAAAAAAAGCAACCTGCGTTTACACAATACACTAGAAGTCAGGCTTGGGAGAATAATTAATTCCAACCATTCAGCTTTGGCTGAAAAATTACTTTCTCTGTTTTGTTTGTGCATATTTATACTTTGAGTTTATTAAACAAACAGGTTTTGTGAACAATAATAAACTTTGAAATTAACAGACAAAAAGTGTGTAAGTGTGCGTATAGATACCTAGCAGGCTCGGGAGTGGGTGCAGGAACAGGCGCAGATGCAGATGCAGGTGTTGGGGGCGGGGCAGGAGCTAGAGCTGGTGCAGGCGTTGGAACAGGACGTCTCGGTCGTGCAATTTCTTCACCTGAAAATAACATCATGTTCATATAAACACAAATAAACTACACCTACTCCAACAAATGCAAGCACACTTCTTTATTCACAAGACGATTTAATTCCAGATAACTATTTATGTCCGATTTGAATAGACATAGACAACAGATTCATAAACCCAAGAATAAATTGTATTAAGTGTACTTACTGGGGTTTCTTTTTGCCAGCCCCTGAAACAGACAGAAGGCCAAAACATTCATAAGACTAAAAGCTCATAACACCATATCGCTCATCAGCTGAAAAGAGTGCATTGTGGGTAAATTTAATCAAGGGAATGGTGAGTCAAATTCAGGCAGAGATAGTGGCTTGATACCCTGTAAACTGCTGTTTCATAATGCATTCTACAGCTGACAGAAAATTCCTATGATTGACTCGGGTGATGAACAATCTTATCTGACTCACTGATGCATTAGTAATAAATAACACTGTCATAAATGCTATTACATCAGGTTCTCCATGTTGGATGTGATTTCAAATAGACGACAGCATTTGTTTTTCCTTTAAGTTAAAATGGCATTCTTTTTTAGGAGTTAAGAAGAACTCCTTAAATAGCTTATGCAAGGCTCTACGGCACCCAGTCTACAAATTATTAAAAAGGGTATTTGCTTGATTTCCAAAGTAAGCATTTTTTAGTGTAATGGATCTATAGCACAAAAGTAAGCAGTATTTCTATTCACATGGGCTTTTATTTAGACCAGATGAGGGAGAAAAATTTAATAAGAGTGCTAATGTTAGCTTTTAAAAAAGTGATGTCTGTAATAAGTAGCAGTTAATAGACCTATAATAAATAATAAATAAATTATATAAATGTGAATAATATTTTTACTGATCCTGACCTTTGCATCTTTCTATGAACATCATCATATCCTATTAAGTCTCTTTAAACATTAATCATTTTGCTTATAGTTCATTCAAATTCTTCAAAATGCAAACGTTTGCCCCTGTATGACTGCTTCAAGTCATAAAGCGGTTCAAACACTGGTGAACAGAAAAATAATAGTAAAAGGTACTTACCGGGCTACGTCTCTGTGACCAGCAAAAAGGAAGAGAGAAGAGACACCTGGTCAGAAAGTGATAAATCAGTAATACAGACTTCGATCAAAAGCATGCTCTGTTCCTAAACTGCAGGGTGTGAATTAAACTCTACATTCACCTTTATGATGTGATTTAATACTTTTTTTGACCCAATGAAGGCAGTGACAAGAAAGGAGTGAATGACTTAAATTTTGATTTGTTAATTACATAAAACTATAATATAGCTTGAGAAGATATGAAATATAGCGCATATCAAGCACTTTTGTGATCCTTTTATGGTCCTTTTTGAAGCTTAAAAGCTCCGGTTAAAAGTTATGCCTTTTGTTTTGGAATATGAATAGCATGAGGGTAAATGTTGACAATTGTCATTTTTGGGTGAACTGTTCTTTAGCAACAAACAAATCCCAATAAAGTTGATCTTTGAACTGATCTTACTTTAGCACCATTTTAAATAATCTGGAAATACTCGCTTCACAAGTCACATTTCCAGATTTCAGCAATTCTTAAAAATGGCATTTGTGCACGTATTTACAACGTTGCACCTGTGCCGTGTTGCTTGTCTCAGCACTGTTTAGTCTTCAGAAGCTCTAAAAGCATAGAAAAGATGTACTGCTCACTACTAAGAGATTATACTCCATAAAGTGGGAAATTTTATGGTCATGTGTAATACTCCTGTGCCAAATTTACATTTAAAATAGAAATGAAAAGAGAATAAAGTTCATTTTCCTTGAACATCTATTCTTGTTCACTCTAATTTAACCTCATTATATTTCTTTTTCCCTTGTTCTCCCTCCATAATAGTTGGATTATGCCCAGGAACAAGGGCTCTGAGTTCAGTTCTGAGAGATTAGGATGATGCATCGGTAACAAAGTCTAATCCTATAGGCTGTAGGCAATGGTCACCACCAATCAGAGCCAAGAGTGGACAAGCACAAAGACTGGCATGCAACCAAATGCTTCAATATAAGAGCTGGTCTGATGACTAAGGCTGGCGGCCCACCCATTCAAAAAATAAAGTGTTGAAGTGAAACATGCATAAACACCAGATGCAAAATTACATGATCTATCATTAATAATGAGCAAATATAAAGTATAAACTACACAGACCCATCAAACTTAATTTAAATGTGGTTTATTTTGTATCCTGTATGTGCAGCGTATAATAGGTAATAGACTGTAGAAATGTGTAGAGACTGTTTCAGTATCCAACAGTCCATAAACAATCCGTAAACAAGCAAACTAGATTATTTCTTAATATTAAACACCAAGCATGCAATTCACCAAGCCAAGAGAGAAATTTTAGGAGATGCCACTCTAAAAGAGGATGACAAAGTATAAACAGCTTACCGGACTATTCCTCTATTTCAGCCAGCATGAGAGTAAGGACAGATAGAAATAGAAATACAGGCAGGTAGAGAGACAGAAGAAAAGAGAGCATTATCTACATTAGTATAGTGCTGATAATGAGTGAATTTGAGAGGAATGACAAGGCAGAAATTTACAGATTACAGTATGATGCAACACTGAGCAAACCCACTCAATATTTCTGTCAACCACAGATATCGCCTCCAGCACATAATATATCTCAACTAATAAGGAGAACGGTCAAACGTGGCAACACATCAAGATCTCAATGAGTGACCTCAATGACTTTATTGAGTGAATGTGAAAAACCAACCATTTAATAAGCATATTAAAGGGGGGGTCTAATGCCATTTTATGCATTCTGACTTATTTACACTGTTAACGAGTTGGATTCTCATGCTAAACATGGCCAAAAAAAAACACACACAAAAAAAAACCATGTTGGACGTATGACGGAGTATTTCTGTCCCAAATACACTCCTTCAGGATTCAAACAAGTTTCTGAAAGTTTTTTTGAGTATGACCCTGTATGACTTCATAAAGGGCGGAATTGCTTGTATGGGCACTTCTGAGCACAGCAGCGCTGTCATTTTGTTTTTAGGCCAAATTAAATCACAAAATCAACAATGAAACCACAAAATCAACAGTGTCACTATAGAAGTGTGTTTTTGGTTGTGAGGGAAAAAAAACCTTGTTCCGCTTCCCAAATAAAGTGTTTGTTTGTTCCCTGTCACGAGTCTAAACTGAAGGCGGTGAGTGAAACTGCATCAAATGTCTGTTTTGTTGGTAATCGGTGCATAAATGCACATATTGTAAACAACGCGAATGTATAGAGAATAGAAAGTTATCCAGGGATAATGCCATGATGTATTTTGTGCGTGTGTGTGTGCTTGTGTCTCTTTATTTCCGCCGATGCTGCACACCTGCACGAGTTTGGCTGTTTTCGGAAAGAATCGGTACAGCTCTTTAATAATCTGTCTTTAATAAATCTGATAAAACTAAAGACTTTTCAGAGATGAAGGATGCAATACTACTCTATAGGTACTCAAGATTAACATGAGACTGGCAGAAACTGGGCCGGGTCGCGGGGGCAGCAGTCTAAGCAGAGATGCCCAGACTTCCCTCTCCCTAGACACTTCCTCTAGCTCTTCCGGGGGGACACCGAGGCGTTCCAAGGCCAGCCGGGAGACATAGTCCCTCCAGCGTGTCCTTGGTCTTCCCCGGGGCCTCCTCCCGGTTGGACATGCCCGAAACACCTTCCCGGGAAGGCGTTCAGGAGGCATCCGGAACAGATGCCCGAGCCACCTCAGCTGTCCCCTCTCGATGTGGAGGAGCAGCGGCTCTACTCCGAGTTCCTCCCGAGTGACTGAGCTTCTCACCCTATCTCTAAGGGAGCGCCCAGCCACCCTGCGGAGAAAGCTCATTTCGGCCGCCTGTATCCGGGATCTTGTCCTTTCGGTCATGACCCAAAGCTCATGACCATAGGTGAGAGTAGGAACGTAGATTGACCGGTAAATCGAGAGCTTCGCCTTATGGCTTAGCTCTTTCTTCACCACGGCAGGCCGGTACATCGACCACATTACTGCAGAAGCTGCACCGATCCGTCTGTCAATCTCCCGTTCCATCCTCCCCTCACTCGTGAACAAGACCCCTAGATACTTGAACTCCTCCACTTGGGGCAGGAACTCTCCACCAACCTGAAGTGGGCAAGCCACCCTTTTCCGACTGAGGACCATGGCCTCGGATTTGGAGGTGCTGATTCCCATCCCAGCCGCTTCACACTCGGCTGCAAACCGTCCCAGTACATGCTGAAGGTCCTGGTTAGAAGGGGCCAACACGAGAACGTCATCCGCAAAGAGCAGAGACGAAACCGTGTGGTCCCCAAACCTGACACCCTCCGGCCCTTGGCTGCGCCTAGAAATTCTGTCCATAAAAACTATGAACAGAACCGGCGACAAAGGGCAGGCCTGCCGGAGTCCAACATGCACCGGGAACAAGTCTGACTTACTGCCGGCAATGCGGACCAAACTCCTGCTTCGGTCATACAGGGACCGGACAGCCCTCAGCAAAGGACCCCGGACCCCATATTCCCCCAGCACCCTCCACAGGACGCCGCGAGGGACACAGTCGAATGCCTTCTCCAAATCCACAAAACAAATGTGGACTGGTTGGGCAAACTCCCATGAAACCTCCAGCACCCTGTAGAGGGTATAGAGCTGGTCCAGTGTTCCACGACCAGGACGAAAACCACACTGTTCCTCCTGGATCCGAGGTTCCACTATCGGCCGACCCGGCCCCGGATAAAGCGGTAGAAGATGGATGGCAGAAACTGTGTGTGTTATGTACCCTTTAAAGAAATATTTCACCCAAAAATTTCAATTCTATTATCAATAATGTGGTTCCAAACTCATATTTGATGTTCATATTTCCATGGAACACATAATATTCACTACCATTCAAAAGTTTGGGGTCCATAAGATTTTGTATATTTTTGAAAGACACTGCAAGTCTTAATGCACAGATCGACTGGTATTTGATATCTGTGTTTCTATAAATCCCTACTATGCAACGTGGTTTTGAATTTTATAATTCACATAGAGTGGCCATGATTCATTGGCAGCATGGATAAATTAAAAGCTGTCATGGATGTTTGCGGTGCAAAATCTCACTGAACGGATATAGACTGATAAATAACGCTGATTTTGATTTGTTATTTTAGTAGCACGGTAAGATTTCATTTATTTGAATGAATTTGCAGGAATTAAAGAGAGAGAGATTGTGAGTGTGAATTAGTTAGTTTATTTACAAAAACAGCAAAGTTGTCTCCTCATTGCTGAGAAATAGCTTATAATATGCTTTCAGTTGCAAAGCGGTTTTATTTAAAAAATTCACAGATCTATGCTCCTGAATGCTTCTATGTTTGTGTGCAATTTTATAACTATAAAGTTTTCACCTCAGTATGAAAAGTTGTGAGCTTTAGTGCAAGCACATACAGCCATGTCTGCTTCATAATGCAACATTAAAAAGCTATCTGTGGCCAAATGTGTCACCCTTGTGTTGGCTTGGAATTCCAAAGAGAATCTGATAAACGTGTTTAGACATAGGTAAGATATCCAGATTTGTATCTGATTTAAAACCACATTTGGAAGTGGCTTAGAACAGATATCATGCAGATTTTTGTGTTTACAGGTGTGCAACAAATACTGATGTGTCAGATGCGAGTAAAAAGACAGCCGACTGCATTTATTTGATCAAAAAATATTTCTATTTTAACATTTTTTAACTGTAAATCCTTCCTGTGACAGCAAAGCAGAACTTCCAGTAGCCTTTAGTCTATTTTTTTTAATTATTTTTTTTAGGTCTTATGTCTTATTATTCTGTTGAAAACAGTCTGCTTAATATTCGATGAAACCCTGATACATATTACTTAGCCCACACTTTTGAACAGTAGCTTATATTAAAGCATTTCCCATATTTTTGTTCTTTTTTTATGCAAAAATAATACATTTGTACAGTATAGGCATGATGCATAATAAGGCACTGAATGACACTTGAAAGCAATGGAAAAAGGTTCCAATTTTAAGATTAGCAACTATTTTGGTGTTTTCCCTTACAAAAAACTATTGAACACCTTCAGAAAATGTATACATTAGCATACAAGATGTATGGGCTCCTTTTTGTGGTATTTGTTCAATTATTTTTGGAGCATCGCTTCACAGCTCCAATCTCCATAATGAAAAAGCACTCTGGACATTCTAAAATATTTCTTCTCATGGACTTCATAAAAGAAAAGTCATATGGGTTTCTAATGAGTTTAGGATTAATAAATGGCAACATTTTAATTAGTTTGGGTGAACTATTTCTTTAAAAAATGTGGCTTGCTACATGTCAACGTTCTGCCGCACAACTTGGAATTAAGACTGTGGAATGATCAAACAGGCTCTGAACAAACAGTGTTTACCATGTGTAGCTTTATTAACTCTTGTTGGATGGCTGCCCATATACAAGAGGCTTAATAAAGAAGCAAAGCTTATCAATAAAACATGAATACCAGCTGGAACCCAGCACCTGGCCGAGAGGTGTGCTATATTAAGAATCCCCATGCCTTTGTTCTCTGTTTTCGCTCGACTGTAACTCCTCCACCATTACATTCATCTCTCGCTACATTCCTGATGGCTGGCTGGATGCAATATCTCTGCCCTGACTACTCAATTGAAGTATAGTAGAGAATACAACAAGATGTATGAATTATCACTCGCCTCTGTTGAAATAACAGAGAGCACGATCCCTATTGTATGGTTTCTGTTGTTCAACCTTTGCTCACACTTTTCTGTTGAGTATTCATCTAATCCATCACCATGGTTACACACATACGCACAGGTTGCCATGGCAGAGGACGGGCATGTGACTGATGTTTAATTCATGAGTAAGGAATGCCAGGCGTTCCAATACTGGACAAAGTAGATTTCAGTCACTGAGGTCATAATAAGTCTGCTTAAAGCGCGTCATTTCTTTATGTTAAAATAAGAAAATAGTACAAGTAAGCCATTTCTAGGATGGTTTTTCTAAAAAATTAACCATTGGCAGAGTTTAGTTACACATATTTTATGCAAATGTTGGTATATAACAAATATAATTTTCAAACTGTGCATAAAGTTTTTTAAAGAAATTATTATTCATCAATGATGCATTAAATTTATCAAAACAGAGTAGACTTTTAAATTTATTACAAAAGATTTCTATTTCAAATAAATGCTGTTCTTTTGAACTGTGTATTCATCAAAGAATCCTGAAAAAAATATGCACGGTTTTCACACAAATATTAAGCCGAACAACTGTTTCTTGGGCAGCAATGGACTGATGATTCAGCTTTTCCATCACAGGAACACATTACATTTTAAAATTAAAATAGAAAAGAGTACAAAAATATATATATATATATATATATTTGTAGTAATATTCCACAATATTACAGTTTCTACTGTATTTTGACTCAAATAAATGCAGCTTTGGTGGGCATAAGAGACTTTCAAACATTTAAAAATCTTTCCAACCCTGAACTTTTGAACATTAGTGTATTCCTAGAAGCTTATCATAAAAGTCATGTGACGGATGGAAAATGTATCTTTGTGGTGCTTTCAAAACTCTGTTTGCTTGAGCATTCTGTTCAGCCCAACAAATGCATGGGCGATACAATACTTCTAAACAGAACTTTTAAATTATTAAAATTACTAAGAGTAAAATGGGTAAAGATACCCACTTAACATTATATTTGAAAGATATTTTAACATTCAATACGCCTTAATTGCAATATTTTTGTTTACACGTGAAAATCTTTTTATTTTCAAATATAAATTAATAATTACTTGCAGTGGTAATCACGGGAATCTACAAATACTAGTTGAACTATGGTCACTGACTGTAGTAAAACATAAACCATGGTTCACTTTCACAAGTGACAGGACGTTACACCCATAAAATGCAACCTTTTTATTCTGATAGTGTATGATTTATATTAACATTAGTTACAGAACAGAACAGTGTAATTGCACTATGTAGGCAACAATTTCAGTTTGTTTATTGTGAAATAACTCAAACATTTGATGTTTTTCTGTCTTCTGATGAGCATTGTTCTGGGCTGCTTTTCAAAAGCATCAATGGTTTCTTATGATAGTTTTGGGAAATGCAGCTCTGTTTGAATACAGTGTCATCAGTGAGTGAACACTCTCTGTGATTGATTGGTTGTGTCATGCAGCATTTGCGTGCGTTCAGATTATGGTTCAGATGAGCAGGAAAATAGTTCTATACGACACAATTATTTGGTAACACAGGATATTCGTATTGTATGCATAAAATAATATTTTTAAATAAACAAAATGTACAAAAAAAAAATTTGAGTATTGATACTTTTCGATAAATCGATACTTTATATCAATACGCCCATCCATATTTGAAAACATTCAGAAAACTGCTCAAGGTTTTAATGTGGTTTAGCATTCATTAAGAAAACTGAGAGAGGAATTCATAGATGTGCAGATTCAAATTTAACTTTGGGAATAAGAGCTAATGAAAACCCCAGAAAAGATAATTACTTTGTGACAGCTAAATACCAATCTGAGTGCCAATTAATTTCAGGAACAGGGCAGAACAAGTTGTAGATCTGAGTGAGACTGATTGACAAGACACAAAAAAGGTTTTGAAAGCTCATTGATGGAGTTACATGTATCTGTGCGTGTGAATAATTTAGCGTGCCAGTTCTTCATGTGACACATTCTGGCCGGGATGCCTGCACTCTGTCAGTAGGCCTGCCGCACTATGCAGCGGAGTCATTGTGCCCCGTTTCCAAGCTGAATTATTGAGAGAGAACAGAGTGACACTCTGAGAGACTCCGCCTGAAACTCCTTCTCCCTCTGACTCCAGACAACAACACACTCTGAGTCAGATAAGACTCATCTACACCTTATCTCATCTGAATGACCTCTGTCAGACAGACTTTAGATGACTTCACCTACAAAAAAAGTTTTCAAAAGTCAATACTTGAGTTTGGAGAGATAATCTTTGTGGAATCTTCTGTAACCGCACACACCATATGAACCAGATGTTCGCAGCAAATTCTCGCTTGTGAGTTAATGGATATCAAATTATCTGATGGATGCTTTGGAAAATGTTATCAGCAAAAGCTAGTCATCCGTATGGTATTCAGAAGGGCTACAGAAGATTTATTAACATTGTAAACTGAATTCACTGACAGTAACAAAAAAAAGTATCATTGTACTTCCAATGTACACTACCATTCAAAAGTTTGGGGTTGGTAACATTTTTTAAATGTTTTTCTCTTATGCTCCCCAAGGCTGAATTTATTTGATCAGAAAAACAGTATTTAAAATAACAAACTCATTTATTTCCTGGATGGCAAAGTTGTATTATCAGCAGCCATTACTCCAGTCGTCAGTGTCACATGATTATTTAGAAATCATTCTAATATGCTGATTGGTGAAACATTTCTTATTATTTTCAACGTTAAAAATACTTTGTTCTCAGTTTTTTTGTGGAAACCATTATAATATTTTTTCCTGGATTCATTGATAAATAGAATGTTCAAAAGAATAGTATTTATTTATATATTTTATAATGTAGATGTTTATATCTTGTTCATTTTAATACTGTTTTGCAAGATAAGTCTGTTTTGAGCTAATGAACAATGATTAGACAGGTGCTCTCCACACAGACATATTCATCTCCTGAATGCAGAGAGGAGGTGCATACTCTGACACGATGGTGTCAGGAGCACAACCTCTCCCTCAACGTCAGCAAGACCAAGGAGCTGGTGGTCGACTTCAGGAGGAATGAGAGAGAACACCGCCCCATCACCATCAATGGAGCACCGGTGGAGAGAGTCAGCAGCTTCAAGTTCCTCGGTGTCCATTTCACAGAGGAACTCTCATGGTCCATCCACACCGAGGCCGTTGTGAAGAAGGCTCATCAGCGCCTTTTCTTCCTGCGATGGCTGAGGAGGTTTGGAATGAACCGCCACATCCTCACACGCTTCTACACCAGCACCACAGAGAGCCTGCTGACTGGCTGCATCACCACCTGGTACGGCAACAGTACCGCCCGCAGCCGCAAAGCCCTGCAAAGGGTAGTGCGCACGGCCAGCTGCATCATCGGAGGTGAGCTTCCCTCCCTCCAGGACATTTATGCCAGGCGGTGTGTGAAGAGAGCTCAGAGGATCATCAGAGACTCTAGCCACCCGAACCATGGGCTGCTCTCACTGCTGCCATCAGGCAGGCGGTACCGCAGCATCAGAACACGCACCAGCCGACTCCAGAACAGCTTCTTCCCACAAGCAATTAGACTACTTAACTCTTGATCCATCAGGATCATAACACACACTGGACAGAATATCACTCAGCACAACCCACTGTAGATACACACACATTATATACACATTTATTTATCATATAGCATCTATTGTACATTGGATCTCTATTATGATTAATACTGTATACTGTACATTGTATATTATTATTATAGCTTAATGTATATTGTTTAATGTATGTTTAGTGTACATTGTTTAAAGTATATGTATATTGTAAGTATGTGTATATTGTTTAAAGCTGTGAGAACTACACTCACATTGTGTAAATTATGTATTGTTTATTGTAGTGTATACTGTGCTGTGAGTAATTGTGTGCGCATCAGATGTGTAATCTGATGTTGCTTTAAATGTTGTACATGTCATGTCATGACTGCTATGTTGCTCGGAACTGCACCTAAGAATTTCACCTACTGTTGCACTTGTGTATATGGTTGTGTGACAATAAAGTGATTTGATTTGATTTGAATGCTGTGTGTAGGGCACACAAAGGTACACCGACATGTGCAAACACGTGCAAATTCATAAGTCAACACCATTATTGAGTATATTCTCCTTAAAACTGGATTAAAAAAAAAAAAAAAAAAAACGGTTTGACACCACCAGTGTTTCTTACGTCACAAACTACTTTGTAACCAAATCACATCAAGGCGTGGGCGGGCTTTAGCATATCATTAACTATGACCGCTCTGAAGCAGGGGAGTCTCAAGAGAAGCTATGTTATCCCGGTATATTTTTCTGTTGATATGAAAAATTGGGTACATTTAGTAATATAGCAGGTGAATTATGTATATAATTTACATTATTTTGTTATGACGAACTATATGCCTTTCTCCACTGACGTTCTAAGTTGTTCAAAGTGTTTCTAAAGGATGGCGAATGGGAACATGGTTTGTGTAACAGTAGCAACACATTATTAGCTGTTTGATAACATAGTCAAGCAAAAGGCTAATCATATTAATTACCATTTTGTGTAGGAGGTTGTAGAGAGCGATACATAAAACGCATTACCATTCTGATACATCGACTTGTATACGAGCCTGTATAATTCACTCTTCCACTTCTTCTTGTGAATCACTTTTATGGCTGAATTAAACCAGTATTTCCACTTGTCATCGTGCAGCGTTTACTACAGTAAAGTTTAACGAGTGGATCTCTGAGCTGGTGGGAGTGAGTGGAGGCGGGGCTCATTTGCATATGCATTGAACCACGTAAATGAAGCAAGGGTGAAGAGTTACATTCAAGTTATTTTAAGGCATCAATACATATTTTAAATATGTAATTTTGGTGATACGTTTTAAGGGATAAAATTATTCACTACAGGGGGACTTTAAAGCAGATTTAACTAACAGGATGCAGCTACATGGATTGGCGAAACTCCAAAATATATTTTTTTAAATGGCAGGTAGGCGTTTTTGGACTATTAAAATGGCAGGCAGCTCCATCTAAACTGCTCACGCTGCTCTCTCCAGAACCAGCCTCCACAGTTGATAGCCTCATATATTACCACACATCTACAAGTAAGGCTCCACAAAAAAAGACATTTCTACTGTAAGCCAAGTTTGGCTTTTGTCATAATGTGACTATAAAATTGAGTTGACAAGGTTAATACAGAACCTAAAGCACTTCCTCCTTTTCATGAGTATCCTTATACAATACACATACAATCTGCATCAGTACAACAAGCAGTTTCCTCTTCTTACTGACAGAAACACTAAGTGTTTCTCAAACTCTCAAAGAGTTACTGAACATGAACCAGAAAAAATAGGTGTGATCTTGACCTTACTCACATTGTATCAATATGATAGCCAATAATAACAATTAGAAAAAAAGTTTAGATTCATAGACGTACCATGGAATACTAAATTTATCAACATAATATAGAGTAGGCCTACAATAAGGCTAAAGGCGCACCGGGGTAAAAAAGCGCATTTGATTTTATTCTCCTCTAAACCACTAGATGACACCAAATTTGCTGAGCATCCACATTTCACGATGCACATGGAAATGTAGCTGATCCTTGACGCAGAGAAAAGTCGCTGAATCTGTGCTAAAATTGATCTAATATTTAATGTTTTTTTTTTTTTTAAATGTTATAGATTCAAGTAGCAAATGAAAATTGCTAATATTATTAAATATATTTTGATTTCATAATGATTTTCAGTTTCGTTCAAGGTAACCTATGCTGGTTAACCTATGTTCTTGGTTATATTTTGTTATCTTGGTTTCTTACTACCATGTGAAGGTAAAAATGAGCTATTCTCCACTTATTCCAATACAGAAATATATTTTGTCAGGTACAAATGGTAAACATTAGCTACTTCTATACATGGTTTGAATGATCTGAACCATATTTCCATAATTTTCATTATATTTATGAAGTAGACAATCCAATTCAGAAGTGGTTTGGGCAGTAATGTTAATATTTGATTTAAATTCAACCTCTAAAACCCACATAAAAACAGAAAAAAAAAACCCAGGACTGTGTGTTACAGTTCAGTACCTTGCACAAATCGACGCTATTTTGCTATCTACCTATTGCGCACTCATTTCTTTTGAAAATCAGTCCCCAAATATGAAAACTAGAGTCTGAATGCTTTCAAATGATACGTAGTTCGTCACGATTTAGACTAAGAATATTATTGTTATAAATGTGTAATGGCAAACGTCCCACTATCTTAAAAATAGTGGTTAAAAACATTTTTATTAATCATAAATTCAGATATTTATTATTTATAATGTGTGAAAAATATTGTTATTAAAAGTTAATTGTTTGCACCCAATTTATGTGTTTTTTTAATAGTGTTAATTTGGTTGAATTGTATTGAATTGGGGTCAAATTTGACCCACTCCAACAAGATCATATACAGAATTCGAACATAACATGAGGGTTAAGTTTAAGGAAGAAAAAGTGACAAGAAATGACATAATAAGCTTGGAATGCATGGGTAACATTGGCTGGACTCACCAGAGGCGAGGGAGACAGAGCTAAGTTGCCTATGGAGGCTTTTAATTCATCTACAGAGGGAGCTGCAAAGTTGGAGTCTGCTGGCAGGGGTTTGATTTTGATCTTAAACTTTTTGCGGTGGTCCTCCTCTTCTTCAGACTCACTGGAGGAGAAAAAGTGAGTCTTCTCTTTGGGGGCTGGTGGAGGGTTGTTAAGGGATCAGTTTTAATTTGCCATGATTACAACACTGGATGAATTTTATTTCTTAAGAATTAAATAATGCAATTCTCATTGTTAATTGGTAAAATGTAATTATTAAAAATGTTATCAATCATTTATGGCTCAATTAAAGGATATCTCCCTCTTCCTCTTCTGGCCTGATGCTATATCCTTCATCATCTACCTCAGGCGAGTTCTGCAAAAGAAAATAACTGAATTGAGATTTTATCACAGAAGCAGTAGTATTTAATAGTTTAAATTAAATAGCCATTAAAGTGGTAGGCTTGAACTATCATATTCTTTGCAGACTATCATCAGGCTGTTGAAAGATGTACTTACATATCTGTCCCAATCAATCTCCCCGCAGAAGCCATTTGGAGCCCCATTGGTCTTTTTCTGTGGCTGATCGAATCAAAACACAACTTTAGTAACATCACTCAGATTCACTGATATTTAGATCAGATGATATTTGGCCTATAGGGGTACTGCTGGGGAATCTACAGGTGCTTAGTGAGTATTCACTTCTAGCTAAATGACCATTCTGTCTCTATATTCAGTACCGATTCAGTCTCTTGTGGTTCCTGTGTCAGGGTCATCCATAATAAAGAAAATAAAGACGACATATGAATTATTGTACACCATTTCAAATCTTGAATTCACATGAAAAAAAAAAAAAAAAAAACTTACATTAATACTGATTATCTGATGTATTAAACTAGGGCTGTCAATCTATTCAAATATCAAATGACAATCAATCTTAGTGTCGGTTCTGGCAGGTCACGTTAGTCAAGCTCGCATCAGCTGACTGTCAGCTGATCACGTCTACCTATAGGAATATGACGTCTATACACAACATAAGTTCCTTCAGTACTATCAGCAGCTATCGTGTTCTCCAGAGCTCATTTACCCTCCTCCATCCCCAGCTCCTCCTGTCCAGTCAGGATTTGGTATTCTGATTCCCCTTGAATCAGACTAAATTCCCGAATTATTTTGTACATTTAATATCGACATTAATGATATCTGAAATACATTATGTTGGTTCTGTTCTGTTTACCCTAAGGGGGGTTATTGCTGCTCTCCCTGCTCTTATCCATGCCAGGCTGCATGAATGCACAGCGAGTTCCTGCCCAGAACAGAACAAAACCGCCAATCCAAACTGTATGCTAATAGTCAATCAATCATCTTTGATGATAGTGGTCCTGACAGAACTAACAGTTTTTGCATTAACATTTTAATGAACCACCGTGTTAAATATTTCCCTTGTTGATCTTTGATGATAATTACATTTTACTTTACAAAGAATGCAAATAACTACTTTTGTTAAATCCCATCAATAATTATTTTATAGCTACTGTAAATTACCTATAAAAGGTATTTTGTCATCATTTACTGATAAACGGGTGGTCTGCTAGGCTATTCTGTGCGTGTATGCTTGCCTTGCTGCTTTAATTAGCTTCAATTAGCTCAGAATATTTAAATCACTCAGTTCTCAGAATTCACAAAGAACAGAATGAATTGAATACACATGTTGAATAAGCATATTTAATTAATTGCATATGGTAATGCATCAACTTTGGCATCCCCAAACAAACATTGTTTCAAATTCCAAAATACAAATAATAGTAAATGTGGCTCTTGAAATGATGCTGCAAGTTAAGAGGTACTTACTCCACCATCTCTGTCTGGTGACCCCCTAAAAACAGAGAACACAAAAGAAAGAGACAAAGAGAGAGACAAAGAGGTCTTTAATGCCCACTTAACATGCAAGCCCCTCTATTTTCAACTCAAGCACTGAAGCAATTAGCCAGTCTTCGCTCTGAGGCACATAAACACCTGTGTGTTGGGCCTCAAACAGACACACTTTCAAAACAGACATCATCTATTCATCTACAGCCTTTTCACACCCTGAAGCAGGGGACAGGGACTCGAAGCATGCAAGTAGCAAATGCTCCATTGTTAATGAGTTTGTGAGAGAACTCAGCCTGCCTTTGGAAGCACAGCTATTACTATAAGTTCATTTACCCTGTTAAGCCTGACATATGGAAAAATAGTCAGAAAAATCTATTTTTAATGGTATAATTTAATGAACCTTTAGACAAAATCTTGAATGAGTAAAAATAAAAAATAAAAAGCCCAGAATGAGTAAAATATGCAACTTCTGATTCTGAAATTATGATAGCTTGTAAAAAAAAATGATGTATGGATAATCAAGTAAACCTATGTTGCTTCAGTCCAAAAAGTGTTTATCTTCAAATATTACTAACAATAAAGCCATTCTTGTGTTTACTTTATAAAAATTGTTGAAGCGAAAAGACTTTTAGCATGACCTGGTAAAAGATTGATTTTTAGAATGATACTAAAAGAGTTGACAGAAGGCATGTAGATTGTGTACAACAGGTATTTCAGCAAAGTTTTGATCATGTTAATAATTTAGGGTGTTTTCACACTTGCAGTTCAGTTCACTTGGTTCGTTTGGTCCGGACCCAAAAAAACAACAACATTTAGTCCTGGTCCTCTTAGCGTTCAGATTGCCATTTTTATCACCAAACCTAAAGGCATATGGATACATTTACAACCTAATTGGTGGGCTTTTATGACGTATTGCCTATTTTGAGACGGAACTTACCGAACATCCAAATCACTGTGTGCTGGGATAAATGCGCTCCTTGTATATACGTAGCCTGCATATGATGGTATTTTGACCAGCTGAAAACTGAAATCCCTCCGTCACAGACACAAAAGATATGATCCGTGGAGATGCAGTTCTGTTGCCTATACCGAACTGTGATGGGCAACATCATGACTATGATGAGAAAAAACAGGCATGCGTGTCCTTTTAAGGGTCTCATCTTCCTGTTTTTGGTTCGTTTACATGTCTTTGGTCCATGTTGCGTTCATATATAATTCAAACCACTCCAGAGTTTGTTTGGAAGCAGACCGAGACCCATTTTTTCAGCGGCCTTGGTCCACTTGTTTGGTGCGCACCAGGATTCAGATGGCAGCGTTCACAATAAGGGTGTATTCACACCTGTCTTGTTTGGTTCAATTGAATCGAACTCAAGTTCATTTCCACCTTTGGTGTGGATATTTTGGGCAGGTGTGAATACAACAATCGCACTTGTACCAAGCAACTGTACAGAGACCCAGCTGAAGAGGTAGTCTCGGTCTGATTCCAAACTAACTCTGGTAAGGTTTGTTTAAGATGAGAATTTCTGTCCAATGAATTGATAACCTTAGCACATGTGTGGTTTTGTTTACAAATTCTGGTTCACTTGCAAAAAAATTAATAAAAATCAACATTGTATTTGGTCTGGACCAAAGCAAGTGAACTAGCAGACTTTCCTGGTGTGAATACACCCTTATTCAAATGAACCGCACTTACAGAGCAATCGCACCAAGGTTCGTTTTCGAACCAAACATGCCAAGTGTGAACACACCCTTAGAGGCCTTAGAAATGTGCGTATCATATATGATAAGTAGGCTTTACAGGGTTAATACTGGTATATAAATTAGTGAAACTTACGTAGAGTCAGTGTCCTTTTCTTTCTTCCGTATCCCAAAGGCCTTCCTGGTGCGTTTTTTCAATCCTGTGGTGCACAGAGATATCTGTTAGTGGTCTGATTTGATAGGGCTCAAAAAGTCACAAAAACACAGTACAGCCTCAGAGACACATGGCATCGGATGAATTTACAAATGTGCTGTAACTGTATGTGTGTGTATCTGTGTGCCTATGTATGAATGTGGATGGGTGGATGTTTGTAAAAAAGAGAAATGTTCAAACGGCTTATGTCCAAAGTCCTATGACATTTCAGATCGAACAATGAACTGAATCCATTATTGAATCACACTGTTGACTGCTGATTCAAATTTGACTTCAGCATCACCAATATAAAAGTATTTGTATTTAGCATATATATATATATATATATATATATATATATATATATATATATATATATATATATATATACACACACACACACACACACACACACACACACACACACACACACACACACACACACACACACACACACACACATATATACACTCACCTAAAGGATTATTAGGAACACCATACTAATACTGTGTTTGATACCTTTCGCCTTCAGAACTGCCTTAATTCTACGTGGCATTGAATCAACAAGGTGCTGAAAGCATTCTTTAGAAATGTTGGCCCATATTGATAAGATAGCATCTTGCAGTTGATGGAGATTTGTGGGATGCACATCCAGGGCACGAAGCTCCTGTTCCACCACATCCCAAAGATGCTCTATTGGGTTGAGATCTGGTGACTGTGGAGGCCATTTTAGTACAGTGAACTCATTGTCATGTTCAAGAAACCAATTTGAAATGATTCGAGCTTTGTGACATGGTGCATTATCCTGCTGGAAGTAGCCATCCGTGGATGGGTACATGGTGGTCATAAAGGGATGGACATGGTCAGAAACAATGCTCAGGTAGGCCGTGGCATTTAAACCATGCCAAATTGGCACTAAGGGGCCTAAAGTGTGCCAAGAAAACATCCCCCACACCATTACACCACCAGCCTGCACAGTGGTAACAAGACATGATGGATCCATGTTCTCATTCAGTTTAGGCCAAATTCTGACTCTACCATCTGAATGTCTCAACAGAAATCGAGACTCATCAGACCAGGCAACATTTTTCCAGTCTTCAACTGTCCAATTTTGGTGAGCTCGTGCACATTGTAGCCTCTTTTTCCTATTTGTAGTGGAGTTGAGTGGTACCCGGTGGGGTCTTCTGCTGTTGTAGCCCATCCGCCTCAAGGTTGTGCGTGTTGTGGCTTCACAAATGCTTTGCTGCATACCTCGGTTGTAACGAGTGGTTATTTCAGTCAAAGTTGCTCTTCTATCAGCTTGAATCAGTCGGCCCATTCACCTCTGACCTCTAGCATCAACAAGGCATTTTCGCCCACAGGACTGCCGCATACTGGATGTTTTTCCCTTTTCACAGTAAAATGCATCACAGTCTCCCTATAATTTACACAGCCCAATTTACAATAAATACCCATAAAGTCATGTGGACATGATTGTGTAGCAGGGGCATGTCTGCCTCACAGCTATTGGGCCTGCAGGAATCTGAGTCAGGATTCGATCCAGTTAAGCCTCTGCAGCGACAGGGAGCTCCAACATGGCGGATGACATTATTGATCTTTACAAAATATTTCCTAACACATCCACAGGCTCAAATGCTGCCGTCTGGCTGAGAGCGAGAAGAGAAGAGAATCTGTTTATCAGAGCCATTGGAGAAATTCTCAGACATTGTCTTTCCACATTTATGTTTTCTTGATATTCTTGAAGTAACTGTTTCTTTTGTCTGATTAAAAACAAGTCAGTCAACATAAGTAAGGAGCACATGTAAAGGGAGTTCACATTGCAGAGGACGTTAGTTTAGTGAAGTGTGCTACAAAAAGACAAACATAGGAAAATACACAAAATGTACACACAAGGAAACTAGCTGTTCTACTTTGTGCACTTGAACTAGCCGTAAGGTGATGACTCAAAAGCTTGACAGTGTTTTGCTGTCTGAGCACGTAATTAAATATACTAAATATTAAACATACAAATTTCCAGAGGTTAAGTGTTGGAGATTGATGTGAAAACAAATTGACAGTTGCATTCACAGATCTGCTCTGTAAGGGAAATTAATCAGGTTAAGGCAAGATTTAAAACATCTTTTTAACACCTTTTTAACATCTGAATGTTGAGTGAGCTTTTTATTATGTTTGTGTCTTGTTTATAAAATCTCGTTAAAAAAAGAAAATATCTAAATGACCTGCTGCTTGATTTTTTTCTAATTGTAAAAAGAAAAATAACAGTAATGTATGGTAGTAATGTGTTATAAATTAACACACACACATACATAAGTGAAGTGCCTACATTATCAGGTTATTAGTTAAGGACATGGTTATTATTTATTTGTACAACTTAACATTCTGTCAAGTGTCAACTCTGATCAATATCAAATCAAATAATTTGTCCCTTGTAGAACAATTTTGAGATGAACGAAAATGCTTAGATTTTTGTGTTTAGCAATATGATTGTATTTAGTGGTCAATTACCTAATCAGGATCTTCTGGTAGAGTCTGGTTGTGGGTCTTTATAATACTACAGAAGGAATCCAGCAGTTCTGCCTTTCAGGGTGGATAGTAGGGGTGTAACAGTACACAAAACTGATGGTTCGGTACGTACCTTGGTTTTGAAGTCATGGTTCGGTACAGGCTCAGTAGAGCAGTTTTACAAAATTGTTTTTTTTTTTTTTTTTATTAAACAGTGGTTTACTGAATAAATTGTGTCTGTCCTTATATGAATTCAATTATAACTAAAACAATCAACGCAGAAGTATAAATTGGGCTTTAGCTGTAATGTATCCCCAACATACCTTAAGATATTAATTCATGTTTTTTCTCTAGGAAGAGATGATCACGTTCACTCTCACGCTACGCCGGCGCTTGAACTGACGCACCTATACAGTGATCAGTCACGTCACATTAAAGAGCGTCAAAACAGCATTTATCGTTTGAATTTCGTGATAAAATGGACTGAATCCTTAATATGTTCATGTGGGAACTTGAATTATGATTAAAACAAGCCTACTGTTAACTGTTAAAGATTGCATTCGGAACCGTTCCAGAAAGCCCTGTCCTGAAACGGTTTGGTACAAATTATACGTGTACGTTACACCCCTAGTGGATAGATTAATAACATGTTTATATTCAAAGAGTCCTTGAAACAGATTTAAAGCAATCAAGATTTGATGTAATAAGTGGTTATGTTGTTTTTCACTATTTTAGGTAGAAAATAACTGTTTTGCTATGAACAAAACACTTAAGAGATTCGGTATACAATAGTTGGTGGAAGGCTGTTCATTCAGGCCAAAATTCAAGATTTCCAGGCTCATAAAAGGGCCTAAATTTGACAAAACAGAGCCCACCATTACAAAAAAGAACTGCAGAGGTACCATGGTACAATCATACATGATACATCACACAAAACCAGTCATAAGTCGCACAGGTATATTTGTGGCAATTGCGTATGGGTCACAATTATCGTTAGGATCATTAGGATATTAAGTAAATATCATATTCCATGAAGATATTTTGTATATTTCCTACCGTAAATATATAAAAAATGTATTATTAGTAGTAATATGCGTTGCTAAGGACTTTGTGCGATTTTCTCAATATTTAGATTTTGTTGAACCTTCAGATTCCAGATATTCAAATAGTTGTATCTCGGCATTGTCCTATTCTAACAAACCATACACCAATGGAAAGCTTATTTATTAAGCTTCCAGATGATGTAGGCTGAATTTAAAATACATTTACCCTTATGACTGGTTTTGTGGTCCAGGGTCACAAATGATAAGTGACATAACACTTTGGTATATACATCATATCACTCAATGTGTTCTCATACCATAGTTCTTCCCAAAACATGCTACAAAAAGAGTCAAAAGAGTAGCTTTTAAAAAGCACTGCTGCATCATCTTTGGTTCACATGGATCAAGCACTTTCAAGCTTTAAATCTGAACCGGCATATCACAATTTCCCCTAAATCCACATACTGGCAAACACAGAAGCAACTACAGTATATCAGCACAATTCATGATGCATTTGAGCTAGCTGCTAAAGCAGATTACGGTCTCTGTGTACGCACAAACCCCAGAGTGGTTACACATTCCACATGAGCTATCCCCCATGAGATGGTTTGAGTCCTTTTTTTGACAACAGTGATTTCTAAACACTGCATAACACTAATTAATGGCTATGAAAATAATAACTTCCGTATGTAAGCATGATGACGGAAGTGGTAACGTGATTACCAGGAGCTAACTCATGGAGTGAAGGCCAGAGAAAACGACAGCACCAACCGTCCAGGGACACCACTTAAGCAAACAGGAAAAGTGAAGACGATGTGAAAATAAAGATAGATGGTATTTAGGGCTTTAGAGACTACAGAAAAAAAACAGTAGTGGTTAAAAGCAACAAAGCTTAATTGTCAGAAAAAATGTTGGCGAGACTGTAGGTGCCACAGAGCTGGTATTCATCTATGACATGTGTGTTGCAAGATAATAGTGTTCTTCTTTCTGCTATTATGGCCAAGAAATGTTTTTAAGAGCTTGCCGAGGGTTTTTTTACCCAACAGAAACTGTAAATGCTAGAGACATGACAATACTTCATCGCAAAGAACTTGTGTCCGGATCGCAAAGTACAAATGACGTCACAAAGTGCACTGGAAAAACAAAACTGAGGAAATTTCTGAATGGAAATTATTGATTAGCAACAAGGTTTTATTTGTTAGTCCATCCTTTATGAATGTATACAGTATGAAGTGAATTCTGCAATCTTTGCCTGCATTTGCGCAATAGTTTTATCCAGACACACATTATCCTCCACATATAACACATAAACCTCAATAATGATGGCAATCAACAAACATCACCACATAACAATTATCGACTGAATCGGCAAATAGCAAAACAATGTATAAAAGTACCTGCATAATTTTGCCAACTTCTCTGAGCTATTCATTGTAAATAAATTGTATTGACAATTTACCACAAAATAAAAAAATAGAGAGGTGAGATACTCATTTAAAGCACCAATACAGGGAGTGCAGAATTATTAGGCAAATGGGTATTTTGACCACATCATCCTCGTTATGCATGTTGTCTTACTCCAAGCTGTATAGGCTGGAAAGCCTACTACCAATTAAGCATATTAGGTGATGTGCATCTCTGTAATGAGAAGGGGTGTGGTCTAATGACATCAACACCCTATATCAGGTGTGCATAATTATTAGGCAACTTCCTTTCCTTTGGCAAAATGGGTCAAAAGAAGGACTTGACAGGCTCAGAAAAGTCAAAAATAGTGAGATATATTGCAGAGGGATGCAGCAGTCTTAAAATAGCCAAGCTTCTGAAGCGTGATCATCGAACAATCAAGCGTTTCATTCAAAATAGTCAACAGGGTCGCAAGAAGCGTGTGGAAAAACCAAGGCGCAAAATAACTGCCCGTGAACTGAGAAAAGTCAAGCGTGCAGCTGCCAAGATGCCACTTGCCACCAGTTTGGCCATATTTCAGAGCTGCAACATCACTGGAGTGCCCAAAAGCACAAGGTGTGCCATACTCAGAGACATGGCCAAGGTAAGAAAGGCAGAAAGTCGACAACCACTGAACAAGACACACAAGCTGAAACGTCAAGACTGGGCCAAGAAATATCTCAAGACTGATTTTTCTAAGGTTTTATGGACTGATGAAATGAGAGTGAGTCTTGATGGGCCAGATGGATGGGCCCGTGGCTGGATTGGTAAAGGGCAGAGAGCTCCAGTCCGACTCAGACGCCAGCAAGGTGGAGGTGGAGTACTGGTTTGGGCTGGTATCATCAAAGATGAGCTTGTGGGGCCTTTTCGGGTTGAGGATGGAGTCAAGCTCAACTCCCAGTCCTACTGCCAGTTTCTGGAAGACACCTTCTTCAAGCAGTGGTACAGGAAGAAGTCTGTATCCTTCAAGAAAAACATGATTTTCATGCAGGACAATGCTCCATCACACGCGTCCAAGTACTCCACAGCGTGGCTGGCAAGAAAGGGTATAAAAGAAGAAAATCTAATGATATGGCCTCCTTGTTCACCTGATCTGAACCCCATTGAGAACCTGTGGTCCATCATCAAATGTGCGATTTACAAGGAGGGAAAACAGTACACCTCTCTGAACAGTGTCTGGGAGGCTGTGGTTGCTGCTGCACGCAATGTTGATGGTGAACAGATCAAAACACTGACAGAATCCATGGATGGCAGGCTTTTGAGTGTCCTTGCAAAGAAAGGTGGCTATATTGGTCACTGATTTGTTTTTGTTTGGTTTTTGAATGTCAGAAATGTATAATTGTGAATGTTGAGATGTTATATTGGTTTCACTGGTAAAAATAAATAATTGAAATGGGTATAAATTAGTTTTTTGTTAAGTTGCCTAATAATTATGCACAGTAATAGTCACCTGCACACACAGATATCCCCCTAAAATAGCTAAAACTAAAAACCACTTCCAAAAATATTCAGCTTTGATATTAATGAGTTTTTTGTGTTCATTGACAACATGGTTGTTGTTTAATTATTAATGTTGTAAAATTAATCCTCAAAAATACAACTTGCCTAATAATTCTGCACTCCCTGTATATGTACTTGAAAATGCACTGTAGAAAAATCTGCATAATGGACTGTGCCCTGTACATACTGCAAACAGTGCACAAATTAACAAAAAGCCAAGGGCCCTTATCATGTATTTTACCTAAAAAGTCCATTAGTTTCGAGCACAAAATATGGACCAAATAGCCTACTCTCTTCTTTGGGTCCAGGTGGCTTCACTGTATGCCAAGTGCTCAAGACCAAAAGACCAAAACACACACACACACACACACACACACACACACACACACACACACACACACACACACACACACACACACACACACACACACACACACACACACATAAACTCTCATCCACACAGAAGCAGCTAAATGACTGCACATACTCAAAAGACACACTCTGCTTGAATTCCCAACCCCCTCGGAGGAAAAACGTCCACCACAAGGGAAACTGGGTCAGGAGAAGAACGGCCTGTGCTCATCGCTAAGACAAAGTAAACGATGAGACAAAAGAGTGTTTTAGAAGACAGAGGTTTTGGGAAACCAGAAGGCACATGATTGAGTTGTGCGACAGATCGGGTGAAGGGAAAATCCTTCAAAATGAAAATTCTGTCATAATTTATCGGAATTACCTTTTCTTTTTGGAACTCAAATTAAGATGCTGCTCTCTTCCATTAAATGAAAGGAGGTTCGGGGACGGTCAAGTAGAGGGCTGCATTGGGATTGGAATCCTGCGGGACCCAACGCAAATCTCGACTGTTTTACCTTTGCTGTGGGTTGGAGTGGGTGGTCAAAAAATATAGTAGGGCTTCCGGAATGTGGTAGCCTGACGTTGTCATACTCAATTCTAGTCAGAATATGAGTCTGATTCTGTTCCGTTGGGCTGTGATTATGGGGCGTGTTTCAACCGAACCAGGAAAGACCTCAATTGGATAGACCTACAACTAATCAGAGCAACGGAGTGACGCATAACGTTAGTTGTCAAATGTCAACAGCAATTGAACTCAGTGTTGCCAAGTCCATGGTTTTCCCGCGGGCTGTTTTTCCATGTCTGCAGGTTGAAGCAACCCCAATTATATGATATTTAGACCCAGGAATGCGAATTTTAGCAGGCAACCCTGCCAAAAACCCCCACATATTTTACCCTCCAAACGCCATTTTTTCTGGAGAACCTCAAATTTTGTGGGCGGGGTTAAGTTCGGCTGGCATCCAGGCTAAGGATTTGGTGTACAACAAAGAAAAATAAATAAAGAAAAATAATTGTTGTTTGCGATCTTGATAGCTTTCTATTTACAACATGTTTTTGCAGTGTTGAGCAATATAGCCAATCAAACATATCTGTTGATTTCTTGAATGCAATGGCCAGTTTTTGTCCAGTGCTAATTCCCGTGGTCTCGCTAATCCTCTTGTAATAAGTTAACTTAAAGCAAACAAGGTGTAGACATTATGTAGGCTAAATAAGAGATTCATTGTGCAGTCAGCTTCATCAATTATAGCGCAACTTTGTGAGATTGTGATGAATTGAGATGAGTGACAGCTTTTTAATGATTATAAAGAGAGCAGTTTTGCATGCTTTCCAGACGATCTATAATCCATTCAGAAATTAAATAAACCTTTTGTATTTCTTCATTAGGTAAGGCAATTGTTATTTATTATTCAAATTGGCTGCTATGCCAAATCACGCATACAGTATGCGCCAAATCATATTATTCAATTACAGGGGTTTGTGAGTTGGTTCACCCTCTAACTATGGCCTTAAAGTTTGTGTAAATTTTTCACAATCTCTACAAGCTGTGACAGAATGTTTGCGACTTTGTGGGTGAGGGCGGGAGTGGATATAAACATTGCGGATGCGGGTGGGAGAAAAACACATACGTTGCAGGAGCAGGCGGTAATGGTCAGAAATTCAGCGGAAGCGGACATGAGTGGGATTTAGATAACAATCTCATGCAGGGCTCTACTGTCAAGCTCAAAAAAGCATCATAAAAGTAGGTATGACTTGTGTGCTGAGTCACATGGTAGCTTTATGCGATGAACAGACTGAAATGTTCATCTTTCATTTTTCAGAAAAGAGCAGATTTGACATTCTAAATGAATAATAATGATACAATGAATAAAAGATACAATGAAATGCATGAATCTGAATAACATTACCCATTACAGCACAGTGAAATCAAAGGGTCAAGGGGAGAAAACTATCAAGCCTCATTAAAATGTCTACATCAGCCTCCAAATGGCTGTATTATCACAGCACCTATCACAAACAAGAGCATTTCCATCATAAACATAACTCATAAACATCTGCAACTTCAGAGAAAGAACATTAAGCGAGGCAGAGTCCAGTTCCTACTGGTATTCAGCAGGGGATAAAGAGGAAAAAACAAGAGAAACTAAGATAAATCTGTCGGGTTTTTTAATTCTAATATATCACTGCCAGAGGTAACATGGCAGATTTACTTAGACAGGGATTAATGTTTACAATCAGTTCATCGAGCCATCACGCTGTTAGAAGAGATCACAGAGCACAAGCAATAATCTTAAACTCGCTGTAATGATCCACACAGCTACAATGACCTCAAAGTGATCCCCTAAATCATGGGGTTAGTGATCATAATCTGAGAATATTCATTAACAAATCTGAAGACAGATGGCTAAATGTATAGCCAGATCAGATCTTAAAGTTCCTGAAAAACACACACAAATAAAATAGCAATAACCTCCGGACATAATCTTGAGAGAAATACTCAGTTGGGCACTTTAAGCAGCAGGTAAATTATATAATAAAATAACTGACTATTCTTTACCACTAAATAAATAAACACAAATTATTTAATAATGTTTCAGTTAATCAGTTAATTTATTCTGTTGGCATTAGGATATCCAGAAAATGTTGCCCGTAAAACCATTTTTTCCGTAAAACCATTCGTTCTAAACAAAACTCCTGAAAGAATAAAATACAGTACTGGAAGAAAGGCAAATATTTTGTTGGCTGTTATATAGCTTGTAGAAACCCATGCTTGGCCAGCACAGTGAAAACTATTACCCAAAGGCTCTGCCCATTTAGTTGTGGAACATGGAGTAAAAAGGTTGCCAAGTCTGCCTCTAGACTCACTGTCATAACATGCATTAATGCATTTTTATACTACGCAAACATACATATATGATTGATGGGACTGCATTCAGTTCTTCGTGAATGAAACTAAATAAACTGCTCATGCAAAAATTGATAGAGCTTTTATAATTTTTCAAAACAAAATATTTATCAAAACATGTATAATATGTTATGTTAATCTTTGACATTACTATTTTCTCAAATACCACAATCGAGGTTATGTTATAGTATCTCTTAGTACTACTTCTGTATTATTCTACTATATGTATTATAATATTGTGTAATATACACTGCTGTTCAAAACTTTGAGGTCATTTTTTTCTATTGCTCACCAAGTCTGCATTTAATTGATAAAACAAGCAGTACAACAGTAATATTATTACATTTTAAAATAACCGTTTTGTATTTAATATATTTTAAAATTTTATTTATTCCTCTGATCATTACTCCAGCCTCCAGTGTCACATGATCCTTTAGAAATTATTTGAATATGCTGAATTAGTGATCAAGAAACATTTCTTATTTTTATCAATAGTGAAAACAGTGCTTCTTAATATTTTTGTGAAATTATTATTTTTTTAATTTCAAGACTTTTACATTATATTACATTGCATTATATTATATTATATTATCGTAACTTAAGGCTACATGGGAAAACCAGAGCAATCTTTTGAAAATGTAGAAGTATGATGAAGAGATGTAGATGAAGAGAAGTATGAAGAATTATGTATTTATTGGTATTTCACAAGCTAAAGATTAAAGCTCTTTCCCCTGCCTGAAATGAAGCAACATTTCTAAACATGCCAGTGATTCAGCAAATTGAATGTTACCTTCAGCCAGTGTCACTCATGCAAACATGTGTTCAATCATGTCATAACTAAAACACAGCTTGCACACTGAATTAAACGTCATACAATTTTAAAAATAACATCATAAACAACATAAAGCAGAAGTATGGGGTAACTCAGACTGAGATTTCCCTGGAGAAGACCAGGGAAGCACTCAACCGTGGAATGTAAATTTCACGCTATCTGAAGACCTCTTCAAAAATCCACTTTGTTTTGGTTGCATGAAGAGTTAAGTGAGATTCTGTAACGATAATGTTTTTGCTGTGTTCCTTCACTTGCAGTCAAGCACAGTGCCCAGTCACGTTGCTTCGACAAGTTATGACTAACAAACACTTAAACCTAGCCAACTCATTTGGTTAAAAGGATGGTGGAGGCCCGTTTTTTTTTTCCATTGTTATGGAAATACACCAGCAGTCATGCAGAATAATAGAGTGTTTACTAAATGAACGGTAAACATCACTGCACCTGCACGTGTAAAATAACCTCCAATCTGGGAATGGCTGTGAAGATGTGTTTCTTAACATCCAGTTTTTACTAAGAAGCTTTGCTTAGTGGAAATGCCTTAATTTCTGTCAAGAAATAGTAACCACCTCAAAAATATGTGACAAAATAAGTTGAAATGGATCCTACATGATCCACAATGTTAAAAGCATTGACTATTCCTTGACAGTTACAACAATGTGGTGCATTTTAGCAACAACTCCTACATTAGGAGCTTATAAAGTGAAATACAACAAGAGAGATCAGAGAACATATCAGAGAGAAAGATTTCCAGAAGGTTGTGCTAAAATACAAAATATAGTTAGCTATGTTATGTCTAAAGGTACAATATTTGAATTGAAATGTAATTTCATATATTACTGCAACTTACCATTTAACTCCTTAAATTACAAGTGGTAAATGAGGTTGAAGAGCTCTGAAGCAATTATATTAAATCACACCATCTCTGGTGGAGGTCTGGGCACTCTGTGTAAGACTAAAGAGGGAAGTACAGCTCTTGTGCCAGTATATGTGACCTGTGCCAAGTCCTTGAGCTGACTGCCAACGAAACAACCAACCAAGTGGCTTTGTCCAAGTGTCTGAGCACAATGACTACTGATGCCAATCAATTGTAAGATTGGCAATAAAACTGTAGCAGGTGATATCTGACAGAAACTAGTAGGTTGCAGTGTTAGAGAGCAACTAAAAGTAGTAACCCTAATAATTTAACTACATTATTAGGGAGCATAAAATTACCTCAGCTTTTTTAAAAACTGTAGACTGTAATATAAATGTAAGTTTTCCAACAAAAAAAAAAGTGTTTTTTTAATGCTATACTGTTACTTGTACACTGTCCTGCTTCGTTTGAGTTAGCTTCTTTTTGTTAGCATTTTGCAGTGGAGCTCAACATTTATAAAAATCCTTTTGTATCCTTTTCAGTACAAAGCTACTTTTTTCAACAAGTAACGATGTAGATTTTTTAAATGCTACACTGTTACTTGTGTTTTTCACTTGTTCCATTTTGATTCATTGTAGTCGTTTGGTTAGCATTTTGCAGTGTAGCTTAGCGTTTTCAAAAACAGTGTAGCCTTTCCAGTTCAAGTAATGGTGTAGAATTTTTTTATGCTACACAGTAGCTTGTATTTTTCTTTTTAATTGTAGTTAGCTTTTTTTGTTAGTATTTTTCAGTGTAGCTTACTGGTTTTGTAACAGTTTAGCATGACCAGTAATCTAATGTTATTACTTCAAATTATGAGTAGCTTATAGCGTGGCAAGCTACAGTTTCAATGTAGCTTCCTTAACACTCATCTATTAAAAACACACTTGGATTACTTGACCAAAGGCTTTGTCTTCAGGCAGACACAATTTAGCTTTCCCTGCGTCAGCTCTACTACATGGAAATCCTGTTTAAGACAATCTTCACATTGAACTGATTTAGTACTGGCAGTCAATGAAGATTCTTTGTTGAGAAGCAGATGGAGCATCATGAGACAGAAGCAGATGGAGACCGAGTCACAGCACAGGGAAGCTCATACACACTGAACATTAAAAGATCAGCTGCTTCGGCCTCAATGCAACACCAACAAGTACAAAAATCCCAGCATAATTTAGTAAATCTATTCACTTAGCCACAGTCTGTATATTCCTACCACAGGTTTTCGAATGGTGTAGAATAGTTACTTTGGGAAATGATTCTGGCCATTATTAAGTAAAATAAATGTTCAATATAAAACAAAAACAACATATTAGACCTGAGAAAAGACTGAAACCATAAAGTTGCGATGTAACGGAGGTAGCAACAGATATTTTTTCTGTATTGTGACGTACATCTGAGTGAAATGGATTATCTAAAAAGAAACCAAATACAGGTTGGGGACTTTCCATCGTTTGTAGATTAGATGGAGGCAGATCTGAATGTGAGCTTGCAGTCGATTGTAAGAAAGGTGCAGGGTTTAAGTGGACTAAATAATAGGAGAAGTCCGGTATACGTCACACCTGTCATTTCACCAGAAGATCGAGTTATAAAATTTGATTGATCAAAATCATTAAAATCATTCACAATAAGATCAAAAAAGATAAAGGGTGAATTTCCATTTCATGCTGACTTTAACTATATAAGCGACTTTTCCATAACACCTTAACTAATATCACATAGAAAATTCTGGGTCAACTGCTTGCAGTGTTAGGACATGCACTCAAAAAATGAACTTTCACTGTTGTTAGTTGCACTCAAATCATCCTTGTTCACATTACTTCAAAAACTCATGTAACTAAACAAACTTAAATTTACTGAGTTGTTTCTACTAAAAATTTGTATTTTCAGCTTTACTTAATACGTGTTTGTTCGGTCAACTTAACATTGCTGAGTGAAACGAACAAACTGGGTAGTGGATCTGTAGTTCCCAGCATGCTTTGCAAGGGACTGCATTAGGAGAGTAAATTTAGGTATTAAAGTGTTGTGTTTTTCAGTAAAGGGAATGTTGTTGTTAGTTTATGTTAGTGTTTAATGTTCAGTTATGTTGGACATTAAGAGGAGTTTCTGTAATTGTGTGGTTACCATTATACAGAAGAGGGGTGCCTTTGTTTAGGCTGTGGGCACTCATATACACACATTTATTGGATGGAATTCTTGCCCTCAATTAAATTAAGTTTGTCCAATGAGTTATTTTTGAATTTGTTTCTAAAAATATGCTTGTTATTTAATAGTTTTCCACTTACACTTGTAGAGCAAATAGTTCATTTAATAAGGTAAATTACATTGATATATGTGTTCACCTAACATGATAAACTTTTATAAATTTAACATAACATTATTAAGTAAACTGCACATATAAATAGTATGTAACAGTGACAAATTCAAATGGTTTGTATTTACTCAACGACATTTTGTCAGCTTTACTTGAATTTCTTTTGTTCATGTAACTAAATTGTTATTTGTAAAAATTACTCAATATAGTTGCATGGGAAGTACAACCTGCATGATGTTCATTTTTGCCCCATACCAGGATCTGGTTTGAAAAAAAAAACGTTCTCCTAGTTTTCTGTCTCGGAACTGTTCTCTCTCTCCCTTATGACTTTTTCCATTTAAATGTTTTTTAAGGAGTGTCTGTGGGTTTCTTACATTGCACTTGCACATTGGAGTTCCCTTCATCTGGATTTGAGTGCGGCAGCAGCTATATTTGTGATGGGTTGCTCTTTCAGAATCATTTCAAAAGAGCAATTATTTCAGATTGCTCTTTTCCTCCACCACCCACAGATAGAAATGGTAATTTTTTTTTATGATAATTATCATCTCTAAACATCTTTATAACAACAACAACAACAACAACAAAACAACAGCAAACTGAAAATCTACTATAACTATATTGAACATGGAGGGTTAAAAGGGACACAAATAAGAGGTGCCAGTTTAAAGGAGCAGGATCAGTAGAAGGCAGTATGGTATATGTTGTAACCAGATTGTGAAAAAAGATTATACCATAAATACTATATCATGTCTGTAGTATTTAATAATGTTACCATTGTATCTGCTCCACTCTTTTTCAGAACACTGGTTGCAAAAATATAAGCACAAATCCAATCTCTCTGCATGAGACAATTACTGACGATGAAACATCCACAGACATGCAGACATTTTACATGATGGATAGAGACAGGAGAGAGCAGTAGTGCGGTTTCTCAAAGGACTGATTTAGCCTTCAGGCCTCACCAGCTGATGCTCTTTGGCCACATTTACTTTACAACCCACAAACGTGTAAGCAGGAAATGGCACATGGATTCCGATATTCTCAGATCAGTTTCAACACTCATTCATTCATTGAGTACACTCACCTAAAGGATTATTAGGAACACCATACTAATACTGTGTTTGACCCCCTTTCGCCTTCAGAACTGCCTTAATTCTACGTGGCATTGATTCAACAAGGTGCTAAAAGCATTCTTTAGAAATGTTGGCCCATATTGATAGGATAGCATCTTGCAGTTGATGGAGATTTGTGGGATTTGTGGGATGTTGAGCTCCCGTTCCACCACATCCCAAAGATGCTCTATTGGGTTGAGATCTGGTGACTGTAGGGGCCATTTTAGTACAGTGAACTCATTGTCATGTTCAAGAAACCAATTTGAAATTATTCGAGCTTTGTGACATGGTGCATTATCCTGGTCATAAAGGGATGGACATGGTCAGAAACAATGCTCAGGTAGGCCGTGGCATTTAAACCATACTAAGGGGCCTAAAGTGTGCCAAGAAAACATCCCCCACACCATTACACCACCACCACCAGCCTGCACAGTGGTAAGGCATGATGGATCCATGTTCTCATTCTGTTTACGCCAAATTCTGATTCTACCATCTGAATGCCTCAACAGAAATCGAGACTCATCAGACCAGGCAACATTTTTCCAGTCTTCAACTGTCCAATTTTGGTGAGCTCATGCAAATTGTAGCCTCTTTTTCTTATTTGTAGTGGAGATGAGTGGTACCCGGTGGGGTCTTCTGCTGTTGTAGCCCACCCGCCTCAAGGTTGTGCGTGTTGTGGCTTCACAAATGCTTTGCTGCATACCTCGTTTGTAACGAGTGGTTATTTCAGTCAAAGTTGCTCTTCTATCAGCTTGAATCAGTCGGCCCATTCTCCTCTGACCTCTAGCATCAACAAGGCATTTTCGCCCACAGGACTGCCGCATACTGGATGTTTTTCCCTTTTCACACCATTCTTTGTTAACCCTAGAAATGGTTGTGCGTGAAAATCCCAGTAACTGAGCAGATTGTGAAATACTCAGACCGGCCCGTCTGGCACCAACAACCATGCCACGCTCAAAATTGCTTAAATCGCCTTTCTTTCCCATTCTGACATTCAGTTTGGAGTTCAGGAGATTGTCTTGACCAGGACCACACCCCTAAATGCATTGAAGCAACTGCCATGTGATTGGTTGATTAGATAATTTAATTAATGAGAAATTGAACAGGTGTTCCTAATAATCCTTTAGGTGAGTGTATGTGGAATTAAATCTGATATGAATTGGATACATGTATTTGCATCTACCCGTGTATGCGGACAGATCATATATTCCCCTGAGTCGTACGTCATTGAAAAAGCGACGGTGGAGAATGACGTCATCTCAGGTGGACAGGACACCAACCACAGCAATCATTGCTACATGCACCTAGGCTGCAACAAGGGCTCTCCTCTTTTTTCTCCGCTTTAAGAGACCAATGTTTTGCTGACCTTTAAGGATGGTGCGAAAAGCAAAAACTTGTATCATCATTTCGTCTGTGTCTATTACAAATCGCGCCATTTTTACTTCATTTTTAAAATGTAATTTATTCCTATGATGGCAAAGCTGAATTTTCAGCTTCATTAATCCAGTCCTCAGTGTCACATGATCCTTCAGAAATGTCTAATATGCTAATTTTTTTAAACATTTTAAAATATATTCAATTAGAAAAAATCCGGCCTTGGTGAGCATAAGAGTACAGTGGCGCATTGCTGCCACATAAATATTATTTTTCCCACTCAAATATGTTGTAATAACGAGATGCCGTTTTAACAACATCTTTGTAATAACAAGATATGTCGTAAAAATGTATGTTGTTAAAACTATATATTTTTCATAATAACGAGATGTGTCGTTAAAATTACATATTTTCTCGTTATAACGAGACACATTGCTAAAACGTAATATTTTTCTGCTAATAACGAGATGTTGTATAATTTTAACGTCATAACGTCTCATTATTACGAGAAAAGATGTCGTTATTACGACATAATTGAGTGGAAAAAATAATATGTATAATATGTATGTGGCAGCAATGTGCCACCATAAAAGAGACTTCTTTCAAAAACTCTTCAAAAATTCTATTGTTTACAAAAAATACAGCTACTGTTTGCAACAAAAAGTGTCAAATCAAATGCTGTACCACCAGCAACCAGCTATTAGTGACATAACTAAACCCTCTTGGCTTAAAATGTGTGGTGATCAAAACTGTACTGCTCGTTAAACACTCGGAATAAATGTTATGAATTATGTTACATGAATAGCGCTCAGCAATATCACAACATTCTGCTTTGCTTCCCACATTGCGTGGATGACTGTTTTTCAGTCTCTAATACTGAAGGCAAGTCTTCTGAGGCATGTCTACATTTATCCGGATGCATATGTATATTTTTCTCTACATTTTGGCCTCCTGTCCACATTGTGACAGTGCTTTGTCCTGTGAAAACTGAGCTTTTTGAAGATGCTTTCCCAAGAGGATAAATTTGAAAACACTTTTTTTGTGTTATAGTGTGGACTGTGAGGTATTTGAAAACAATGATATCTATGTTTATACCGGGATTGTTGTACCTGCCATAATAATAATGATGATGATAATAATAATAATAATTATTATTATTATTTATATACAAAGTTCATATATATATATATATATATATATATATATATATATATATATATATATATATATATATATATATATATATATATATATATATATATATATATATATATATATATATATATATATATATAAACTTTGTACAATCTTCATATTACACTCCTGAAAAGAGAAGTGAAAAAAAAAACATTAAAGCAATTGCATTTTAGACCATACATGGAATGACTATTTTAAGTGCAAACTGAACGCACCAGTTGTGGTAAAATATATTTCTAATAAAGTGTAATATGTCTTTTGTTACATTTCACTCATGTGCAGTAAGCTTATTTAAGCATTTTCAGATGTTTCAGTGTGGAAGAGCAACTTTTGGAAAGCACTAGTGTGGATAGAGAGTGTTTTGAAACGAAAATGCCAATTTGAAAAGTATCCGGATTAATTTAGATGTAGCCTAGAGGATCACACAAACTCAACACATATTTCAGGGCAGCTACACAATGACTTCTGCTCAGATTCTGCTGATTTGTTCTCTTGCCCCATTCTCTTTCCTGATGCTCGCTGCTGATGATAAAAATCAATGGAACCTCTATTGTCTACAGCAGCAATGTAATGAAACCTAATCAGGATGACTCATCTTTGGGACAGGGACAGAGCAGCATGGGGTTCACAGCCATTGTCAGTATATAACTCATCTGAAGCCCAGTTACACATGAATGGTCTCCATATCAAATGACTGAGGAACTTAATTGCCACCAATGTGGCTACATCTATAAAAAAATCTGTTTATACTATTATTTAACAGAGAATTAAGCTTTAATGTAAAGTTACTAGTTTTAAACACATAATATATCTATATCCCCTTTAAAACGGTGATCTTGGTCTGTCCCAACTTCTCAACTGTATCCAACAATTAAAATCATACAAGCGCATATAATTTGCAATAATCTATTGAATTAGTATTCGAGTCATTGTAGTAAAAAATATATGTAATTATTAACTAATATTAATTAGCAAAGGAATAATTTTGTGCACATGTATTTCTACAGTATGATGGGAAATAATCTTGTTTCAAATTCCCAAATAATTTGTATTACTCTTTATTTTTCCAAATTACAATTAATTTATAGGAAATACACATGTATTAATAACAATCAGTTGTTTGATTTAATTAAAAAAACTGTCTATTAAGACTGTTAAGTCTTGCATCACCATTTACGGGTCCAAACAATCTATCAGACACCAAAAGCAAACAACAAATAGTGCTAATATACACTCATGATGTGATGTAATACTGCTGAAAAAGTAGTAATCTCAGATGGCTAGACAGTGATTCATCTTTTTGGAATCGTTAAAATATAAGTGTCCTGGACTCCGTGAGCCCGAACACTGTCTACACTGTTTCTAAAAGCTTATCTTAAATGTGTGATATGAATAAACAATGTCCATAACAGCTATTAAGATGGTATTTTTAACTGAAATAAGTAGAGGCTTGGACCCGAACAGTATTCCTTACATCACGACTTAAAAGTGCAGTAAGCGATTTCTGAGAAACCAGTGTTGCTAACTATTTTCAAAGGAAAGAAGCCTGCCTAAACAGTAACTAGATGACATCAATTAGCATATTCGTGACATCATTACGTCCTTCTGCATTCTGTCTGCATGCGTTTTCTCTCCTAATCCATGCTCACATACTGTATTTTGATATCATATAGCCGAATGTCCGATAAAGCTGTTCTCAATTCCTTCATATTTCTGTCAGACATCAGAACAAGTATGATACAGTGAATTAATAATTTTTTTAAGTTTAAAGTTTATTATTGTGTTTGAATATGTACAATGTACAGTCTCTAAATAAATTATCTGAATTCAGAGAGTTCGGAAACTGGATGAACGAAAGCCCTGTGATAGTGAGTTATGCAAGTGATAAGCACACAAGAAGAATGGAAATCAAAATGGTCAAACTAAATTCTTAAAATATAAATCAAAAAAGAAGCAAATTGGTCTATGACAACACTGCATGCTCATGTCAGCTGACGTGCGGTCAACAGAATGTGCTGCTGTTCCTCTCAGCCACTTAATGAACAGGGTAAACCCAGAGAGAGGTGTGACTGCAGGGGGAAAACAAGACCTCGCGCTCGCAGGACTAGTGACAATTGGAAAGTTACTAAGGTTTGTCCAAAAAGTCACTAGATTTGTCGCTAGGCGCTTTTTTGAAGAAAAAAAAAGTCCGGTCTGAAAAGTCGGCAAGTTGGCAACACTGTGTAAAAAGCTATTGAAAGTGTATCGGGCCGAGCAGCACAACACACTTGTAGCCAATCAGCAGTAGGGGGTGTATTAGTCTCACGTAGCCAGACCTTCAGACTGACGGCAGAAGGTCTGGACTCCATAGCAGCTTTCATTAGCCAAGGACCACCCAGAGGCCGTCTGACTGACATGTAAAGCAACCACAGTTTGTTTTGTTCCACGTCATGTTTAGGGGCATGAAAATGTAACGACAATGTCCCGACAATAATAAGAGACTGGTGTGTGAAACTCTTAAACGAACTTCACATACTTTTGAAAATCCAGTGTTTAGTTAATCCTGATAATCGCTCATTTTCAAAGTTGTAAACAACGTCTTTCTTCTTCCATGAGGGGGTGTGGTATCACGGTATCTTTGTTTCGAGGTGGGCCGTTGCGTTGCATTTACATGGGACGTCTCATTTACTTTGAATGGGTGACGTCCATTGTGTCTGTCCGTCACTGGTGTTGTTCGCGGCAGAAGTTGAAAAAAACATTCAACTTTTCAAGCACCAATGCAGGCGTCAGCCAATCACAGCTCCTATGCAAATACCCTAGCACAGACTCTAACCAATTGCATTCATGCAACACCGGAAAAGTAATGTGATTGGCTGTTGTCACCATGACGGCCTGATGCGCACCAAGCTTCAGACACACCATCTGTCAATCGTCAACGCCCCGCGTGAATGCAGCATTAAAGAATGCGACACACAGGTCTGCCGGATATCCAGTATAATTCAACCAAAAGATGACGACTTCGTGGGCGTGACGTCTGAGGCTGAGACTAGAGGTGAGACTAGAGGTGTATACACTCATGAAAGATGGCTGAGAGACATTACAAAAGAGAAAAGGTCAGAGGAATATCACGGGAAGAAGAAGGGTTATGATCAGGCAAAAGCTACAGGACCCACGTTAACATTAGAAAAGCTTTCTAGTGCTGGAGAAACCTAAGTGGAAAGGCGTGAATATTGTAATCCTCACATAATGAATTGGATATAAAGCAACTTAAAATTAATAATAATAATTTGACCTTCTTAGGTTGATAATCAACAATGCCACTTCACCAATCATTTGTTGAACTAGAATAATTATTTAAGAGTTTTAGACCCTATTGTGTACCCTATTTCTGTAAAATGGCATTATCAAAGCCCTTTTTAGTAAAACACACTCATGTCTACATTCATGTTTATTATTGGTTTTAGAGCAGTTCATGGTCATGCTCTAGCTACTAATGCAGCCAGTCAGCTCTGAGTGGCTCAGCACCATATCTGCCATGGTCCAGCCCACGGTGAGAAGCACAGCTCATTCAGATGAGTCATCTCACAGACAGGCCCTAACAGACGCCAGACCCCAACACACGCCTGCACAGATCCAGTTAAAGCCATGCAGTATTCATGTGTAACTATTTAGATATCTAAAACATATATGATTAAATAACATGGTCGGAAATACATTTCCTATCCATGTGGAAGAAATTCTATCACAAACAGACAGGCATCAACGGTCCTTTCTCTCTAATGAGTCATATACTGTATGTGTCTTGATGACACATGCTCTTTCCTGTTATATCATAGCCAAGGTCCATCCAGAAGGTACTTAATCTGTCCTTCCTGCAATAGAACTAATGCTTTCAATCATCAACCCACTAAGAGCGCAGTGGCAGGACAATAAATTGCTTTTTCCCTCTAAGGCAACACTACTGTTTGCATAACAGGGCTCTGTAGGCTCATATACTGAAGCATACACATTCAAGTCACCTTCATTCAAACCAAGAAACCATTTCACATAATGACAGGATAATATAACTGAAGTTCACATTCACATACAGGGTATTATGTACCATTTTTAGAGGGTACACTAGTGAGTCCTGGCTCACGCTGTGCCCTAAGGTAAAACCAAACCAAATGGATGAAGAGAAAACAAAAAATGTTTGCAGTCTGAATGAGCATGACACTTCTGTTCACATACACGGTTTGAAGGTTTGGAAGGGAAACAGGAAAAGGAATGCATAAATAAGCAATGGAAGCAAATCAATAAAAAAATAATAATGATAACTACTCTTTTCCTGTCAATCTTTATTTATTTAATTGCTTCCTCTTCCTGCGTTATTTAGAGATAACGCAATCTTGTATTTTCAGTCAGCATTTCAAGTTGTGTCACAAGCTGATTATGAACTGACAGCCTGTCTACTGTGTTACTGTTTACCATAAAAAAAATCATTTGGAAATGATACGTTTGGAAATTTTGTTGAGAATTCACTCAGAATTTTGTTTTTATTTCTATGGTATTCGCAAATAAAAATTGGCTGAATTGTAGTAAAACTGAAAGACATTCAATAATTCAGAATCAGATGTAATAATTATATTTAAATATAAGCTGTAGCTTTCATAATCTGGTGTATTTTTGATTGTTTTGGCTAGCAGTTCTGAATGGCCTGTAACTTAAACATTGAGTTAAAACATTCATTTAAAAGCCCTGCCTGTAGCCTTTTTAAAGTGCAAACCAGCAGAAAAAGAGGAAGGAAGCAAGATGATCCCCCTCCTATACTGTAAACAGGAAATTATTTGTGAAGTATTTATATTATCCTGCTCTGTGCTGAGTGTCTTCCCTAGCACATTTATCACTTTACTTTGATTAATGAAACTGACCTCAAATGAGTAAATAATTATGAAAATGTTTGTATACGCTATAGTAAACTAATAATATAACTTTTTTTGTGGTCATACACATTGGGGTCAATATAAAGAAATCACAACTTTATTCAGCAAGGATGCATTAAATTGATCAGAAGTGACAGTAAAAACTTTTATATTGTTCCAAAACATTTCAAATTCTTTGTTGTTCTTTTGAATGTTCTATTAATCAAATAATCCCCCAAAAATTAAAGTTTCCAGTTCCACAAAAACATTAAGAAGCAAGACAATTTTCAGCACTGATAATTTTTTTTTTAAAATATTTGTTTATTTGTTCTTATTTTATTACTGTTTACTGTTGTGGTATAAAAATTGGAATAGAGAATTGCAAAATTTCACTGAAATTACATGTAACCCACACGTATTTTCATTAGATGATGTTAGGCGCTATTAATCATGATTAATTACAGAAAAATGTGAGATCAATTCGGTTATTTTTTATCGATTGACAGCACTAGAATAAACGAATAATGTTATATAAATTTACTATCACCATGATCAGCCCGTTTCTTCCATTATTGTGCATGTCAGTCCCCCTATTTCTCTCTCATTTGTTTAACCATGTAGCTTTTAGGGGCAAATGAGGAAATAGGGATGTGTTAATCCAGGGTCATATTTGGCAAACAGGTCTAATCTGAGGCATCTGCAACAGAACAAAGACCCCCCCCCCCACACACACACACACACACACACACACACACACCTTTGAGATCACATGCATACAATGCGCCAACTGTTAAAACTGCATAAATAATATGCCACAATAGCTAGACAAGGTAAATCCTGTGAATTGCTGTCATAGAATGATAGACTCCTTCACATTTAGAAAAAAGTAGTGTGATTTCTAGCTTCAAATATCATGTGTTTAATATTTTTTCCAATATATTTAAAACTGCTGTCCGTAACTTTTTTTGTGTTCAAGATTTACAAAAATGATATAATGAGAATGTACAACATGAATACATTTTCCAAACTGTGTTTTTGTCTTCCCCTGAATCATTATGGGACACTTATAATAAGTGTTTATATTGGAACTATTTAAGACCGGTCAGGTGATAACCGCTGCGGAGGAGCACAGCCCCTGTGTGACTCGCCATAGACATAAACAGAGAGAAGTAGCTCCAAATGCAATATTCTTCCGCAAGACGCATGCAGTTCTGTTTATTAACCGTTAGAGCGCAACAAGTTACGGACTGCAGCTTTAAATTTACATGATGGAACTATTAAAATAAAGCATGCAATAACACAACCATTGGTCACTTAAGCTACACTTAAATGTAATGTCTTTTTGCATTAGATGACAAAATATAAAACTCAATGACCTTGAGTTTTGATACTTTTTCTCAGAACAAACTTTTCTAACCTAACTTTCAACCAACTGGTGTCACAGTAATTTTTAATGAAGGTGTGAAGTCAATTCCACTCAAGTTCACACAGGTGTATTTCAGTGTCCAAATAGACCTGTGTTATGTGCTCAGTGTAGATGTACAGATAATATTCTGGCTTCCACCACTTTATGAAATAATATAACACAGTATCCTATACAAGCTAATGTAAATTTACACAGTCGGAGAACTGATACTTTCTGAGAGCACATCAAATCATATTTTGTCAACTATCCATACTACAAAATCTATAGTCCCCGTCTGAATACATACATTTTCATTGATTAGCTAAACAAAACATAATTAAGAATACAACACATCTCTGCCAGCTTCAAGCACCACCATTCAATATGACAATATGTAACTATTTATACACTGCACACTCTTGTATTACTTAAAAAACTGCATTCCACGTGTACATGTATCGCTCTATTCCTTATACGATCTTCTAAGGTCATAGGGCTGGAGCCTATCCCAGTTTCTAAATAATTTAAACAATTTATAAACTCATATACTCAATCATGCAATGAGTCCAGCTTCATTCCTTATTTTGTAAAGTTCATCTTAGTTCTTTGACCAATCTATTGTTGTCATTGAACAAAGGCGCTCATTCTTCAACGCATGGAGTGTTTCTGTAGTAGGGGGCGGGGAGAGTGTTATCACAGTGAACTGAACGCCTAGTGGCTCTTTTGATGTGCAGACAGACACGGGCACTGCAAAAAAAAAAAAGAAATCATACAAACTGCACATGTACATAATGTTCTCAATGTTGTCTGTATTCTATTTAGCCTATTTCACATTAATAATTGGTCCACAGTTGTTGGGCCTATGCAGAATATATATATACACTCTATGTCCTGAAGCAAAACCAATTAAGAACTACATTTTATATATGAATCTAAACTTCTCTCCTTGCACCTTCTCAATGTGTGGACCCCCGTCTATGCTTTTTATGTATTATTAAAGTACTGTCGGATAAGACCAGGATGCTCCCAACATTATGGGACAGTGAGAATATCTCTTTCAACTTCGGCAGATGCCAAGGCACTGTTTGCTTTAGCCTGCTGGGAAATACTGCTCCAGCTCAACTCCAGTTACTGCCAAAACAACCAGAGCCGGCCTCTGTCTCGCCACAGTACAGTGTGCGCCCTTTAACATACTGTCTGTGTTCACTGTTCACTTCCTCTTATTACATCTTGCAAATATGAAATTTGTATTTCCTTTGTCACTAATGCGCTCTCTCTCTCTGAGCCTCTCAGAATGGGCTGTACAATTAAAGCTACAATATGTAATTTTTTGCCGCTAGAGGTCGCTTATTCAAAACAAAGGCATAACTTGATGATGCCTTGATTTCAGAGATTTTATTATGCCGCAGATGACCACTTCTGCTTCTTCCGGTCATGTGTATGTGGGGTAACGCAGTACTGTTTTATCGTATTAGATACATTATTCGAGTGTGTTGAAAGTTATTTTATAATGCTACTCTGTGAGTTCACTCTGCGGCTACTATGAGACACTTGTTGCACACTTGTTGCATGGTAAAACATTGTACTCGCTGTAAATAAAGAAAACAGGATTTAAACTGTGTTGAGCTATATAACAATGATTAGTTTTCTGTCGATGAATGCATCCAAACAGTTGCTCACCTGTCTAATAAACATCAACGGAACAACGGAAATCGAGGGTAATGCGGGAATGATGTCATTGATAGGCGACGCACGGACACGGTCCGTGTCCTGGTTCAAATTGCTTATTTCTCTGTATTTAAACATTCTTGGAAACATTTGGGATAATGTAAGTACACAAGTCAACTAAATATATGTGGTTCTAGTGGTTTTGTGATATTTTAATCCAATATTATATGAAATTATATTATTATATTACAGTGGGGCAAAAAAGTATTTAGTCAGCCACCAATTGTGCAAGCTCTCCCACTTAAAAAGATGAGAGAGGCCTGTCATTTTAATTTTTTGGAGCCCCAGATCGAGGGAGATTATCAGTGGTCTTCCATTTTCGAATAATTGCTCCCACAGTTGATTTCTTCACACCAAGCTGCTAACCAATTGCAGATTCAGTCTTCCCAGCCTGGTGCAGGTCTACAATTTTCTTTCTGGTGTCCTTTGACAGCTCTTTGGTCTAGGCCATTTTGGTGTCTGATTGTTTGAGGTTGTGGACAGGTGTCTTTTATACTGATAACGAGTTCAAACAGGTGCCATTAATACAGGTAACGAGTGGAGGAAGAGGAGCCTCTTAAAGAAGAAGTTACAGGTCTGTGAGAGCCAGAAATCTTGCTTTTTTGTAGGTCATCAAATACTTATTTTCCACCATAATATGCAAATAAAATCTTTAAAAATCAGACAATGTGATTTCTTGTTTTTTTTTTTTTCTCATTCTGTCTCTCATAGTTGAAGTGTACCTATGATGAAAATTACAGGCCTCTCTCATCTTTTTAAGTGGGAGAACTTGCACAATTGGTGGCTGACTAAATACTTTTTTGCCTCAGTACATATCATACTTCATGTTTGTTGGCTTGGCTGAAGAGTTTGCTTTATATTACATAAACAAAATAATGACAAGTCACATTAAGAAAGACCTATGCACATGCTATTACTCCCAGCATCATTCTGTAGGCCTCCTACACAAAGTAACAAATAAGCACTCAAGCTAGTCTTTACTCAATTTAATATATTCATTAAAAGTAGAGCAAGAGGACATAATGGAATTATTCTTTAACAACTCCCACATGGCACATTGACAAAACTCCCCAGATACTCTAATAGACTACAGGAAACTATTTTACCATATTTCTCAGTATGATGCATCGTCTTAATGCTGTCTTACCAACTAGAATAGCAACAATTTTGCAACAGTTAACACCAACATACTTTGGAATCAACAGCAATATCAAGATGGCAAAAATAAATTGGGAGGGGAAAACATTATTCATTACACAACAAACCCTAATATTTCCTGCATAGTACTGATCTACCTTCTACACAAATAATATTGGTATTACTGCTTTACAACTAGTACAATTTTTACTAGTAAAGTATTATGTGCAGCTCTTTAAAATCTATGCATTTTCTACAAGGTTAATTTTATCACCATGGAGAAATTCTGTAAAAATCCATTCTTGTATCCCTAACATGGGGTTGGGTGGAGCCAAATCTCTGCTGTACAGGAAATACTAATCACTACCACTGACACTATTTCAAGCAGTCTATATGGCAGCCCTTCTATTTAAAAGCTCAGTCTAACCCCACCCAGACATTTCCAGGGTCACCAGCAATTGATGTCAGCTGAGCAGAGAAGTCACATAATGGTTAGAGAAATGGGCTAATTGTTGTGGATGGTGGTGATTATTAAGGAACCAAAGAAATAATGAGCAACAGCATTTAACGGTTGAAAATGTGGTTACTACAGCACGTGTGCGCTTAATTTGCATGAGGACATTTAGACTGCACTGCATGCCACTGAGTTAGCAAAAGAGCAACAGCTGAATCTTGAAGATATGATAAATCAAAATTATAATCTTATTAATATGAACTTCTTATAATATCTTTGGAGTCCAGCTTTTGTAATACTCAAGTATCTCAAATTATCTGTTTTTGGAATTCATATAGCTGACATTCATGTTCAATGACGAGAAGGTTTGGGAAATCTGGGGCAGAGATGAGAGGATGGGAACAGGATAAGAGGAAAATCGTAGACTCTTACATGAGAAACCAATTACAGGGTCAATAATTATTTCAAAATATCCCTGTAACACAAGTTGCACAGTGCATTGACAAAATGAAAGGAAGAGGCAACAGAAATTTTAAGCGTGATGTAAACAAACACCTGATTTTTGACTCAAACCATCCACAAAAAGCTTTCAACTCTTCTCATCCGATGAGTATCTTAGTAGCCCAGCGTTACATGCATATTACCCTACTAAAACTATCTTTTTTTGCAATTCATCAAGGTAGATATGGCAACATCAACCGGACATGATTAGAGGTAAAAAATAGCTTGTGAGTCGAAGCAGGATGGAAGCATAATTTTGAAAACACCGGGTGAAGTGGATTACCTTCCTATTTTACACCTCCAGGTAATCCAGGCATGGCTAACCCCGCTAAGCCTGTGCTAGCCACACTTAGAGATTCAACTTTATGTCACAGCTATTTGAGGCTACAGTGATTGTCGCTGTCACTTTTTGCTACTGCGTTACCTAACACCTAAAGCCCTGAGATCTGTCACTTGCACAAGTTTGGTTTTCAACCATGATGGGGACCTTCACAGACTTATAGTTTTTATACTGAGCAAATCATCATTTCTATCTCCAAACCCTAAATCACATTCACAGAAACTATTCTGCAGTTGTAGGTTTTCAATAAGATATTATTTAATATTTAGGAGATTCCTCACAATATTTTGTGAGTGATTTTACCATCCTTGCAGGGACATTTGAGACCCAAAATGTAGGTAAAATCTGCATAATACAGTATTTGGCTGTAATATAATGTGCATTAACAGACCTAATATGTCATTCACACTGAATGAGGAAGTAGTTTGTTCTGACATTTCACATGCCTAAATAAATTGCTTAACACATGCTTGTAATCCAAACACAAGGGGTGGATGACACACATGTGCCATTTTACTCTAATCAAGGTTGTACAATCAAATTTGGATTAAATCCCCTCAACCTATGACTATTCATCATATTTCAACAGTTAGATTTGATCCAGCATGTTTGTACACCAGAAACCCCACAACTGTCCGTGCAAAAGGACAGATAACTGTGTTTGGGAGCAGGTGACATGATACCGAGTTTATCTGATCCATTGTTATAAATAAATGATACGTTCTCGTCAGGCCGACAGTTACATACAAACCTCCGTCACACATGTGAAACAAACCAGTTTTTCCCTCCAAAACACAGCTGACAGCAGCGTTTACATGCGCACACTGAATTGCACATACGAAAACCTCCCTTTAAAGAAACGGCCTTGAGCCGACACATGATTAAAAAAAGTGCGCTGCGTTACAGTATGATGTGTATGTGTGTGTGTGTGTGAACTACATATACAAAGAGAATTCTGAGGCGGCCAGCTGGGCACATAAGCCGTAACTGCAAAATCCAAATAATCCTTTACAAAGACAAGCCATCTAAAGGGGGGTGAGGCAAAAGCACAAAGAAAAAAAACAGCATATATGCCTGTTATTGTACATTAGAGTGGTTAAGTGTGTGTGTGTGTGTGTGTGTGTGTGTATACATATGAGATAAATTTACATGTGTGTGTGTGTGTTGATGTGTGTCTATGTTTGAGAGGGCCAGCACCGTCAGTTCTATATTGAGTTACCGGAATGTCAAGCCACTCAAAATAGCCGAACAGCTTATGGCATTTAAAGCAATCACACACCGGGCCGTACACTCAATGAGAGGCAAACAGGAGGTAATAAGATAAAAATAGACCAAGCCCTCACCTTCCATCATGATTGCAGATTTGCATTCCTCTATCTCCAAGGAGCCTGAAATGGGAGGAGGGGAGGAGAGAAGCCCCTGGTTACCAGATGGAGAGATGTAAAAAAACAGAGCACACTTCCAGCCTCCAAAACCCTTGGGTTTAAAGTCCCCGTGTCCCTCGTACGACGGGCCGTCGGATGTTTTAGGCCTCCGCGTTTAGGCCATGGATGCTGCTGCTAGTCACTGCGGCTGTGGTCTACACGATCACCAAAGGATGCTCAAAAGGGGGCAGGAAAAAAGCAGAGTGGAGAGAGACAGAGAGAGAAGGAAGAAGGGAGGGAGGGATGGGGAGAGAGCTGCTGGGAGGGAGGCTTGCTGAGGTCATCACTCAGCTCAGCCAATCCAGTGTGCACTGCCGCATGTCACATGGCGAGTGGTTCATCGCTTCTGTCAGTGTCCTCGCTGGGAATTCACATACTGTATGCAGACACACACACAAGCACACACGCAATTGCACACAGCTTACCTTGTTATGCTGCAGCATGCCGCTCCTGCCAGAACAGAAAGGAACTGAATTAATGGTGCGTTGGGTGCCACACAGCTAAATACAGGAAACTGTCCATGTTGAAAACACACACAGACTGAGATATGGTTTCTTCACAGTTACACGTTGAGGCTCATCTGGCGGCCCGCCTCTTTGCCTGCGTCTCTCTGTGACAAATCAATCAATGTGACATTACATCTGACAGAAACAGTAGCTGCCCCATGGAGGGAGGAGCCAGCACTCAATACACAGACTTGTGACAGAGGAGGAGGGGAGGAGAGAGAGGGGCTGAGTGTTTGTGTGAGGGCTGGTGATTAATTTTATATGAGGAGGTGGGTCTCCCCCTTTGGGTTACTAATGAAAAGACAAAAAAAGTTGGGTGGACCAACAAAAAAATGCTTCAGCATCAGCTGCAGTTCTGAGAAAATGTAAAAAAGGGGCAGATGATTTTGTGAGAAACATATGTGACTCAGTGTAATGAATTAAGTAATTAAAACAAAATAAAACTGTACAAGTAAATTTATATACACTACCATTCAAAGGTTCGGTAAGATTCTTTAATGTTTTTTAAAGAAGTCTCTTATGCACAACAAGGCTGTGTTTATTTGATCCAAAATACAGTAAAAGTCATATTGTGAAATATTACTACAATTGAAAAGCTGTTTTTTTATTTTAATTTATAAAAATTTATTAATTTACTCCTGTGATGGCAAAGTTGAATTTTCAGCATCATTACTCCAGTCTTCAGTGTCACATGATCCTTCAGAAAATATTAGAAAATGCTGATTTGGTGCTCAACAAACATATCACAGTTGAAAACCGTTGTGCTGCTTAATACTTTTGTGTAAGCCGTGATGTGATTTTTACCCTAAATTCTTTGATGAACAAAAAGTTTTATTTGAAATATATATATATATATATATATATATATATATATATATATATATATATATATATATATATATATGTATATTAATTAATCGACTGAATGCATACTTGCTGAATAAAAGTACTTTCTTTAAAAAAAATCTTACTGATGAACAGTAGTGCATGTAAAAATGTTATGATGAATTTAAATTCATTAAAAAAATATAAAAAAAATGTGTTGAGGGCAGTGTAACGGGCCAGCCAGGGGAAAAAATTATTTGCTTTTAGTAAGATGCCTTGGTAATTTCTGTATCTGCATCTAAAATAATGCAGCAGGATTGAAAACACAAATAACAAGACCAACAGAAATGGCAAGCGTATGAAAATAATTTATATGAGCATATGAATGTTTTATCAGTATTAAGTTGTTGTTTTAACCTGAGTATCTCTCCTTAAGAACAATAATAAAACAAATATGTGTGTATTCTGTGGCTATTCTCAACCCTGACACACACTTTTATTTTCAGTCAGGCTTGGATAAGACACATGAGACGCTGTTTCATTCTCAAGCCTCTGTTCACCTAAGTCATGCTCTGGTCCATGTGAGCATCTCTTCCCATTATCGCTGTCTGTCTCTAGCGCCCTCTGTCTGTAGTCTTCCGCCTGACTGAACGGACTAAAACATTTACAACAAAAGTTGAGAGTATAAAGGCCATAGTGACCCAGACATTGACAATTTTCCATTTCAGTTTTCAAATTACATTTAGCTTGTCCTCAATCCTGAAAATGTTACCAAATCCTTAGTTAGTATTATTCCTAATCAACACAGTCTGCCCTAATACAAAACACACCACCCTATTACAGCAGATGCTGCCTAAGAATATCTCCCCTCCCCCACTGCATCCATTTTACCCCATCTCTATAACCCCCTACACCTCCCAGTGGACCAGATCTTATCCTTCCAGAGTGCAGGTGCACATGTGTTTGTCTGAGTATTTACACGTTGCTAAATGAAGCCTTAAGGTCTAATCCTTATGTTAATTCATAAGCACAAACTGTAATTTTCCTGTAATTCACTTTGACATGATTTTATTCAGCTTGTCGTTTTTAGTCAGTAGTGCCAAGAAAACTGGCTGCTCTCATAACAGTGCAGTGAGAGAGAGAGTGAGAGAGAGAGAGAGAGAGAGAGAGAGAGAGAGAGAGAGAGAGAGAGAGAGAGAGAGAGAGAGAGAGAGAGAGAGAGAGAGAGAGAGAGAGAGAGAGAGAGAGAGAGAGAGAGAGTTAAACAGACAAACACACTATTTATAAGTAGTAACAACCCTAAATAAAGGGATGTTATTGCTGTGTGCAATATTATAGCATTTAGACAAAAAGAAAAATCATGTTGTGTTAGTTCACATTTCTTTTCAAAAGTTTGGAGTTGGTTCCAAAAAGTCTCTTATGCTCAACAAGGCTGCATTTGTTTGATCCAAATACATGAAGTGTTATATTGTGAACTATTATTACAATTTAAATAACTGTTTTCTATATAAATATATTCTAAAATGTGATGACAAAGCTGAATTTTCAGCATCATTACTTTTATAGTCTTCAGTGTCACATGATCATTCAGAAATCATTCTAATATGCTGATGTCTTATTATCATTATTGTGCTGCTTAATATTTCTGTGGAAAATGTGATATATTTTTTCAGGAAACTTTGATGAATACCAAAAAACTTGGTGAAATAAAACAAAAAAAAACAAATACAGACCCCCAACCTTTCGAACGGTAGTGTAGCTAAAATAGAGAGAGAGAAGTACAGTACAGTACCACTATGAGGTTAACATTTAATGTGATTAAAAATGCTAAATGTTCAATAAATGATCCAGGGCATCTTCTAAATTCACCTCTGTACAGCATAACAAAACATGAATCATCTACGACCAACTTCTGTCAACATCCTCCCAAATCCGCCTGGGGTACAAAATATTTGTCAAAGGATATTTGTGGGGAAAAGTAAAAGGGTTGGGTAGGTGTGTAAACACACACCTACGTTCACACATATAAATAACTCAAAAAAAAAGAGAGGAGAGGGAGGAAAGCTCAAGGAAACAGACAAAAACAATAAACACAGTGTAGCTGTATCAGAAATCATTGACTCGTTTACTATTCCCAATATAATGTGAACTCTGATACTGGAGAGGCTATGGAGATGTTGCAAAAACAGTTTTGTCACATGCATAATTCCATTTGACACTTTTCAAAGCGGTGCATTATGGGATTGAATGAGTGCACTATACAAAATCTCCACTATGATTTCAGACAACTCAAAATTTGAATTATAGGTTGCATGTGAATTGTTGGGCCACTCAGATATAAAAGTTGTACCTGTATGTTATCAATTTGTACCTCTAATGCTTTCAAAAAAGTCACAGAACACCAAAGTGTACCGTATTCATGGAAAGTGGCACCAAAAATGTTCAGAACTCTGCATTACTGCACAAAAAAAAAATAGCACATCAGTAACAGGTTATTATGAGAGGAAACACAGTGACATCGAGACACAGAGTAGCACACATATGTGCACATACACACATACAAAAAAATGCCATTACCTCACCAATGCAATTTCAATAACTATCCAGTAAGAGGTTCTTTAGTCCTCTTTATCAAGGTCCATGAGACAATCTCAACGTCCCTTGGAGCTAAATAAAGAGATGAAAGAGAGTGAGATGGAGAGTGTCGAAGAAGCTGGAAGCAGATAGACAGCAATCTGAAACATGAAAGGCAGGCAGAAGAGAACAGTCCAATTATTTCTCTGGAGACGACAAACACTAGAAACAGTGACAGCAGGAACCCAACAGAATACACACACATACAGTACAGCCACAGATATCAAACACAACACAGAGGTGGTCTCATTTTGAATCTGCATGAATACATTTAATACAAAAACATTTATGTTAAAAAATAAAATTAAAAAAATAATCAAAAATCAACTGCTAATTTCTAAATAAGAAGCCTGCAGCTCAACTGATAGGGCATGAAACTAACAACGGTAATTTCATGGATTTCAAAACACTGTACGAATGTTGAATGCACTGCAAGTTGTTTGGATAAAAGCATCTAGGGGGGAAATAATCTGCCCCCTGTTGTTGGCTACTTGTCACTGCATCCAATGTACATAAAAACAGGACAAGCTGTCCATGATAATGTTGCTTCTGGGCCTGTTTTGGCAGATTCATGATGTGTTAAAGATCTCAGTTATGTAATGCGGCTCTCTGGACATGCCAGACACTCTCACTCTCACTCTCACTCTCACTCTCACTCTGTGTGTGTGTGTGTGTGTGTGTGTGTGTGTGTGTGTGTGTGTGTGTGTGTGTGTGTGTGTGTGTGTGTGTGTGTGTGTGTGTGTGTGGACAGCAACTTGAAAGGTCAAGTCCCCTTTTACACTTTTGTTTATTTTAACCTGTAATTCAATCATTTAAAGCTACACAGTGTAACTTTTTTAGTTTATTCTTAGCTAAAAACACTTCGTTCTTTCAAAAATATATGTGCTCATTAATGTATATTTACTTCTTTCAAGTAATAAAGTATTCTCGTAAGTTTATAATATGCCATTGAAAATACATACGGGTAAGGGGTTCGAATGGGGGTCGCCATGTTGCCCCTCCATCTTGAAAAGTACATTAGCCAAAGAGGGACATACCCGTAAATTCAAGCTTCGCCTTTCGGTTTTAACGCTCTGTAACGAGTTGGAAAATAGTGTGGCCCCTTTAAGAGCGTTCGCTCCGGTTGGAGCGCCTGCGTTCTGTGTGTGTGTGTGTGTGCGCGCAAGTGGTGGGAAGTTCGGATCATTTTACGGACTCGGATCTTTGACTCTCGTTCAGCAAAATGAACGAATCTTTTTTCAAGTCATTTCGTTCATTTCAGCAGAATCTAATTAAAATATTACATTTTTCATTTTTCAGCACATTTAGTAGCCTACTTTTGGAATAAAAAAATGAACTATAAGCTAATGCAGCCATGGCCAAACTTTGAGAAATAAATTATTAATTAATTGCTTAGCTTGATTTAGTCTATGTATGCAGTCTGATAGTTCACCTCACCTCCCGATCCAAATCGTTCTTCTTTTTTTTTTTTTTAAATCGTTTACCTCTCGTGTCTGTCTTCAGGTTCGAGCCGTTAGTTCCGTCATGTCTGATGCTCTGATCTGGCCGTGACAGCCGTGTAATACACATGCGTCCGGAAACAGATTTGATCAGTTCATCTCGAGTCTCGGGTTTGAGTCATTCGTTCATCAAGTCCCAGTCATCAAGTCCCAGTCACCAGAAACAGATTTGATCAGTTCATTTCGAGTCTTTGAGTCATTCGTTCATCAAGTCCCAGTCATCAAGTCACAGTCACCAGAAACAGATTTGATCAGTTCATTTCGAGTCTTTGAGTCGTTCTTTCAAGTCCCCATAGGCTGAATGCAGAAACAAAAATTATCAGTTCATCTCTCGAGTCAGTCTTCGGGTCCTAGTCTCGTTCTTTTGTCACGTGACCGCTTCCCGGTTTCAGTGTCTCGCAACATATACAACATTACAGTCGTATTATTGACTGTATATTATTTTTTGTTTAGGAATTCTCATACAATTATCAAAAGCTATCTGCAACAAACATCTGAAAAATAACAAAGTGACATATTGTTCCTGTCAGTCTATTTTTATTGTTAAATGTTTCTTGTGCCCCTGTGGTGTTTTTTTTATTATTATTTAAATTATTAAAAAAAAAAATATATATATATATATATATATATATATATATATATATATATATGATATGGCTTTGCTATTTACTGAAGATTAGAACCCACTGTAAACAAGTCTCAATCTTTGCTTTATCAAAGTGATTTCCCCATCATACGATAAAGTTTAAAGCATTAACCAACTCTTTAATAATATAATTCTGTTATAGAAAATAACCATCATGACAGATATTCACAAATATATAAAGTGTAAGAAATAAAAAAGGTACAATTTGAGACCAGAAACGCATCATGCATAAAAAAAAGTTATATGTGAATTATTAACTAATTTCTGCATGCAATATGGCTGTCATGTCACGTGACAAAAGAACGAGACTAGGACCCGAAGACTGACTCGAGATGAACTAATCAAATCTGTTTCCGCCGGTACAGACTGCATATCCGTGCCCTAATATGGGGCTGGGACTTGATGAACGAACGACTCGAGAAATGAACTAATCATTTCTGATTTCTGTAGTAGCCTGAGATGTTGCGTAATGTGCATGCGCGGGTCAATACAAAATGAACGAATCGCTCTCTGAGACGACTCGTCGTTCCCGAGTGATATTAAGGTCGTTCATGAACGACACATCACTACGCACTGCGCCTCGAGCTCCCATGTGTGCGGATTATTTTCTGTCTTCTGTTGCTAACATTCATTTATTTTTGTTTTGTTGGGTAATGCTGTGGACGGAAGTGGAGTTTGTGCCGGACTCTTGTGGGGGGTTCCGCAGGGGATAAAGTGCGGGCTGTTTGATGTCAATCGCCTCCGTGTTTGCATCGACTCCAGTTGTGTTGAGTGAGCTATCCGTATTTTTCACCCGGACACACGCGTGACAACTCGATGGCGAATGTGAAGAGGGGGATTGCTGGATCGAACTGGAAGCCATGTTAATCTTGGACTAAATCGGCCACCGTAGGAGTCGAAATCGGAATTGGGAGGAAAAGAAACTAATATTTACTGGATGGTCATATACCTTTTCACCGCTAGATGGGGGAAAATATCACACAGTGTAGCTTTAAAATTAATTAATAATTCAAGTATATTTAAAGCTACACTGTGTGATATTTTCCCCCATCTAGCCGTGACAGGGTATATGACCATCCAGTAAATATTAGTTTCTTTTCCTCCCAATTCCGATTTCGACTCCTACGGTGGCCGATTTAGTCCAAGAGTAACATGGCTTTCAGTTCGATCCAGCAATCCCCCTCTTCACATTCGCCATCGAGTTGTAACGCGTGTGTCCGGGTGAAAAATATGGATAGCTCACTCAACGCAACTGGAGTCGATGCAAACACGGAGGCGATTGACATCAAACAGCCCGCACGTTATTCCCCGCGGAACCCCCCACAAGAGTCCGGCACAAACTCCACTTCCGTCCACAGCATTACCCAACAAAACAAAAATAAATTAATGTTAGCAACAGAAGACAGAAAATAATCCGCACACATGGGAGCTCGAGGCGCAGTGCACACACACACACAGAACGCAGGTGCTCCAACCGGGGCGAACGCTCTTAAAGGGGCCACACTATTTTCCAACTCGTTACAGAGTGTTAAAACGCGAAAGGCGAAGCTTGAATTTACGGGTATGTCCCTCTTTGGCTAATGTACTTTCAAGATGGAGGGGCAACATGGCGACCCCCATTCGAACCCCTTACCCGTATGTATTTTCAATGGCATATTATAAACTTACGAGAATACTTTATTACTTGAAAGAAGTAAATATACATTAATGAGTACATATATTTTTGAAAGAACAAAGTGTTTTTAGCTAAGAATAAACTAAAAAAGTTGCACAGTGTAGCTTTAATAAAAATCTGAAGACAATAAACCACCCTAATGACTTGTTTCAATAAAGTGCCAGTATATAGGTTTAATTGGCTAAAAAGTCAATTTAGTGAGTAACCTGTAAATATATTCAACAGAAGTTCATAAAATAATAAAAATAATATAATTTAAATAAATAGTCAGCAAGTTTAATCCTTGTATCATATCGATATGTAATGTGCAGTATAAAATTCTCAGTTTCCAAATTGTCCATATGTATGGAATATGTAGATGACAGACTGCATTTGCAAAAATATACATAACAGAGCACACTGTGTGTAATATTGTATCCCACAATGCAATGCACTTGACCTGACCTTACATTTCAGTTAGGCACAAATATCAACTGCTAAAATAAAATAAAAAATAAAATATATCAACTCTCTTTTATATGAATGGACTGCAAAAACACTTATTTTATATTTAATATTGAATAATCATACTTTAAAAAAATAAAAAAATAATCATACTTTTTTCTCAAATGATAAAGGGACAACACTCAAATAAGTCTGGCAACAATTTAATATCCCACTGTTCAAAAATATTAATGGTTGCATATTGCTTCGAATTCTTAAATAATAATAAAAAAAGAAAGAAAGAAAGAAGGCAGTGTACATTATATACTTTATGAAATATGCAGTTCTGGTCTTGGTCTTGTGAGATAGCCATTACACCAAGTTTTGAACAACGCAGTGCAACACTGCCACCTTGTGCTATTCAATGTAATTTACAGTGGACAGCTTGTCAACATGAGACATTAACTAATTAGACCAAATTAAAAGCACATTATTTTAAATCAAATAACTATAATAGATTAGCTATACCCCTACTCTTTACATCCTTATCCCGTTTCCTCGTGAGTGAATTATCCAGGAAAATTAAAGCAGCATACAATATAGGGGAAGACGAATCTGTAATTGAATAGAACAGAAACGTCCATACATGCCCACTGGAAACTAATTAAAGGAAATTGTTTTAGCGCTGTTGGTATTTATTCCACCTAAAATAATCCTGTACTTCAGTTATGTACAAATAAAAGTGCCTTTTGCTGCCAGACAAGGCCTATAGTTATTAGCAAAAGTCATATACTTTTAAAAGCACCACTCAATGTTTCATGAGAGATTCATGTTATGCTGACACTATTCTGTCATAAGATTTTGTGAAAATATAAGAGGATGGATGGGAGAGAATTTAACAGAGAAAGACGGTACAGCAAAAGACAAAAGCGTGACAATAAAAAAAGAGAGCCAGCTGTGATATTCTCAAGTCTCCATCATCCCACTCTCCCACATCTTGGGTTTTCTCCTGCATTTCTCTCCTCCTCCACATTTGCTGACCTACTTTCCCCCTCAAGTGTTTTTTTAGTCTCCAATAGATGGCAGACAGGCTCTGGGCATCTGGATCAGTAGTCTTCACATACATGCACGTACACTAGCAGCCACAAACTGATTTAGAGTCCAAGTGCTGGGTGTGCACCTGTTAGGCCTTAATTGTGCAGTAAATGGCTGCTTATCTGAGGATATTCTGAGGGTGTGTTCTACATGTAAACGTGTAATTCTGCCACGGTGCTCCAAGAGTCAAAAATGGGTCCTCAAGTGCTGCTGAGTTCAAAACCGCCCACAACCGCCCTTCTCACTGGGTGTGATTGTCCCTAAAGACAATGTCCACCCATAGGCGTTACTAAATATTAGGGGTGTAACGATTCATCTACTACATTGATGTATCGATTTATTTTCCTACGATCTATCTACATCGATCTGTGCTCGGCAAGTTGGCCTTCCGGACTACATATATCGATCTAACATCGTTTTAAAAGGTAATCAATCGATTGTATCGATCATAGGAAATAACGCATTGGATTTAAGCACGTCAGACTTTAAATGGATGTTTTTTCTTAGCACTTTTAATGATAACGGCGTTAAACGTTACTCGATTCATTCTGCCTATCTGTGACATCAACGCACGCAGCAGCGCTAAGAAAACAAAACATAGCGGCGGATGGCAGAGGAGAAGCCAACCAGCGAGAAATGATCAAGCCACCAGGAGAAACAGCTACCTGTACTTTCAACCCTTGCTAAATGTTACCTGTGCATTCCTGGGACCAGTGTGCCAGCAGAGCGAGTTTGTAGTACTGCTGGCGACATAGTGAACGCACAGAGAAGTGTTCTGCGGTCAGATCATGTTGAATCAGTGGCGATTTTTTTAAGACTGCAAGGGAAGCTCGGCTTCCCTTATAATGTCACAAAATTAATGGTCAAATATGTACTATTGTATTAACATTTTATTGACTAAAAATGCGTTAGAAAACGTTCATCTCAAAGACGAGTTCGTTCAGAATCAGTTACATATAGCAGGTCGGCTGACTCGATTTCCTTCTCATACATTCCCGCAGCGTCACAGTGCATTTCCCTATTGAAGCCCAGCGTCCGTCCATTGACTTCAATGGGGCTGCTGTGAACTTTTTTTTAAGCGCTTCGAAACTAGACGGTCATTGGATAAACGCTGCGATTATGTCCCGCCCACGGACGCTCAGCGTCTCTGGGGGTGAATGGGGAGTGGGCTGGCCCGGACTCCGAGCTTCTGCGTGATGATTGGAGGGTCTGTCGAAAGACTGCATCTCCCTTTGACTGACAGCGATTCTGTACTATAAGGAATCACTGAAGTTATTCGCGCTCAGTCCCATCGCGGATTTCTCAAGTTCAGTCGAAATAAAAACTGCTGCAACCTATTTCTTTGATATTTGCTTGGCGAAATTGCTTGATTTTCATCATACATATCACACAATTATACACCACATTCCTTGTTTCAGTTTTACAGAGTTTAATTTTTTTTTTTTAGATCGTTCATTCATTCATTCCTTCATTCATTCATTCATTCATTCATTCATTCATTCATTCATTCATTCATTCATTCATTCATTCATTCATTCATTCATTCATTCATATAACGTTAGTAGGCTAGGCTAGCGTCGTGGGTGAAACTTTCTTGAAAAGGAACGTAGGGCAGAATTTACTTTTAAATAAATAGACAATTTTATGATGTAGGCCGAAAATGAGCTTCCCCTCTCTGACAGACCAGTAGCCGCCACTGATGTTGATATTTTTGAAAAAGAAATATGTAGAGTCATTGAAGAGTAGTGGTTACATTTTATCTTTTGTTAAATATTGTTTGTTTATTAAACTGAGAGTAGTAGCAGGTTTCGCCAGTTTATTCAACCTGAAGAAATGTTGGTTGCACTTTATTTTTTATATTAATATTGTATTTGTATTATTTTAATGTTGAAAAACAACAGCAAAAGTAACAGGTACACCTACTATTAATTAAACCTGAAGAGAAGTTAGTTGCACTTTATTTTTGATATTAATATTGTAATATTAATATGTTGGATAACAAAAGCAGAAGTAGCAGGTTAACCTACTGTTGAAATGTTGGTTGCACTTCCTGTGCTTTTATTGAAAATGTATTGAATATTGAAAATGAGAGCAGAAAAGGTTAACTTCCTGTTAATTCAACCTAAACTGTTGGTTGCACTTTATTCAAATAAAATGTGAATGCATTTTCCATTAATTGTTGTTTACTTGTTTGTTTATATCCATAATTAATTGATACCTGATTCCCTTACAAGAAACAACAGGAATCTAGGAAACTTCACCTGCACTGACCAGTATCCAGATATTTATTTCAGTCACACAATTTTTGCCTAAAAAGTTACTGAATCGATTTCAAGTCACTGAATCGTTTCGGATCGTATCGCTCTAAATGAACCAATATCGTCCTTGAATCGCATCGACAACCTCAAATCGTGATACGAATCGAATCGTTGTTAAAACGAATCGTTACACCCCTACTAAATATCTATTTAGGGTATTACACTTACATCTAGTAAGTGGCGATAACAGGAGACATAGGGGAGCAATGTTTGACACGTGTACTGGGTTTCTCATCCGCCTACTCTCAGTTCCAGGCAAATCATTAATAAAATGTAAACTACAACAAAACTATTTCTCTATTACTGGAATTTACTAAAAATGTGAAATGTACATTGAAATTATGATATTATATATAACACATTTTATAATTTCAATCTATTTTTTTTAATAATTTGAGAAAGATTTTAAACGTACATTATAATTTTGTGATGATTAAAATCACTTGTAGAACTAGTAAAAAATTAAAACAATTGAATTGACAGTAGTACACAGTGTTGTATTTTTTGGGGAAATTAAGCAAAACATATTTAAATGAATCAAAAGTGACAGTAAAAACGTTTAAATCGTTACAAAATATTTCTATCTCAAATAAATGCTGTTCTTTTGAACTTTCCAAAGAATCCTGACATTTTTTTAAATGTATTTTCAACAAATAATAAGAAATCTGTATCTTAGATACAGAAGTATTGTGTGACACTGAAGACTAAATTACAATGTAAAATATATATTAAAATACAAAACAGTTATTTTAAATTATGATATTTCACAATATTACTGTTTTTACTATATTTTGTTGATCAAATAAATGCATCCTTGGTGAGCCATAACACAATCTGTATCAATAAAAAAAACTATGCTGAGGCGTTCACCAGATTATATCTTCAAAACCTCACTGGCAAATTCCAGTAAAAGATGTAAAAATAGTTAATTATAACGTTATATCTTTTCATCTCAGTCAGAACCATTAGAGCTAATGACCAAAGTTGACGTTACAAAAGTGAAGTAATTTTTGCGGGTCACTCGCTGACATGAAACATAACTCTGATAAACAACTTTTAAAGCCATCAAAGTTACAGTCTTAAGATACCTAAGAGTTCAAGTTTTTAGAGGCTTAAGTCTCATTTGACCCTTTTTCTGTATTTGTGGCTTGATATTTAGCATTTGCTGCAATATGCTCTAAAAGCTTGTCTAGTTTAACTCCTTTTGGTCACCAAGAAGGCAGGAAGTGAGCTGATGAGGGTGTGTGAAAGTGTAAGAGACCCTTGTCTGTCTTCTACAGGGCATTGCTTGGCAAACAGCACGTAGGCAAAGGAGAGGAGCAGACCGGCACGTCGCTAATCTGTGCCATCGCTCTGCACCAGGAATGTTGTTTTGGTTTGGTTTACTCCTGTAATCATCGTCGCTCATCGGCAACGGATCTAGAGTCAGTGTTACAAAAAGCTTGTAAAGACGTGGGGACTTTCCACACGTGCAGACGTGTCTAACAGTTACCCTTCAGTTTTGGGTTCAAGAGCGGCTATGACTTCATAAGTGTGCACTGATCTCAGTGTCTGAATCAGCAGTGCTTGTAAATGCTGTGAGGAGATATGGAAACCATCAAGTTCTAGACTTACAGATAGTGAAATCTTTGTAGTAAGTCTGTCTGAAAAGTACAGACAGACGTCATGCCAATTCAGACTGACTAACATGCCCTCTCAGAGTTGAGCCAAATGTTTTTTTAATGCAACTCCCTTGTGTCTAGGAAGACTCCAAGCTATGAGTAAGAATAAGGATTTAAGGACTTGCTTAAAGGGCTCTCAATAACTGCATGTCCAACAAACCCTTTCATTTCCCGATCCTACCCCTGACATTTCTCACTTTCCTATCAAATAAAAGCATAAAAGGTTCTTAACATAAAAAGCCATATGATCACAGTAATATTACATTTTAATATATTTTACTGTTATATACTCCTATTTCTGTTAGTGCCAATACTCTTCCCTTGGTCTCAAAATGTCTCCCCATACGATAGTAAAAAAAAAAAAGTAACTAAGATAAAAGAGCTTGGGGACAAATGAGAATTAAGAATGACCTAATAAGAGCCACACACTTTCAAACAATGTATTTTTACTTTATCAAAGAATCGTCTAAAATTAGTTAAATTACTGCAATTCTCATATACTTCTACTAATTCTTGCCATAACCAACTCATGCTATCACTGATATATTTAAAGGACAAAGATCTAATCAATCTGGCTGTTAAAAAATAAGTCAAGTATGTACATTTCGCAAATAAACCCAGACAGGGTGATCAGGACCCTGACGGAAGCAGAGGAGTGTTGCATCATTCTGAAGGAGTTTATATTGCGATAATGACTGGCTGACTACATTATCCTTGTATGACATCTTGGTGAATAAATAAATAAATGGTCATGAAATACTTATATGTTGTTGTTTTTTTTAAATGACAAGAAAGTGCCAGAGAGCCCTGACTGCTTGCCAGGAACAGCAGTCAAATTTACAGTTTAGAGGTCATTATACAAAAATATTACACTACAGAATGTCGCGATCGACCAGTCAGCATAACGTAAATTAATATTCTAAAGATTTTTGTAATGTTCACTCACAGGATTTATTCATAGATAGAATGGCATGTGTGTTGACTGGCCTTAACAGCACAGCTGAGAACGAGACAGTGGAAAAGTTTAGCACAACACTCTTATAATTTAAATTCTCCAGAGAGGGTCTCAGTTTAGGACCTTTAATAGTCTGGTATCATTATACTGTGTGTGTGCGCGCGTGTGTGTGTAAGTGTATGTGTATGTATATGTGTGTGTTTGTATATATTTAGTTTTACTCACAGCAGTTAGCGGTTCTGGATGGGACCTTAGGCCTGAATAAACAAGTCAGTAAATGTACTTCTGTACCCCTCCCCGATCTCATTTCCCGCATCTCCCTCACTCCACACCTAAAGCAGAGCAGAGCAGTATACTTCCCATAAACTGGCTACATTAACTACAAAGGCTAGTGTGTGGTTAACATTTTATATTATTTCTATAAAGACAAGGTAAACACTATTACTTGATAAATGGGATCATATTGTTAATCAAAAAAATACATTCAATGTTGATACAATTCAGTGCAAAAACTGTCGATTCAAAGTCGTATACTATACAACTATAAAGCAGCTCTGCAAAAAACAGTGGTTTTGCTCTTGAGTATGAGAGAATACTTTAAAGTACAATGTCTTTACATTAATTTTGTGCAAGATAAGGTTTATAAGATACTATATATTTTATTTAAGTGATAGCTTTGTATGTACAGTACCAATCCCATTATCTCATATCAGTACCTGTCCTGTCTACTGTCTCTATCATTATAAAACAGAGCTTTAACACCTTGACCCTCTGGCATGCCCTTCATTATCAAACTGCATCTATGACCGGATTACTTCAAGAAGGGTCACTATAATGTGGGTTGTGCGTATGTAGTGACGGAGAAGCTCTTCATCACTAGCTAACTGGCACAAATAACCAGGTCTCATTAATAGATGTGGGACTTCTCAAGCTAAATAAGTGCACAGTGAACTGACACTTTTGGCCAAGCTCTATTTCTAGGCTTAGAGAAAGAATCACTTCCACTGTATGACCCTCTGATGGACCCTACATTGGTTAGGTCAATCGCGGGGGTCAGATCTTATGGGACTGGAGCGGTAGAAGGAGAGATATCCGGCAGAAACACTAGGGAACCTGTATATAGGGCACTCCTACACACTAAAAATCTGCATTGACACATGAAAGAGAAACGATTGCGCCTGCTCTTCTCCTTCAGGCAGTGTGGCAAAGCATAGGAGCTGTAAAGGAACACACAATGAAGCTGGCAGAGACTATGCTTGTAGGTAATCTGGCTCATTTAGTGCCTGTTAAATAGCATGTGATAGAGCATTTTGAAAAGATGCTGTTACATGCACAAAGACACTATGAAGAGATTAAAATGGGTTTCCTTTCCTTTGTTTTCTTAACAAGGACTGTATGAGTATATGAAGCTTCAACCCACTCAAAGACTGAATCATCTAGCCTGAAACATAGCTCACCGAGAATATTCCAGCATCTTTCATCATACTTTTTCATCCGACACAGCTAAACAGTAATGCTTTCCTCTGCTGGCCTAGTCAGACAAGTTCAAATTTGTCAATAACAATGTGTTATTAAAGGTTGTACCAAATTATCTGTTATGGTTTCTACTTACCAAGTAACCAAAAGTTGCTTAGGTGGACAAAAAAGAAAAAAGAAATGTGTTTTCAGTTAACTTCTTGATTGTAATGTAGTGGGCCCCAGCCCACTGGTTGAGAACCACACTAATCATATATATGTGTGTGTGGTATACACACACACACACACACACACACACACCCCTTTCAGGGTACAACGTTTGAATCATTAGGTGCTCATGGTCCTCCAGAAAGTTTCGGCAGTCCTTGGCAGTGAAATCGTAGCCATCAAGCACAGACAGTAGGGAATGCCATTATATTGCAGACCAAACCATCACTGATTCACCCCGTGCTTCACTCTAGGCATGCAACAGTCCAGGTGTTAAGTCTCTTTGAGGCTTCTTCACAACGTAACTCCAGTGAAAGACAGTGAAGGCGAACTCATCAGAGAACAATACATGTTTCACATTGTACACAGCCCAAGATCTGCACTGTTGTCACAAATTACATGACATTTGGCATTGGTATGAGTGACCAAAGTTTTGGCTATAGCAGCCCGACCATGAATATTGACTGAATATTGAAACTCCAGACAAACAGTTTTGGTGGAAACAGGAGAGTGGTTTTATGTTTTTTGGATACAATCTGGCTTAGTAAATCAGTGAAACTTGGCCACCAGGCTGCACATATATAGGTGTGAAATCTCCAACACAATATTGGCCAGTGTTTCAGTCTCATTGTCCAACCCACATTGTATATATATATATATTATACATACATACACATACATATATACTTATATATATATATATATATATATATATATATATATATATATATATATATATATATATATATATATATATATATATATATATATACACACACACACACACACTCACATACTACACCATACTAATACTGTGTATTAATACTGTGTTTGACCCCCTTTCACCTTCAGAACTGCCTTAATTCTAGGTGGCGATTCAACAAGGTGCTGAAAGCATTCTTTAGAAATGTTGGCCCATATTGATAAGGTAGCATTTTGCAGTTGATGGAGATTTGTGGGATGCACATCCAGGGCACGGAGCTCCCGTTCCACCACATCCCAAAGATGCTCTATTGGGTTGAGATCTGGTGACTGTGGGGGCCATTTTAGTATCGTGAACTCATTGTCATGTTCAAGAAACCAATTTGAAATGATTCGAGCTTTGTGACATGGTGCATTATCCTGCTGGAAGTAGCCATCAGAGGATGAGTACATGGTGGTCATAAAGGGATGGACATGGTCAGAAACGATGCTCAGGTAGGCCGTGGCATTTAAACGATGCACAATTGGCACTAAGGAGCCTAAAGTGTGCCAAGAAAACATCCCCCACACCATTACACCACCACAACCAGCCTGCACAGTGGTAACAAGGCATGATGGATCCATGTTCTCATTCTGTTTACGCCAAATTCTGACTCTACCATCTGAATGTCTCAACAGAAATCGAGACTCATCAGACCAGGCAACATTTTTCCAGTCTTCAACTGTCCAATTTTGGTGAGCTTGTGCAAATTGTAGCCTCGTTTTCCTATTTGTAGTGGAGATGAGTGGTACCCGGTGGGGTCTTCTGCTGTTGTAGCCCATCGGCCTCAAGGTTGTGCGTGTTGTGGCTTCACAAATGCTTTGCTGCATACCTCGGTTGTTACGAGTGGTTATTTCAGTCAAAGTTGCTCTTCTATCAGCTTGAATCAGTCGGCCCATTCTCCTCTGACCTCTAGCATCAACAAGGCATTTTCGCCCACAGGACTGCCGCATACTGGATGTTTTTCCCTTTTCACACCATTCTTTGTAAACCCTAGAAATGTTTGTGCGTGAAAATCCCAGTAACTGAGCAGATTGTGAAATACCGTCTGGCACCAACAACCATGCTACCCTCAAAATTGCTTAAATCACCTTTCTTTCCCGTTCTGACATTCAGTTTGGAGTTCAGGAGATTGTCTTGACCAGGACCACACCCCTAAATGCATTGAAGCAACTGCCATGTGATTGGTTGATTAGATAATTGCATTAATGAGAAATTGAACAGGTGTTCCTAATAATCCTTTAGGTGAGTGTATATGTATACAAAACTGCAGCTCTTGTGGGGTGTTTCCGGTCTGCAGTGGTCAATCTCTATCAAAAGTGGTCCAGTGATGAACATTGTGTAGAGAGGTTCATGGAGGGGTTTCCATGGCCGAACAGATGCATCACCAAGCTTAACATCACCAAGTGCAATGCAAAGCATTGGATGCAGTGGTGTAAAGCATGCTGCCACTGGACTCAGCAGTGGATCAGTAGAGACGTGTTCTCTGGAGTGACGAATCATGCTTCTGGAGAATGGTACTTGCCAGACTGCATTGTGCCAAGTGTAAAGTTTGGTGGAGGGGGATTATTGTGTGGGGTTATTTTTCAGGGGTTGGGCTTGGCCCCTTAGTTCCAGTGAAAGGAACTCTTAATGCTTCAGCATACCAAGACATTTTGGACAATTTCATGCTCCCAACTTTGTGGGAACAGTTTGGAGATGGCCCCTTCCTGTTCCAACATGACTGCACACCAGTGCACAAAGCAAGGTCCATAAAGACATGGATAATCGATGACTGGCCTGCAAAGAGTCCCGAGCTCAACCTGATAGCACACCTTTGGGATGAATTAGAGCGGAGACTGCGAGCCAGGCCTTCTCGTCCAACATCAGTGCCTGACCTCACAAATGCGCTTCTAGAAGAATGGTCAGAAATTCCCATAAACACACTCCTAAACCTTGTGGAAAGCCTTCCCAGAAGAGTTGAAGCTGTTATAGCTACAAAGGGTGTGCCAACTCCATATTAAACCCTACGGATTAAGAGTGGGATGTCATTAAAGTTCATGTGCATTTAAAGGCAGGCGTTCCAAAACTTTTGGCATTATAGTGTATATAAATTGTTTGGTCCCCATGAGGAAAGCAGCTTATGATTCATAATTAAATGTTTTTTGAAAATGTAAAAAAAAGTTTCCTGTGATGGGTAGGTTTAGGGGTACGGTTAGGGTTAACTGGGGAGCCATTATTCAAACATATTTTCCTTGCTCTTCCAAACTTTGCTTTTGTAGAAATCCAGTGAGCTGTTAAACCTTGAGTATCAAGGTCACAGGACACTGCCAAACACTCATTGGAATAGAGTGCTGATTTATGGGACGTGAAAGGAGTCAGGCAAACGCCAGCTGTTGCAACTATCGCTGAGCCATGACTGGGTCAACAGAGGTTGCGATGGAGGTATGACAAGTATGACGTACGTAACGGTTTGGTTTCGGTTACAGCCACCTTGCAACATCATGTCACTCTGCTGTGCCAAGTTGAAATAAGAACAAGCAGAAACGTCTGCGCAGTGGCAGCATCGCTGTTTCAATTACAGTGGGTTTGAATCACTGTCACTTGCATAATCTGCTTAATTAATAGCACAGCTGTTGCTAGGCATTCAGACATCTCAAACGAAACATGGTTTGTTTCCAAACTGTGTCATGCATTTGTGCAATGTGACTGCAAGCTTTCGGAAATGGATCTGATCGTTCCCTTCAGTCTCAAATGCAGACAAGTGTCCCCCATTCCCCCCTTTCTTATGACGACTTTTTGCGATTCCGATTTCACTTTAATGTGGACTTTTGCAGAGCTGTGTCACAAATTTTAACCAGCTGTTAGATTTCCTCAGGTAAGTGTGAGTAAACACTGTACTGACTTCAAATGGATCCTCATTGTGAGTTGGGAGCCAGAGATGAACAGTATGAGCAGCCAAGAAAGAGATGGCAAGAAGTGTAAGCAAAACGCTCAGCCATTTTTCTATAATTAAACACAGTATCCATGCTTGAATCATTTGAAACTATCAAATGCAAAATTCGCCTTACTGAGCATGCGTAAAACCTCATAAAATGGATGAAAGATGATACAGATGACACAGACATAATAAAGTTTTATGCTATTCTTCTGGCAGGAACATTTTATTTAGCAAAATACATCACCATTCACTGATGCGTCCAGGTTACTCTCAGTCATCATTATGTTTGTTCTAAAACGCAACTGCTCTCACGTTTTGCCGCAGAACAGCAATTGCAAGTACATTTTCTGTCATCTTGGAAGGCTCTGCGATATGAAGAATGTACAAAGTAACATATCTTTAGCAACAGTGTAAAAGTGAATAGCACATAACAGGCACAATAGCGGTATAAACATACATACTGTCTCTATTGGTTTAATGTGTCCCATGACTAAACATGCGTCATCGTTTTCAAATACCTCTGTTCACAGTCAACACTACAACGCAGTTTAAAATGTATTCGTTTTCAGTTTTCGCAGGACAAAAACGCTGTCTCAGTGTGGAGAGAAGGCCAAAACAGAGAGAAAAACATGCACTTTCAAACGAAAAGTATTAGTGTAGACAAGGCCTTAGATATACCCCCTAGTGGGACTACTAATGCTTGAAAGATGAGTCTGGTAGCAAGATGCCTAAATTATGTTGGTGGAGTTGGGGAGGTGGAGGGATGCAAAACAGCTAATGCCGGGTAAAAGGTGAGTGGCTGCTTATATGCTCTGGCAGTAAATTGAAAGATTAGATTTGTTTCACACCTGAAATTACGTTTAGGAACTTCACTAAGACAAATTATGAACTACTTATTAAAAAAAAAAAAAGAAAAAAAAAAAGAATGGTTAGCAATGTTCCCTCTAAGCTGCATGCATGCAACAGCATGCATACACTTTTGATGTTGCTCCAGAGCAGACTGTGCTTGAGGAAAGTTAGAAATCATTCTGCATGTCCATTGATATTCTTTAAAGAAATTAATCTGTGAGAGAACTAGAAAAAATGCAGCACTGCTTAATTCAAGTTATCACTTTCATGTCCACGTTGTTTAAAAAGCAAATGTACTGTTCACCCATGGACATGCTGGTCTGAAAACGAGGTGTGTTCAGGCGCATTGTTGGTGCGTTGCTATTTTGAGGCAACTGAAAACGAATGCGCCATCGACCAACAAAAACCTGGTGTAATGTCAATAGCGCAGTATTTTTTTGAAGGGAGCATTAGTAATATGCACCTATAGGCGGGTGCACAACGTGCGTACACTCTGCTTATTACACACGCGCAGCAACACACAAACATTTTTAAATATTAAAAATAAAAGGATTCCTCTCTGGAGAAGGGTTCAGTCTTTCCGCTCGCAAATTCCATCATGTAAATAGCGAATCCGCCATGGTTCAAGTGCAACTGGCTTTTAAAGGGAATGGGAGATGACACTCTGATTGGTTTATTGCCCATTACGCCCAAATGTGGATTCGGACATGCCCTAAGTGCACCTGTGCCATGCACTTCAGACCTTGACTCAGATTGTTATAATAGGGTCCCATGACTTATTTTATTTTTATTTTAATCTCGACAAAACTGGTTCTTGAGTTTCTAATGAGTTATCTTGTGAAATCAAGAAAGCAAAAAACAGTAATGCATGGGCTCTTGATAACTAACCAGTGGTAAATAGCTATTCTGGCACAGTTAGCCTAAAGATATACAGTTGAGTCCATACAGTATGTTTGCATACCCCTTGCAGGATATATAGAAATAAAGAAATAAAAGATCAAGAAATGTGGCTTGTGAGAACTGAATGCAAAAAGTGGACAGTTTGTAATATTACAGAAAGCATGTCTTGACTAGTTACTAGGTCATATTCTGGGTCTTGTCTTGGGCAAATGCTACCCTGTATTAGAATACGTGTTACATGAGCTGAGTGTGTGCAGTGGGTCACGTACTGTACTGCAGATATCAAGGAGGTGTTGCAAGCAGTAGATCCCACAAACACTAACCCATTCAACTTAAGTTGTCATCATGTCCTTCAGTCTTCACAATCTATTATTAAAAAAAGGAATCTCATAAAGATAACACACTTCATCTGACAAGCTACCTAACACAGCATGTTTTCCACAATGTTAGCAGCAATGCAAACCTCTGAGGATTTCATAGCTTGCACAAGTCCTTCCTTGTTACAGTCTATCTTTTACAGCTGGCTACACTGGTTCCTTTTTAGTGAGAATGCAAGCCTCCATGTAAAAAAAAAAACACTTTTGTGCGTACATGTGGGGTAACGCAGCGCTGTTCTGTTATATTAGATTACATTTGAGTGTGTTGAAAGTTGTTATAATGCTTGCTACTCCACTCCACGGCTACTATGAGACGTCTAATAAAATACATCATATATTAAAGCATGCTTTCTACAAAATAAAAAAACGGAAATCGAGGGTAACGCTGGTATGATGTCATTTAAAGGTGATACACGGACACAGTACATGTCCTGGTTAAAATTCCTCTGGATTTAAACAAGTGTAAAAGATTATCATGCTATCATTTATGCAGCTCCTGTATCACTTAGTTACATCAAACTCAAAACCACAGTAAACAACAGTAGATTGTGTTGGATTACCTAGGGTAATTACCCCCCAAAAAAACAAAACATTTGAAAATACAGGTCAAACTATTTACCGTAACTTTCTTGAAATCGGTGGCCCTACGATAGAAGAAAACATGTTGTGGCTGCCATGAGGTAAACCCGCATGTAAACAGAGAATAAACCGGCTGATCCAGCACAACTGCACTGATTCCACTCTTTACCTGCTTACCTATGAAGACAAAAACACAATTGTTAATCCTCCTTTTAAAAGCATGATGTACAAAACACACTCAACATATTTTTGTACACTAGCACAAAGAGTGTAGAAGATGATGTGGTTATAGCTACAAATGGTGTATAGCTAACCATAAATCCACAAATTTCCGAAAGAAACCACTTCCCCATAATTAGAATTACACATCTTAAATCCATTGTTTACCCCTAATCCAATGACATAGCCACTAATTCATTAAAGTTCTAAAAGATACAACATACAGTATCTTAACCTATAACCTTATGGTTGTATATAGAGTCTTAGGTGTGCTTAAACAAGAAAAAAACCCATGGAGTATAAAAAATAAAGTTAATTCAATCAATTTAATCGGAAAAAAATGTCATAATAGCTCATGCTAGTTTTCTTATTATCTTAATATCTTATTTTAAGAATGCGTATATGTAGATTTTTTTACAAGACAAAGCAAAAGTACTGATTAATAATGATGATGCAGTGTACTGAAAGTTCACATGATTCATTTGACCTTGCGTTGTCGATTTAGAGAAGGAATTAAAACAACGTCACATTAAATGAAAACAGAACCTATCCCCATAACTCCAAATAACAACAGTAAATGAATCAACATTACCACATTTCCTCGGATTCGGTCTGTCGCGCACTGTCCTAAAAATACCCGCATGTGTGTGTGTGTGTGTGTGTGTGTGTGTGTGTGTGGACCTGCCCTTCACAACATAAACAAACTCTCCCACACAAACATTCACAGAAAAACACTCTAGCTTTCGTCGAGGCGCAAATGCGACACCACAAGTTGTCGTAAAATATAACAAATCGGGATAATATCAGAGAGTTAGCTAATTACCGGTAAACAGTAAAGAAATGACTAGCATAGGAAACTCTTGCCACGTGATTAAGACGCATGTAAACAAAAACCGAGTTGAACGATTTAACTGATCCACGTATTCATTTTTTTATTTAATAAATTTCACTGCACTAAATGTACTACTGTAGCATTTGAGAACATATGTAAGTGTTAAGCGTTGCATATTGTAGTAGCAAGGAATAGCTGCAAATATTAAATTGAATACTAATGAGTCAATATCAAATATATTAATACAAAAATATTAATGATTATGATCATTTAGAAAAATATTTCAATATTTATTGTGTGCAACATATTTTTACCGCACCAGTAAAGTACATTATTTATTTATTTATTTATTTATTTATTTATTTTCATTATTCAGTTATTCAGCCATTTTCACTGGCCACAATTTTGACATTGATATCATGGGGGAAAACTACCAGATATTTTTTATATTTTCTTTTTAAGACCTAAACAAAAAAAAGAGAAATTCGTTCACTGCTCTTGAATGAATAACTTTAGTAGCTTTAAGAATAAACATATTGTTCTGAATATAAGACTACCCTGAATATAAGATGACCGAGTTTTATAATATATTTTTTATATTTACATTTTTATATTTAAAGTATGGTAAATACTGGTAAAATGTACCAACAATCACATTTAAAAAATAAACACTTTTGGCATAGGCTACCATAAAAATAACCTGTAGCCCATCTGAATTATATAACAATATCCATCTCGTAGTGAAAACCACCTAACAAAGCCTAACATAATTTACTTAGAAGTGAAATCATATTGTTGTTTTTAAATTGGGGTACTGTCTTACATTTTTAAATCACGTACGTTTCTTTGACTGTTTATGTTTGTAATGTTCTTTTTGCACTCGTGAACTTAACATGACCATATTTCTTTTTGGTGCCACCCCTGAATATAAGACAAACCAGTTTTTTCCCCCAGATGTATTTCAGAGAGGGAAAAAAAACATCTTATATTCTTATATTTCCTTAACTCTTGATCCATCAGTTCATAACACACACTGGACAGAATATCACTCAGCACAACCCACTGTAGATACACACACACACATTTATTTATCATATAGCATCTATTGTACATTGGATCTCTATTATGATTAATACTGTATACTGTACATTGTATATTATTATTATAGCTTAATGTATATTGTTTAATGTATGTTTAGTGTATATTGTTTAAAGTATATGTATATTGTAAGTATGTGTATATTGTTTAAAGCTGTGAGAACTACACTCACATTGTGTAAATTATTTATTGTTTATTGTAGAGTTTATTGTGCTGTGAGTAATTGTGGGCGCATCAGATGTGTAATCTGATGTTGCTTTAAATGTTGTACATGTCATGTCATGAATGCTATGTTGCTCGGAACTGCACCTAAGAATTTCACCTACTGTTGCACTTGTGTATATGGTTGTGTGACAATAAAGTGATTTGATTTGATTTGAACAATTCGGTACATTGAAATAATTTCAGGTGAAAGATGAAGGCTGTGATATTAATGTTGTCCACTACAGGATAAGGAATTTTTAAGCCTAATCTCTTTCTATCAGTTTCCATCCCTCATATACAGTACAAATAAAACGAATAGATCTAGTTAATTTGTATAACCATGGTGTACTAAAAGTAGCCTATAGTTTTATATCATTAGTGTAGAAATCGGTGAAATGCTTATCGATGTTTCAATGTTTATTTAACATTTATAGACCCCAATAAAACATATTTTTTTCAAGTTGCCAGACATGACTATATTGATGTCCATTTAAAATGAAGACCCTTTTTTGTCTTTTATCAATATATTTTACACTCACCTAAAGGATTATTAGGAACACCTGTTCAATTTCTCATTAATGCAATTATCTAATCAACCAATCACATGGCAGCTGCTTCAATGCATTTAGGGGTGTGGTGCTGGTCAAGACAATCTCCTGAACTCCAAACTGAATGTCAGAACGGGAAAGAAAGGTGATTTAAGCAATTTTGAGTGTGGCATGGTTGTTGGTGCCAGACGGTATTTCACAATCTGCTCAGTTACTGGGATTTTCACGCACATCCATTTCTAGGGTTTATAAAGAATGGTGTGAAAAGGGAAAAACATCCAGTATGCGGCAGTCCTGTGGGCGAAAATGCCTTGTTGATGCTAGAGGTCAGAGGAGAATGGGCCGACTGATTCAAGCTGATAGAAGAGCAACTTTGACTGAAATAACCACTCGTAACAACCGAGGTATGCAGCAAAGCATTTGTGAAGCAACAACATGCACAACCTTAAGGCGGATGGGCTACAACAGCAGAAGACCCCACCGGGTACCACTCATCTCCACTACAAATAGGAAAAAGAGGCTACAATTTGCACAAGCTCACCAAAATTGGACAGTTGAAGACTGGAAAAATGTTGCCTGGTCTGATGAATCTCGATTTCTGTTGAGACATTCAGATGGTAGAGTCAGAATTTGGTGTAAACAGAATGAGAACATGGATCCATCATGCCTTGTTACCACTGTGCAGGCTGGTGGTGGTGGTGTAATGGTGTGGGGGATGTTTTCTTGGCACACTTTAGGCCCCTTAGTGCCAATTGGGCATCGTTTAAATGCCTGAGCATTGTTTCTGACCATGTCCATCCCTTTATGACCACCATGTACCCATCCTCTGAACTTCCAGCAGGATAATGCACCATGTCACAAAGCTCGAATCATTTCAAATTGGTTTCTTGAACATGACAATGAGTTCACGATACTAAAATGGCCCCCACAGTCACCAGATCTTAACCCAATAGAGCATCTTTGGGATGTGGTGGAATGGGAGCTTCGTGCCCTGGATATGCATCCCACAAATCTCCATCAACTGCAAGATGCTATCCTATCAATATGGGCCAACATTTCTAAAGAATGCTTTCAGCACCTTGCTGAATCAATTGTTCTGAAGGCGAAAGGGGGTCAAACACAGTATTAGTATGGTGTTCCTAATAATCCTTTAGGTGAGTGTATATTATAAAATGTATATAAAGACACTTATTTACAGTTGTGGTATTAATAATAAAATAAACACTTATGTGTTCAACTGAATTCAAAAGAAATTTGGGAACGCTGAAGCTTATTTATTTTGATTACAACTAATTGTCTTAGAATAAGAGGTACATTTGTTTTCTCGCTGCTTGCTGTGGGTCATTTTCTCTGTGCAGAACACACAGATCATTAAATCCATATTGTGTAACCACAACCAATCTTGGATTGGATTGAAAATCTGTAAGGCAGTCAGTCTAAAAAGGCATCGTGTCTACCCTTATGTAAATGTGAAATGATTTGTTTACAAGTAAGGTTGAAATTCTTGAGAATTTCCAAAGTTTCGTACCAGAGGTGTACCCGGAGTTACAGATGCAGTCCATTGATGAGGTTGCCATAGTAACTGCAGATTATCAGAGGCCTCAGACATTGTGTTCTAGCGCTGCTTGTGCTGCTGCTCTGATGTTTGTGGGAGAGACAGAGGATGATTAGCATTCAACATGATATACGTTCACAACTCATGATATGATCTCCCTCTCTCTCTCTCTCTCTCTCTCTCTCTCTCTCTCTCTCTTTTTTTTTTTTACAGGTTCTTTCGGCTTCTCTGTGAGGAAGTTAGACATCTTAAAATGCCATATAAGGCTGTCCAGAGAAAATGTTCTCATCACTTTTTACCACTGCAGATTTCTTATGTAAGTCATGCACGTTTCAACACTTTAAATGAATATAAAGATGGATAATGTGTGTGTGTGTGTGTGTGTGTGTGTGTGTGTGTGTGTGTGTGTGTGTGTGTGTGTGTGTGTGTGTGTGTGTGTGTGTGTGTGTGTGTGTGTGTGTGTGTGTGTGTGTGTGTGTGTGTGTGTGTGTGTGTGTGTGTGTGTGTGTGTGTGTGTGTGTGTGTGTGTGTTGTGTTGTGTTGTGTTGTGTGAGTTCACTCGTGATCACAGTAGTGTTTGAGCCAGCTGAGGCCAGGCACATGCAGCTTCCACCAACTGTCAGAAAGCATTTCGGTTCCTCATTTGAGGCAGAGCATTGTCCCCCAGGGGAGAGCAGCTTCCCTTTCTTCTCCTCTCCTTGCTTTATCCATCCCTCCCTCCCTCCCTCTGTCTGCCAGCTTCACTGCAACGGCGCTGTGCTTTGCTTCCTCCCGGAGAAGACACAGCTGAGTGGATGCAGGGACGTGTGGGTGGAGGGAAAGAATCATTTAGAGAATTATGCGGCTAGCTGAAACTGCGCCATGTCACACCATTTTTAGTTTATTTGTTAACTTTGTGTATTAGACAATACTTGAAGAATGATGCAGACCAGTTGATAAATGTGATGAATAGAATATAACTCTTTAGACAGTGTACATAACTCTTTTGGAGACTCAAAATGATGGAATGTCATTGTGTTAGATACAAAATATCAAAACAAGTGAGATCTGCAAAACAGAAATGTGTTTGTGGTATAAATTTCTTTAAGATATATGTCAAATATAGTTTATGTATGGAAAAAAGGGGTTGTTATTTGTGTGTGTGTGTGTGTGTGTGTGTGTGTATAGTCAAACCCAAAATTATTCAGGCACCAGATATAATTGTTTACTAGTGGGTGCAGGACACTATGGTTCATTTATGTAAGTGAGGATAGCAAAATAAATAAATTGTGACATATTACATGCATCATACATGTATCATACAGTTGACTACCAGTAAAATTGATACAAATTTGGGACCAAAATTATTCAGACACTTTGACCTGACCATGTTTTGCTTAAGTGTTTTTTCTTTCATTGCTAATGCGACCTTTTACACCCCAGACTGAACAAAATTAAGCATTGCTTGGTAATTAGTTGACTTAAATTGGTATTATCTAATTACATTTAATAGCTGACAGCTGATTGGTTGATTGTAATTCATTACATTAGCCTAGAAATCTAGACCCCTCGTCTAGCAACTCTCCGTTGGCTGAAAAACCTAACTCTGGTCAGGCCAATATCATCGTGTATAGAGTCGGTGGGCGGGCTTAACATAATGACAGCAGAGTTGCGGCTACTTGTAAACAAAGAAGCTGGCGAACAGCGGTCTTTCGAATCGGCTTTGCCCGCGACTCTGGAAGACTTGGAGTTAAGCTTTTTCTTTGAGAAAAGAACAAAGAACGGAACTGAAGTCATTCTTAGCCCTTGATTGGCCCTTGGGGTCCAGCTGACCCCACTGGACTATTCCTCTATTTTTAAAAAGTGTTCCCTTCATCTCAGGGCCATGAGATTATGTGACTTTTCCTAAATAATCTATCTAAACATGCACAAAAAAATCTGGGCTTGATTTGGTTGTTCTAAAGGTATGTTAAAAAAAAATAGTACTGTTTAAGTACCTCGGGGTCCGATTGACCCCACATTGAAAATGAATGGGAAAGTGTAAAAAAAAAATTTTCTCACTTTTTTTGTCAAAATAAATTAACTAAATCCAGTATAAATCTGAAAATTTCTACATTTATATCAAGGTCTGATCCTAGAGCATAAATACAAAGTAGAACAAACTTTCTTTCTCATACACACACACGTACACACACACACAGATACACACATGTGTGTGACTGCAACAGAGAGTATTTTTATTGAAATTGGCAAATAAAATCAACAAAACTGGCATAAATCTGAAAAATGTTCATACATAAATTAAGGACTAATACTAGAGCACAAATGCAATATGGAACAAGCATGTACACACACACACACACACACACACACACACACACACACACACACACACACACACACACACACACAGGTGTCTGGGGCATTTTTTTTATTTTGCCAATGAATGGGAAAATGTAAAAAATGCTTTTTTTCACTTTGTTTGTCAAAAAAAAATCAACTAAATCCAGTATAAATCTGAACTTTCTGTCTAACACACACACACACACACACACACACACACACACACACACACACACACACACACACACACACACACACACACACACACACACACACACACACACACACACACACACACACAACAGAGAGCATTTTTATAGAAACTGGCAAATAAAATCAACAAAACTGGCATAAATCTGAAAACATTCCATACGTAAATGAAGGACAAATACTAGAGCACAAATGCAACATGGAACAAGCATGAGAAAGAGAGGGAAAAGGGCAAATAAAAGAAAGATGAAAGGCAGCTAAACTTTTGCACTCTGAGAACGTTTACTGTTTAGATGAAAGAGCTGCAGCAGTATTTTGAAAACACCCCACAGTTAGGGTATAAAAGTGGCTGTCTGAGTCCTGCACACACACACAACTCATTCTGTGGCAGCACCATGGTAAAAAGGTAGGTACAGTCTTGAGGAGTCCCTGAATTCCATACTGGATGAAAGGTGGATATGACATAGGGACCTCTAGTGGATAATGCGGTCATTGCACTCTCTCTCTTTAACTATAATTCCTAAAGTTTTTCCACAAACCTACAGATGGCAGTATTCTATCCCTAACACATAGAGCAATGTCCAAAAACTATTTATATTTAATTAAGATCATCATTCAAGTGATTTTTTCATAAAAAAATAATTTTTAATGAGCCAATTTATGACATAGTTAAGTATTTGTGCAGTAAATAGGTAAAAAAAAACTACCAAATACCCACAAAAACACAGCATAAATGTAGAGTTGAGAAGTAAATAAAAAAATTATATGTAGTTTTCCATGTAAAAAATGTATATTTCCTTATGCAATCGCTCTGTAAATGTTTGGGGTCTGACCCCAAGGGACTCAAACGTAAACCCTACTTGAGGGACGATTAAGGGTTAAGAAAGGAAGATGTGTTCGGAGTTTTGCAGACCGGATACGGCGAAAGTTTAATCTATCAACTAGCTCTGCTTCACCTTCTTCGTTGCTCTGGTTGGTTGTAGTGCTATCCTATTGCGTGCAGAGGGAATTTGAAAGACAACCGTTTATCCCGCCCCTCGGCTTGAGCCCTGCCAATGGTGAGTTCCCAGACCCAACAGCTTGATGTGGCGTGTAAGGCTACCATTACATACCTATCTATCAAAGTTATCAGACATTATCAACAGTAATTTGTTCGGACACAGTTTAACTCTGAGTTCTTGTCCCATTTTATGACCATTTTCTAAACTATAATTATTTGTTTATTTACTTGTTTATTGTTTGTTTGATAGTTCATTATTTAAAGAAAGATTCACACAATCGCTCTCATTTAAGCTGTTTTTGCCCCCATATCAGGCTCCTTGTAAACTGCTTGATTGTTTCTCGTCAGCCATGATGTCATGGGCTGCTGCAACTGTGAACAAGCAATAAAATAAATCAGCCAACCAGCAATCAGACTGAAACATCTCCTTTGACACACCATCAGTGCTGAAAACATAGACAGCAGCCACATGAGCGCCCAGTGAGGGAGCACTACTGACCCGCAACTAATGAGTGTGGAAAATGAATTTTCGTAGCACATCAAACAGAGAGTGAGTGAGTGAGTGAGTGAGTGAGTGAGAGATGAAGACAGTGAAGCAATGTAATGTTGCTGTCCAGACAGAACAGAAGAAAGCTCTCTCTGTGTAAGGCCTATTTGATTCCACCAGTCTCAAAGACAGGGCTGTTTCGGGCATTTTTGGCACTCAAATTTCACTGTCACTGGGGGCGATTTCCACATTTGTCACAGCTATAAAAAGTAAAACAAGTACTCACCAAGCCCCTTGTCTTACTCCAGACGGGACATTTCCAAGACCCCTAATTTTTTGGAGGACCAGTATTTGCAGTTCACACGATTCACATTTTTGCGCTCAACTGCAGCTGCTTGTTAAAGTTGGTATGAACATCTGTTTCTAAATGCATGTTATTTTATTGTGAATAATTAATTTGTGCATATGTTTCATTTTTTCCCCACATTTTCTTGACCTTGAAATGTTTCATCAAAAAGTCTGTGAAAACAACAGACTCTCTCTGTCTCTGGTGATGTGTGCAGGACTCCAATCATTTAGAGTGCAATGGCCAAAATCCAATCAACCACTGACAGATAGAATCAAGTCCCTGTCCAACATATTTTTCTTTTTCCATAATCGGATGAACAGCACAACATAGAAGAAAAGATCAGACGCTGCTTCCTTTTTATCGCAATGTTTTTTAAGTAAACATAGGCTAGACGGACATCTTTGACTGTAGCGCTGTCTCTCACCGCTTCTTCAGCCTCTCACAAAATGAACTCCTAGTTTTTGACATGCTCCATCAAGTTGAAAGATGTTAAACTTTTAAAAACACATCTCAAGATGCTGATTTCTATTTCATTCCTGTTGTGCTGCGCCTTTTTTTGCATATACTGTTTTTTTTTTTTTTTTTACAAATATTTTAGAAACAGCTTAGAGAACTAGTCAAACAATTACTTATTTGAATCTATTACCAGCCCTGATATGTTTAGATTTAGGTTTAAATTAAGTTTAAGAGCATAATCAAACTATTTTACGAATTGGCAATTTCTGAAAAACTTGTACAATGTGATTCATATGTAAACAATTAAAACAAAAATTGAAGGTCATGAAGGTCCACCCCTACACTTATCCATCAATGGGGTGTAAGCAAATCGTACAAAAATGAACAAGTGAAATTGCAAATTAATAAATTGCTAAATAAAGTCAAGCTGCTTGAATTTTTTCGCCAGGAGTGGCATAAAGTCGCCCAATAGTAATGTGACCGACTGATATAGCATGCCAAGATACATGAAAGCTGTGATTGGAAATCAGGATTATTCCACCAAATATTGTTTTCTGAACTCTTCCTAAGTTAAAACATTAGTATTGTGTTGTTTAAGAATGAATATAAACTTTCTTTACATTAATTGAGGTCCCTTTTTTATTATTTTGTCATTTTCTGCTCTAAATGACAATATTTTTATTTAAAAGTTGAAAGAAATGTTGTCAGTAATATTGTAGAATAAATCGAAAATGTTCATTTTACTCGAACAGATACACATCAATAATACATCTAGAGAAACTGCTAATACAATATGCAATAATATAACCTATTATTGTGACCAAACACCCAAATATGGAAGCTGTTTGCATATGTACACACACACATGGGTTTGCACATTTACGTCAGTGTCTTTGAGTGATTATGGATTTCATTTTGAACCAATTTCAGTGAGCTAGACTTCTTGACACTGGGCAGCAACTCACAAGGAGAAAGAGTGTCACCAGTCTCTTCTCCTAATTGGTTGGAGGTTAAAAATAGCTCTGGCTAGCCATCATGGGGCTGATTTACAGCCTTCATTTACAAGGCTAACACACTCTCAGGGGGTTCTTTGAGCACTCTGCATGATGTTTCCAAACCCTCAGTTATGCATAGCCTTGGAGGTCCTGCAGAATATACAGCACTCCCTCTTGAATTGATCAGTAACAGTAACACACAGTAATCAACATTACGTTTATCGATTACTTACTTGAATGTCAGAGAGGAATGTGTGTGGTATACTTCTCAAAAATTTTGGGATTATAATTCCCAAAAACATTCATTTAGACAATACATTTGGCAGACACTTTTATCCAAAGAAACACTGCATTTAATGTACACATTTGATCAGTTCATGTATTCCGTGGGAATCAAACGGATGACCTTGCTGTTGATCTACTGTGAGAGCTATACAGGAATGCCTAATCAGGACATTTTCACTGGAAGGAGAAGTGTGACATGCAAGTAATAAAATTTATCTTTAATTAAACCGTTAGGGAAACTTTCAGCTAGCTGGCAATTCATCTCAAATAATCCGATGAAACAAGGATATCGACCTGAAATGGCCCATGTTCATCTACCTCCTTCCTTCTTGCCTTACATAAATTCTTGGGATTCTGGGCAAAAGGCCTCAGAATGATTCACACACAGAGATTTTACTCAGGAGGACTGTGTCATATGAGGGCTGACTTAGCTCGAGGAACAGTGCAGGACTGATATTCACTGGATGCAATGTGACCTGTCACACTGGATTCAGCTTCAAACAAGACGACCACATAAAGGGTTCAAATGCGAATTATATGGCCACATATAAGACCAAGGTTAAGCTAATATTTATATTTTTTTTGGAGGGAAAAGTCTCTTATAAAGAATAGAAACAACAAAATGCTGTAATATTTAAATTTTTATACTGTGATATTATACTGTTAGACTATCAATTGGATGAATTGAAACTGATGAAATGAAAACTATTAAACGGATGAAAACTAATTATACAGTTCAAATTTCACTGTCACTGGGGGCGATTTCCAAATTTGTCACAGCCAAGTACTCACCAAGCTCCTTGTCTTACTCCAGACGGGAAATTTCCAAGAAAAAGACCCCTCATCTTTTGGAGGACCAGTATTTGCAGTTCACACGATTCACATTTTTGCGCTCAACTGCACTGCTTGTTAAAGTTGTATCTGTTTATTATATGCATGTTATTTTATTGTGAATAATTCATTTGTGCATAAGTTTCATTTTTTGAAAATGTCATAACTGTCATAACCTTTCAGTGAAAACAACAGACTCTCTCTGTCTCTGGTGATGTGTGCAGGACTCCAATCATTTAGAGTGCAATGGCCAAAATCCAATCAACCACTGACAGATAGAATCAAGTCCCTGTCCAACATATTTTTCTTTTTCCATAATCGGATGAACAGCACAACATAGAAGAAAAGATCAGACGCTGCTTCCTTTTTATTGCAATGTTTTTTAAGTAAACATAGGCTAGACGGACATCTTTGACTGTAGCGCTGTCTCTCAATGCTTCTTCAGCCTCTCACAAAATTACAATTTTTACAAACATTTTAGAAACAGATTTTTAGAGAACTAGTCAAACAATTACTTGTTTGAATTTATTACCAGCCCTGATATGTTTAGATTTAGTTTAAATTAAGTTTAAGAGCAAAATCAAACTACTTTACGAATTGGCAATTTCGTATAAACTTGTACAATTGAAACCGATGGTTTTGATTGATTTTGACAGTTTGATTTAACTAAACTAAAGGCCATGTAACAAACAAAAAAAACAAATCAATGAAGAAAGACATTTACACATGGAGTATTTTCATGCTTTGTCTTTAATCACTTCATAGAAAAGTAGCATCAGATTTTATTGAACACAATATACAATATTATTACCATACATTGTGTGAAACATTGAATATTCACCTGCAACAGTGTGGGATAACCAGACGATAAAAACTCATCCCTCATGCAGATAGCACTAATTCTGTTGAATCCTTTTGGACGCAAATCGGACCAAAAGATCTCAAACATATAGATTAACAAAGTTTTACTGACAATTTGAATTTTAAAACTGCTAACAAGGTCAGAAAAATAGTTCACATTAGCACAAATAATTACAGAAGATCACATTTTCGTAATTATATATCGATTTCACATTGTGGTTTTAGAGATTGTGATGTTGGTGACCAATTCCTCCCCTGCAAATGTGCATTTACAGGCCACTTCTGAGCCATTTTTAGCAATCTCCATTCAAAATGTTGTATAAATTTGAGGGCCACGTTCTGTGGAGAATCTCGTGAGATACCGATTTATCGATGTTACACCAAACAGTGATACACAAAGCTTCTAATATCTGACAGATGTCTACAGTATGTATTTATGTCTTATCTACAGACTCTCCCCTTTACCAATGGGTCGCGTGTCTCATAGGCTACTGTTCTGGGCAGTTGAAAATTGTGCAATATATTCATACATAGTATATATAATATATATTTATTTATATTAAAACATAAACAATATTACTAAATAAAACAGACTCAGTCCAAGAGCCCACTACACAAGAAACACCACCAATTTTCGGTAATGCAAGTGCATATAAATTAAACAATTTACAAAGAAACATTATTCTTTATGTACAGTTAACCGTAATAAATACACTGTTATAAACAGTAGAGGACCGATCTGAGCGCATATAAACAAAGTGAATGGAAGGAGTTGTGAAAAGTGTGGGCTGGTGAAGGAGCGACCCCACGGACGCTCACAAACACAGTAATGTGTAGACACGTACATATGTGCGCACAAACATACTTTTGCATGCTACTTTGGCCATTAACTGTTTCCATTGTTGAGACTTAGAGCATAAGGTAGTTAAAGTACCTCAAAGCATGAACTACACACAAACTTAAATATTAACGCTGAAAAATGTATGAGACGACAATGCTAATGTCAATATATTCTTTACCAAACTGGCATGTTGAAGTTTTTTAAATCATATCTTGGAGTTCTACGAGATGGGGAAGGAAATCAGTTTACATCTTTTTTTTTTTTTAATTCATCTTTAAAGTGAGCCAATCGGAGAAAGGAAGATGTTTTGTTTAGAAGACAAATGAGGAAAAGTTCTATATCAAAAGGTGTAAAAAAAGCTACAAAAGATAGTTTAGACTGCTTTAATTCTGTTTCTGAGGTATGATGGGAAGGGTGGAAAATGACTGCCGTAAGGAAGACAATTATGATTAATTGAAAGCAAATTAACGTGAATATAGCTTTGGCTTCCCTGTGATTTTAGTACATTATGAGACCCCTTGTGATTCGATTTTTTTGGGGTGCTTGTATTTTGTATTTAGTAAATGGGGTCTTCATACTCAAGGGAGTTTAAAGTTTTTTTGTGCAACAAGATTTCTTACACTAATGTGGATGAGATGATGTATGGTTCCAAATAAACAGTTTTGTGCTCATAGTTAAGAAGTCTGACACAAATGTAGATAGAATAAACAGAAAGTGCCTCTTTCATAATTTCTTAGTTTACTGATCATTTGTCAGATGTTTGGATTATTAAGTTATATTGCCAAACAAAGGAAGACACTAAGATCTCTCTCCAGCGTAGATATAAAACAATTCTGCATGTTCGGTCTGGTTTGTTTTACAAAACGAAAACATTTCAACGTACAGTTATACTAAAATGTGTTCAATAAATAAAAGACTATTAAAAAGACAATAGTAAAAAGGCACACAGTCTTTAGACAAATGGTACAGAAAAGTAAACAGTTTCTCTCTTTACAAATACTTGTTCTTCAGTAGTTCGTGTTTGACCTCATCACACACCCATAGCTTTACAAAAAGTTTGTTGGTACAAAAAAAGAGAAATCCTCTCAGTAGTGTCTACTCCTTACCGACTGGTAAGCAAACTAACAAACTGTCCACGTTGGCCCCAATCCTTCATGTTTATCAAAGTCGCCTGTCAATCGTTCAGGTCCAAAATGTCTGCAGCATTTATTTCCTGAGAGCTCCTACAAACTGTCTCCAAACGTAAGTGCAAGGAGGGCAAGACATCCTCCTCCCACAGGGCCTAAAAAAGCACCCCATGTGGGCTTTTTAAAAAGCATCAACTGCAAGATTGCTCCTCTCGCATGGGAAAAAAACAGCTACAACCTATTAAGGGAAGCTGAGTCCTATGTGTCCACCGGTGAGGCGTCTTTGGTAACTATCTGGATGTGTGTAGTGGATTCCATTTCTTCCCCTCTGTCGTCTTCTTCCGCCTCATCTTCCTCGTCTCCCTGGCTCTGTTCGTCTTTTTCCGTGCCTTCTGAGTCCTCCTCCTCTAGCGTGAGTTCGAACTGGAACTTGTCAGGCCCAGGACCCCCGCCGTTGCCTTCTTTGTCGGGCTGGTAGAAGGGCGGGGAAGGGCTCAGGGGGATCATGCTCTGGTACCAGTTCCGATTATCCTCCAGCGTGTCCAGGATATCCTGGGCATCCGGATGGACCAAGTCAGCCCAGGTTTCCCACAGCGGGTGGACGATGTAGTCAATGAAACCCACCTGAAGAGAGAAAAAAACACATTAGATGTCGTAGGGTACTATGTATAAGGTATTCTAGGGTATCCTCCATCAGATGGCTACATCTCAGACAGTAACTAACCTGTGATTTCTCCACAGAGGCGGTGTGTTTGTCACACATTGGACTGATCTCCATGCCACGCTCCCTCTCTCTATCGCCCTGGTGAAAGAACTCATCCATGATGCGGTCAGTCCACTGGCGGTACAGCTCTAGAGACTTGGTGGGATTGCTCAGATCGGCGCAGTGAACCATGTTCCGCAAAACCTGAAGTAACATCACAATTTCAGCCAATTGTAATTCATCATGTTCCTCTAATTTATTTTAATCATCTTAGCTGGAGATCATGAAATCATTGGTTTTTCCTAATGACTGTTTGAAGGATTAGTAGGTTTGAGAACAGGAAGACCTGTACCTGTATCCTGTCTGTGTAGTTGTCCAGAAGTAAAACTCCTGAACTTGTCACTTTCTTTGTCTCTACCATGGTCTTCAGATCGGCCAGTAAGCTCATGTGCTTAGACATGTCCGTGGCCAGTACCTGTTAAGAGGAAACATGGAGCAATATATGTTAGCATATCAATCATTGCAGTGTAAATGAAAGCATATGACCTGGTAGGAAGGATGGAAGGAAGGAAGGAAAGAAGGAAGGTAGAACCTCACCATGTCGATGACCATCTTTCGGAAGGACTGCCTTTGTTTCTTAGTGAGGTTTTGGAAAATGTCACAGTTGTCCTCCTGTAGAAGTTTAAAGCCCACGGCTAAGTGGTGGTTCTCCAAAACCGACTCGTCATTATACATGAGCGCCAACTCAGAGTCTGTAAGATAGGAGCAAATGCTCAATTAATCCATGTGTCCCCAAGAACTTTACACTAGTAGTAGGGTAGGAGTTAAGAACACTCACTTGTATTGATGAGGAACTGGTTTGAAACACCAGGGTGGTCCACATCATGGATGGCTGCCGCAAAAATGGCTGCCAGGATCTCAAGATCGGTGAAGACAGCCTATTTAGGACATATTGAAAATGGTGAGATAAACGATCCTTTGAGGATTTTTTTTTAAATGCCTAAAGAAAAGGCGTTCTTACATCTAGTGCAGGTGTGGACAGCAGAATGTGAGTTGACTGGGCCACATCAGCAGCGTGAAGGCTGTTATGATAGGCCACATCTTGGTGGTAGTGATCTTCAAGGGTCATCATATACGTCACAAAAGTATCTACTGGGATCTTGAACGTCTTAAGCAAGTCTCGTTCCTGTTCCAGAGAGAAGCAATATTATTACAATTCTGGAAATTATTACTTTTGTTGCAAAATGTGGGAAGTCATAGGCTGGAGGTAGAACTGACCTGGAAGATGGCATACATAATGCAAGTTAGAGGCCGGTTGTTCGAAAACTCTGAAACGGTGAAGATGTTCAGGCCCCATTTGTTCAGGTCATCTAATTCCTGGAAAGGGAAGAGGCAAGGGAATGAGATCAACATGATTTTTTTATAATCAAACTCACTAGAGAGCAAGTATAAGTCTTCTCCTTACCTTTGACAGTAAATCCTCTTTGTCGGTTTTGACACCGAAGCGAGCGATGCTGCAGTTGAGGATGGGCCCGTGGGACACTTTCTTCACTCCACTGATCTGAGTCATCAGCTGCTGTTTTTTCTTCTTCTCGCGGGCTTTTGGTGTAGGCGAGGGAATCTCCACATCATTCTGTTTGTCTGTAAGGAACAGCAAGAACCAAATGATTAGAACGATTTTTGGAAGTTTTCCTTGTGGTTATCCATAGAAAATGCGGAAAATGACTGTTTGCTATCTTGTCACCGTGAAACCAAGATAGTCCCTAATTCTCTCTAAACAGATCATGCACAAGTGTGTCAGATGTTGGCAGATCACATTCCAGATAACTCAAACACTTCATTGTAGTTTTCATACAGACGAGACGCATACATGTCTGCACAAAAGTCCATTGTTGGAAAACCGGTGGCCATGTATCATGTTTCCCTGAGTGACGTAAGCAGACGTCTTTGGCCCAGGTGCAGGGCCACCGCTGAATAGCTCACATCTGCACTCCGTGCGTGTGCTTCTCAGGATTCGCTGCCCTCGAAAGGCAGAACAGACACCCAATTCAGAGTGACTTTGCCACTGAGCTATTCAAGCGGGGCTTGCCCCTCCTTTCCTTCTCCTCCAGTTCCACTCTCCATTTTCACTGTGACAGACCTGTCAACAAACTGCAGGGGAGCCTGTGGCTGCCTCAAATGGCATCTCCAAAGGTCAACCCTCAGGAGATATCAATTGACAAACAATGGTGGACCAGGAAGGGCGTATCTCGAGGGCAAAAATGCAGTTGATAATGCCATAAAACTTCATCTTGGGTATTTTCTCATGCGGAAATGCTAATCCAAATCCTTTCCAAGGAGCCAAAGGCCCTAAGTGGACAGTATTCTTATTTCCATGTTCACGGTTAAAGCAGATAACGCTGTTCTCTCTTGTTATAAAGCTCTGGCATGTCGCTGAAAGACCGTGATAACACCTAGTAACAGCCACTGGCTTTATGGGGAATGAGAGGAGGTGAAATATGAGGGTTGGTTAATTCATTAGTCATTATCCTCTTCCCTCATATATCTCTGTAAAACATGAACTCGTGCCGTAATCAGCACCTCAGTCATTCTGACTTATATCCTGAGTGAAGAAATGCGAGGCATCCTATTACGATGACGGAACGGAAAAAAAACTGAGATAAGGAAGCACTAGTTTCTCTTTCATCTCGAAAGCCTCTATCCGTTTTTTTGGTCTCCTCTTGTGGTAAAGATGCCTGATCAAGAGAAAATGCCTCCGATCTGATCTTGCGGTGCATTCACAGCGCTCATTATAGCTAATTTGCTTGTTTTCTCACAAACATCCCTCATAGCTCCTTTTTCCTCTCGCCCCCCTTTGGGGACGTGCAAGCTGTGTGCGCAGATCCAAGATTCGAGAAAAAGCGAGAAAGAAAAAAGCAAAGAGACGCGTTTGGGTCAGATTTAATCTCACTATCTCTGCTAAACTCACACGTTTGGATGCAGATAGCGAAATCGCAGAGGCATAAAGAGAGCGGACACGTGACACAGCACACAGATGTTTCACAGCTAACATTTAATCCCAGGAATATAAAACCACTTTTAGTCCCGAATAATCCGGCCACAAAGTTGTACACTATCAGAATGTACGCCAATATGTTTTGCAGACATTTCTTCATCAAATTGTAAATCTCAATCATTTTTTCACTGCAAAATTTTTTTTTTCTTGAATCAATATATTTGTCTTTTTTAATCAGTAAAAACATCCTTTTCTCTATACATAAAAGTTACATTTATATTTAAACAAAGAAAAACTATTTACATACGCAGATATATATCAAATTAGTATAATTTATGTTTTATAATATTTTATCAAATTTAGTTTCAAGTAAAGTTTTTTTGTTTTACAAATTTCACTAGTAAAAAAGACAAAAATACAGATGAAGAAATCATTTTTGTAGTGAAACTGGATCTCAAAGAGTCAAGATTGAATATGTGCGTGTGTTCGTGTGGCTGTATGATGCTGTCTCGATGAGAACACAGGAGCTGGATGAGTCACAGGTTCTCTTGCCTGGATGTTCCGTGCTGGGGGTTCCACTGTCAGCATTGCTTTACAGCAGGATCCCATCCCCCTCTATCTCTCCCTCCCTCCTCTAATTCTTCTTTCCTTTCCACCCTCCCCTTCCTCTTTTCCAACTGCTGCATTGGGGATCTCTCTCCTCATGCAGAAACGAAAGTCTGATGCCATCTCATGGCATTCCACAAACAAAATGAGCCTCTTTTCATGTACTATAATAATTTTCTCAAATTTTCTAATAATTTGTACACTTTTCTCAAATAATTCACTAATCAAACCTCTCACTTTTTCCTAGCTTTTCTGTTTTCTTTCAGTGAGTCTAAACTGCAGTTCAGCTCTGGAAATGACGCAGCCCAAATTCAATCCACAATGGCGTATACTGTATATAGCCAATGTTTTACGCTGACTGCGGGTGTAATATTGCAAGAGTGAATATATGTGTGATTACCTAGGAAGGTGTTGGAGATGAACTCCGACACCTGATTGCCAGATCTGCTCATCTCAGAGAGGTGCGTCAGCTCCCTGTTCAACATTCTCTTGAACTGGAAAAGACAGAGAGGGAGAATAATTAGTCAAAAAAAAAAAAACCCTCAAAAGGTTCTGCATTGAGACTTCAGTAGGGCTTCCTTTCCCCAAAGTCCTGAAAAATGTCATATTTAACATTCTTTTATACAGACAATACCGCAATGGGTGACAGGGTACACAATATTAAATCTTACCAAATAAATAATATATATAAAAAAATTATAAAAATATTGTATTAAATGTCTTAATATCTAATATACTGACATATTAATATCTCCTTTTAAACTATTTACGCAGTGCCTTAATTTCTCTTATTTTTTTAATAAATCTCTAATAGCAAGCATAAAAATAAAAATGCACGAAGACAGAAGAAAGTAAATGCAGTAAAAAAGACAAGGTAGAGACTGGTTGAGATTTAATTAGTAAATTGCAATTTTCAAACTGTCTGTAAAAGTTCAAAGTAATATTTTTCTTTAGCATTTTTTCCACATTTGATGTACGGATATACAGTATGTACCAAAAACAATGATGTGGTTCCAAAAAGACGCAATGTTCGAAATAAATAAATAAACAAATGCGTATATAATTAAATAAGTCAAAAAACGGCAGCCATATCCTGCGCCACATCTTCGTTTTTTAAGCTTCATCAGTACAAAAATCACGAAACATCACAAAAACGACCTATTTAGCTGTGCTTTTTGACGTCCAAATCAACATAGCCAAAATACAACAGATCAATGTGAAAAGAAGAGCCCGAAAGAGCTCGGATCTAGACATTCCAGCACAGGATGCCACACAGCGAGATTTGCTGTAGGTTTTCCTCCTCAGTGTCTCCATAGACCACCAACAAACACCAAACCAAAACCGACCTCCATTAGCAAACCAAAAAACAGCTCAGTAGCCACCATACACACCTTAATGTAACCCCAGGATACAGAGAGAAGGTAATTGGCCTCAGGCATTTTGGATCGTATTTAATCTCCCGAAATCCACAACAGCGCACTCCTATACCACAAAGGAAAAGAGCCAGAGAGAGGCAGACGAAAGGGATTCTTCTGGTTGGGAAAAACGAAAAATCCCCTCTTCTCTCCTCTCCTACTCTGCTTGGTATGAATTAGTAGCTGAGGAGCAGACATGAGCCATCTTCATGACAGCTCTCGGCCGAATCGCTCCAGCATTGACTCTCCATGGCTGAGGATACGAGCGGGGGCCAACAGAGGATGGGAACACCCGTCCTGATCCAGAGAGCGACGGCCGGAGCTGGAAGCGAAGCAGAGGGTCTGAAAGTGCCAATGAATTATGGAGGAGATGAAGGAGCAGTGGAGCAGAGGGAGGGAGGGAGAGATGAGGGGAAAAAAACGCTGGGATGCTCATCTGGCTGGAGGGGGGTCTTCCTCTGCTGGATTAGTGCCGCTCTGCTGCAGCAGTACGCTCACGCGCTTTCATCATCTCGCTCTGTCTTTCTCTCTCACCCCCTCCCTCTCGCATCTCTCCCAGCCCCCGCAACACGCTCCATAGGCACATATGATTTGACATAGAGATGGCAGAGAAAGGGGGGAGTCCCGCTTTGTTATGAGGGGAAATCGTGAGAGGAAAAAGACGTAAAGAAGGGCAGAAAGAAAGGGAGTTTAAGACTTTTGTCTTCAAGGGATTCCTAATCGAGTACACCATTTAATACTGCAAAGGGAAGGTGGGAGCTTTAGATAAATCTAGGTTCTTTCAGGCTCAGTCACTCTTATTTATTGCATTCCCATAATGCACAAGGCTTCATATGGAGCCCTGTGCTATTTTTTACTGTAGGGTATGGTGGGAGAGGAGACTTGGATAATTGCCTCTCTTTGTCTTTTTTTGGTGACATCAACACCCATACCCCACCGACTCTCTCTCTCCCTCCCCGTCTACATCCGAACACCAATTACACCAACATCCCAACGCCATGGCAACAGTGTCATGTGACATGCGCTGCCGCTGAGGCTTCCCTCCCTCCCTACCTCACTTCCAAAGATGGCTGCCCAGTAATCACGAGGACACCACTGCGTCTCAATAACATCTGCCAAATCAACCCCCGAATCATTAGAACAGGGAGGAGGGCAGACGGACAAAATCGATGAGCCGTCCTTGACACAGCCAAAACGAGCAAAGTCCATTAACAGGGAAAACCCTCAGTGAATATGATAAAAAAAAATAAAAAAAAAGCAAATTTGTTGGATTAGGATGGTATTCAGATGATTGAGCTGGTCAGTCCAATGGTTTCCCAAACGGACAATCTTTAAAGTGGCCAAAACCACTAAAGCCAGCAGTCCAGACCAAGTCTTTCCATCACATGAACAGAAAGCAGATGCCAAATTACATGCAAGATAAAATTTCTAAAACATAATTACAAAGAAACAGCAAAAAACACATTGAATTAAACATGAACGTTTTTAAAGGAGAAGGACTGAAATTGAATTTTCTTTGCTTTATTTACAACTTTGAAATATATATATATATATATATATATATATATACACACATATACATATATATACATATATAGTTGCAACAGAGACTGTTTCTGCCCATTAACACAGACGTTTGAGGAGCTAAAAGGATTCATGCAATGATTTTGGATTATCCATGTGACACGTGTGTGTGTGTGTGTGTGTGTGTGTTTATGCGCCTTCATGAGAAAAAAAGAGTGGGAGGGAGAATGGGAAAGGGGGGGGGGGGTGTAAAATAGAGGAGAATCTCTGCATTATGCTGCAGTGGGGGTTCCTCAGCAGATGTCTGTAAACAACTCTGACATATCAAAGACCATGCCTTCTGCGGTTCACATTTCTTCTTATCATCCTTATCAATAAATCCATGTGAGTGGCTCTTTCTAAGCCCTGTGAGAAACATGGATGTAGGAGGGCAGATGTGCGCCGACTTCTACTCTGAGAAGAGCTAAGGGTGATTTAAAAAAAAAAAAGACCATTCAGAAACAGCTAGGATTCCCTGTGTAATGCATTTAGAGGCATATTGAATATCAAGACTGAAAGTTAAAATTTATATGAATGTATATTTATTCTCTTTTTTACCATTTAATCACCTTTTTGCCTTCACTAGTCCATTTAAATAACCCTACAAGGTGATGCTTTTTAATAGAAATATTCTCTCAACATTCCCTTGAGTATCTCCGTTAACAATAACATTAATAAAAGCTACATGATAATTAAAAAAATAATAAGCTAAATGCTGTTTTATACAGTTGTGGAGTATAGTATGTGAAACCACAGTACATGACACTTACAAAATGTATTCCTGTCAACTACCCATCGTCAGAAAAGATTATCATAATACAACTAGCTGGTAAGACTTCATTTGTGCATTTTTTGGATATTTAGCAATTTGATGCAATTTAATTTTCTCCACTAGTGGGCAGTATAAACCCATAGATGCCAAGTGAGATAGATTGTTGTATCACCTAACACTGTTCGCCGGCGGCATGTTCAATCAATTTGTACTCTCATCATGACCTTGTCTGATGTATCAATGTGTTTAATGTAGGACAGACAGGCGAGTCAATCAATCATAAAAATACATTTCACTTTTCAGTTGTCCTCTGTCAATTGAGATCTGCTTTTTCTTACCATATATTTCTCTAAACTCAAACTAATATGTAAAAGACACTATATGTACATATTATACAATACACTAATGTTTTTTAATTACATCTATGTAAATGTCTTGTGTACATCATCTAGTGGGGAAAACCCCCATCTGTTTCTTGGTCAGAAATTGTGGGAGTTTTCTTGCTCTGAATGATGTCATTTGAGAAGCACATAATTGCAAAATCGGCAAATTCTTAACAGCCATCAATATATGATGATGCCTGGAAGACGACTTTGAAAGACTATGACGCACATCAAGATGACAAACGAGTTCTCTGGTATATTAGAACAATAAAATCAATAATGACATAATAGCTTCTGAAGAAACTCGCTGTGTGCTAACTAACTGCCTGAGGATACAAGCCTGACGTTTCACTTCCTCTAAACTTCTCAATGTGTGCATGGATGCGTGTATGTGTAAAATCAACATTTGCGTGTATGTATAAAGGCAACTTTTGTAAAATGAACGTGTAAAATCAACAGAGTAGGTAAATAAATTGGTTATTAAATGACAAATGAAAACACTTTTAGCTGATTTAGTCTCCACACAATGAAGAAGAACCCTAATTGCTTAAGATTAGAAAGGAACTGGAAACTTTCAAATTTGCAGAATTTGTTTCTAAGGTTTGAGATGCTCAGAAAAAGACAGCAAAAATGAAACCACTTAAAAGGAACATTTACGCTACAACTATTTTAACAATTCTCATACAACTGATACTGGCACTCTCAGTCCACAACCAAAGTAATTATGCAGGAACAGTAGTTTGACTTGAGAGCATTAATTCAATATTACAAGGCTCCAACTGGCTTAGATTATAGATCTGTGAGTGTAAAACACATCCTCTCTAAAATACCATTTCCACACTATTTCATCCACACTGTCCCATGTGCAACTTTTCAATACAAGAAAGCACTGTGCAAAAAACCAAAACTGTCCAAGCATTCACTTTTCATCTATAAAGCTCAGAAAAGTTGAGAAGGCTACTTTAAGCAACAGTTATGTCCTTGAAAAGTCCACCAAGTAGCATCCAACAAAAAGCAACAGCACACTATAACTTGTAAAAGCATAAAAAGGCTCACCTTTTCAAAACAGTTAACCTTTCCGGTCTTTTTCTGTTCTTTTTTCTCAAAGTAGCAAGCTCCCATTTTAAGTGAGTAAAGTTTTCTAAGTCCTGCTTGCCGTGAGTGTGTGTCACCCTGTCTCGAGTCTTGAGGTTCGGCGCTTGACAGGCGCAATAGCGTTACTAACTAATTTTGAGCAGTGAGCGCAGACTATTCTTCAGTGTGTGTGAGTGTGTTACTGTATACACACTCCCCCTCTCAGCATGGGACCGCCTCCTTCTGACACACACACACACACACACACGCGTGCGCACACATACACTGGAACTCCAACCCCATTGCAACATAGTTTATAGGGTAAATACTAGTGTGCTCTGGAATCAGATCAAGCATACTGATATGATCTCTTTAAGTTATCAGAGAAAACATACTGCCACGGACATGCAGATCTGCGGGAAATCCTGACTTACAAATCACAAAAATGGCCGTTTTAAAAGTTATATGCTGCGTCCAAAGGAAAATCACAAATTATATTTTCTCAATTGCTTCTAGACAGCAATGAGATTGTACAGGGAGGAACTCAAAACTTTTAAGTACCCTGCTTTAATATTTAGGTATTCTGCCTTTTCACCTGAGGAATTCATTTCATATGTCTCCTCTAGACTTTTAGGTGATATCTCAAAATGTTTCAAAGAAATTCCAAGTCTGCAATAAAATAAAAATCTAAAGATGTAATGTAATATAAATAATATGTGTATGATTTTACATGCACACACAAGCACACGCAGCTAAAGTTTAATGCACATCAGATGGCGCAGAGGTTCAAAGGGGCAGTAAAAGGTCAGATGTCCTGATTCTGGACGTCCTCTCTGTAAAACTCTGATGGCTATCTTTATGTTATTTCCACAAACTCATACAGAAGCTCACAGAAAATGAGCAGATCTTAAACCTATCATGATAACAGTCACAGGCTTTGTGATTGTCCTCTTTTCTTTCCTATACGTTGTGGCGATATCTGTGTCCATCTGCATGCACTGCAAAAAATAATCTATTTTTGTCGTTTTCCAGTAAAATTATACATACATCCTTAGAATGATAAATTAACTTTAGATGCAAATTTATGTGCAATATTAAAGAGAAAGTCTAATTATTTTTTCTTCTTTATATTCTTACCCAATTAGTAATCTTTTTCTTGTATAAGAATAAATCTAACAAAATTTTGTGAAGTTTATGCAAAAATAAATCAATAAAATAGGCAGAGTAGAACAAAAAAAAATTCAAGACATTCTCTTAAATCGAATCACAATTTGCATTTGCATTATAAGTAAATTGTTTTAAGGATGTTTAGATACTTTTACTGGAAAAAAGGCCAAAAATACTGATGATTTTATTTGCATTGAGAATTCTGGGTCATCCCAAAAAAAGTCCCTTTCCTGTACATATATCTGTATGACTGAGCCTCTGAGAGTGTGTGCAGGAGTAAGTGTGTATTCATCCCTATTGTCTGCAGTAAAAGTCCCTGTGTTGCAGTGTATGCCTGTTTGACGTCAGCAGAAGGAGAAACAAACAGGGAGAGTAGCCTTGCCCTGCTATACAGCACTCACTCCCATTGTAGTCTGGACCCAGCTAGAGCATAGGAAGGAGACAGGAAACCTGAGTCACAGCTGCAGGACACACACATACACACACACACACACACTGTGGAGCTATGCAGAGTATCACATGAGCTGACAGTGACAGCGGTTTGAAAACAATTAACATACAATGTTTAAAAGTACAAAACAAAGGACAAACAATACAGGTTGAAACATGCATATTCGAGTAACTCTTTTTGATAAGATTGTGCTTATCATTTGTGTTTCAAATTGAATTATATTCTTTATCATAATGCTTTGAATATAAAGAAAACTTGAATATAGTGTAAAACACTGTACGAAATATTCAAGTCTAAAAAAAAATAGATCTCCTAATAAAAAGTTAACATTTAACTTTATTATCCTCATTGTTAATATAAATTGTCCCACAAGCTGTCAATCAAATCACAGCAACACATAAGGGTGTGGAAAAACGTGTTGGAAAAGAAAGACATGCTAAAACCTGTTTAATATGCTAGGAAGACTTGCTAACACATTTATACAGACAATGTGTGAGAATGCTGGGATACAAGAGCCTTTATACTTCAAATACCTTATGCTTAAGAACAGCAGCCTGAATTTTGAACCCAAGCTAACTGGCACAAGGACTGACTCTCAATAGCCCCATTCACAAAGCGGCCATTGAGAGAAGCAAAAACAGAGTTTAAACTACCAGAAAGAAAATGTCTTTACTATGCAAGAGTTTCAAATTCCAGAAGACTTCTTAAAGTGATGTGCTGCATCTTCTCACCTTGTTGGAGGCCATGTCACTGACGGAGCGGTACGTCTGGATGGTTTCCAGCTGATCCAGACACCAGTCCAGCTCCTCCATGGTCTCCACAGCCAGCTTCTGGTACGACTCGTCTGGACAGAGACACACAGAAACGGGGGCACCGTGAAAATCCTGCTGCACGGCCACTCGAGCACAGCCAGCCAGACGATCCTTCATCCTGGGCTCGCACACACACACGCTTACACACACACACACACACTCCCGGACTGTATGAGAGAGTGAGAGTGGGTTCTTCTGAGCGCTAGCTGTGAGAGACCCCCCCCCCTGCTCTCTCCCTCTCATTGCCCCGGTTCTTGTGGCTAGGTGATACTGCCTCTTTGGCTGCCTGCCCCTTCCTCTCACCCCCTCCTGCCTCAGTGTCGCCCTCTCTCTGGGTGCCACTCTCACTCATGTCTGAGAGTTGGCTGTGGTGGGATGATACAGCCTCTTGGCTCTGTGCTTCCTCATTTTACTACCCCGTTTGGCATCTCTCTCGCTTTCTCATCCCCTCCCCCCTTTTATCATTTCTGGCTCTGATGTCAATAGAGAGGAGACAAAGACGGTTACTTTTGCATGGTTCGCTGTATAAACACATACATTTTTTTGTGAAAAACTCTTTTTATCTTGCAAAAGTGCATGTTTGCCTTAAAAACGACACATTTTAAGACACAAATATTCTGATATTCATATAGCTGGCAAGGCCAATATAAATTTGAAAAGAAAATCTTTTTCGTTTTCTAAACACCATTGGCATCTTTGATTCAAACTTAAGTAGCAAATGGTCATTAGAGTAGGTATATTTGATTAAAGGGTTAATTCACCCAAAAATGGAAATTAGCCCATGATTTACTATGACAGTATATGACATAATTCTTGAAGACGAATAAAATTGGATAAAATATCCATATTTAAAACTTTATAAAGTAAAACATCTAACTTCCGACAGATTGACAAAAAACGTAACTGGTGTGCAATGTCGTCAGACATAGCGTAAGCATTTTGAACTGCGAGAGGCACTACACTTTTTCCGTAAGTTGAATACAGAAGGCATTCTGGTGGAAGCTAGATATTTTACTTTATAAAGTTTTAAATATGGATCTTTTTTTTACACAAACGCATCGCTTCGCTTCAGATGGCCTTTATTAAACCCTCGGAGCCGTGTGGAGCAGTTATATGAAGGATAGATGCACTTTCATGGACTTTTTTTTTTACAAAAATTACAATTCACTGCCAAAAGCTTGGAAGAGCCAGGACTTTTTTAAATATAACTCGATTGTATTCGTCTGAAAGAAGAATGTCATATACACCTAGGATGACTTGAGGGTGAGTAAATCATTGGCTAATTTTCATTTTTGGGTGAACTAACCCTTTAATTTCTGTGTTCAAGATTCATATTGTGATTTATTTTAATCACATAACTGCATGGAATTTTAATGTACAAAAAGTTTAAATAAAACTTACTCGACCATTCAAAAAGGTCAGTAGATTTTTTTCTTTATAAAGAAATTATTACTTTATTCAGCAAATGTGCATAAAATAATCTCATATAAATGCTGTTCTTTTGAACTTTCTATTAATCAAAGAATCCTGAAAAAAAATTTATCACAACTGTTTTCAACATTGACAATAATAAAAACTGTTACTTAAGCACCAAATCAGCATATTAGAATGATTTCTGGAGGATCATGTGATACTGAAGACTGGAGTAATGATGCTGAAAATTCAGCTTTGCCATAACAGAATACATCACATTTTACACATTTTAAAATATATTAGAATATATTAGAATATATTAGAATATATTAGAATATATATATATATATATATATATATATATATATATATATATATATATATATATATATATATATATATATATATATATATATATATATATATATATATATATATATATATATATATATATATATACTATTTTTAATGAATAAAAAATTTTGACAGTATTTTTACTGAGCATAAAAGGCTTTTCAAAAACATTAAACAAGTCTTATAGTCTTACAAACGGAAGTGTATTTTGGTAAATGCTGCTGTTGCTGTTCTATTAGTGCATACAGTATAAATGAAAAAAATATATAACTTTTTTTATACTAATATTTGTGTTCATTTAGTTATAAAACTAGAAATCATGCCTCAATTTTTAATAATACTTTACAGTATTTTGTATATAATGAGATATCAAATAACAGCAAAAGACTAAAAACGCTATACTGTCCAACTACAAAAGCAACAAAAAGCATTATATATATATATATATATATATATATATATATATATATATATATATATATATATATATATATATATATATATATATATACACACACACACACACACACACATACATACATACATACGCACATACATACATACATACATACATACATACATACATACATACATATAAATTCATAAACCAACGCGTTTTATCATGCGCTTGAATCAATGTCAAGATGTACGTAAATGGGCCCGCATCATTCCTTGCACACCACAGAAATGCATGAAGCATATAGGTGGGAGCTGTGTGTGTGGGTCTGGTTAAAGCATAGATGTGTTTACAGTAAAGGGGAGTTTGGTGAATCAGTGCCCTGTGGCTTTGGGACACAGACGGACCCTTGTGTGCCTCTGACTTTGCTGTGGTGGGTCTCCTAGTTGCAGAACAACACAGCAGCAGAACTTTAGCAGGGCACTGTCGAATGACGGCACTTCTCTCTAACCTCCACATGCTCAAAGCCACACACACATATTTGCTCTCCGAACACCGGGAGAAAAAGCTCTTTGATGTGGATCTTTCTTCTCTCTTTTTGGAGCGTGTGGAGGGGTACCTACACACTACAACACCAAGGCAATGTCAAAAAGCCGGAAAGTGGATCTACATCTTCACAAAACTTATAGGAGCAGTTTTATACCTAAAAGAGAGCAGCTAAGTATAACCACATTTTTATATTTCTGAAGAAAATGTGAATAGTGCCTGCCCATGAAAAAACGCTGCCATAATTCTAGGGTGTGTGTGTGGGTGCCAGGCCAATGGTAAGCGGTTGCTGAGGTGTTCTAAGTGGTTTGTAGTGCATTGGTATCTGGTTGCTAGGGTGTTCTGGGTGGTCGCTAGGTGGTTGCTTACTGACCCATGTCAAAAGACCACCCACAAGTCTCCATGACAGTCTGGTTCCTAGATATGGCCCAAAGTTTTAACCAGTTTTAGCTTTAGCGAATATTTACATGAAATAACTAAATCAGTTTAAACAAACTGCCAATCTAAACAATTATTGAATTATAGGTAACACTTTATAAACAATAAGGTTTCTACATTAGTTAAAGAAGTAGTTCACTTCAGAATTAAAATTCTGATAATTTACTCACCCCCACGTCATCCAAGATGTTCATGTCTTTCTTTGTTCAGTTGAAAAGAAATTAAGGTTTTCGAGGAAAACATTCCAGGATTTTTCTCCATATAGCAGACTTCAATGGGGTACAACAGGTTGAAGGTCCAAATTCCAGTTTCAATGCAGCTTCAAAGAGCTCTACACAATCCTAGACGAGGAATAAGGGTCTTATCTAGCAAAACGATTTTCTAAACAATATAAAATTGTATGTACTTTTTAAACACAAATGTTTGTCTTGTGCTGCTCCATGTATTACCGGTATGTAATCACGTTGAAAAGGTCATGCGTGACGTACCCAGAAGTACCACAGTAGGGCAAAAAACTCAAATTTTCTCCTCCAACGTCAAAATCGTCCGACATTGTTGTTTTACCTTTTGTTGTGAAGGCCATTTGACGCGCGTGACCTTTCCAACATGATTACGCAATATGTGGCGCATCGTAGAGAAGTGCAAAACAAACATTTCTGCTCTAAAACTATATACATTTTTACATTTTTTAGAAAATGACAGATCGTTTCGCTAGATAAGACCCTTATTCCTCGGCTGGGATTGTGTAGAGCTCTTTGAAGCTGCATTGAAACTGGAATTTGGACCTTCAACCCGTTGTACCCCGTTCAAGTCCACTATCGAGAAAAATCCTGGAATGGTTTTCCTCAAAAACCTTCATTTCTTTTCGACGGAAGTAAGAAAGACATGAACATCTTGGAAGACATGGGGGTGAGTAAATTATCAGGAAATTTTCATTCTGAAGTGCATGAACAAAAGAATTAACAGCTGTATTTTTAACAAATAAAGTACGAAATGTGGGTAACACTTTATTTTACAGTGTCCTTGTTACACGTTACATGTAGTTACTATAGTAATAACTATAAATTATGCATAATTACATGCAACTAACTCTAAACCAAACCCCAATCCCAACCCTAACCCAATAGTATGTACATGTAGTTCATTATTATTACACAGTACTTAAATTAATAATTACACTGTAACACAGACTACTTAAAATAAAGTGTAATACAAATGTGTTGCTCATGGTTAGTTTACGTGAAATGAAATGAAACCTCATTGTAAAGTGTTACCAAATTATGTTATAAAAATACAACGAACGTTGACGGTTGAAGCTAAACTCTTGATGGCCAGAGTTGCATTAAGGTTCAGTTAACTTGATTCATGTTTGAAAGTATGGCCATGGTGTACTGTTTGTGTGTTCTTTGAATTTAATTCACATCTCTGTCCCCTCTCATTTTTCATTTCTACACAGTATTATGCCCTCAGTGAAAAGGTGATTTGCATACAAGTCTTGGGTCTGATCTCCGTCATTATGAGGCAAAGTGTGTTTGACAGGACCCGTGAGGAGTCCGACCACATGTGCGTAAGAAGGGGTTTTCCTGTTCTCTTCTTCAAGACAAACACAACACACACAAGCACCAATGGCTATGGCGCATTTGGAAAAAAGGGGGGCAACGGTCCAGGAAAGATGCTGACATATGGTCATGCTGCAGTCGCCCACATACCATGAGGTCATCCAATAACAGAAAAAAGGGGACAGATCTCATCTAACAAGCTGCTAAATAACTATTAAATAAATAAATATTATATTAAATAATGTCCATTAACCCTGCAGTGACATTTACTAAAAATATGGGCAGCCGTATATAACTACATTTGTTAACATGATCAAACAACGAACAATACATTTACCGCATTTATTAATATTATTTAAATGTCAATCTCAGCATTTACTTTTTACTATTTTTAAAATCAATGTTAATGCACTATGAACAAACATGAATATGAACATTTTTATTAACATTCGCAAAGGTTAATAAATGCTGTAAAAATGTATGGCTCATTGTTGGATCATGTTAACTAATGCATTAACTAATGTTAACAAATGAGATCTTATTGTAAAATGTTACCATTGTGTTCATTATGTATAAAACTTAAAATTATCATTCTGATAATTCAAATCACAACTAACACATCTTTGTTTGTGTGTGAACAACTTGACTGCATCACTTAAGGTCAAATGTAGGTGTGGAGTTATAAGAACAAGTATCAGCGTACCGAGTATTTGGCTTTTGCGGCCACAAAATGCGTTTGCATGCGTGTCATTTAAGGTGACTTCAGATCACACACATCATATCTCGTGTTATTTAGCCGATGAGGGTGTTAATGTTATGGCTGAGCGCTGTGCGTATGTGTGTGAGCTGTCGGATGTGGTATGTGTGGTAACAGCTGTGTCTCTGTCTTCCTGATGCATATATTGAGAATAAGCTTGTGAGCATGTGCTTATATGTGTCATTTTTCCTTCTTTCTCATTCTCTTCATCTGTGCCCATCCTGAATTAATGTGCATGTCTCAACGCTTAGTCAAGCAGTGGAAGGATAAACTATAGCATTTCCAATAAAGAGGAAGCATGAAGACTGACGTCAGATCAAATCTCAATGGACCTATAAGAAAGCACTTCCTCTGTTTCTGATTGTAAGAAGAGAGAAAGAAAAGAAAGAGTTGGGGAAATTCTGGAAAAGCTTGTTTATAGCCAAATGACATTGTGAAACAACGTAACATGTGATAACAGAGTTATTGAAAATAAATAAATAAAATAAGCATTCATATATCCTCTTCCATACATAGTTTTTTGGTATACTGGAAATAAATGGGCATTGAAACAATTGTTATTCAGAAATTGCTAGTAAATTTCACAAACAATTACAAAGAAACGGCAGGTAACACACTGATTAAACGTGATATTTTGAAGTATCATTGAAGTATTTTATTGTCTCATTTACAAATTTAAAATAAAAAAACTATTTTTTACAGTATCTTTCTATGGATGGATGGAGAGAACATTAATTGCATTATAAAAACAAATTGGAATCCAATTGAAAGTAATTCTCTTCTCGTTTTTGTACATATAAAATTACTTTAACACTCTATCAAATCCATGAGACCTTAGGGTGTCTCATTTGTCATTATAGGTTTATTTAGAAGGATGCTCAAGAGTGCCCCCTTTAAGGCCACTATGCACCCACATTGGTGTGGACCTCACACTGGAATATGAAAAGTCTATATAGAAATGTGTGGGATAGTAAGGACTGAAAGTGCCAATGAGTTTTGATAAGCTGTTAATCTCCCAAAATCATACAAATAACTAGGTACAGCAAATATAGCAGCCTCATTTCTGAGCCTAAAGTGAGGCAAAGAAGCACTGAAGAATCTTGATTTTGAATGTGAAAGACAATTCTGTAATTGAAACTGTAAACAAAAATTATACACTGATCATTTATGATGCAATAACCTCCCTCAACAGATGTTACACACTTCTAAATGCACCGTGGAGCATCATACAACTGCACGGGACATTCCCTGAGTTTTTTATTTTTATTGAGGTTTCGTCTCAACATGGCAATTTCTGAGAAGCACCGTACTGGTTCAAATGAAATGTTTTCCATTAGGAGGCAGAAGCCACTGCTTTGGCTCTGAGGACTTTAACAACAGACACTTTGAATAAACGAAGAGTGCTGGAAAAGACCGCAGTCAGACGACCAGACCACATAAATCGGAGTCATTCGCAGAAGTTGAAACGGGTGCTTGTTGAATTGGGCATGTTAGACCACACAAAACATGAGTCTTTGAAGCCATATTTTCAAAAGAGAAAATGCCAAAGGACAGCCAATGAGCAATGTGTTGCTGGGGTCCAAGTTTCTTTCGCAAATAAATTAAGGTTAGAATTTGTTCAACACAATTTATCAGTTTCAATATTTAATTGTTAAAACATTCAAATGTTTGCAGTTAAACAGTCTGTTAAACAAACTTGGCCTCATTTCCATGCGTGGGTGTGAGAGAGACAGGGACCAAGTCAAATCCCCCATATTAAAAGGCCTGACTTTTGAAAAACAGCCCCCCTTTTTTCTCCATCACAGAGCTGCCCGGCCCCCTCTATAAAACTATTCCAGAAAATAGTCTGCACTCATTTAGGAGGGTAAGCTTCAGAATCAAGAACTAAAACTGCCAAGAGCAAAATTATAGGATAGGACATGGCACGCAACAGCGGTCTGAAACTCCTTCCCAATCTTTATATCTAAACCCTTCTCCTCATTCTGAACCCATTCATTCAGTTATGGTCTAAATCGCCCCTTCACCACCGCACGCATCGGGTCTCTTCAGGCGAAAAACTCACATTTGCCAAGGCAATGAAAAGCATAATTAGACTTAAAAGTTTTAAATAAATCAATTGAAAAAGCAGCTATAGCTATAAAACAACAATAGCTTATCAAAAATAGGAAATCAAACAATGGATTTCATCTTCGCAATCAATATTATCACATTAATATAGGTATATATAAGAAAAGTTTGGGTGTAAAGTTGACATTTTCGCAGGTGAAATCCAGTCATTTCAACAGAAATCCACAATTTTGCGTATAAATGTTTATAAATTCATTAAGGTTCATAGAATATTGAATTCATAGAAACTGACATGTTGATTTTATTGCATTAATAATAAACAAGCAAAATCATATTAATGTTTGATTTGACGCCTGTTAAAGTCTCTAAAGTTTGTGTAAAATGGTTTACAATCCAATTGAGATACTGTCAATATGTTAACACTTTACTGTACATGTTAGTGTCTTTCCAAACGTATCAAAATGTGTGTTCACTTTACACACAAGCGCCTTGAATCCGATTGAAATCATCCTGTTGACAGAGGCATTTGGAAGTTTCCAAATTTGTTCCGTTACATTCAGAATTGATGAGAAGCATTTCATGAGTCAATAGTCAGTTCAGTGAGGGGATCTGGGGTAAGCGACCACACAACAGCCAAACTTGTATTCACGAGGTCCTGGGTGGTGAAAATGAACATACACACAGGGAAGGCTTTGTCCTTTCACCTGGCTTGAACCCTGCCACCAAAGTCTAGAGTATTGACAGACCTCAATAGGGCTGTTGTCAGTACCTCGCTGACCCATTCCAACCCCATTACCATAGGCTAGGAAGCCAACATAACCCAATTAGCTCTAACTTTTGTCAGGTTTGGCTTTTCTTTCACTCCTACCATTACTGGAACAGCCAACAGAGATTCCCGAGGGAATATGGGGTCAGCGGTATAGGATGATGTGCAATGCTAGAAGAAAATTAGGATGGATGTTTTAATGGATACCAGCTGGACTTTGAATGATTTTGGGATTGAGCCAGATAATGGATGAAATCAATTTGGAAGTACACATCATGTTGTCCTAACCACAAGGGCAGAGCATTGCTGTATCATTCTGCATGTGCATATTTGTCCTTCAAAAATAACTTCATATGTGTTCAATAAACAAATCTATGAATGAATGAATGAATGAATTGGGGTGGAATAAAAGATGGCAGAGGGGAGTTGAGAGGAGACGACTCATTACCAACTAAAAGCTGAAAACTATTTTACAACATACACTGTACACAGTAATAAAACAAACCTGTGGCCATCATGCTTACCACTCCATTCCATCACTCTGGGTTTTCTTTCCCTTCTATCGTCAGGGAAACCGGGTAGACAGGATATGTTAGGTGCACAGGAGAGGAAGACGGAAAGACTTACGATCAAATCAGACATCATCATGCCTAGAGCATCTCAGCTCAGTCACCTGTGATTTCCCATAATACAACGATCTCAACCAATACTGCTGTTACATAAAAGATACGATTTAAGCTTGAATGACTTAAATTTACTGTTTTCTTGCTATGGATTACTACTACACATTTTACTATTCAATTTCACATAGAAAGACTACTAATAGATTAATATGCCAAAAGCACCTTTCAAGATTAGTTGAATTTTTTCATGCTTGTCAATTACATCTTTGCTAAAATTTCCTAAAAAAGCTAAATGTATATTGCACCACCAACTCGCTTTTCACTTATATATGAACCAAATGCCATTCGTTCAGGCTTATTATTTGACCAATGTGATGCGCCACAATTAAAAAAAAAAATAGTTATAAGAGATACAAAAGATTACAGTGAACAATTACTTACTGTAAATGGTCTAGAAGGCTTATTCATCTTTTTCAGTCACCTGACTTTTTCGCTCATCAGTGGGGCAAAGTAATGATGGTGAATACAAAACACAACAACAGAGATACCAAGAAAAAACAGTGATCACTGGATCTGATCCATACTAACTCTCAGAAAACATTTTTACAGATCTAAAGTTAGACCTTACTAAATCTAACATTCACAGATCCATCTCCGACATAATAGTGGACTCTTGAAATGGATTTGGTTTATATAAACAAATACATACAAAGTAATATAGAGATGTATTGTGGATTAAATATATAGAGAAATGTCCACGATTGCTAGATTTGTGCTAGGCGAAGATCGTTATGTTTTTTTTTTTTTTAGTATTCACCTCTTTTACTGTGCCCAACAGTTGGTTATATAAATATGCCATATGTCAAAAATGTCATGTGACTGAAACAGATGAATAGAAGTAGGTGTGTGACGATATCTCGTGCCACAACATCTTGCGAAATTAAAACGTAAAAGCGGTCTTGTGATATCAGCACGACGGAGTTGAGTTTGTGGCAAACCCTTTTACAGTGCTTGCATTATATTGTTTTGTCTTTTACTGCATATGATAATTAGATAAATCTATGTGCTGCGGTCTGCAGGTTGCATAGTGAAGCGTGAAACTTTAAGAATTTACACGCGTGCAGGTTACGCGTTTCTTCTCAGAACGACTCCGTTTACAGTAAATGCTGTCCACACGAGCTCAGTCTCTGCATGTTTGTTTGGGTTTCCAATAATATGCATTTGGGAATGTAAAGTGCGCAATTTCACCAGATTTGTAACGGAAATCATTAAACCTACACCAACACAGGAGAATAAATCAATATGTTTATAAATATGTGAATTATTGTTCGTCACAATTTCAAAATAAAAGTTTAAATTCTTGTTTGTATGTTTTGATGTCCACATGTCATCTTGTTCAAGAAATTACATGGGCTGTAACATTTCTATTGTTAAGAAGTGGCCAAATATTAAAGATTAAGTGGACATTTGAATTAGTTAATATTAAACAAGGATTTGATCATGCTGTAAAGTGTAACAAAAACAATCACACGATTGGTGCCCTCTGCAGGCATGTTATAATACACAAAGCACATTGTGTTACATTATATATTTTAACACTGTTGTTCAATAAAACCATATGATTACTTGCTTTTGACTTTATTTGAACTAATTATTATTGCCTTTGTTAGGTGAAAATATTACCCAATTAATCATCAAAATAATTGACCCATTACTTGATTACCAAAATAGTCATTAGGCACAGACATTTGTTAAAACATTTCAAAATGCACGGCATTGTTTTGGATTTTGTGACTTTCAGTAGAATAAAAGACATTTTTTTCCAGTCATATATTTCGTCATTGAAGACTTCTTAAAATATTGTCTTGTCTCGTTCTCATGAACACAATATAGGGTATCGTCTTGTGCCCTAAGTGTATTGTCACACCCCTATAAACAAGGAGGGCTGGGCAAAAACATTGATTTACGATCTTTTAAAAATATGGTCGATTCGATAACGATTCTCAAATTCGATGATCTTTTTTTCCATATTTTGAACCGCAAACATTGAACATAATATTGACGTTAATCTTATCACTAGTGTTCTCCACTATAGATGTCATACTCTTATTTACCTTGCGCGATGTTACAACGGGGACCCAGTCATTCATTCAGTGCTTAACATGGCAGATCCGCGGGTGCGCCTTTCAGACGTTCCGGACAGTTGAAGGAACTGTCACTGTTCCGATCGGGCCAGTGCTGCATTTTTACAACATGTCCTCCAACCAATACGCCTATATAGGTCGTTTGTCACTTCCCTGAAATACCACCTATAGGAGCGTTTACTAAAGTTGCGCCCCTATCGACAATTGGACACTTTCATTTTAATGCTTTTGCGTAGCTCAATTGATAGAGCATTACAAAATAAAACATCATGTAATCTTGTGATCATGCAATCGTGGGTTCGATCCCAGGGAATCATAAAGTGTATATTCACTATAAATCAATTGGTAGGTTTAGGGGTGGGGTGTAGCTGTTAATAAAAAAATATTTTTGCTAAATGCAAAATGACAAATGGTGATAAAAAAGTCCACACATTGCATTTAAATGAACGCGCATTTTGATTGGTAACGACAGTCATACGTCATTTCATGACGACAGACGTAACACGACACTGTCATTATTTTTACTCCAGCTAGAGGGCGCATGACTTTAATGACGTAAATAAAGGTCATAATACGGTGCTTGAAAAACGACCTATAGAGTCTGGTTTTTTTGGAGGACAGTCTGCATTTTTAAGCCTTGCCAATTTAAACATTCAAGCGCAAGAAGACACAAAAGAGAACTCAATTATTTTGCACTGTGTGAGAAGTTTTGTGTGAGCATACATTCGAAGCGTGCAAATAATAAAATGAGTTCCCTTTCACGTCTTATTGTGTTTGAATGGACAAATTCACACAGAATTATCACAAAATGTAATTGATGTATAGAATATATTTTTGTGTTTCACAGAACAAACAAAATGTGTGGCTGTAAAAAAAAAATAGGGGTAAAGTAAATAGCAAAACTTAAAATTTTTGGGTGAACTAATCCTTTAATTAAAAGTTGTGAGCAGTCAATAATAATGTGTTGCATAATGTGAAGCATTACGCAAACGTTTCTCATAAATGGAAAGTATGCTTGATCGGAATGATTGTTAAAAAGCTGCACTAGTTAAATTCTAACAAAAAAACCTGTTAGTTGACCTGCATTTACATAAACACCTTCCAAAAAATTGACTCACACATGTTTGTATTTTGTGATTTATTTCCTCATTCTGATATTTTGAGACGGAAATAAAACTTTGAGCCACTAATGCCATTTTTGTCTCACTTCTCTTAAATAACTGGAGACTGTTTTTCCCAGCTGTCCACAGAAGATTTAAATCTGATTAAAATACCCAAACAAAAGCATCTACTCCTAACACACTCTCTCTCTTTGAGCTTGTTTGAAGACATGCAAGCCATTTGGCAGGGTTGTTCGTTGGGGAAGGGCAGTTTGTCTGCTTTATGGCTGTGCTGACGTCAATGGCATAACTCAAATAGTTAGCAGGGTGCATGCTCCCAGCTTTCAAAAGCTGCACCACAGCAGAGCCAATGTTAAAACCCGAGACAGACTTCCCACAGACAACAGTCTCAGCTGACATCTGTTTCTCTCATCAAATATATAACTCATCTTAAATGTATACATTTTCTTATACATTAAACAACACAGTTGTCTGGATGAGGCTTGTTGTTAGAATCATATAAAGAAGAGGGGTCTATCTAATATGTTAATTCTAGACTTCACACATTTTGTTTTGAGATTTGAAAGCAAAAGATATGACCTTTTTCAATCAATTGTGCTTGATCTTTCTAGCGGACTCCAACACTTGACACATTCTCTGACCCATAATATCTCTGCTTTTCCAGATATGCCCATTAATCCCTGTGAGTAAAGATAGCAGAGTGTTTTTGAGGCATAGACCTCTTGCTCCTTTTGGCATGATGGACTCTGCTTGGGCTTACGGGGACACTAAAGTCATGGAGATAAAGAGCCAACAAGGATCACTCAACCCACCACAATTACAGCAACAAAAAGTAACTTTTATATTGTTTAAAGGCAACTGAAATGAGTAGATTTTTTAGTTTTTATGCAGTATTCTGAGAATTCCTGTTTAAGGTGTGTTAGGTAGTTTAAAGTCATTTTTAACCATAGAATGCATTAGCCAAATGCATAAAGAGGGTCAAAATAACCTGTATAGTGGAATTACTGATTTTCTTCCAAAACAAAAAAAACATGTGTCCTATTAATTAATCAATTAATTAATTAAAGGTCCCGTTCTTCGTGTTTTTTTGAAGCTTTGATTGTGTTTACAGTGTGCAATATAACATGTGTTCATGTTTCGCGTGTAAAAAAACACAGTATTTTTCACACAATGTACTTATCTGTATACCGCTGTTTTCACTCTCCTAAAAACGGCTGATGAGTTCCTTGTTCTATGAAGTCCCTCCTTCAGAAACACGTAACGAGTTCTGATTGTGCCAGCGGTTCCCGTGTTGTGATTTGACCGCAGCTTAGCGAACGTGGCACGGTTCCTGTGTTGTGATTCGACAGCAGCTTAGCGCACGTAACTTGCACGGAAAGGTCACGCCTCTTAACGGGAGATGTATGCGCTTAATGATCTCTACAGTGTCCCTGGGAAAGCCAAACAAAGGTGATTTGACTCCTGGATGAAAATAACAACGACATGGCGACAAACACAGTCAAACGCAACACTTCCTTTTCTCCACGCGACACTTCCTCTTCTCCACGTGGGACAGCAACAAGACCACGCCCCCTTTTTTCCCATATTCTTGTGGGCGGAGGTTAGTCTGTTCTACTGACGTCATTTATGAAGGAAGTACCAGGATGTAGTCCAAGCCGGCCGTTCGCTGTAGGCTTTGAAAGGGAACTTCTGTTAAATAAAATATCTCGCTTGGCATTGAACTTTGAGCTTTGAGCTCTAACAGCAACATTACACACTAACTAAAGTTTGAACAATGGGATTACAAAGAACGGGACCTTTAATGAACATGATTATACACAGTGTGAACCTTCACAACATTTTTCACAGACTATGTGAAAATGATCTTTGCAGACATTTACATTACATTTATGCATTTGGTAGACGCTTTTTATCCAAAGCGACTTGCAGTGCCCTTATTACAGACAGAGGCCGAACATTTCACACAAGATTAGTTCCATAACTTTTGGACAGACGTTTGGGCCTTCAGCTGTCTTTTCCTTTTCCTACTCATCTACTGGATCTAAAAATCGCATACTGCCTGGGTACGTTCTACATTTGAGAAGTATGTTAAAGTATGCATGTGTACAGTACGAATAAAGTATGATCAATCATTAATGCGTGTAATATGAATGCAATCTGAATGTACTACATCTGCCGCTGTTATCATTGTCATGTGAGCTATAGAATATAGTTGCATAGTTTCCCTGCCATTCATGATACCTCTCCCATGGTCTATGGATAGTAAAGTGTCCATTATGCAAATTAGAGAATCACTGCAGTAGGAGTTGGCCGTCCGGGTACTTACCGCCTACTGTTTTATGAATACTGTGAATTCAGACATGCTACTCATTTCACATACTGCTTTTCACTATGTAGTAAGGAGATTTACATATTCAGACACAGGGTTGGTATCTGAGGGACATTCTTGGCTCAGAGCAAAAAAGTCAAAACATTTTTTAAAGTAATCTATAAAGTTTCAAGGAAAAAAGAAATGTATTTACAAAAATGTATCCAAAAATACTGTCGAGTCAAAATTCCAAAGGAAATGAAATGACCCCAATTTGACCCCCTTTATGCATTCTTAGGGTACTGATACAAACCCCCCCCCCCCATCCTATGACCAAGAAATATGAAAATGGGTCAGAAACAAGTTTTTAGAAGAATTCATGGAATATCAAATATCATTGATAAAATATTTAAAGGTGCACTATGTAAAATTCCAAAAACCACTAGGCCAGTGTTACATATTTTGTTCAGTTGAGTACTTACAATTTCACAAATGTTTCCAACTATTTGTAAATCTTGAGAAATGTTTTAACCATGGAACCGGGACGTGTGAGGGAGTCGCCTGTCAATTGCGTCAGATCTGCGTTACCCTGGGTTTTATTCTGCAGAAACGCTTTACTCTCACTGCAGTGTGCAACAAGTGTCATAGCAGCCGCCGAGCGAACGCACAGAGTAACATCATAACATCATTTAACAGACTCAGATGTGTCTAATATGATAAACAGAGCTGCGTTACAGCGGAGATGGCGCCTGCAATTGTGGCATAATAAAAGTCCCGCTGCTCGCGAGGCGTTTGTTAGCTTCATCTTATTAACAATCGCTACAGCCGCCTTGCTCAGCTCCACACCACTCGGACCCGTTCTGCTTCATACTACAGTAACGTTAATAATCGCATCCATGAACATGATTTCTGCCTGAGTCCTATCCTGATTCTTTTCCACCGTCTGTTAGGTGAAGACCACATGTCCCAAGATTCTGCGCTCAAACCTAGCATCATCAAACTACGCCTTTGTTTTGAATAGGCAACCTCTAGTGGACGGAAAAGTTACATAGTGCACCTTTAATAAATCAAAGCATTCTGGGTTAATTTGACTCACTTTATGTATTCTAGGGTTAAGAGACTGATGTACTTCTAAACTGACTTGCTAACAGTGGAATCAGTACAACCAGTGTGATAATCAACGAATGATCCATCTCAAGACCTCCAATGTTCTATAAACCAATGTCCTACAAAGACCCTCAAAAAACATCCCGAAATAAATGTGTAATTTAGTATAATAGACACCCAGTAATCATACTCACATGAAGAAAAAAAAAATCACCCCCCCCCCCCTTCTTTTATTTGTACGTTTTCATGACCATAGGAACCCTGTTTAATCTCATGATAAATGGTGATTTAGTATATGGTGATATTTAGAAAACTTATGAATGATATTTGAATTCAAATAAATTTGCCACCAATTCACCAAACAGTAAAATAGTTACAAATTGCCACGAGAATGTGCTGGCCTAATAGAAAGGTGTTGAGTAAGGTGTCCAAATGGAACCAACGATTATCTGTACACAGACACAAACCACAATTTTTTTTAATGCAAAATCACATTAACATACTTGAACAATGTGATATCTGTTCACTACACACATTATACATTTAAAACATATTTGACTTTTAAAATTATAAATGTATTGTACATTTTGATACATTTAAATTGTATATTAAATATATTTTTAAAGAACTATTAGAAAACTACTTTTTATCAACTTTTTATCATTGTTATTGTTGAAATATGCTGCTGAAGTTTCTAAAGGGTTCCATAAAAGTATAGTACATTTAATAAGAAAATAAATTGATAGAGCAGTAAGTTATGTAATATTCCTTGGAGAGGAAGAGGGTTTGTGATGCCATTGTAATATATCAACGAAACAGTTTCTCAATAGAACCATGGAAGTCCTTCAGTACGAGCATCTGAGCAATCCAAGGTGACGTCAATGCTGTAGCATACATAACATTTATATAGGCATTTGAAAACACCTGTCTTTAGACGATGGCAGGAGGCCTGGTCTTATCGCTCATACCATAATTATTACATAGTGGAACAATGTGGTGTGCCTATGAGAGTTTAGAGTGAATCCAGCTGCTGTTAACAACCCCCCCCCCCCAAAAAAAAAAAAAAAAAATTATAAATGGCATCTGTCAGGATATCAGATGGGCAAATGGTGCATCGATACATAATGTAGACATGCATGACGCACTTTGTGTGTTTCAATCCAACTCTGATAACTCCAACAATCCCCTTTGTGCAAAAATACACACCCCTTGCTGGAGACCAGAGGTGTTTGAAAATATTATTGATGATGTCACGCCGTCTCTAGGGGTCTTGAGTGCATAAACATGGTGCAGGGCAGGGATCTGAAGCCAGTTTGGCACCCAGCAGTGGACCAGGGGCTTTAGGAAGAGAGTGTGGCATTCCACACTTTCACACACAGAATCAACACACACTCTAGACATCAGTCAGGCAGTCGAGTTGTGATGACATGTACACATTTCACACAAACACACTCGTACACATCAGTTAAGTCAGCTAGTGGTCAAATACCAAAGAGAAATACAGATACGGTCACGTAGACACACACAAGCCACGCACACAAAGCCCCAGGAAAAATGTCTCCAGAGTCTGCAGCTACAGTACAAGGCCCTTACTGGGTAAGGATGTGGTGTACTTAAATATCACTGACCCATCATGGTCTTCCAGCCTCAAAGGCTTCCATTCTGTTGACGTTTTCCCACTTTATTGCCAGACCCTGCCGGTTTGGGTGGGCTGTTGCTAGAGCTGTTGCTATGGCACACAAGTCTGAGGTAGATGATGAACGGAGATGATTTGACCAGAGGTACCATGATGTTTTTAAAAAGAGGTTTCTCCTACTAAGTTTGTAGCTCCTTTGCTGGAATGAAAATAACCAAGGGGTTTTGGTAGATACATTGTTTTATACAGTTGGGCCCAAAAGTCTAAGAAATACTATGTACGGTGCATTTATTTCTGGAGGGGAAAAAAAGATCTGCACAAATGTATTTGATTAGTGACTATGAATACTGCACAATCATTAATATTTCTTATTAATATCATGTCAACATGTTTCTCAAATTATTAATATTTTATTTTAAGGTTTAAACTGAATCCCAGATAGTGTCTGAAGACTACAGATTATTAATGTGCAATGCCCCATTAAACAAACTAATAAAATAATATACAAATATTCAATTTGGTCTCAGATGTTTGGACCTTACTGCATGCAAAGCAATATTTTATGGCACTAACTAAACAAATATCATGCACAAACACATGTGTGATGACGCATATTCTAATGCATAGATCCTGCATTTTTTTTAATTTTTTTTTAAAGAGGCAAAACAACAGACATAACCATGTATGCGTGGCTTTGCATATCCGTGCAAACAGGAAGAGTCTGTCTTACTTCCTGGTCATAATCATAAAATGTCTTATTATGGTCTTTCCTGTGGCAAACGAGCAAGCAAGTGGAAATACAAAACTCATTGTTTGGAGTGTTTCATAATCTTCACCTCATAAACGGGTGGGGTGCTCTTGTCTCCATCTATGAGCTTAATTGTGTTCATTCAGCACTGGAAATTCAATAGAAAAAATGAAAAGAATGAATCATATTTTTGCATAATTCAGTATATGTTGATATGGAAGGGAAATCTGAGTTTATGCCTCCAGGAATTAGCCAAAATATTTATGGCCACTCAGTTTCCAAAGAACCCTTTCAATTCCAAATATTTCCACTCATGCACAAACTAAACCTGCAGTTTTACACACGAGGCATTACCTCTCGTGCCATTCAGAAGCACGACCCCGACAGCCGTGACGATGACACTGACGCAGGTTGTCGCTCCCTTGGGTGGACCACTATAAAGACCACCATTGTGACATCCAGTGAAAACAACCTCCAAAAACACCCCTGCCAGATAATGCCAGATGGGGAGTTTGAGTGTTTTGTTGAAGCTAAAGCCGTTAACGCTAAAATCATTAGCCAACAAAACCTCTGCCAGGGAAATAACTTCAGAGGGAATGCTGCGCACAACATTTTGATCTAAAATCACATTTCACCCTGTCAATCCTAATCTTAACCATTAAGCCCAAACAAGCAAGCCATTCCTCAAGCTCTGACGCAAAATCAGATTTAAATGAGCCTCGCTCTGATCTTTTCCACTTTATTATAAAAATGTATAAAATGAAACTGATTGAGGTTCAGAATGAATAGGTTGCTATTGACGTAAGCTTCACGGATCAAAGCTTGAGTTCTGGGTTCAGCTCAAACGTGTGGCATGTGAATAACCTGCACACACGTTCAAAAACTTGAGTGCAGGGGTGAGAACTTGAAGGGATTTCCCAGAAAACATTCCCAGTGCATTTCTTCCTCAGCACATCTGAAACCTGTTCAGACTTGCTGTGACCTTTTAGGGGGGAAAGTCATTCATTTTCAATGAGAGTTGCCGATTTTTGGTAAAACATGAACTAACTATACAAATTATATAGTGTAACTATACAAAATAAGCTGTGAGGTGATCAGAAAGATAGAGAAATGTTTAGTACTGTGAGAAATTCTTTACTGTTCTACAGTGTTTTCAGCATTCGGAATAGGGTGGCCATATGTCCGGATTTTGGCCGGACAGTCCAGATTTTAAGCCCCCTGTCCGGCGCAGCATCAAGCCGGACACTCCTTTTTGGAGTTGCGCTGAATCGACCTAAAAAACCCGCTCTAGAATCTTTATTGGGACGGAGCAGCATAGCGTCTAATGCCGTAAGATCTCTGGTCAAACAAATGATTGGCTGAAAGCGGTGTCAAATAAATATCTGATATACGGTATCATTGGTTAATAAATGTAAACAAGCCTCCACAAAGTGCTGGCTACATCATATCATAACGTTAACATGTTGATACCAGACCTCATTTAATCCGGAATGGACAAAAGAGCACAAATTTATATCAAAAAGCAGTAGAGACACTTTTCATGGATTTGTCGCTGTGAAACTGGATGTTAGTAGTCAAGGGAAAGCCGCCATTTACCGACATGCCAGCACGGAAAAACATAAAAGTAACGACGAGCCACAGGAATGTCTTCCCTTTGGTCAATTTTTCAAGAAGCAACATCACCCTCAGGATGACAAAATCTCCGCGGCAGAGTTTTGTAAAGTCTAGCATCACCAGTCATACTGTATAAAAGAAATACATAAATAAATAAATAAATAATCTGGCAGAGTGTCAGAAAACATAACATTTCTGGACTTCTGGATGAGATGAACCTGTTTTGCAAAGGGCACAGTGCCTGGAAATAACAGAAATATATAAACAAACAAATAATGAATGCGAAAAATAAATGAATACACATTTCAGTTCTTAACAAAGAGCTGCTGCAGAGGGTTAACTTCTTTGATAAAAACTGAAATGTGTATTTTTTTTTTTTTCACATTCATTATTTATTTAGGCTATGTATTTCTGTTATTTCCAGGCACTGTGCCCTTTGCAAGACAGGTTCATCTCAGCAGTCAGTTTTTGAAACAGACATCACAATGTCTTGAATAAATACAAATATTGTTAACAAACACTTCACTGCCTCTTCTGTTACACATAGGTCTACATAAAGATATATCTTAGATCAAATTTTCTGACAATGAATAGAGTAGGCTATTTCAGAATCACTGTATCATGATACCATCAATATGATGGACAAAATTGTATTTGTAATTGCGAGTACACTAGAGTCCTATGCAATTATTCTTGCCTCACTAAATGCCGCAATGTTTCCTGCTTTTTGGTGTTATGGAAATGGCTAATTCGGAATGAGTTTGCGTCATGCATTGGAAATTGTTCATCTTGTTTCTATGCAAAGAAACATACAAATAAGGAACTTTTAATGTAACTGTGTAAAAATAAATAAATAAAAAAGTCAAAAAATATGTCAAAAAAAAGTCTAATTGTTCAAATTATTGCAAACAAAACTATTGCCTGAAGTCTAAATTAGTGATTCAAGATAACCGTTCATTTTGTTTATGGTACATACAATGATTATGGTACATTATACACTGTACTTCCCACTTTCCCCACACACTCCTCCCAGATTCTGAGAGGCCTACTATTACTCAAAGTAACAATGCAGTCCAAAATGTATGATGAGTAACTGGTTCTGAAATGGTGACATTCTTCAATGAAGAATTCAACCTAAATATAGACCTATACAACCATTACTGAAAGTGACAGAAAAGAGCATAATGGAAAAGAAAGAATTTCCCCTGGGGAAAAGGAAATGGATAGTTACTGGACATAAGAGTGACTGCTCACTCAGCAAGTCTCGCACAAACAAACACAGAGAGCCTAAAAGTGTGCACCCTGACTAGTCCTGTGACTGGAATTGCCACTATATCTAGCTCATGAATAAGATACTGTAACAGAGCAATGGCAGGAAATGATCGCCATGGTAACCTTGTTTGGTAGCTCTTTCAGGGTGAATCGCACACTGGTATCATTTCAGATTAAAATTAACTGCACTCTGGTCAAGGTGCCCTTGACCGCAGCTTCCTGGCACCACGTTTGGGTGGATCTGGCTGCTGGGAAACCTGTGGATTCCAAAATGTGTAACCGAATAACAGAAACACATCTTTCAGGTTATGACAGATAAGATAACTTTAGTAAAGACCAATTAAATCATTTTCTATTGACAATTGTGGGTGGACTGTTTGTCCATTTGGAAATAAAAAGAGACGTTTAATAACATGCCATTTCATAGCCCTCTGATCTTTTAAAGAGCTTGTTTTTGACTCAAGTGGGGAACGTCAGCCAGCTCTATCCCACACTAGGCCAGTCAGCTGATAAGAAGGTTTGCATGCTGGCCAGGGTGCATGGCAATGACCTTCTCTAGGTACTCTGTGAACACATTATAGCTGCCAGTCATGTGGCTTCCTCTACATGCCGCAGACAGCACTTTTCTGTTGTGATGGTTCCTTGTGTGTTGATCTCTCTAATCTTAGACATATTTACGTTTTATAGAGGTAACAGTAAGCTGACCTTATAACTGTATGCGTGTGAATGCGCAGCCCAGCTAGGATGTGATAAGGAAAGAGCCATGGAGTTCACTTGCGCATCACCTCCTGTTTATAGTTTCATTAGGCCGACAACGCCGTTATACTAAGTCCTTCTTCATAAAGGTTCCCATAAAAGTGTTCCTCATGTGCTTTTTTTAACTGAGAGTATTCATTACACTAATACAAGTCCATGTGTGTACAGTTGAGGCGCTGAACATGATTTCAGAATAAATCATTTTTATATATTATCCAAAGAAACGTGAGGAGCCTCGTTCATGTTCCTCAAGGGGTTTTGAGTAGATGATTGGATGCTGTCATTGTCAAAGTAAATTTTTAATGATTTAAAAATAAAAAATAAATGTATTTGAAATAGAAATGTTATGGACCCCAACATTTTTAATAGTAATATTTATGTATTTATATTTAATATATTTATGTTATTGTTATGTAGTAATCAAGTGAATATTTTACCATATTTTTATAATATTAATACGCCACATTCATTGTTAAATAAATTGTTTAGTATTAAACAATAAAATAAAAAGTGCATTTACTGGCACCTGTATTGGTATGCATGTTCACATGTGCATCCACGCCCTGATGCATGCTCTATAAAAAGTAAAAGTTTAAACGAAAAGGCCTCGAGCATAAAACCTCAACTCTATGCCCTTTCTCAGATTCTCAAGTATTTAAATTCTTAGGTATTTATGACAACAAGGAACTAAACACATAGTTTGCCGAAACAACATTACTAACAATGAGTGATGAACCTTTCGACTGGTTCTGAGGTGATGCAACCATCACATTGCTGATGTTTTCTATAAAGAAATACGTATGTGCAGATATTTAATCTGTGATGTAATCTCATAGAGTAAGCTATAGTCAAACAAACACTGCTATTGTATGGTTCTGAGGTGATGCAACCATCACATTGTTGATGTTTTCTGTAAAGAAATACGTATGAGCAGATATTTCATCTGTGATTTAATCTCATAGAGTAAGCTTTAGTCAAACAAACACTGCTATTGTATGTTTCTCTGAAGCGTATCTCTCAAAGGCCATATGATAAACTCCATGGCTATATCTGTCATATCTGTAAATAATCTAGATGTTGATCTATGATCAATTACCAAGATCCAAATCTCCACATTATCTTGTCCTAACCTCAGGAGTCTTTAACATGTCTGCCCTCCTCTGTATGAAGAACAGCAGGGTCTTACCTGTGACTTTCCTGCTCTTACAAAAACAAAAACATTCCCATTGCCAGAGACGGAGAGTTCCGGAAATTCTGGCCATCACAACAAATTCCTCATACACCACAAATCATGGACAAATGGACACAGTGTACAAATGAATGTGGAAAAACTTACTGGTTTATAATCTATGGATTCAACTATGAGCTGATTGTATACGTATACACACATAGTTCAGTGTAACAAACCACAGGCACCTGATCCTAGACATTATGAGCGCACGTGCGTGTGTCCGTATCAGTGCGTGTTGAAAGAGAAGACAATGGTATTTGTCAGTCTACATCCTATTTTCCCCATTTGGTCATTAAGCCACAGACAAGTTCATCTCACGACCTGTGTGTGTGAGGAATTAACACTCGCACACTGAAAAACACCTCCTGGGTTCCGGAGGATTCCAGCGGTATGGGAAAAACAGGAAAAATCTGCGCTCTCCTTCCTGCCCAATGACCCTGTTTGTATGACACACAGGAGGCAGTATAGGTGCAGGCAGTAAGTCAGTGGCTCCGTCTCATTGTCTCAGTTATGGTTACATCACTACAGTTCTGCATGCGTTAGGGGCAGAGGTGGACAGTAACTAAGTACATTTACTTGAGTACTGTACTTAAGTACACTTTTTGAGTATCTGTACTTTACTGGAGTATTATTTTTTAGGGATACTTTTACTTTAATTTCACTACATTTGAAAGACAAATATCGTACTTTTTACTCCATTACATTTCTAGCGAGGTCCTCAAAGTTGAAAGTCATTTCTGTAGCAGCTTTAAAAGTCAGTGGATGATTTTTTTCTTCTTTAAAAGTTTTTTTGTTGTTGTTTTTTTGCAGACAGCCTATCAGTAATCACTCTTGTATAGGGTCATGTGAAGTTTCCCAACATTTTTTGAACCCTGATCAGTTTATAGCAAAATGTAAGAAGACGGTTCCTTGGCACCGTGTATGCACCCATGGCTATACTTAAAAAGTATGTTTCAGTTTTCTCAAAAGATTAAAGATTAGTTTAGTTGGCATACACTTTGATGCCTGTCTCATAAAATGTTCAAAAATGTAAATGTCTGAGAGAAAGAGAAGAGTAAAGAGTTGGGAGAATATCGTATGCGTATCAGAGTATAGGGTCCATGCATTCAGCCTTAAAGTGACAGCAGCTTTGTAAAGAGCTTTATAACTTTTATACAAGAAATTGAAACTTCCAATACTTCTATAAAAGTTACAACACTCTATACAAATGTAAAGAAATGAGTTTAAGGCAGTCGTATGCTAGCATGTCGGATGGAGCATCACTGACTGGCTTTAACCACCATGATGGCATAGAGTGCATTTATACAACAATGCAACAATAAAAAAATTATGCATTGACATAAAAAAGGAAATTTACTTTTGATACTTAAGTACTTTTAAAAACAAATACTTCTGTACTTTTACTTAAGTAAAAATCTGTTTTTAGAACTTTCACTTGTAACGGAGTAATATTTGACCTGTAGTACTTTTACTTTTACTCAAGTAAAAGAGTTGTGTACTTTGTCCACCTCTGGTTAGGGGTTACATTGTGAGTGGGAGACTTCTGTCATTGTTTTCTTTTCAGATTATTCCCTTTATCTGTATTTAAAAAAAATTATTACAAAAAAACAGCCTTGACGTTGCAAAAACATAGATACTTTCTCTGTTCCAAAATGTAGTGAATTGCCTTTAAGGCAAGGTAAATACATTAGACGCAAGTCACAGAGAAGTGGAATAAAAAAATACAAGATGTAGAGACACATTTTTTACATTTTTTAGAAAGACAAGTCATGTGTGCGCTGCTACAAAAGTTCTGAGACGTGAGCATTTATAACTAGAAAGTTTTAATAATTTAAATCTATTAGAATAGAAGTTCACGCTGCAGCTATAACAATAATGACAGGAATTATATTCTATAAACAATAAAAACAAAAAACATGATTATGATGCACAAAAAACATCTGTTGGTGTGACACTAATAGTTATCTTGGTTTAAACCGACCTTAAAAGTTTTTGTGCAAAACTTTCTGGTATTGAATAAAATAAAAGTTTTTTTTTAGACTGTGTTCATTGCAATGCATTGTGGGATTGACTTAACTGCTGTGGTTACATGTGACGCTGCCTCTGAATTTGTCTAAATGAAGTTACCTGCCATTTGGTATAACCTTCACATCGTAATATGCTTTTGTTCTATTAAAATGCTGCCTCTGTTGGCAGTGCACTAGGTTTTGAAACAGAGAAAGTAACTCTGTTTTTGCAATGACGGCTATTTTATAGAGATAGCGATAGAGAGACAAATCTGAAAAGAAAACAATGATAGCAGTCTTTCTTCCTTATCATACATAATCAAAAGTAGATTAGACCCAGAATAATTTACACTACATTAACCCACGCTTACCTTTGCAATTGAATACGGTTGAAATATACAGTAGCATACTATATAATACAATTTATCTGATAGATAGAAGCTTTAAGGAGACATGGAAAACCGCTCCGATAGTATGTGGCATTTATGATCAAAACAAATTCTGCATGACTGTCGCATATTTTCAACATAATAAAACGAATTGCTTACTAAGAGGTGAGTAAACGTGACGTTACACTCAACTGGCAGCATAATAGCAGGCACTTATCAGAGACACAAAGACTGATCAAGCCTGAAGAGCAGGAAGTGAATCTCAGTCCACCTGGTTTAAGAGGAAGTCAACAAAGCCACATGCAAGCTGACTGACGTCAATCACAACCCACCGCACCTGACAGGAACTCCAGCTGACTACATTTTCTCATGCTTTCTGCTTCAGTATAATGTCACTTGCCTCTTCTCTTCCACGTTATGCATTGAAGACATGGGGCCTCATTTATAAACGTTGCGTACGCACAAAATAAGGCGTACGCCGCTCTCTACGCAATAATTGGTATTTATAAAAAGCAAACTTGACGGGAAAATGTGCGGTCCTTCATGCAAGCTCTGACCCAGGCGTACGCACAAAAACGGGTGAAATGAGAAATGGCGACACCGTCGGCAGATGGAAGAAACACGTGAAAGTGTGTGAAACTGTAGACCGTTGTGTAAAAGAAATGGCAATACTGCCTCTTATATATAACATGAAGACTTCACAAAGCAAGTCTTACAATTAACAGGCTACACGAACACCCGTTTGATCGATCTGCAGTGCAAAACAAACTAAATCAAACGTAAATTACAACAGAAATGCAAATTAACACATATTTGCAAAAAGAAAAGTGAAATATGTTCTGCAATAATATTGGCATATTATGCAATTCATCCTCATAAATAATATGGTAAACAGAACGAAATAGCTAATGTACAAAACTGATATTCTCGTCAATGTGTCCGTCTGGCGGAGCAGATATAGATGCAATTAGACAGACAGATAGATAATTAGGGAGATATATAGATAGATAGATGTATTAATTGTCCACTGGGGAAAGTTGTTTTCATAGTAAAATTTCTTCATCAGCTACGGAATCATGGTATTCATGCATATGCCTTTAGTTTTATTTTTGATAAAATAACGTACGACGTATGTCTCAACCATTCAGAAAGCTGCAAGACATTACATTTGCACTGAACTATTTCCCATTTCCATGTAGATTATAACCGACATCTGTAGCTTGTCAGATACAATTAAATGGATGGAAATAAAATGCCCTATCACAATGTGTAATCTTGCACTCTTAGAAGGTGTGGCAAATGGAAGGATTCGGAGTGAACGCATCTTCACACAGCAAGAAGACTTGCTGGCAAACAAGGACACACTCTGGCGATGGAGCACTAGCGCTTTTTTGCCTCGACTTTGATGTCCAACCATTTCTTTTTTATTTCGGCCATGGTCCGAGGTTGTGAGGCTACAGCATTTACGCCGTCTGCAACCTTTTGCCACTCAAGTGACTTTTTGGCATTAGTAATGCCCACACTGTTCCCTCCAAAACAAAATTTTTATCCTCTTTTCAACCTTGCCAACGATAACTTCTACTTCACATTGAGTGAAGTTACGTTTTTTTAATTTCCTCTCTGTGTTTGCCATGATTTCGCAATCGATGAATATTAACTTGTGGGCGTTTCACAGACTATTTATGGGGAACTATGGGCGTGACATGAAGCCGCAAAAGCTGCTCTACATTTAGAATTGATTGTGATTTATTAAGGGAAAACTGCGTAGGATGTGTGTGCGCACGGTTTTATAAATCCGAATATTTCTGTGCGTACGCACGTCCTATGTTTCATCCGTACACCACTTCTGACGCAAATCCTACGCAAAGTTTTATAAATGAGGCCCCAGGTCCCTTTTCTTTCTTTTTTTTTGCAGGCCGGACTTGCTGCATGGCCTCATTATTGATGTTACAAGAGAATTTTCAGCCTTTTACCATATCTACTCAGTGTTACATGGAGCTGTACTCCTGTCCTCTTACAGTTAAACCATGCACACTACTGTATGTCCCTTCTCATCCACTCGATTAGATTTTTCCTAGAAAAATATTGATTCAACTGTGAATGCAGCATCCTAATTACAGCCACCAAACCAGACTGTACAGGTCAAACACCAGCAATCTATAGTCTTTGTACTGACAGTTCTTTGTACTTTTCAATACTTTTTCAAGTTTTAATTTTTTCTATGGCCCAATTTTTCCCATCGAAAAAAACAGCTTAGTGAAGTTTGTGAGCATGTTTTATTTGAGGGCTTTTGCTATTTTTATTCATATAGTAGAGAGAAGATAAGAAATCATTCGGGCAAGGAAAATGTGATCAGGACGCAAGACAAACCTGTGTCTCCCAAATGTCTCCCAAAGCACAACCAGCCTGACAAGTGCACCAACAGCTTCTCTACCCCTACTTTTGGTACAGTACTCTTACACAAACTTTTGTCCAAGGTAATTTTGGGTTACACCAAAGACTTTATATACAGATTACTTACGAATAGGAGAAAATGCAATGCCCAATATGGCAAATAAGCCCCACCTTCTAAATGAAAGAGGCAATCGTTGATTAGTAAAGTCATTGCGTCACTGCAGTGCGCATTGGCTTTGTCCAGGCTGAAAAAAAATGCAGTTTTTTGGTCATGATTCCAGTTGTTGTTAGATTTCATTGGTGATTTCAAATATGAAATTTAATCGTAAGCTTGGCGAACAGTTTTGGAGATGTTTCCCCATTCAAAGAGATAGGATCTGCATTTGCATGCCCGAAAGACGTTTCAAAGATGGCCGTTACACTTTCTTTTGATGGTTCATTTTAGACATTATAGTAACTTTGCAACTACATGACAACTAACTCTCATTAGAGTATTAGTAGATGGTAGACTACTGTTAGATTTTGGTTAGGGTGTGTGTTAGTAGAATAATGTACTTACAACGCTATAGTCAGTAGAATGTCTGTTGGGGAGCATCAAAATAAAGTGTTCACCAACATTAAGCAGACAGTCTAGTAAAAACTCTACTGAGAGTTAGCTGACATGTATTTGCAAAGTTACTCATAGTTAGTAGAATGTTTAAAGTGGACCATCAAAATAAAGTGTTACCATTTTGATTCTTATCTTTTCTGATACATAATGTTGTGTTACACGAATACAGTGTTTCATTAAACAAAACCTGCAAATGATTGTGTTTTTATGAAGCCTCTTTCTTCCAATCCTTGACGAAAAGTGAACAATCTCTCTCTTATTATCCTTCAGAAATGACCTCAGTCTGCCAAGGTTTTCTTGACATTTCTAAGGAAACAGTCTGGGCTGTATAATAGAGGCTCCAGTGAATGGCCTTGCTCTGTTTAGTTAGCATAGATTACAGTTTTTGAAATCTCTGTCTGGCGTGTTCTCTGATATCACACCGTGAGCCATCCTCAAGGACAGAGAGTGAACTATGAGGAATTTTCCCACCCGTTATACAAAACCTACGGCTGAGGCAGGCTGTTGTCCGTTGCGTTATTGTGTTTGGCAGGTTTGCATGCGTGTGAGAGACCAACACGTAGCAGCAATGGCCTTTTCCTATGGTCTAACACATTCTGTACAACTAGACAAAACAGCCACTAATATGGGCACTGTGCTTGAATATGTCTGTACATGAGCCTACTAAACATTTCAACACTGCCAGGCCAATCAGCAGAAGCTGCGGTGGAGATGAGTGATGATGAGGGATACAAGAGGGTAACGGCGTGGGCAGTCACGTAGCATGGCAAGAGGTCTCTCTATCATTAAAAATATATGGACACACACCACAACAAAACAAAACACGTGTTTACAGACACACACACAAACACATGATCTTCAAGATAGAGTTACTCTAAAAGCATAGGAAATGCCTCTATGTTAAAAGAGTCAAATCTGAAAATCTGGGATTCACTATGTTTTTTTTAAAGGATTTTGAACCATTTAAAACAAAGACATTTTAGGAACTATAATGAATACTAAATATTTAAGATTCTGCACTCACTTCACACAATATAATTTATAATAAAAAAAACCATTAAATCTGAAAAAAGTTGCCTTTCACTAGTGGTCTAAGACTTTTGGACCGCATTTGGGATACATGTGAAATGATATGTGGACTTACCAGGTAGACACACTCTTGTAATGGGGGGCTGGTTGGACACGGGGGACCTCCTGCAAGGAGAAATGTTAAAAGATCACTGAAATTGTAGATAAAAAAATACAAAAACAATTATGACACAATCAGAAAATCCCTGCAATTCAAACATTCAGTGTATTTTTATTTTTATTTAAACACCCATTTGTCGTTCTATTGCGTCATCTATAACCGTAACAGGATGCATAATGTCAAAGCAAAGAGCATATTTCTGAAGAATGAAACTCTATTCAAAGCCTGTGCATTCTGCAATATATCTTTCTTAAGTGAATCATGGATTTGATGTGACACTAATAGAAGCATATTATTATGATATCACAGGGTGTGTCCTCTATTCTGCAGAAACTTGTGTAGAATTTCCCTTTAAGCTCATCTGAACTGGGTTGCCTTTAGGAGGGACTAGCAAAGAGTCTAACAAAAGCCTCTAACAGTGCGATATAATAGGCCTGACGCAGATCCATGGTTACTTGGAAGGTGGAAATAATTATTCCATTAATAACAGCAAATAAACACCTTTTCCCCCGTTCACCCTCATCGCTCAGGTGGAAAAATGGAATTTAGGGGGCATCTGGAAAATCTTCTCCGTAGGCATGTGATTTTTGGCTGGGATTTAAATCTTCAAAACTGGTGGCATATTAAGTGGAAAATGGCTCTAGTTAAATGTCAGTGTGCATGGGTGACAGAGTCCATAAAATAAATGGTTGGAAAGACTGTCCTCTTGTGGCCGTATTTATTATTTATTATTTTTACTATGTGTATTTTATATTATTTAGATGTTTTTGTTTATAATATTTTTATTAAAACATTATTATTATAAAAATAATAGTCAGATAGTTATAAAGTTCACCGTGGGGTTAGGCATTTTGGAAGGTTTAAAAACAGAGTTGTGAAGTACATATTGCTGTTACAGCATTTACATGAATTATTTCAATTAAACTAAACTGTGTTATTTTAGCTTTAAAGACTAAATTGGCATTTTAGCAGCATTAAGAATACTGTTATGGTCTGCCCTTCTGACGTAATTCCTGCTGGTGGAGTTTGCTCCATGTAAACAGTATTTTGTGGATAGTTACATCATATTCCTCTTTGGTTTCCTTCATGTATCATGTGAAAGTTACACGGTTTAATTGCATTACATTGTCAAAGGAAAAGTAAGATTGGATAACTTTCCACAGGTTAAGTGATTTTATTCTTCAGGCTAGTATATATTACATTCAAAAATTTGTGGTGAAACAGTGTGTATTTCAATTTTTTATGTCTTACAATACAGTGTCTTGCCCCATAGACACCCATCGCATTACTGCATGTGCAATTTTTTTAAACTGAGCGATGTCAAAATAATTTGTGCAAATATTGCTGAATTTTGAACGAAAAACAAACTCAGCAGTAAAATGACATGTTCAGAAACCGAAACTGGTTTATTTATTTATTGTTTGGATTTTGTCTATTTGAATATTTTATTTAAGTTGGGTTAATGTCATAGCTTCTGTTTTCGACAATACTCACTTGTTAGATGTGCACTGAACGTTGGTCAAGACGGTAAAGTTGTTTCTGACACTTCGAAGGCTTGCTAGAACCTAGAAAAAGTCAGAAATAACATAAAACTGTGAGGTAAAACCAAACACACGTCCATTTGAAAAGTAATCCTTAAAGAAACGTGACACTGATGTGTTTACCTGAGCAAAAGGTGTGACTATCAGGTCATCCCCATGCCTGCAATCAAGAGGGAATAGAATCTTGAGCCATCGACACTTAAACAAAGCAAAACCTATTATTTTAAGTAAACAAGAATTTGAAACAGGCCCTCAAAATAAGGTCAAAAGAGGTTCCTTTCAGTATCAGGATTAGCTGTGCCTAAATGGCAATAAAAAAAAATGGGTTATCAATAACAACCCAGCACATTCCTCAGGGTTCAACAGATATTTGGCATCTAAGACTCTGGGAAATGCATTCTTATATAATTCCAGGCAGTTACTGCCAGAAGGCTTAGAAAATAATTCCTTGATTGAGATACGTCCTGGCATGCAAATCTCACTGCCATGAGCAGCAGCGCATAAATCAACTCCACTAATCAGCCCTGCCTCCATCTTTACCCTACAGACATGTTTGGAAACAGAAATACTAGCGTTGAAGAAAAAAGGCATATTAAACAACTTCAAGGTCCTCAGATTACCAGATGCTGAATGATTTAGATGTGGTGGCAAAATAAAAAGGGGGGTTCCCTTTCGAAAGGGAACTCGCGCTGCGTCAGATGACGCTATGGGGGGGAACGCCTCCAGCGTGACAGGTGTCTGGATCACAATCGGTCCAGACAGGTGTCTGGACCGACGACAGCCTATGATGTCATCAAGGTGCGACCAGGAAGTATATAAGGGCGCCTTGCCAACATGACACCGCTTCTTCGTCTTCAGTGACTGTTTGTACTGTTGATCTAATGGAAAGAATCACGTTTGAGGATGAAGTGCACACAGAAGAAGCGTCACTTTAGGAAATGCGCCGACCCATGCCCCAGGTATCTGACGCCTGAGGACACGCACACTCTCTGTGTGTACTGCCTGAGGGAAGAGCACGCGCGGGAGGAGCTCGAGGGAGCCTCTTGCGCGAACTGTGAGCGTTTCCCCATCCGAATGCTCCGCTCTCGCCTGGCCCTCTTTTCGAGGGAAGAGGGGCCAGCTTCTGGGGACGGTCCCGCCCGTGCTGAGGCCGAGCGGTGACGACTGTCCTGGGGTTCCCAGATGGACCTGGCTCGTCGTCTGGAGGAGGGTGTAGTCCTCACGGACGACTAGCCAGGTAGCGAGGGGCAGCTGACAGGGGAGGAGTCGGATTTCTCCTCCTCGTCAGCTGATGCTCTTCCATTCGAGCAAAGGATGGCGGAGGAGGGTGGTGATGAGTCGGCTGAGGCCGAACCCTCTCAGCCATCCTGCCCTGTGTATACGGAGTAATGCCCGCCCGGCCCGATGTAAGATGCGCCCGGGGGGAAGAAACTGGGGAAAGGACGGCTCACCTAACCTCAGTGCGCCCTCGGGGGCGGAGACCTATCCCAGCGTAAGGCCATCGTTCATACAAATACGAAAATATTGTATGCATAGCTCAACCCTGCCCTCCAGAGCTAGTTTCTTAGAAAGCCGCCAGCTTTTTGGCAGGCTCTGGCCCTGTTTATATGCCCTGGCCAGGTGGCAGTACTCCTCTGACAAGGCAGGGTAGATTTGAGTACCCCCACTCCTAGCTCTGTATCATTCTGCCTCATCCATGGCTCGGGTTGAGCAGCACTTCGCAACCTTTGTTTATGTAGGTTTGGTAGTGAGCTCCTTTGTAGCCAGAGCATTACCATGGCTGACGCCCTCGCACGGTATGGTAGGCCGCTATCAAAGCTAGGACCTTCATGAGGTGGGTGGCGTATGTGGTACTCCCCCCACTTAGGGGGTACAGGGCATTTGGTTTGCTGAGTACCCTGCTATGGACAGTGTGATTAGGTTCCAGTGTTTGTAGGCACTGCCGATAAGACTGTGCCATCATACAGTTGGCTCCAGAAGAATTCGGAGGCCTCTGGGATGGGTCACCCAGCCAGGCTGGGACAGATTGAAGGCCAGCTGGTTGTGAGTAGCCAGCTGGGGCAGTCTTGGCAGTAGACTCCAGGTCAGGTAGTAGGCCTCAGCAGGCCTCCTTGCGAGCGAGTCCCGACGGTTGGGGAGGTTAGCAATTTATTAGCTGCAACCTGGTTAGGTAGTCAGCCTTGGTAGGCCTCTTGCAAAATTCAGCCCCATGTGTTTGCGGTATGTATTGCTCCCCAACTATGTCGGCTTCAAGTAGCAGAACATTTCCCTACTGATAACCCTAGTTTGCAGTTGGATATTATTTTTGTCAGCCAGCAGAGAAGCTACTGTCAAGCCCAAGGTTATAGCAGCCAGTTTTTCCATTCCTGCCACCAGGAAGCCGTCCCTGCAGGCCTGCTGTAGGGTGGTAGGCCCCATTAGGCCTCCCTGAAGGCGGGCTCCCATTTGCCAGTCGCTGTGTCAGCTAGCATGAGTTGCTAAGCTGTTGGTGGGTGGTAGGCCGCACCAGGCCTCCCTGAAGACTCGGCATGAGGTAGCAGGCCTCACCAGGACGCGTTCCTGGGCTTCAGTCACTCGGCAGGTTGTGATGAACTGTTGGCAGGTAGTAGGCCCCACCAGGCCTCCCTGATTGCCAGTCGCCGTGTCAGCTAGCACAGGAACTGCTAAGCTGTCATCTGTAAGCCCGAAGCTGCCTGGGCATGATCAGATGGTCGTAGGCCCCTAGGGTGGCCTCCCAATTAGATCAGCTTATAGGCCAGTTTGGCCTCCTGAGTGTTTCTATTTGATAATAGCTCAGTAGATCCCAGGATCGAGCGGATTAACTCCACTCGCTGGCAAGGGTGAAAAGCGCTATGCTGAGTACCGCTCTCCAGGATGCCCGTCTCTGAGATCCAGTCTGAGGAGGACACTGCCAGTTCGCAGTACCTTGGGCTGGGTGCCTCTCCAGGAGGCGAGTGTCCAGAGGCTCTGTTCTCGAACAGACAAGGATGGCCCGGCCGAAGTGCCCTGCGGAAACGGCACCAAGCTAGGCCTCCCTGGTGGTGTTAGTGGCTGGCTGGGGCACCCTAGGGCCCCCTAGCCGCATTCCCTTAAAGGAGCTCCCTTCTTTTGAATGGGTTGGATCCAGGCATTTGAGCGGCCTGGGTAGGACTTCTCTAAGTGTTCGAAGCTTCCTACTCAGGTTTTTAGCTTGGGCTATGACAGTAGGGAATGCTGTCACTGACAGCCTTGTGTGACCAGAGGGGGAGTGGTTCAGGCATTTCAATGGAATTTGCTTGTCCTGACAGTTGTCACTGCCAGTAGGCATGCACTCCCCTTGGCATGGCAGCGTGGGTACACCGTTCCCCATAGCGTCAGCTGACGCAGCGCAAGTTCCCTTTCGAAAGGGAACGTCTCCGTTTACGTATGTAACCTAGGTTCCCTGAGAACAGGGAATGAGACGCTGTGTCGCTTTGCCATGCCTCGGGGTTTGCCTGCCAAACAGTCCCTGAAGACGAAGGGCGGTGTCATGTTGGCAAGGCGCCCGTATATACTTCCTGGTCGCAACTTGATGACATCATAGGCCGTCATCAATAGGATTGACGTGATTCGATTGTGATCCAGACACCTGTCACGCTGGAGGCGTCCCCCCCCCCCGTAGCGTCAGCTGACGCAGCGTCTCGTTCCCTGTTCTCAGGGAACCTAGGTTACACGTTTCCTAGTAACGTGACTCATTAGTGAAGATTATTTAATGATTACTAAAATGTATGACAACTGCGTTGTGCAGGAAAAAGTATTCAGATTTACATCTTTCTCTCATAAAAATATATTTTTTTAAAAAATAGCTTACACCAGCCTAGTGGTTTACTTATGGTTTTCTGTTTTTAGATGATATAAGAATGTTTAGCTGGTTTTTCGGCCTAACCAGCTGACAAGTGCCCAGAAACCAGACTAGCTTGGAAGACAAGCTAGGACCAGCAAAGCAATTTAGTCTATTTTGAGTTGTTGTTTTCAACTGGTTCAATAAATAAAATGTATCTATTAATACATTTAAAACAATGAAAAAATATGGCTATACTCACAGTTCTGAGGCGATAGAAGAATTTCGAGACATTGACTTTGGTGAGAGGTCATAGTCGCTGTCTGAGCGGTAGAGGAAGGACTCTCGCCGCTGGTTGTGGCCGGGAAAGTTTGTGTGCAGAACCAGGCCAGAACCTGGTGAGGCCTGCGGATCCAAAGGACTACAGCTTGCAGACGGGCCATTTTCCACATCGAAACTGCAATGGCACAAAAACAAAAAACAATACATTAAAATTAAGGTAAGGACACATGAAAATCTACTTATTGGTGTTGGATTGGTGTCATTTTAGCATATACAATATTATATAAATGCATCTTTGTCTTACTGAAGACTAAAACTCATTCACTCAAACTAAAAACAAGTCAGTACTCATTCACCTTAGCCATCCACAAGATAAGTTATATATAGCTTAATGAAAATTCTAGGAGAAATACACAAGCTGTCCTCTGGGACCAGAGAGCTCTGGAAAGTCTCAAAGATTCCCAGCACTTGGGGCGGAAGCATGTCTCATCTTTCCAAACCATAAGGAAACATAGTGGAGATGGTCTCAGCCCACATCCAACAGAAGAGAACCAAGGGAAACACATTACGCTCAACTCAAATAAACAGTTTCAAAAGACGCTTGTGCTCGGTTAAGATGTGCTTGTGATTTCAGATCTAACTGAGAGGAAGTAGCGATGGTCTTTACGCTCAGAGCGCTAGAGGTTTGGTGACCTTTCACTGTTGCTCTTCAAGCACTGGAGAGTCTCAAAGTAAAAAAAAAAAAAAAAAAAAAAAAAAAAAAAACCATGCACTAAAGTAAACTAGGGAATAGGAGAACCATTAAAAAAAGTTTCTTGTTTTCCTGCAGTTTGTTGCAGTTCATCGGTACTACTACAAAACACACTCCCCACACATACATGCATGAATCTGATAATTCTATAGAATATTTCTCAAGTGATAATAAAAGTTATTGAGATGTCACTGAGTGGCCTGGTCCATGCGGAGGTCCGGCGTCTGCTAACACTGAATCAACATCCTCCTATTGTGCCCCTTTTTCCTGTTAGCCATGCCATTCACAACCATCTTTTTTCAACAACAACCATCAACATCATTTAGGCTTTTCACACTGTGCTTAACCCCGGGTTATTATCTTTTTTAAACCCCACAAAGCAACATTTCACTTATGTTTAAAAGGGGTAAGTACCTTTCTTGCAGTCAAATTTATTCAATGATATTGACACTGCAAATATGTTAGACCAGTTTTTGATACAAGATACACATTTGTAGATAATCTTTAAGAAATAACATGCAAAGTCTGTACAACTGCTTTATAGATAATTTCACCAAAGAAGTTCAGACTGTCCTTTTGACGATAAATCAGCCACGGCCCCTAGATACTGGATTGGAATTCCATCCCTCTGGCATCTCCGTGAAATTTCATCTCTTCCCATCTTCAAAACTGAATTATAAAAGCATCTGTTTACTTGGTCATATTGAAGTGTTTATGCATTATGACTGTCTTGTGATTACAATCAACCTATCTTGTGTTTTCTTTTGTCTCCTGTGTTTCTGTTTGCAATGTAGTTTGTCCCTTTTTTGGTACTTGTCAGTTGCAGTTGTTTCCTTTCATGCATGCTTGGGTTTCTTTAAGGCACAATATGTAGGATTTTTGGATTCAAATATCCAAAAACACTAGAACAGTGTTATATATTTTGTTGACATGTGTATTTACTAAGGTTGTGCAATTAATAGCAATCGCAAAACAATCGCGATTTGAGCACATGCGATTTCTAAACCGCATAAGGCTGCAATTTCATTTATTTATATTTTAATTCAGAATACTACAACGTTCTTGTGCGCATGTTTAAGATGTTAACCAATCAGAGCTCACTCAGTGCATGCAGTTCTCTCACTGCAGCAGAGCGGACACAGCGTAACAAATATGGTGGTGAGTGAATTAGGCAATTAATGAATTATTTGCATCATGTGTTCTGAGCTTTTATAAGCGCCAAGTTCCCGTACGAACTGAAAAGACCGATTATCAGCGCAACATGGCGCTTTTAATTTTAATTTAAAATAATATTTATTAGTGGCGCACGAATCAATGTAGCATACTCTGCGCAAGTTCACCAGCGAGCTCCAAAAGGGTGATGAGATTTGCACGAGCCGTTCCTATCGTGCTATAGTAAAAAAAGAAGCCTCAAGCCGGACACTCATTTGTCCTCCTTTTTGGAGTTGCGCTGAATCGGCATAAAAAAACACGGCCTAGAATATTTATTGGGAAGCAGTAAAAAAAAAAAAAAAAACACACAAAACCAATTGCCAAAATCTCAAATAAAATCGCAATTGCGATCTTCATTTAAAAAAAAAGTCCCAATATGATTATTCTGTCCATATTGCACAGCCCTAGTATTTACATTATCCCAGATGTTTCCAAGAATGTTTAAATCCAGAGCAATTTTAACCAGGACATGGACTGTGTCCGTGTGGCGCCTATCAGTGACGTCATACCACCTGCCTTACCCTCGATTTCCGGTTTTATTTTGTAGAAACCATGGAAACATCAAAGACGCTTTAATATATGTTTTATTAGACAAGGGAACAACTGTTTGGACACCTTTATAGACAGAAAACTAATTATTGTACAGTAATACAGCATTTTCTCCGTCATACAATGTGTTTTAAAATTTAAAAATTATGCATGCCATTTAGCAACACAAACATCCAGCCTTTATTAATATGATATTCTAATATTGATATAGCTTACTGGAGTGTGCAACAAGTGTCTCAAAGCAGCCACAGAGCAAACACACAGAGTAACGTTATAACATCATTTTCAACACGCTCAAATGTATCTAATATGACAGGAAGAAGCTGAAGCGGCGACTGTGGCATAATAAAAGTTCAGATGCTGTCGAGCCGTATGTCACGCTTGTCTCTCATTAGCTTTCGCTTCTGCGACCTTGTTCAGCCCCCACAGAACTCGGTCCTACTCTGCTTCATACTACAGCAGGGGTTTCCAACTTTTTTTCATTTGAGAGCTACTTTTTAAAAATGAAAGTCACCAAGAGCTACTCATGTTATATAATACTTAAATCTCTTAAATAATGCATCATAATTCTCATATTAACAACTATCCAAACTGTTTTACACCTGAAAGAGTGTAGTAGTAGTTCCAGTAGTCAGTACCAGCACCATCATTTTACGGTACTCTGTACCAATTTTGGTACCACAGCAAAATGTTTTTGATTTTTATTTATCAAGTGAAAAATAAGCAACCATTAATAATTATATAATTAGTATTATTTATTTCATAATTATTATTATTAGTAGAGACGTATTATTATTACATAGAGACGTAGCTAAATTTACTGTAGGCTACAATCTGTAGTCAATTTCTTCACGTTAAACCAAACTTTTATTTTGACGGGTTGCTGTAAATACCATGAATACCTTTTAGTGTCTGTGTTCATGATATGATGGGTACGCGTCTTAAGGCCTGTTCACACCGGGACGATTTTCATGCGTGTTTAACGCCAACGTTTAACGCCCCGTGACTAAACAAAGGGCACCAATGTGAGTGTGCACACCGACATCATTTAAAAAAAAAAAAACGCCTCGGGTTCTCTGACAGTACCCTGACTACTCTCTTCTTCTTCTGTGTGACAAGCGAGTGTCAGAAGTGTAAAGTGCCGCAGCACCACCTTGTGTACTGGGAGCGCTATCTACTGAATGTGCACGTTCACTCGGCGCATCGCCAGTGAAAATCGCTTGGGTGTGAACACTCAAGACGCGCGGAAAAACATCATGAAAAAACGCTGGAGATAAGCGCGTGCGATATTCGTCCTGGTGTGTACAGGCCTTTAATCAGCTCCCTAGTTCAGTCAGGGCACTGATCAGGGAGTCAGCCCATTGCCTTATGTCCTGATCAGTACCCTGACTTCTGAACCAGGGGGCTGATTGAGATGCACCCAGTTTTCTCAAATGAAATGGTAAATTCTCATGAAGTGATGGTTTATGCGTTCCTCATATAGTGACACAAGGCAGAGACTACAAGAGCGACATCCCGCGCATCTGCACCCGCCATTCACACAGAGACGCAGAACACGCAGGAGTAATATTTAAATAGTATTTTGCAGTTTAATATTTACAGACACACACATATATATATTCGGATTAAGTCTGGAGCCCTGCACTTAAATAAACACGGAAGCGACTGAAAGCAGCTGCTATGGTGAGCTATTTTTAGAACAGACCCGCAGGCACCATGTTGGTGACCCCTGTACTACAGTAACATTAATAATCTCATCCGTGAACATGATTCTTGAGTCCCATCCCGATTCTTTTACACCGGCTGTGAGGTGAGGATTCCACTCAATCTCGACGTCATCAAGCTACGCCTTTGTTTTGAATAGGCAACCTCTAGCGGCGAAAAACTACATATTGTGCCTTTAAGGCACTATTTAAATGATAATTGTTTATGTTATTAACACAAGCCTCAAAGGTACGATAATTGAAAATCATAAACCAAATGCCTTTTTGAAAAATGAGATCATAAGTCAGATATGTGGAGTGAGACACTGCACTACAAATAAGGAAAACTAATTCTACAATGCTTCTGCTACACGCTGCAAGTGTGAATGACATCCAGGAAGGGTGTGACAAGCCAATAAATGAAACTGCTTATACATACTGTGTGAAACAGACCTACATTTAGGTACTTTGTCTCCTTACGGTATAGATTCAGCAATTCATTGACCATTCATTCCACGATACACAAAGCAAAAACTGCCCTCGACAACATCAATTGCTGCACAAAACATAAATCAGATGACAAAGCCAAGCCAGACAAACACACTGAAACAGACAAGCTGTTTTTTTCACTGTGAACATGACCCACAGAGTGGCATTTCTCATTGCACACTTTTACATATCCTTTCAATGGAAATTCTTTGTAAGAAACTGTCGGTGTTAGTCTGACTGACATCTTCATTGAGTAGCTATCGTGTCTGAAGCAGAATATGGGTAATTTGAGCTCCCTGGAGAGGTTAAGACTGAAAAAAGCTACCAGGAAATGATACCTCTGACCTCAGCTGTAACCAGTATATCTGATTCCCATGACACTACAATTACAGAGTTCATGTAAAAGGTGATAGTGGCTACATTGGGAGGAAATAAACAATCATAAAGTTAAGTAGAACAAGTATCAAGTGGCCAAGTTGACATCTTACAATATCTTTACTTGGCTGAACACTTAAAGACTCCATGAAATCCATTGATGAGTGCAGTTCTCTGTGTTGTGATGTCATTCCTATAGACCTAGGAAGTTTGGCATTTTTTTTTATTTTTAATGGTCCAACAAGCTTTTACATCACAGATGATAGGCTCCAGGGGGAGGGACTGTCTCATTTTTAGAGGGCATCTGATATATTTATTTGAAATATTTATTTTGAAGACGTTGAAAATGAGTTTTGAGAATATGCTGAGATCGCGAATATGAGCTAGATGCTGAATGTACTGGGAAATGAGCTCTGACAAGGACAGTGATGATTGTATAAAACATCTGCTCAAACTGAACCCTTCCAAGCTCCAAAAGGTAACAAAATATGTTTTATTTTATTCTTCTGTAATTGTTACTCTAATATCAGGAGTTTTATATCGCGACAGGTGGAGATCTAGCCATGTTATATATACAGATCTGGGTCGCCAAAGACCCGAATATGTAAGAATGTTTGGCGAAACAGTCATGCATTTAAGGGTTAAATACACAGATCTAATATACACACGGGATTTCTGTACTTGCTGCATATGTGCACTAGCCTGATGTCGTCATACGCAGATTCTAGTCAGAATATGAGTCTGATATTGCTCCATTGGGCTGTGATTATGGGGTGTGTTTCGACCGAACAAGGAAAGAAAATGCCTCATGCACTCAATTGGATAGACCTACAACCAATCAGAGCAACGGAGTAAGGGATGTATGTTGAGCAACGCATAGTTGCCATCAGAACTCAACTGCACGCACACTGAAAGAAGATGATAAGTATAAACAATCTTTGCCGGTGTTGTAAAAATAATTTAAGGACACGCTGAGTACTTACCAACATCATAATTTTTGAGAGAAATAGTAAATGTGAATGAATATACAAGTTCTTTGTTTAGTAAACTGATTCAACACAAGCGCTCTTTGGTGACGTGGATGATTGCATTACTGTTGATCATCTGTCCATCATCGTATAAAGCCCGCCCTGACAATTTGATTGGTCCGAACAGCTCTGATTCGTGCATAGTTGCTCCACAATGGATCAAGTCCAGACCGAACTTCCGACCTCAAATGTTGTGGGCGGGGATAAGTTCTGCAGGCATAGTACAGGCTATACGTGCACAGACATAACCAACTGTTTTCATATGAACTTTGTGTTTCTGACATAACCTTGTGTGCATTTGACAGTTTCATTGCAATAACACATGAAAGAGAACTAGTCTAGTAGTTTAATACTCACGGACGCACCAACATCCAGCTCTCTATGCGCATGCGTCGGGTGTGTGTGCTAGGGGTGGGCGTTATAGCCTCAAAATTATATCACGATATTTCAAGATTATTTGCGATAACGATATTTATGACGATATAGAAAAAAAATGTATGGAACAAAGTTTTATTGGTTATTGCAGCTGGTAGGCAGCAGCATTTATTAGTGCAAAAAAATTTATGGAACGACTACTATGTTGCTCGGAACTGCACCTAAGAATTTCACCTACTGTTGCACTTGTGCATATGGTAGAGTGACAAATAAAGTGATTTGATTTGATTTGCAATCAAAACCATAACATAAAATTTTAGTTTAACAATAATGTAATTTATGCCATGGTCTGTCTGAATATTTGATTCTGATTGGCTGGAAGGTGTGCAATAAAATCGTTTAAACTTTAAAGTTCCAAGTCAGATGAGTCCTCGTTCTATATTAATGCGCTGTTTTCACGGAGCACAGTAATTGGTTTAAGTCTGAAAGTCTGAATGAAAATGCTGCATATAAACACTGCTTTCATAAGGATACACTAATATTTCTGAAGTGTAAAACTTTTTTTGAAAATTATGAAGATAAATGTTGGAATAATGACAGACATAGCCTGGCTAGGCCATCTCATCTGACAGCGTTTGTCCCAGGCACTTTCTACTTCAACTGCGCCTGAGGTGTTTCTCACAGCAACACCAGATCGGTTTAGATAACGTCTCGTGTAAACTGTCCACAGAATTGTTCAATCGGAATGATTTTAATTGGAATGACATAAAAGTGTGCATGTAAACGGGGCTATTGAAGCGCCACTCGCATTCAGAGAGCAGAGATCGCGCTGCACATTCATGAGCACAGAAACTATTAACGCCGCTCCGTGACTTTAAGCAATAAAAAAGCTAAGTTACTGGATCACTACATTATATTTCTCAGCAACGATGGTGTTACATCGCTATTTTTCAGTAATAAACGCACATCTTCGTTAAGAGAGACACTGAACAGATGCAGTCACACAGGTACGAATATCTCTCTCTCTCTCTCTCTCTCTCTCTCTCTCTCTCTCTCTCTCTCTCTCGATAATTAATCCAAATAAATGCTATAATCCATTCATTCAAATAAACGTAATCTTACTCACTACTTTATCTTGTGTCTGATTCAAAGAAGTCAGAATGCTGGATCTAACGAGCTGACGAAATAATTGTCAATGTTACCCTTCCGGTCAAATATTGCGCTGCAAACATCAATCGCAGCTTTAAGTTGTCAATGTTTAGTCAGTTGTCAAGAGGCTGACCTCTTGTAACCAAGCAGCTCCTTTTTAGGTACTAAGTCGTTATCGGAGGCTGACATGCTGCTCTTCGTGTATACTCTGACTGGTGTTGTTGTTGTGCGCGCTAGGGAACGCACAATATGCCATCGCGTCGCTATATCATTGATATCGCGATATGACACTTTTTTTTTATCATGTAAAAATGTATACCGGTATTATCGTGGGCGGTATGATATGGCACACCCCTAGTGTGTGCTCAAGTTGAGAGTGATAACTCTCTTTAAAATGCATGCAGATGATAATATTTCATGATGATGAAGAACTGCAATGTCACGTGAGCGTGTCCACGATAGAGATGATCATAACCAAACAGATGTATCAAGTTTTAGTTTTTATTCGCATGTTCACAAGCTGTGAAGGCTCCGCCCTCTGGGGTTAGGAGCAGCAGCTCATTTGCATTTAAAGGAGACACACACAAAACAGCTCAGAAATTTGCATTTTCAAAATGCTATATTAAATTATCCGGAACTTTAATTTGAAACTTCACAGACACACTCTGGGGACACCGGAGACTTATATTACATCTTGTAAAAAGGGGTATAATAGGTGCCCTTTAAATATTTCTTTGTAGTTTTAATTATTTATTTTCTTAATTTCAGTTTCAGCTTAGAAAATGTTAATACTTCAATTTAAAAGAAAATTAAAAATGTTGTAATTAACTGTTATTTTATTTAATCTTTATTTTAACTAATAAAAACTATTTTTAACAGTTTTCATTTAGTTTCAGTAAACAATAACAACACTGTCAATGACCAGGCAAGATATTTAATGTGACGTGAATGGTTATAATCAACAATTTTGAGCTCAATAATACTTGACATCAGAGCTGACCACGATGTAACAAATAACCCCTTGTTGTCTTAAAGGTAAGATCTAACATTTGTACGTGATTGCCTCAGTTGTTTTCATTTGTAATAATTGTGCAGAGACAGAATATCACATGGTTGTAAGGGCAGCTAATGGAAATGTTTTTTCAGCAATTAAGTAGAATAAAGATTGTCTTATGTTTATATTCTCACCATGAAACAAAAAGAGGAGGATTTTGTTTCCAGTAAGTATCTAATTACATTGTGGCTGGTGTTGACTCACTGTCTAGCACATACTACACTGTACACAACACAACAATAGTTTATAGGGCAGATCCAAAAGATATTCTCTACTTGTCCACTTCACTTAAAATGCCACGACTGTAACAATGGTCCATCTTTACACAAGGAGACATTATAATGGGTTTCAAATTGTAAAGGTCTCTGGGCTTCACATACATTTTCAGTTCCTGTCTTGTAGTGGAACTAATTGACAAAATGCATTTCACTGTAACACATGAGCAAATAAATTATTACATTATCAGGCATCATAGATATTTTGCAATGCTGGATTTGATCATGTGCTTATGGGGAAGAAGGGGACTTCTAAGGCAAGTTACACTGGAATCTACTATGGCATCAGAAACAGAAGAGGGAAGTTCATATGAGCTGGTCCGTGAGAATATTCAAGGCTGTGGACCCTGCTTTAAATGGCATTTAACAAGACTGAAAAACTTGCTGTTTTTACATGACATATTTTGGAACAAATAGATGCCCTACTCTGGGGATAATTTAAGATGACGCAGTAGATGTGCCAACTTTAGTAGTGCCAGGGTTCTATTTAGTTTCATTGTGTTTTGGTTTAGTTTTCCCTGTTTTCGTTTTGCCCGTTTCCAGGTCATTGCTAGTTTCCATAGTTATTAATTTTGTTCTACACCTGTTCTTAGTTCTGTTGATTAATCTGTGTGCATTTAAGCCCTTAGTTTTCTCCGTTCATTGTTCGGTCTCGTTTATTTAAATGTAGTTGTGCTTTACTATTAGTACTCCTGCAATCTCCTGCATGTTGGTTTTGGTTATTAATATAGTGTTTTTGTTGGATTCTCCTTCACCACAGTGTTACAAGTAGACGAATCGCAGGAGAAACACCGCCTGGAGTAATCACAGGTGCCTTGTTTAACTAAACAAAACAAAATACTAAACAAAACATTCTAGTCACTTCATAACTTTAAGATTGAACCACTGTAGTCACAGGGTGTTTTCACACTTGGGTCCTCTTTAAAAGAACCGAACTCAGACTCCTTTAAGTGGACCAAGAGGTGAACCAAGTCAAAAAGGACCCAATTCTCTTCACGTTCACGCTGCCCCTGTACCTGAAAGAGGACTCAGATCATTTTTGGTCCTTTAGTAGGAATGTGGTATCAGACCCCTTTGTGTTCACACTGTTGCTTTCTGGATCTAATCCACTTCAGTGTTTGATGGCTGACCCTATGGCCTTCAACATTTAATCCCATTCATTTACATTGTTTGTGCCTTAGTAACCAAGATATTTGTTTGTAAAGATTTTTTTTTAATGACATTGCTACAACATGCTGTTGAATTAAGTTGTTTATCTTTTTACACACAAAATATATATTTTTTTGCAATACTATATATTCTTGCACTAGCTATATCACACATCCACCTTTGTAAATAAGATTTATTTTGAATTGTTTCCTTGAATCATGTTTATTTTATTGCAGAAGGCAATGATAACATCAGCATACAAAAAACAATACAACAAAATAATAAAAGAAAGATGCAAATTAAATAAACTGCTTTCAATTTTCCAGGTAAAATATAGGTATGCCTAAAAGCAGCATTCAAGTAAGAAATGGAATAATCAAATGAAAAAATAAAACTGCATCACTGTATGACTGATTCTTATATTAGGCTAGTAATGCAGATGTTTACATTCACTTAAGACAAAGCCACCTGTTTATGTGAAACGTGTGTTTTTGACATTTTAAAATAAATGCAATAAGACGCTAAAGATTCCGTTTAGTACACACGCTGTGACAGCTGGCTTCTGTGCATGTGCTTTAGGTGTGTGCGCTCGTGACACCATTTTAAACTGGCAAGGCTCGGAAGCGGTTGAAATTGCAATAACAAGTGTAAGTTGTGAACAAATAATTTGTAGAGATTTGCCAGAAGAAGCAGCCATGATTAACAGCCGATTTGTACGGAGGCATTTGATGACCAAACTACACTGGAATTCGCGAACAGAAAAATCAAGTAAGCCCAGAGCGTTTTGTGTTCAGATTGCGTGTTTTTAGCGAACCGTAGCATATGATGAGATCAAACCGTACCCAGACCACCTCCAGTGATGGGCTAGACTCGGTTTGCTTTAAAGGGTCTGGGATCGTTTGGAGTGTTCACATATGGGCCAAAAATCATGCAAACCGCGATTAGACCCATGAAAAGGACCAAGTGAAAAGACCCATAGACTTTTTTTTAACAATGTCTATACTACATTTCTGGGCCTTGAAAGTGGTAATAACGTTGCATGCTATGTGGGGTAAGAAAGCTCTCGGATTTCATCAAAAATATCTTCATTTGTGTTCTGAAGATAAATGAAGATCTTATGGGTTTGGAACGACATGAGGGTGAGTAATTATTGATGGAATTTGTATTTTTGGGTGAACTAACCCTTTAACTGCCTAGCAAATCTGAAAATCTGTGTACACTACCATTCAAAAGTTTGGGGGTTGTAATTTATTATTATTATTATTATTAAAGTCTCCTATGCTCACAGAGGTTGGATGTTTTCAATCAAAAAAATATTAAAATATTATTGAAATATTATTACCATTTAAAATAACTGTTTTCTATTTTAATGTATTTTAAAATGCTCTTTATTTCAGTGATGGCAAAGTAAAACTTTCAGTGTCATACAATCCTACAGAAATCATTATAACGTGTGCTCAAAAACAATGATGAAAACAGTTATTCCACTTCGATCATACTTTTTTTTTTTTTTTTGGATTTTGATGAATATGAAGTTCAAAATAACAGCATTTATTTGAAATAGAAATATGTTGTAACATTATAAATGACATTACTGTGACAATCAGTTTAATGTATCCTTGCTGAATAAAATTCCAAATAAAATTACAGTACATGATGTATTTTGAATTGTGTGAATACTGTGTGTATTTGTACACTGTGTGTATATAACATTTTCCTGACAGAAGTGTATGCGACTGCAGGAGAACATTACTGTATATACACAATGTACAAATTATGTGTGCAAATTACATTACAAATGATTGTGCATTACAATTGTGCACTGTATGGCGGAGTGAGTGACAAAAGTGATTTGATTTTATAAAAACAACCCAACGAAATATCTCTGAATTCAAAATGTGCATTTCAGTGTCACCAATTCAACACAATCCACATATACGGTCTACTCTAGGCAACATATCATGCAAAGGTAAACGTATCTCACAGAGCTCAGTGACAAACAGCCACACATTTCTGCCTTTCAGCACAAATCCACCCAATGTGGAGATTATCTGTGTTGGCATTTGGAGTCATGGGAGACCTTTACACACCCTGCCCTGACGTCAGAGCATGCGGTGTATAAACACAGATGTTCGAACACTCATTCATTCATGTGTTTGATAATTAGAGTGTATATAAACAAGCATTACAGACTGAGACAGCAACATATTCATAACTGAAGAAAGAGTGCACTCATACACATGGACAAACAAGGCAGTTTAAAATTAAATACATTTCTAAACAAATCGGTTTCAAATCATTCTTTCCAATAATGGCAAAATGTCATCTGGGAAGCTTATTTTGGTTTGGAATTGAGCTAAAGCTGTGTGGCGATGTTTACCCAGACAATGTAAAGAAAGAACAGGTCTCAGGTGTGAAATTACAGTGGAGCTGAATGTATCAACTGATATCACGATCACACAGAGCGTGTGTAACGCTTGATCCAATGCATGCAGACAATAGACTGGTGGGAAATGTACAACAGCTGTGAACAATTTGATTCTTATATAAACACAGAGCTCAGTTTACTTACAAACACACTCACAAACTGCTTGAGCTACAACAAATCATCACAATGATCTCAAAAACAGAGAAAAAGTACACAACGTGATACCGCAGATGAAGATCCGTTTCAAAAGAAAAGATATGCAACAGGAGATGACACCTGATCGCTGTGTCACAAGGGTCCTGAAGAAAGGGACAGAAATTTGTGACGAAGACAGGCGGAGAGATGGGCAAGTAGTGGCCCGTATTTAAAGTAGTACTTGGGTACGTAAGTATGTAGCTGCAGTGATCACATATATAAGCCAGCAAACAAAAACTAAAAAAAGAGAGCGCGTAAGAGGCAGTGTGTGAAAGCATGTGGTGAACCAGACAGAGTCTGAGATGTAGCAGAGACAGAAAAAGAGGGCGTTGGTTCTAACCTTAAGGTGGAGGTGTGCAGCCTCTTCACCACCTCCTCACTGAAGTCAAAATGAACCCTGCCTCTGTGGCAGGGCGACCTGCGGAGCATTGCCCTGAGACCCAGCGCTGTGCTGTTGAGCGTGCTCTAGTAGCGTCTCCCCTGCATGACTCCCCTAACACTTAGTGCCCTCCCACAGAGCTTAACTTCACCGCACAGCCACTTCCTTTTGAAGTCCAGCTGCGCTACCACTCAACTCAGCTCTCTGCAAGAGAACGCGGCCAGACATGAAACCCGGGGCGGAGCTCTAAACAAGGAGTTGGAATGTCTGAACAAATGAGAAGTTTCGTTCCTAAAGGTCTGCTGTAGGCACAAACAAAATACACACATCCTGATTTAATGAAGAACATTCTACATTCCAGAAGGGTCATTAACATGTTTGTATCTCTTTCTGAACGCTTCAAACCATGTTTGGAATACAATTTTGGAATGGTTTGGATTGCAACTTCTGAAATGAAATACTTTCCTGCTCAGTGATGAACTGTAGTGCGATTTATGAGCTGTAATGACAGTTCAAAGCAACAAAAAAAGTGGAATTGGTGTGTTATGCCATGATTAAATTGCTAATGATTATTGCAAGGTTCTAATGTGTTTAAACAGACAATGATGAGTACTGGTATACACCGTAAAGATTTTGGAAGTCAGATCTCAAAATTTTATGTTGACTTGCTGCATTGAAAATTATGTGAACTGAATGTTTTTTTATAAATGTATTTTGAACTCCAAAATCTTTTTACAGTGTATCAACCATAGCAGTTATATTACAGATATATTTTTAAGCTTATCAGCAACTGGTCGATGTTGGCATACTTACTTCCTCTTGTTTTACATTTCAATGATCTTTGCCCGCTTCATTTTTAAAACCCCTAATACATGTAATAATACTAATATGAATGTTAAATGTACTTTTTATATACTGTACATTGTAATGTTGTGATGCCTAAATTCACAAACTATATTTTTTTTAAATATTTTTTACAATTATTTAGACCTAATATATTACTCTAATATAGTATGTTTTGTTGCCTGTTTGCATAATAGTTGGAAAGACAGCTAAAAGACTCAATGAGTTTTAGACACAAAAAGGTCAAGTTGTTAGTGGTTTGTGGTAGAAGTGTTTCCTGTATAATGAGATTCTGAGTTCACTTTCACTAAGCACGCAAACTTCAGACCAAGTAATACTGCAAAACATGCAGTTTTTCAGTGTGTGTGTGTTATGTGAATTTTGCCAATAGATCAAAAGTCTTTGTCCTATTTGAATTCACAGGTCAGAGGTTATCACAAATAAACTTTGGTAATGTATGCAGTAGAAGACAAAACTGCATGAGCCTGCATTTCCAGTCTTGCATTTAATTCACATGCATATAAATAGAAGCACCAAGTAGGGTGATAGGCCACGACTTCTTAAAAAAAAAAAAAAAAAAAAAAATTATATATATATATATACACACACACACACACACACACACACATATATATAAAAAAAAATTTTTTTTTTTTTTTTACAAGCATGTGGAACATCTAGCTCATTAAGTTTCGTAACACATAGTAGGTACTAAAATAGTACCATCGATGAGAAGAAAATTTGTTCTTTGTTATAGGATTACAAGCATCCTAAACATTCCTCCTCGTACGAGTCTTTCCTCTTTTACGAGTCACTCTTGTTTGATGTGTGATGTTTTGGGGGTTGGATTAAAGAGAGTTCACCGTAAATCACTTGTGATCTTTTGTCATCATAAAAAAATCCCTTAAAGATTACAGATCTGTCATAGTGTACTGCTAAAGTGCTTACTTGATTGGAAATAAAGCTGTGAAGAGACACATGAAGTTAAACTTTGAAACGAGACAATTCAGGGTGTGAAGTCTGAGTTGGCAACACAGAGAAGAGAATGGCAGTGCATGGGAAGATCTGTCTGCCGTACAGCTGATAATAATAGGAAAAGAAAGAATGAGTCGAACAGGCTGGTGTGAATGTAGAGGATGACTCTGTGAAATAATGTCCAAATGCTGCCTGTCAAAACGAAACAGTCAAACAATACTCGTCAAAATCTGTCCTATCTAAACATATAAGAACTGACACAGTTCATTCACTAAACTATTGCCCCAGGAGCCATGATTATACCTGTGAATAAATAAGAATGAAAAATGTTTCATTAAAGAAAGCTTGTTACTTGTGTAACTGGGACTGGTCACAGCACTTGCATATTGTTGCCCTTTTGTTGGTTTTATTGCTTTTTTTGCTCTTCTCATTTATAAGTCGCTTTGGATAAAAGCGTCTGATAAACAACTAAATGTAAATGTAAATCATGCAAAGGGACATGGATGTTAAAGGCGTATGCGTTTGTAGTGTGCAGAAACCGATAGAATATGGTGGTACAAAGATTGCCAAAAACATTTAAGACCACAATACACCTTACTGGCCACCAGATGGCAGCATTTTACAAATAAAGAAAATCAAACCACAGCTATCTAATAAAAACCTTGCCTGTTGAATTAATATATTAAAATTGAACAAAAAATAAAAGGATGAGTAATATTTTATGACCTCTGACTGTCCCAGTTTTTTGTTTTGTTTATCTCATAATTTTAAACTTCTATTTTAGTAGAATTTGTTAAATATTTTGTAATTTCCATGCTTTGAAATGTTTTGATGTAACTTATAAAAAACAACAACAAAGCAAACCAATTTTTAAGTAAATGTAGAAGGACAAATATATGAAATGGGCATTGTATATACCGTATTATAACAATAAGGGAACAATAAGCTTTCTCATAACTGGGCATGCAAGACAATAACAAAACCGTATTTATACTTTATTCAATTATTTCAAATATTTCCTAAAATTAAGAACATATCAAGACCATATCATTAACATACTTAATTTTACTTAAGAAAATCCCACTTTATATATTTCTCACATATTAATGATAATTAAGTTCATTAATTAAATATAATTAATTTAATTAACAATTTATTGTTACTAAAAAATAACATCCTTTATTTAATCCATTAGAAATGCAGCAGTTCAAAAAGAAAAAAAACTAAAGTTCTGCTAGGACACTCATCTCTGGCAGTGCGAAGAGCAGTAGATTGACTAACCATCTAACAGGTTGAGGAGAATCGAAACAGTCCGGAATCACTAAGCAGACTTCACTTGATTGGTTACTTTGAGTTGTTACTTACATCTAACCTTCATACTTAACACCATGACACCCGAGTAGCACTGACACGCAGGAGACTAAAAGAAGACCGCAGCACAGCAGCTCTCAGTTCTAATGTCAAGGGTATTTTTTCTGACGGTGTCTGGGCTTGATTGGAGATTGACTTTGAGGCGCTTAGGTAACCTGATTACAAATTATCCCTGATTATAATTTTCACCTCGAGTACACCACAAGAACTATTGAGGAGAAAATTCAGAAAACATGAACTAGGGTGTGAAAAATATTGGAATTATTTTTTTCTCTATGGAAAATGTTTTATAATATAACTCACAAATTGATAAATGTATTTATTGGCCTTAAAAATCCACAGGAAATCATGTCAAAGTAGGTACGTTATGTGCATTCTGATAAACTGCATGTTTTTGTGAGCCTCAATCTGATGCCTGACAGTCTGAGGTATCAAGTAAGTCATTACTGATGCATAAAAGACTGAATAAATGTATGACCTAAATTAATATTCTAAGCTCTCCACTTCAAAGCAGTGAGAAAGCTAAACTGATTAGGAATCATTCTGACCAATTTATAACAGTATTTGGGGGACATGGTTGCTTTTTGGATTATTGTTCCCAACATATTTCCTCAGACTTAGCTTTTAGACCTTATGTACCAGAGAAACCATAGTGCAGCCCTACAATTTTGTCTTTGAACTTCCGTTTTCGCGGTAGCTGTATATTTCTATGGCATCTCTGTTATAGAGTAATTCGCTGGTGAAGTGGATTTACTTATTGTAGAGTAAATGAAAGTTATAGGAGCATTGTAATGTTTGAAATGGATGTCATAACAAAATGTCAGTAGACCGGGATTATTTCAAAACAAATGCTTCATTTATAAATCTGTAAGATTTTACTTTCATGATGTGGAAATACAAAACAGAAGACGGAACACAACGAGCACAGCGCTGAAAAGGGGCGGGATCTAGATAAGAAGAATTAATTAAATGCTAAAGTACATGAAAAGTTAAAAAAGTTCAAACGTTTTGATACCCAGGAACATGTATGATTTCTTAAAAACATAACTAATAGGGATGCACCGATACGAAAATTCTGTCCGATACCGATATCTCTTTATATTTGAAAGCCGATAACCGATATATTGGCCGATAAATCTAAATCTAAATTTTTATATACTTTTTGAGAGCCTGATTACAAAAACAAAAGTCTCACCATGTCTTAAGCACACAATTATAATGTTCTCATTATAATTGTATGTAGCCTATATGACAGACTTGCACTGCACATGTTGCACTGTATTTTCCTTTTTGGAGGTGAGTTCAGTCATAATTCAAGTAATTTAAAACCATCATACCGAACAGTGGCAATCTGAAGTGTCTCATCTGAAGTAAATAATACATTATCTATTGGCTTCAATATATCGGTCAAATTTTCTTGTCAAGCCGATAACAATAACATTAAAAGGGGGGTATAATGCTATTTCATGCATATGTAAAGTTTTTTTCGAGTATGGGCCTATGTGACGTCAAACAGGGCAGAATTTCCTTGTACAGACACTTCTCCCGATAGGGCGCGTGCGTACACGTCGACCAGAGCGAGAGAGCAAAAAAAAAAAAAAAAAAAACCCCACACCCATCAACTCAGTTTGCTCGGCTTTAGGGAAGTCGCCTCACTGCACAGGTCACAGGACTTCATGAAATCAACAATATCACCAAAGACAACCCTGTTCAGCTTCCCAAAGAACCCAGTGTTAAGGGGACAGTGGATGGAGTTTGTTTTTCCAGAGCAGCAACAAAGTTGCACAAGTGTTTTTTTTTTGTTCCCTGCATTTCGGCAATGATTGTTTTATAAACAAGGCCCAGTTCAACTCCGGATTTGTAGATCGTCTAATGCTGAAAGATGGAGCGGTCCCAACGATAAAGGTTCACGGTCATGCGTTGGAACCACAGGCAGTGAGTAAAACTGCTTCAAATGTCTGTGTGTTGTTGGCTATCAGCGCGTAACTGCACATCAAGTAAACAACATGAACTTATAGTTAATTTATCAATGGAGCATGCAATGTATGGTGTGTGTTTAAATACATTTGTTCAGCTAGGTACTCAAGATTGACATGAGATTGACAGAAACTGTGTGTGATACCCCCTTTCAAGACGAACATACATCGATTCGGCCATTACCGATATGGTGGCCGATATATTGTGCATCCGTAATAACTAACTTAACATGTAAGGCATTACAGTTATTCCATAAAAACGACAGAATTAGACTTACTAATTTGCTTTTACAAAACATAAATGAACTGTAAATTATGAACAAAATCTGTGTGAGCACTTATCAGTAAAATGCATAAGATAACAGAGAATGAAATATTTCTCTTTAGTGTCTTAAATCGTTCTCTCTAAATATAACTCTAGTATTAATAAGAGCTATGAGCATTACAGAGATATATTTTACAATCCACTCTGGAAACACCAGCACATCATTGTCTCATACTGTCTTAATGTGTTCAAAATCACTGAATCATTGCATAACATCACACACCTGTCACTCTAGGATATACTTCACTGATTCATTTGACAAACTCACTCTCTTGCTTCTAATCAAAGAGCACAGACCTCTGTTTACCTGCTCTGTCTAATTCAATCTAACACGTCCAATAGGAACTTCATGCATCTCTTTGATTCCTTCATAGATGTGATGTTCTCTGACAGGTGTGAGACAGAGGACAGCCAAGGAGAAAAAAAGGGAAAAAAAGGAACAGTTAAAGGGATAGTTCACCCATAAATTAAAATTCACTCACTCTCGTTCCAAATCTGTAAGACTTTCTTTTTTTCTGTGGAACACAAAAAATGATATTATGAAGCATGTTGGTAACAGTTTTGGTTCCCATTGACTTCTATTGCATGCACAAAAAATACAATGGATGTCAATGGGAACTGAAACTGTACTGCTACCAACATTCTTCAAAATATATTTGTTGTGCTCTGCAGAGAGACAAAGGCAAATAATTGATTACAGAATACTGCATTTTTATATCCATAAATGAAAACACTTTATATAAAGCCTGATAACTGCATGAAGCACAAAGTGAAATTACTTAAATTTTACTTAAGATTTAGAATATAGAGCACAGCAAAATTATGTCAGAGTTTACATTTTTGGGGGAACTATTGCTTTAAAGTGAGCGAAGGAAAGCGCAGAAGAAAAAGAAAGTCAGAAAGGATATAAGAAAAGGGAAAGGGTGATAACGGGTGGAAATGAAAGTGAGAGGGCAAGGGGGAGATGAAAGGACAGAGTTGGGGGTGATCACACCAGATGGGCAAAGGCAGAGAAATGGAGAGATGAATGGTGAGAAGGCAAAAGGACCTGACCCCCACTGTGAAGCTGACAGGCTAGCGGACCTAATCTACACGCTTTCACTGCTCGCTCTATACAAGCTTATCTGACTGGCAAAAACACAGGATAGCAATTATGTTTCAGCTACTAGGGTAACAGCCTGCTGATCATAAGACATCATCAGGTGTCTACATCTTAATGCATAATGTATTCCATAATTGAGCAAATAGACTGTATTAAAGCACTCGGATTAGTTCCATCTGTAACGCAGTTCAAATCTCACTTCGGTAAGAGGTGAGATGTAGAAGTGGAGATAGAGGGATGTGGAGCTGTGAATTACATTTCAGGTCGATTTCAATGTGGCTGAACTGGGAATGAGAATGTTTCAAACGTCAATGGACTGACAATGAATTCAAATGCTCAGTATGAGTTAAATATGAAGGGGATATTAAACCCTGATCGTATTCAAGGCTTGTACCACCCTGAGTGTGTGTGTGTGTGTGTGTGTGTGTGTGTGTGTGTGTGTGTGTGTGTGTGTGTGTGTGTGTGTGTGTGTGTGTGTGTGTGTGTGTGTGTGTGTGTGTGTGTGTGTGTGTGTTCAGGTCTATATAACATTGTGGGGACCAAATGTCCCTGCAAGGATAGTAAAACCTGAAATCACCTACATGATGATTTGATGAATGAACTGAGTTGAGTTGATAAACATACCAAATTATGTTTCTTTGAAAATATAAAAATGCTTAATAAAGTTTTATGTGATGGGTTGGTTTAAGGGTAGGGCTAGTGTAAGGGGATAGCATATGCAGTTTGTACAGTATAAAAACCATTAAGCCTATGGAGAGTCCCCAGGAAGATAGCGAAACAGATGTGTATGCGTGTGTGCATTTTACATGAGAGACTGACTGATATATGGAGTAAAAATAAGATGTCATATATTAATTTATATTTAAAACATTTTTAGAGTTGTTATTTTAATAACACTTTTATTTAAAATATATTTTATTCAAAGACAAAATAAAAATAAAAGCAATGAACATCCTTGACATTCTAAAATCATGGCCCTAAGCTGCCCACCATTAAGTAAATAAAGATACTTTTAGATGGTATTTTACTTCTAAAATGCTTTTACTATGGCGTATATACTTTGGCATATAGATCAATCTGAGCTTAAAACAAGTAGGTTCATGTAGGTTCAATCCACAAGATCATCGCTGCTTTCTGGATGTATGTTGAAATAACAATAGCATGTTTTTTTTTTCTATAACAGACACTTGTATTGCAACATTAGAGGGGACAGAGCTGTTGTTGGACATGATATGCTCAGAGCAGAGTATTCCATGACCCTGTTGCAAAGCATGCTGTAAGCTGATATGCTGTGCAGGCATGACAGCTGTCTTCTGTGCGCCTGTGTGTAGCCTTCACAAATGAGTTGGTGGGGAGCATGTTTATCTAATCCCTTCAAACACAATGCAAGCATATACAAGTGACAGTCCTATGACAATTGTTCTATAACTCTGCCTTTATTTACACCATTATGTAGTTTCTTCCTCATCATACTCAGACACTTTAAGAAGTTTTCTCTTTTGGATCGCGCATTTTTGGTAAAACTGCACAAATACATTGTTAAACTGAGCTGAATTGACATAATTAACATCCACTAATTAAACACTAAAGATGTGTTTAAAAGATTACACTCTCGTGATTTAAAATCATGTGCACTCACTTGTGACTCCGGCTCACTAAAAGCTGTTTTATTTTACATGCAGACGATCGCCTCATGGAGGTGGCCATTTTGAGATCACATGACAAGCTAAAAACGACACAAACTACCAGGCTAAAACCTAAATCGTTGGACACTTACACTCACTGAATAATGACAGACTGTCAATAACACATTTCTATAATGGCATCGGACACCTTTTGTTTTTGCAAGGTGCAACATCACACCACTAGGTGTCAGTATAACATCCAAATCCAACTTCTGTATCAGCCAGCAAACCAAAAGGGAGTTTATTGAGTGCACCTTTAATCATTTCTTTCAAGGAATGATTGTAAAAACACCACCAATTTACTTCTGTGTAGGTCAGAAAAGTTATATTATACTGAATATTTAAAAAAGTTTGAATAAGCTATAAATCAACCACCACGGCTCTTCCATTGAGACTATCAAGAAAAGGGAGCGATTAGAGTATGTCAAGCTGAAAGACAGTGAATGGGAGAGAGTGGCAAAAGGTCAGACGGTTTCAAGAACAAAACAGCTGATTTTCTATGAAATTCACTCTCTTTTCTAAGTCATACTGGAGAAAAATATTTTCACAGCAGCATTCTCCCGCCAGACCAAGAACTGGATGAATAAAATTAAACTCCATCCACCTGGATTTTAGTCTGCAGGCACTTTCAAGTGATATGGTGAAATGCAGCCTTTCAAACTCCTTAAATGTCTGCAATTCAATTCAAACACAAAAGCTTTGAATCAATGGATAACTTTAAAACTGTAAACGGCACATTAAAACACAATGCAACTCTATGTGTGTGCAACAATCTTCTACCTATCATTTAGTTTGATTTGCCATAACAACAAGTTACGCAAGCTAAATGCATTAATCCAAACTTACGAACAGGTCTTTTCTATTGTTACAACCTTACACCCACATTCGTGCTTACCAGACCCAAGAGTGGCGACGGTATGCGAAGGTGCCCAGACTCATACAGGACTTTAGAAAGCTCTTGTTCTCTGGCAGGTTAAAATCCGTCATATTTAAATTCCCAACAGATTCAGAAGTTGTCCAGTGGAAGCTCTTTGAACTCTAAACTCATCCTTCCACCAGTTAAAAACGCTGGAGGGACTCAGGGCTGCGGAGAGAGGGTTACTGTATCTGTTAGTGGGAGTCTCTGGTTGCATTGTCAGTCAGTCACGCTTCTACCTCCTCAGGGGGTCGAGTATCATAGGTCTGCTCACACCTAGCAGAAACTGTGTCTCTTGTGTGTACCGCAGCTCTTTACTTTCAGAAACAGGAAGACGGTGGCCTCTGCTCAGCAGTAAACAAGAAGATCCGGAGTGTGGGGGCAATCACACAGTCAGTTAGTCTGTTTCCAATCGCACAGAGAGACAAAAGACATGTGCCTATTTTTCTTGCACAGTTTAAATGTCACTCTGATGGATTTCATCAACAAGTAGACTGTACACGTGGTAACAGTCTAGAAAATGGAAACCAGACGCCCAGCTGATCTCTGTGGTGATGACAGTCTCAGAGGATTTATGCTTTATCCAAAATCCATTATAGATGTATCTTTCTGTCCTAAAGGAGAGAGATTAGCAGATGATCCCTTTATTTGGTATCTCTCTGGCCCTGACTGGCTATTTCAGTTCTATATTTAGGACTATTTTTGCAGTTGCTTTATTGTAGCTTTATTTAGATTCTGGATATCTTTTTTTTCTATTATTAAAACTAATACAAAGCTACAGTTTAAGTGTGCTACACTACGATTTAAAAGTTTGAGATCAGTAAAAAAAATCTAAAAGGATGCAAGGGATTATGACACGATTTGATCTATTTTAATAGGTACCCTTATAATGTTGTTTTTTGCTCAAAAAAAGTATAATATATATATATATATATATATATATATATATATATATATATATATATATATATATATATATATATATATACACACACACTTACCTAAAGGATTATTAGGAACACCATACTAATACTGTGTTTGACCCCCTTTCGTCTTCAGAACTGCCTTAATTCTATGTGGCATTGATTCAACAAGGTGCTGAAAGCATTCTTTAGAAATGTTGGCCCATATTGATAGGATAGCATCTTGCAGTTGATGGAGATTTGTGGGATGCACATCCAGGGCACGAAGCTCCCGTTCCACCACATCCCAAAGATGCTCTATTGGGTTAAGATCCGGTGACTGTGGGGGCAATTTTTGTACAGTTAGTACAAGTTTAGTACGGTGAACATTGTCATGTTCAAGAAAGCAATTTGAAATGTTTCGAGCTTTGTGACATGGTGCATTATCCTGCTGGAAGTAGCCATCAGAGGATGGGTACATGGTGGTCATAAAGGGATGGACATGGTCAGAAACAATGCTCAGGTAGGCCGTGGCATTTAAATGATGCCCAATTGGCACTAAGGGACCTAAAGTGTGCCAAGAAAACATCCCCCACACCATTACACCACCACCACCAGCCTCCACAGTGCTAACAAGGCATGATGGATCCATGTTCTCATTCTGTTTACGCCAAATTCTGACTCTACCATCTGAATGTCTCAACAGAAATCGAGACTCATCAGACCAGGCAACATTTTTCCAGTCTTCAACTGTCCAATTTTGGTGAGCTTGTGCAAATTGTAGCCTCTTTTTCCTATTTGTAGTGAAGATGAGTGGTACCCGGTGGGGTCTTCTGCTGTTTTAGCCCATCAGCCTCAAGGTTGTGCGTGTTGTGGCTTCACAAATGCTTTGCTGCATACCTCGGTTGTAACGAGTGGTTATTTCAGTCAAAGTTGCTCTTCTATCAGCTTGAATCAGTCGGCCCATTCTCCTCTGACCTCTAGCATCAACAAGGCATTTTTGCCCACTGGACTGCCGCATACTGGATGTTTTTCCCTTTTCACACCATTCTTTGTAAACCCTAGAAATGGTTGTGCGTGAAAATCCCAGTAACTGAGCAGATTGTGAAATACTCAGACCGGCCTGTCTGGCACCAAAAACCATGCCGCACTCAAAATTGCTTAAATCACTTTTCTTTCCCATTCTGACATTCAGTTTGGAGTTCAGGAGATTGTCTTGACCAGGACCACACCCCTAAATGCATTGAAGCAACTGCCATGTGATTGGTTGATTAGATAATTGCATGAATTAGAAATTGAACAGGTGTTCCTAATCATCCTTTAGGTGAGTGTGTATATATATATATATATATATATATATATATATATATATATATATATATATATATATATATATATATATATACATATATACATATATACACACACACTATATGGCCAAAAGTTTTGGAATGCCTGCCTTTACATGCTCATGAACTTTAATGGCATCCCATTCTGAATTTGTAGGGTTTAATATGGAGTTGGCCCAGCATTTGCAGCTATATCAGCTTCAACTCTTCTGGGAAGGCTTTCCAAAAGATTTAGGAGTGTGTTTATGGGAATTTTTGACCATTCTTCTAGAAGTGCATTTGTGAGGTCAGGCACTGATTTTAGACGAGAAGGCCTGGCTCGCAGTCTCCGCTCTATTTCATCCCAAAGGTGTTCTATTGGGTTGTGTGCAGGCCAGTCAAGTTCCTCCACACCAAACTCGCTCATCCATGTCTTTGTGGACCTTGCTTTGTGCACTGGTACATCCCCAAACTGTTCCCACAAAGTTGGTATTGGTATGCTGAAGCTTTAAAAGTTCCTTTCACTGGAACTAAGGGGCCAAGCCCAACCCCTGAAAAACAACCCCACACCATAATCCACCTCCATCAAACTTTACACTTTGCACAATGCAGTCAGGCAAGTACCATTCTCCTGACAACTGTCTAACCCAGACTCATCCATCGGATTGCCAGACAGAGAAGCGTGATTCGTCTCCACTGCCCTAGAGTCCAGTTGGCGGTGTGCTTTACACCACTGCATCCGACGCTTTGCATTGCACTTGGTGATGTAAGGCTTGGATGCAGCTGCTCGGTCATGGAAACCCATTCATGAGCGTGCACTGACCCCGCTCTGTGATTTTACGTGGCCTACCACTTTGTGGTTGAGTTGCTGTTGTTCCCAATTGCTTCTCCTTTGTTTTAATACCACCAACAGTTGACTGTGAAATATTTAGTAGTGAGGAAATTTCATGAATGGACTTATTGCACAGGTGGCAACTTATCATGGTACCACGCTTGAATTCACTGAGCTCTTGAGAGTGAACCATTCTTTCACAAATGTTTGTAGAAGCAGTCTGCATGCCTAGGTGCTTGATTTTATACACCTTTGGCCATGGAAGTGATTGAAACACCTAAATTTAATAATTTGGAGGGGTGTCCCTATACATTTGGCAATACTGCTTTCCGTATTCAACTTCAAGTGTAACGCCTCTCGCAGTTCAAAACACTTACGCTATGATCTTACATGTCGCGCCAGTTATGCTTTTTTGGTAAGTTGAATATGGAAGGCGGTCTGGCGGAAGGTAGATATTTTACTTTATAACATTTTTCTTACAAACCCCACCGATTCGCTTACGAGGGCCTTTATTAACTAGCCTGGCTCCGCCCTCCTACGTACTTCCGCTCAATTTTCATTTTCCTTCAGTACTCCGTCTGGGATTGCGGTATATTCTCTGGTTTTCTCCGGTCAAATTTTAACCGGTCCAATCAGCGAACAGAGGGAGTGGCAGAGCGCGATGACGTTTATGTTGTGCGCTAGTTTGAGATGACATACGTCACAACCAAACTTTAGCGATTGGTTATGGCAGATCCAGAGTGGCTCTGGGCAGATCCAATAGTTTTAAACTTCAACAGAGTACCCACCTTCAAGGAAGTTAACGCTTATCAATGGAGAGTGGCCAGACTCTCTGTACAAATGAAATGTACGAGAGTCTGGTAGGACCAGGCTATTTATTAACCCCCAGAGCCGTGTGGAGTATGTTTATGAGGGATGGATATTCTTTTTTGAGCTTCAAACTCAATGGACCCAATTACTGCCATTATAAAGCGTGGAAGCACCAGGATATTTATTAATTTAACTCTGATTATGTTCATCAGAAAGAAAGTAATATACATGTGCCACAGTATGAATAATACATGCTAATTACCGCCTCATTGTTTACTGATATTTAAATTATTTCCACTAGTGTTGTGTTTGTGGTTACATTTACGTTATGTTTTTTTTTCCACGTGTCGCAAACTGATGTATTCTTTTCCAAAAAGATCCTTTTTTTGTGGTAAAATCTCTTTATTGATAGGAAGGAGTAATGAGAAATGATAGGGATTTTGAATCATCTCAGTGACTCAGAATTCAATGACAGGTTTCAATAAGATTGTTACATCATTTTGTGTACAGTCATTAGTGATTTATACACATTATCAAGTTTCCTCTTTCTTTTTTTCTCTCCTTGATGTGAGCGAAAATACAAACATATTGAACAACATGTCTCCTCTCATTCAATCATCAGAAGAGCCATATTCATAAACGAGATGCCCCAGTTCATTCGGTTTGTTCAAAATCGAGATGTCCCAGTTCATTCATGAACAAGATTCCCTAGTTCATGAGATGCATGGAAGCGAATGAAAATTGATTCATTCACTTAAGATTTGTTCAAAAACACTGATATGAACAGTGAACTGTTTTAGTTTTTTTTTCATGATATCCAACAATATTACATTGGAAACATATTCTTAACAACTGTTTAAATATTTACTCCTTGTGATTCAGAAGTTCACCCACAAGGAAAACAAATGCCCATTACAAAGATATAATTGCCTTCCAATTAGCCTATGAATTGATCTGTGAATTATTATAATAACTGCCATAATTTCAAGTTGTCAATCTGAATAACAGCTGTGAAAATGAAACCGCATTCCAAAGATGTTAGACAACAAATGCATAAAATATGAAAAGAATATAAAAAAATCAGAAGTATTTCCAAATCCACATAACCATTTATATCGTACCCTAGCCTGTGGGTCTATCATTTCTTGCAGCAGCCAAAATCATATATATATATATATATATATATATATATATATATATATATATATATATATATATATATATATATATATATATATATATATATATATATATATATATATATATATATATAGTCATATATATATACAGTCATATATATATATATATATATATATATATATATATATATATATATGACTGAACTATGGTTACCAGCTAGATATCTCTCCTTACTCTAATCACACAAATTAACATCTAGACAATGTTAGCTGCCATAAATCATTTTTAAGCACAAACACCAGCAGCATTAGCTAGATATTTTACATGGTTAATAAGAGATTTGAGACCAGAACACAGCTAAACGAAACTCATCACACAACAAAATTTGATTATATCTACACACAACACATTCTCATAAATGATCTGTAGCAAGGAATGTACTTTAATGTACTTCATATTGGATTTAGATGTAGTGCATCAACAAATGTTTACATTAGGGGTGTGGTACTGGCAAAACATTTTTTTTGTACAGTTATGGTTACAAACCCTCTCTGCATCCCTGCCCTCGTATTTTGAGTGTGATTCATTGGCCAAAAAAAGAGAAAAACACATAATCAATGTTAAAGATTAATTTAACTGAAAGCATTATTTATTTTTATTTTATTTAGATATTAGGATTTCTATTTTGAAGTGTGTTGTATTTTGATAATGCATTTTATTTTATGTAATGAACTGGTTCACATTGGAGTGCCTGATTATTAATAGTAATCATTCTTTCTTTTCTTTTTTTCTTTCTCTATACTGGCTATATATCAGTGGCGGTTGGTCAATAGAGGGCACCGCCCCCATCAAAATTCCAGAAATATACATGTATAAAAAAATGATATAAAAATAAAATAGTTATACAATGTAACAATGTGTATACAAAGTTATACAGCTGTTAGTAAGAGCCTCAGCATTTAATAAAAACTGGCTTTGATCGGTTAACTCTTTTATATGTTCTTCAATATGTTTCATGCGGTTTCATGCGCGAGGGACGCCAGACAAATGGATGTCTATCTGAGTCCAAAAATCTACGGGCAGCATGTGACCTGAAGCTGGTCTCTAATTGGTTTCTTAAAGATCCTCCTCCGGACGCAGGTCGCTGCGTCCCAGGCGAATCAGATTGGAGACATGTTATTTTATCCATCGATTGGTTCTCGTCACCTGTCATTCAACTTTAAGCTCTTGGCCAGTAAAGCGAAAGTGCGCAGGCGACATCGTCACTCCGACTCCGCCAAAACCTTGTTAGCATGATCACTTTCGTGGAGATGGCAGCAGTTAAACCAAATTCTTTCACAAGGCGTCCACTGGAAGAAAAAAAAGGATAAAGGATCCCGAACTGGACCAACGCGATTTACAAATCCAGCAGCAGGCCAGTGACAGAGGACGCAGCTGCACTCTGAGCTTCACACGCTTGTTATGAGAAACATAGGTGGCTGGCTGGATGTGTTGTTAGCAATGCCCTTTATTGCTTTCCCTGTCTTTTATTTCAAAGTGTCGGTACTGAAGTTTTGTGGACAACAACTGGTGTAAGAGACCTCAAATATCTGACTGAACAATGCAAACGTCATGACACTACTGAGATGACTGACTTTAATCAGAGAGTCATTGAGAAATTTGCTGGCCAGAAAGAAAGGAGAGCAAAATTTATGTTTCAAGTTGTCAACATGCTAGTCTGTTGCTGCTGTTTTCTTTTGTTTTTCTTTTTCTCATTAACTTATATGTTGGAAATGAATGTGTAAAAAGATAAAAGTGAAGACACTGTTTTCTCTTTAATGCTTAAATTTAGTCAAAATGCATCTTGATACTGCCCCCCCACCCCCGCCGGAAAAAAAAACGCGCCCCCCCCCCCGTGCTAGAGAGAGAGAGAGAGAGAGAGAGAGAGAGAGACAGAGAGAGATTGTTTTTGTATTTTCTTTTCTACTTATTAGCTGCCTAAGCAAACTAAATAAAAAAGTAGCCCTAGACTATCAGCCTTGGGTTGTAACCAGAGATTTATTCAATTAGATTTTTCCACTTAAAAAAATAATACAAAAAATAAAATATTAATAAACGTGCAGGCCTGGTTGTAACAAAGTGTTCAATTTCTTGAGTTATTTTAGTCTATCATGAAAATCATGGAATTTTAATAGCGAAATGCAGGTGTTGTATATAAACGGGACAGAAATTGGAATTGGTGTCTTTGGGAGGCAAGTTTACTGGGTCAGGCTTCAGCAGGGGCTCTTTACTATGACCTAGATCCTGACTGAGAAACCGCCTGAGATAATACCTGTTTCGTACACAGAAACCCATGCTGTAAATTCATCTTAGAGATAGACTTGGCTCTCAAAAGGCTGGAACATGAAACACAGCTGTTGCACATATGTACTCTAGGGATGGAAGCTGCGTACACTAGAACCTGCCAATGGCCTATCCCATTGGCAACGTCTATGCCATATGCTGCTTGGACTAGTCCCTTTTTACTCTGCTGCACTTACTCTTCAACCAGGCTTTAATGCAATGACAAAGACATTTCAACATAAGACTCTGGGCCCTATTTTAGTGATCTGAGTGCATGGCGCAGGTGCACTTGAGTCCGAATCCACTTTTGCTAGTTTAATGATGGAAAAAACGGTGGCCGCGCCAGGCGCATATAGTCCAAAAGAGTTGTACCTAGTCATGGGGTGTGTTTTGGGCGTAACCTGCAATAAACCAATCAGAGTCTCATCTACCATTAACTGTGTGTAATAAGTAAAGGGTACGCACGCTGTGTACCGTCTATAGGCGCATATTACTAACGCGCCCTTTAAATAACACAACATTTACTGAGCTATTGGCTTTACACCAGGTTTTTGTTGGTCAATGGCACAGTCATTTTCAGTTGCCTCAAAATAGCAACGCGCCAACAATGTGCCTGAACACACCTCGTTTTCAGACCAGCACGCCCATGGGTGACCAGATGGGCGAGAGTGCATTTGTTATTTAAACAACATGGCTAGCAAAAAACACTTGCATCGCGCCTGGCGTCACATTGCACGGAGTGAATGACAGGGCCCATAATGGTTACCCTGATTCCAAATTAGATTTGTAAACTCACTGCATCTACTCTGAATTTGGCTCTGAAGTTGTCACGGTGAGTGTGTTTCAAGCGTGTGAACTTGTCTCTGAAGCATAATTTTTAGTAAAAAAACCATACTACCATAGAAATTTGCCCATCATACAAGCAATTTGTTAGAGGATGATCTGCCGCTACCAAGGTTATGACTTTTGATTAGGTCAGAGAACCAATTTTGGAGGAGGAATTGAACAATCGTTATATAAAATGGTAGTGTTTTAAAAAATGTTTTAAAAAATGTAGCAAAATGTCCAGTCAGCCCATTATAACAAAAGTGCTCATTTTGATTTGAAAAAATAAAGTCAGAGTTTCTGTTTTCTCTCACTTCATGGTCACTCTGAACCTGAACACTCTGAAATGTCAGCAGGAATTCATTGTGTTAAACAGTTCTGTTTCAAGTTAACAGACTATTTTGTCAGACTGAAAGAAAAAAATATATTATAAAAAACATGGGGTATTTACAAAGCCTACATACGGTAAGTTCACTTGCTTCATTTCTGTGTAAATATAAGTTGCAATATTATTCTCATGTTAAATAGGATATAGTTGTTTTAATTTATTATATTATATTATCCTTAAACAACTTCCTTGTTTACAACCAGTCACTCATAACGACAGTCTTTACCGCCATCTAATGTTGTAATAATGAAACTGTCACTGACGTCAACTATTGCAATCGCTAACGTACCCTTTCTCAATACCAAATACGGCATAATATTTATATAAATTAAAATTTTATTCATGTTTCATGTTTGCCTTGTTCTCTTGTCGAGTATTGTTATGTGTAGCCCACTGTTGGTGAGTGTTTGTTGCATAGTCAAGTCTGTTCAAGTCAAGTCTGTTCAAGTCAAGTCTTAGTTTGTTTTGTATCTGTTAATGGTTTGGTCACTTTTGATTATTATTAAATAAAACTGCACTTGGGTTCATCAAACTTGCCTTCAGTGGATCATACGTTACACAAAAGTACAAAAGCAGTGCTCTAGTAGGCCTTAAGTTAATATAACCTAAACATAAAGCATGAAATTAATGAAATTTAATTTTCCCCATTACCAAAATCAATTTGCTCTTTAACATGTAATAGATTAATAAGACCAAAGACTGCCTGATTGATATACCCCAAATTAATTGTATACCATGTTTACCCACTATCTGAAAAAGAGCCAGCTGCAAATTCTTGAAGGACCAGCCAAGATGGAGCTGTTATCCGCAGGTACATGAGCGCTGACGGCCTGGAGATGAATCTCAGAAAACTTCTTAACACATTGTAAAATAGCCTTAGGCACTATGTTTATATATGAGTCACATATTTGAGATCTAAATAACTACATTCTCACCAAAAAAAAAAACCTCTTAAAACGACATTCCGTGACACAACAACAGTGGTGTTTGTAAAAAATATGGATGACTTGCTCAACCGCCATGACAGTTGCCACGCCGGAGTGATACAAACGGTGAAACGGTTTGGAGTGCTAATACTGGGTGGAATATCGCACGGCTGGAAAAAGGCTCTCAGCCAATCAGATTTGAGAACCAGAAAGAACTGTAAATATTTTATTTTTCACAATAAATACATTTTACAATATTATTTTTTTTCCCCTTCTTTTTTTGATAAAATAAATGCAGCAATATTTATCTGCCGAAGGCAGGAGTTCTAGCATTCATGTCAAATTCATACACAATCAGCCAAAACCATCCATCCAGCCAAAGTCCTGTCATTTCAAGTGTCATCTGTGGCTTTGTTCAGCAAATAACAGATGATTTGCACATGATGCACTATAAATCACTAGTGAAACTTGGCTCCTCTGGATGCAGCGGATCTACAGCATTCATGATGATGTGCAAACAGCGTCACCACACTCCAATGACGTGGTTTTCATGCTCATGCCAGTCACGATCACGAAGTGCACACACGCGCGGTGGTCAAGGCAACCGCGTCGCTTAATCCCTTTAATGTCCTGCCCTTGTTTCCATAGCAACCAGGTTTGTGACTTTGCCCCTCCCAAAGCAAATCTACACCTAGTGTGTCTTGCATGTGTGGGTGGTTGGGTGGGTGGGTGTTAATATCTGTAACATGTGGATGACACACATTCACAACATCCCACCCTCTGTGACTTCCAGTAGGGCAAATAGCTATACAAACTGCTAAGAAACTAAATGCTTCTTTTAAGTATTAATACATAAATGCCATTACCATGAGAATTGTTTGCAATATGCCAAACATGATATAATTTCATTATTGTGTAATTAGCATGCACTCTGATTTAAGGTAATAATTCGATCCTGCTTTTTACCAGTACAGATATTGGCAATGTTGCAAGAATCTGACCTAGGTATAGGGTCTGTGTGTGTGTGTGTGTGTGTGTGTGTGCGTGTGTGTGTGTGTGTGTGTGTGTGAAGCAGTCGGCCAGTTTGACAGAGATAAATGTGGATGGTGTGCTGTTGCCACATTAATTGGGTGGGTTAACAGATTACTGTGAAACAAGGCCAAGATAGCACAGCCGCTCAATAAACTAGCCTATATAAAACAGGTGCATGTGCACACGGACACACAGAGGCTGTGTCAAACCCCCGGGGAACATTTGATGGTGCAGAAATAACCTCTGGACCCAAAACTAGTGTGATACAGCCATATAGAGGCAATGTTTTTCCCAGAAGATGAAACATTAGTTCATCGTCATGAAATTTATTACACAACTGGCTAGGTGACTATGGCCCTGATTTACTGAGAGTTTGCATGAATAACAACACGTGCAAGCTTGATTTACTATACAAATGTAGTATATTTAGAGGACTGTCTCTTTTAGATGCATTTTGGGCATGTATATGAGTTGCAAATTAATGCAATTGAATTTATCATGCACCACAGCAGCTGTCTTTGTGGCTAGATAATACATACTGTAGACTTATCCACTGCTCCTGGTTCTCACACGCCTTAAAGAAGGGGTGTCCAAGGTCTGGCCCGCGGGCCAAATGCAGCCCGGGGATGAATTTCAAACGGCCCGCAGTGTGTCTATTATATATTATATGTGGCCCGCCACGCATTATTTACAAATCGTGCAATTTCACAATGTCAACACAAGGTGGCAGTACTAGATTTTAGGCCAGGGAAACATTAACGTGACAAAAGCAGAACAAAACAGCGCTACTTTTGCGCAGCACAGTCTGAACAAATGTTTACTTGCTAAGTGTCTCGATCACGCGACCACTAAACAGTCCGTGAGAAGCGTAAATTTTTTTTCTTGTTTTCTGGAAAATAAATGACATTTAAGTGAGTTTTTGCTTAAAACAAACAAAATTATCTGCCAATGGGGTAAGAAAAATAATCTTGTTTCTTTTATAAATTTTGTTTCAGTCCCAAACAGAAACAATACTATTTTTCTTACCACATTGGCAGATCATTTAGCTTGTTTTAAGCAAAAACTCACTTCATTTGGATTTTTTCCCCCAGAAATCAAGAAACAATATTGTATGTCATTTTACTTAATACAAGTAAAAAAAGCATCTTGATTTAAGAATTTTAGATATTTGGAAAAAGACAGAAATACTAAGTAAGAAAAGCCTTTTTGCAGCGTGGTTTTATCTGTGGTGATCTAAATAGAGAACTTAAATAAGAATAGAGTTCTAACTCACTAATAATATTTAAATTTCACCCATTAAAACTTTTTGGTTTATGAACGTTTTACAGATATTGTTAAATATATATAAATATACATCTGTGTCCTATCACAACAAGCTACTCTACTGTCAGCTCAAGCTTTTGTCAAATATTGTAATATTGTAATATTGTATTTTTATTCAAATATTATATATATTTATATATAATATATATAAATATGTATATATATATAAAGGAACCGGCCCCCTGATGTGTCCACAACATCGAATCTGGCCCCCTTTTAAAAAAGTCTGGACAAGCCTGCCTTAAAGGGTTAGTTCACCCAAAAATGAAAATTAGCTTTGAATTAAATTTACTCGCCCTCAAGTCATCCTAGGTGTATATGACATTCTTCTTTCTTTCTGCCTTTTTAACCCCCCGGAACCGTTTGGAGCAGTCATATGATGGATAGATGCACTTTTATGGACTTCATAAACGAGGCAACAATTCACTGCCATTATAAAGCTTAGAAGAGCCAGGACTTTTTTAATATAACTCCGATTTTATTTGTCTGAAAGAAGAATGTCCTATACACCGAGGATGACTTGAGGGTGAGTAAATCATGGGCTAATTTTCATTTTTGGGTGAACTAACCTTTGTGAAACAACATGATTTCTCTTGAAGTAATTAATTTTAAAATTACATGTTACTTTATTTACATTACATCTTATTTTTATTTTATTTTAAATTAATACTATTATTAAGCAAGGATGCATTAAAGTGATATTTGGACAGAAATTTACAGGAAAATGCATCAAAAAAACAATAAATGGAATTTGAATGACACCAGGTAGCTATTTTTGGTACAGCACCTAAACAAAATCTCATGGGAACTCAAATTGGTTAGACATATGGCTTTGATTTTATAGTAATTTTAGAGTAAATAATTTTTTTGTAAAATATATATTTTATATGAAATAAAAAATATTTAGTACAGTATTTTTCATTTACAGTCAATTTAAACTTCCATAACTCTTTCATACTTTCATATTTTTAATTGCTTTCACTTCAGCAATAATCTGCAATAAATAAATCTTGAATTACAGCCCTTTTACAGCCGTTTGGATAGTGCATTTTCATGTATTCTCAAAAAGGGTGGTGACAGTTAAAGGGTTAAAGGTCCCATGGCATGAAATTTTCATTTTATGAGGTTTTTCAACATTAATATGAATTCCCCTAGCCTGAATATTGTCCCCAAGTGGCTAGAAATTTTGATCGGTGTAAACCGAGCTCTGGCTGTCTCTCTCTGCCTTTGAGAAAATGACAGCCCAGACGAGCTGATCTTGAATTTTCCTGTTATGATGTCATCCTCCCCTTCCTCTGCCCAGAGAATTTGCCACGCCCATGCGAGTGCCATATTTGTTTGTCCTCGAGAGATCATGGCTTGTGAACTAGTGAATGCTGGCAGTTTCTCAGTGTTTGGATGAACAAATGAAAACAGAAGTCTTTTTTCAATTCCTTCTGATCTGTGATCAGTGATTTCTGATGTCTAGCTAATTATTCAGGTTCACACAGAACTTTATTATTCGTGCTGCGGCTTCTGTCTCTCTCGACAGAACAGTGTTTTTGTGTTTTCTATCTTGTGAGTCAGTGTTTTTGTACGTCCTCGTTGCATCTATCTGTTCTAAAATGTGCATACAGTCGTGAGTTTCTGCTCAACATCGGCAGAGCCACATCTTTAGAGATAAACCTCAGGCACGCAGAAGCTCGGGCTGCACTGACCGGTCGGCCTTCAACATCACGACCCCCAGCACTGCATCTCGCCCACAGCGGAGGCACCAAACACGGTGCGAGATTAAGCAGACGGGGGGCAAGCGTGAGGGTCTCCGGGCTAGGCTAGCCAGCTATCCCCACAATAAACTGGATTACTTTCGATTACTGCTGTTGTGTCTTTCTTTGCACTGTGTACTCAATGCGTCACTAACGCTTTTCATATGATAGGAAAATATCTAAAAAATAATGCTATAATCAACACTTACTCGTAACTTGTTCATCTCTTGTAATGGTACATGTGTTACAAAGTTGGCAATAAGGAGGAAGACGGTCTCAGTACAATATCACTATAGTTAGCAATCGCTCCGTCTCTGGTCCATTGATGTCCAGTTCACGAACGAATCATTCTCTTGAACCGGTTCTTTTTAGTGAACCGAACCAGTTCACCAAATCGGACTGAATCGTTCTAAATGGTTCGCGTCTCGAGTCAGCGCTGATCCATCATTTACTAAAGTTACTAACTTTCTGACATGAGTGACAGTCCCTCCGACTAGAAATAAACTAATAACCTGAAGTATATGCTAGTAACTACAACAGTTCACTGAACTGAGATGTGCTGAGAGAACTGATGAGAAGTGACATCCGTCTCTCTCGCACAGCCTTCTGCCTCGTAGACCTCGCTAAACCACGCCCCCTCCGCTCATTTCAAATGCAAAGATGTCAGCCAATCACAACAGTGGCTGTTTTTACTGAAGTCTCACAGCAGACACACCCCTTGAAACAGGGCATTCAGCCAGAGAGAAAAAATCAGTATAGAAAAAATGCCTTTTATTTCTAAATTATGACATTTTATGATGTAAAAATCATACTAACAATATAAGTACACCTCAGAATACATTATAAAATAAAATAAAAAAATCCATGCCATGGGACCTTTAATAAATAGTTTCCCATCTTAAAAACCTATATAAATCTATCTTTTTTACTCAAAATGGAAATTATTTCATGAATACACATGCATTATGCTTCTTTTATATTTAAGTGCTTTTTGGGGTATACTGTGAGTTTATTTAATATGCTTATGACTCACACTTATAAACCAATTCATGTTGTACTACAAATGACAGGATATGTGGAAAAACACCTACTTTCACAATAAACCATGAATGTCTTACAATGGCATTTTGAGATGATTCTTATTGGCTGAATGCACAATACGACCTGCATTTAATGTGTGCTGTGCACCTGGTACATTTTCAATATGTATATAATGTGATAAAAACTTTGGAATAGACCAGATAAAAGACTGTAGATTTGGCTTCAAACTGAACGAACAGAAACAGACGTGCATATGACTGACGGGGCACTGGGCATGACGCAGGCTAAACAAAAGATCTTTCCGTTGTCATGACTCTAAGGCATCAGATGACTGATATTTTGCTCTTTCTCCTTTCTTGCTCTCATCTGGACTGGCGCCCCTATAAAATATTTCCCTGTACTTCTCGCTATACTTGAGAAAACTGCGTCATGAAGTATGCATCACAATTTGAAGCTGCCCAGCACACACATAAGCACAGTAATAGCATAGCTTCTTTTAAAATACTTCATTAAATTAGTTAATGAGTTAAATGAGGAATAAAATATAATTAAATGCAATTACATTCTTCAGAGTAATATTTTCGATTCTATTACATTTACTGCCATTTAGTAGATGTATAAATCAGACGGATGGGAATCCCACTTTGTGATGCATTTTCCAAAAATGCTAAGCCCCTTTATATCCCCTGCTATGCTAGATCACTCTTGACATCCTCCTAATCAATACGAAATACATTTCACAAGGCATTAGAAATGCAGTAGATTAATTTTCCCATGGATCATATGCTCTTATGAGCACTTAGTGCTGCATATAAGTGGAAAATGTGGGTCGTTCCAAGAAGAGTGAAGCGTGCACTTAGGAACACTTATCTCAGCATGATGCATCTTCAGAGGAACAATCACTTCAGAGCACATGAGAACTGCTACTGCTCAAAATGCTTCTCATTCTCAGAATTAAACCACTACAAATATTAAGATGAGTGCAAACTAATTCCCTTTAGAGGTCTCTAAAGGGCTGATGTTAAAGATGATAGTGTTTAATAATGACATGATGTCTGGCATGAATGCTTCAATGTTGTAGCAGGGTTGTCTGCCATTAATTATAAAAATGCTTTTTAAATGTATTTTTTTGTTTACTGAATGTGTACTATTTATATCTGTGTTAAATTACCGTTCAAAATTGTGTGATCAGTTACTGTAAAGAAGTCTCTTATGCTCAACCAAGGCTATATTTATTTGATTAAAAATACAGTAAAACAGTAATATTGTGAAATATTATTAAAATATCAGTTTTTTATATATATATATTTTATATTATTTATATTTATATATTATAATTTTTTAATCCTGTGATGGCAAAGCTGAATGTTCAGCATCATTCCTCCTGCTGAGTTGGTGCTCAAGAACATTTCTTATTATCAATGTTGAAAACGGTTGCGCTGCTTAATATTTCTGTGGAAACCATGATGCATTTTGTTCAGAATTCTTAGATGAATAGAAAGTTCAAAAGAACAGCATTTATTTGAAATAACATTGTAACACTGAAACAAGCATTTTCTGTAAAACTGCTTTGAAACAATATTGTGAAAAATGCTATACAAATAAACACAAATTGAATTGAACTGGACTGAAAATATATTTTTTGGTAATAATTCTTACTAACCCCATGGCTACTTTTGAACAGCAGTGCATTTTAAGTTGCAATTCATTATATTCCTCTTCCTGTCATTCCAATTCAACCTCCTGTGCAATGGATTATTTTTGACTGTGAATACCCAGTTCTGGCATGAAACTCTAGATGGCGCAGGCTGATTAACTCATGCGATCACATCTTCATCTACAGTGTGGAAAATAAGTATTTGAACACCCTGCTATTTTGCAAGTTCTCCCACTTAGAAATCATGGAGGGGTCTGAAATTGTCAGCGTAGGTGCATGTCCACAGTGAGAGACATAATCTAAAAAAAAAATCCAGAAATCACAATGTATGATTTTTTTACTATTTATTTGTATGATACAGCTGCAAATAAGTATTTGAACACGTGAAAAAAAAATATTTTAATATTTGGTACAGTAGCCTTTGTTTGCAATTACAGAGGTCAAACGTTTCCTGTAGTTTTTCACCAGGTTTGCACACACTGCAGGAGGGATTTTGGCCCACTCCTCCACACAGATCTTCTCTAGATCAGTCAGGTTTCTGGCCTGTCGCTGAGAAACACGGAGTTTGAGCTCCCTCCAAAGATTCTCTATTGGGTTTAGGTCTGGAGACTGGCTAGGCCACGCCAGAACCTTGATATGCTTCTTACAGAGCCACTCCTTGGTTATCCTGGCTGTGTGCTTCGGGTCATTGTCATGTTGGAAGACCCAGCCTCGACCCATCTTCAATGCTTTAACTGAGGGAAGGAGGTTTTTCCCCAAAATCTCGCAATACATAGCCCAATACATCATCCTCTCCTTAATACAGTGCAGTCGCCCTGTCCCATGTGCAGAAAAATATACCCCCAAAGCATGTTGCTACCACCCCCATGCTTCACAGTAGGGATGGTGTTCTTGGGATGGTACTCATCATTCTTCTTCCTCCAAACACGTTTAGTGGAATTATGACCAAAAAGTTATATTTTGGTCTCATCTGACCACATGACTTTCTCCCATGACTCCTCTGGATCATCCAAATGGTCACTGGCAAACTTAAGACGGGCCTTGACATGTGTTGGTTTAAGCAGGGGAACCTTCCGTGCCATGCATGATTTCAAACCATGACGTCTTAGTGTATTACCAACAGTAACCTTGGAAACGGTGGTCCCAGCTCTATTCAGGTCATTGACCAGCTCCTCCTGTGTAGTTCTGGGCTGATTTCTCACCTTTCTTAGGATCATTGAACCCCCACGACAGAGTCCTGCACGGGTCCATTTTTGGAGACCCGCCCCCGCCCGTACCCGAAAAGTTCAGCACCAGATCAGACCCGTCACCCGTGATAATATCAAAATAAAATCCGCACCCACCCAGACCCATTAATATTTGGGCCCGCGATAAATCACACACGCTAAAATCATTCCAATTAAAGTGCTTTATTTTTTATCTTGCACCTCTCTCTCACAACATCACAACAGTGTCATGAATGGGCTATGAAACAGGCTAAAGTGCGCTTTGTTTTGCGCCATTCAAGTAGCCTACGAACCTAACCTATGGAAACTGATAACTATAGCCTACCTACGCAAATAGACCTGTTAATGAAGAAAAGAAAAAAAAAACACAAAAAGAAAAAAACCTGAGCCTGTCGCTCGCAAACAGTATATTATAGGCTATAGCCTATATAGGCCTATGCCTATACTTTCCCTTAAGGTTACTGTGCAGGAAAAGGATATCGTCCACAGTCCCAGGTTTAAGTTGCGTTCTCCGTTCTTGGATTACAAAACCAGTTGTGGCAAAGTCTCTCTCACTCTCAGCGCTTGATGCTGGGATGGAGATAACATTCCGCGCAATCATTGCCAGGTTGGGAAATGTTTTTGCATGCTCCTTCCACCACAACAAAACATCGAAAGGATCCCCTTGGGTGGCTTGAACTCGATGTATGCAGAGACCTCGTCCTCGGGCAGCACAGTGTCTTCGCTGGAGTCCTCTACGTCTGACAAATAATCAACTGTTGAAACCAAACAAACTCTCTTCGCAGCTGGGCTACGGGAAGCATCAACAAAAGTCTCACTGTCGCAGTGGTGGTGACGTGATGGGTCAAATGTCATATCGTTGTTGCGTATGTGTAATGGTAATTTAGACATACAAATATTGCACATATTTTTCATCCGCTCTACTACCCGCCCGCAAGGAGTTAATAATCCGCCCGCATCCCCGCCTGTGAATTTTAGGAATGTCACAATCCACCTGTTTTAGCCACTTTTATGCGGGTACCCGACCCGTTGCAGGACTCTGCCCCACGAGGTGAGATCTTGCATGGAGCCCCAGTCCGAGGGAGATTGACAGTCATGTTTAGCTTCTTCCATTTTCTAATGATTGCTCCAACAGTGGACCTTTTTTCACCAAGCTGCTTGGCAATTTCCCCGTAGCCCTTTCCAGCCTTGTGGAGGTGTACATTTTGTCTCTAGTGTCTTTGGACAGCTCTTTGGTCTTGGTCATGTTAGTAGTTGGATTCTTACTGATGTATGGGGTGGACAGGTGTCTTTATGCAGCTAACGACCTCAAACAGGTGCATCTAATTTAGGATAATAAATGGAGTGGAGGTGGACATTTTAAAGGCAGACTAACAGGTCTTTGAGGGTCAGAATTCTAGCTGATAGAAGGGTGTTCAAATACTTATTTGCAGATGTATCATCCAAATAAATAGTTAAAAAATCATATATTGTGATTTCTGGATTTTTTTTTTTTAGATTATGTCTCTCACAGTGGACATGCACCTACGATGACAATTTCAGACCCCTCCATGATTTTTAAGTGGGAGAACTTGCAAAATAGCAGGGTGTTCAAATACTTATTTTCCTCACTGTACATAGCGCAGCCGATTGGATTCTGTTGCATCAGTGGCCAATGAGCTGCGACTTAACATTCAAATACCGATGGTGTTGCTGTTAGCAGTCTGTATCTCACTATCAGAAATCCTTCACCTTCCCCAGCTCCACCCGTATAGATCTGCTACGGGGGTTATTTCATGTATGGTCTTACATGCTCACAGCAATATCTGTGAATGTATTGGCAGTAGCAAGTCTCTGTACTTGCTCTGCAGCAGCAGCAGATCTATTCCGCCAAGACCAAATCCATTAACATTGACATATCCATTATCATGCAAATCTCTCAGAGAGCTGTCATGACATAAATTTGAATTCTCAACAATCATGCACATGATTTCAACTCAAAATATCTGGAATACGAAACTGTTGTTTGTTGAAATGGAACAGTACTAGATAATTATAAAGTATGCTGGAAGTACTGTGACAAAATCTCCCAATCTAATCTAGCCAGGAAAGCTTTCAGTGATGGAATGACATCATCAGTGACGTTGGTTCTTTTGTGAAGAGCTTGTGTGTGTGCTTCTATTCCTCATGTCATTGTCACACAGCACCGTCTGATACCCCCAGGTGGACCAGTGTTACCACACCACACACATACAGGAGATGTCACATGACATCTGGAGTCTGGCTCGAAATTGGAACCCATGGATCAAATCACAGCACCATAGAAACTATAACCTATTACACAATGCCAAAGTAAAGCCAACTTCAATTATCTGTCTGTGCAAGAACCAATGATTAATACCGCACCGAGAAAAACATTCTCTTTGCACGAGCAGGAGACCTTTGAATGAGAAGAGAACTGAAATGGGCTTTTCTTCTTCCTCTTTTTATTCTTCCTCCTTCTTCAGGTTCATCAAAATGCATTGAGAATTTCACCAAATTACAAAAATGTAATGAATGGCCATGGTTCAAATGATTCAAACGAAAGGAAACTCCATAAAGTGTCCACTTTTAGGGGAACAGTGCTCATAGAAATGAAAATTCTCTCATCATTTATTTACCAAACCCATAATCCTTACTTTCTTCCATAGAACACAAAAGAAGTAGTTTATTAGAATGTTGATGCTGCTCTTTACCGTACAATATAAGTGAATGGTGACAAGGTGACAATTTTTCTTTTTAAAAAGTTCCAAGCTAAATGATGACACAATTTTAGTATTTAGCTGAACAATCACTTTAAGAAAACAACCCTTCACCAAACTTTTTGAGAGTAGTACATGAAGAAGATTAACTAATGCAAACCAGATGTTCTGATTAAATAGTAAGCTCTTGTGCCAAATCTAGCTGTTTGGAAAAATGGAAGTGGAAGAACATTTGAAGTCTGTGTGTAGGCAGTGTAAACGTGACTATAAATGGTAGCCTTTGATAAGTAATACCTTATTCATTTCAGGAGCAATTTGTCTTTTTTTTAAAAAAAAGACCATGAAAGTCAGAGAATGGGTATTAAAATGGCTTCATAAATCTTAGGAAATGCCTGCCAAATGGAGACAAACAGGATCAAATGTGAAGAACAGAACATATGGTGGATGGAAGGGAAAACAATCAAAGTAGGTGTATATCAATCACACAAAGTTCATGGTAGTAAATTCCAGTACCTGAAACACGTGACAATGTGCTGATGAATAAGCCTGAGTAATATATTTGAATAAACATGAAGAAGATAAGGCTAATGAGATGGCCATCAGACGACAGTGGCATATCTTAGTTACCTACACTAATGTTAAAAATGTTGGTCTCTTATGCTCCCCAAAGCTGTATTTACACAACATGCACACGTACAATACTGTATATGCACCACTTTTTATCCAAATCTAAAATCACAAGGCACAACAACTGATTTTTTAGCCTAAGTATGAATTCAGAATTTAATGTGATGGGATATAACCACAAAATAACAAAATACAAACTATATAGAAACACCTCTTCCTATAGCATTGTCATCAGTGGCTGCACAAAAAGACTCTTTCATTGAATACACTAACTGAATTACTAAACTTTATATCAGTTTTCAATACATTAGCCATATTAACATTGATTATCATGATAGAATGCAGCATCAACTTAAAAATACGAGTCTTTACACATTGTAAATGCCACAGAAATCAAATATTGCCATTTCCAGCATTAACAAGAGACAATTAACCTCAGGGTGAACAATCTGGCTGGTTAAAGGACACAAATGCCACAGAGCTTGTTTCCAGGGTAACCCTTTCGGCCATCCCTAGTACCACTTTCCGCTACCTTCACCCGCCATACAATATTGATCAGTGGCTAGAAATGGGCTTAGTGATCTTGAACCTGCAACGTGAGATTTGATTTGTTTGCACCTCTGCCACTCTCTCTTCCCCAATGGCCATTTCGCTACAAAAGACCCTGATACTGTTAGTGGAAAACAGAGTTGTTCAATTTGATTAGTTGTGGCAAACGAAATGGAAGACATTAAATAAAGGCCACGGAATTGGAACACAGAGAAGAATGCAATTAAATGGAACTCAACAAAAACCCTATATCTAAAAATAACACATCACTGAGACATATATTTGCAATGGGGAAAAAAAGTGAACACGAAATTGAATCTGTGGATTGTGACAGAGTAGCAGCCACTGATGGAATTGTGCTAATAATCTACTTCTACATGGCCAGTAGGCCTCAAAACCTACGTTTTTTAAGCATTTTTTATGAGACATTGAAAAAACTGAAATGTTATGTTACTGAACAAGGATAAGAGAAGCAAAGCTAAGTGGCCCCAAGAAGATGATACTCATGCAACAAAAGGAGGCGGTAATTTCTAGAAGGTGGTATAAGCAGCATGTAATTAAAAAGCCTATTGACTCACTTTGAGGGCAGCAGGGAAATAGATTCTGCATAAGTAATAGCCGCCCCACAACGGGCAATTCCTCAGTAGTGTTATTGCAGAGTGATATACGATACCGGAGGTAAGAGTGTATAACTCCCATCTCATTAACTTCACCTCCTCTTATGTAAGAGTTGGATCTCACTCACTAATAGCTCAAAGAGATACATGGAGAGAGAGAGAGAGAGAGAGAGAGAGAGAGAGAGAGAGAGAGAGAGAGAGAGAGAGAGAGAGAGAGAGAGAGAGAGAGAGAGAGAGAGAGAGAGAGAGAGAGAGAGAGAGAGAGAGAGAGAGAGAGAGAGAGAGAGAGAGAGAGAACAAGACGGCTTGTAGAGAGTTGGAGGATGTGGGCACTTACCTAAAGTAAACCCAATTCAGAAGCATGAAAAAGAAAAGAAAAACATCAATGTATTAATTAAATGAGATGGTGGTCCACTGGGTTAAACCACTGAACTGATACTGATGGTTCTATCCCAGCTATCACCACCAGTGTGTCCTTGATCAAGGCACTTTACTCCACGTTGCTCCAGGGGGATTGTCCCTGTAATAAGTGCACTGTAAGTCGCTTTGGATAAAAGCGTCTGCCAAATGCATAAATGTAAATGTAAATGAAAAGATACAACATAATATAAAATGATGAGATAGCTGTGTTATTATTGATAACTAAAACTATTAAAAAAAAAAAAAAAAAAAAAATGTAAACAAAAAAGTTCTACTAAAAGTTCAAGTTCAATGAATAAAATGGAAATATAAATAAATATGATTAAATATAAATATTTAAAACTAATATAATAAAACTAATACAGATAACAAAAGTACATATTTCTAAAAAGAAAATTAATAAAATTAAAACTAGATAAAAAAATCTAAATATTAGTATACAAGTAATACTAAAAATAACAGACAGACAGGTCCCAAGGGGAAAGTGTATTATCAACTATAACATGTCCATTAACAATCTTAGGAGTATACAATCATCATCATCATCATCATCATCATCATCAGCATCAGCATCAGCATCCAGACAATTTCCTGCTGTAATTTCTATCATCCATCACCACATGTGCCGTCAATGGGTCTGTTATGCGACTGTTCCTCTCACAGCCAAACGCCCCCATTCCCGCCTGCCTCTCTCTCCCTCTCTGTTCAGGAACATTGCAAATGTGGTGGCACAGATGGCAGCAGTTGGCCAAGCTGGTGCCGTCTGTGAACGGGGTTCAGCAACTTTACCGGCAGCGATGAACATTGGGGCCAAGAGGGCCATTGAAAGGCCTGCCCCAGATATTATTAGAGGCATAAATACATTGCAGTTCAACCTGCTCCACCTGTTTCTCTGGGGCCTAGACTTTGCTCCTCTTTGCCCGAGTCAGAATACAGTGTGACATGCATGCTGAATTATTTATGGACACACAGTCAGTCACGACGGTATACTAAACTAAAATGCTATTGTCTTCAAAAACTGATGCTGTGATCAGCAACATTTCAGCTTGCACACTAGTTAAAAATAGTTTGGCTCATAATTGATCCCCCTGTGAGCATTGGGTCAGATATACTCTGATAACATTAAATTGTATTAAAACCAATGGCTGTTTATATAATATTATTAGATTATATTATTTAACCTGAGCACTAAATGTAATGAACACTGTCGTCACACACCATATATTTATGATCTTAGTAGGACCAAGCTGGAAGGTCATAGGCACTAATGAAATGGAAATAATTTGTCTGGATACTCAAATAAATGAGTAAAACTGCCACTTCTGCCTATATTACTTTTATTCAACAAAGGTGTATTAAATTGATCAAAAATGACAGTAAAGACTTTTACAATGTTACAAAATATTTATATTTAAAATAAGCCTAGAGCCTAACCCATAGCCTAGAAATGTAGACGCACCCTAGCGGCAGAAAATGTATTTTGCCGTGAGTGTAGTCTAGCAACTCTTGGTAGACCTGAGAGCTGGAAAAACCAAACACTGGTCAGACCAATTACAGCGTGTGTAGAGTCGGTGGGCGGGCTTAACATAATGACGGCACGTCACGGCAGAGTTGTGGAGGTTCTGCGTGCTACTCGTAAACAAAGAATAGGGCGAACAGCGGTCTTTTGAATCGGCTTTGGTCGCGACTCTGGAAGACTTGGAGTAAAGCTTTTATTTGAGAAAAGAACAAAGAACGCCACTGAAGTCATTCTTAACAAAAGAAGATATGTTCAAAGTTTTGCCGACCGGATACGGCGAAAGTCTGTCAACTAACGTTAGCGCTCATGGCGCCAATTGCATGCAGAGGGAATTTGAAAGACAACCGTTTATCCCGTCCCTTGGATTGAGCCCTGTCAATGGTGAGTTTCCAGACCCAACATCTTGATGTGGGTCTGGCTTGTCAGGCTACCAAACCCATGCTGACTGGTCAAAAATTAGCCCACTTGGACCAAATGGGACATGTGAAAATATAAATATAAATGATAAAATCTTTCTATTCATAAAAGAATCCAGAAAAAAATCTTGTTTGGCACAAAAAAATAAATACAAATTAAGCAGCTATTTTCAACATTGACAAGATTTCTTGAGCACCATATTAGAATGATTTCTGAAGGGTTATTTGAAGGGCCATCCTCTTCAACCCAGCTGGCTTCCCAGTCGTCAACTCTGCCTTAGTCTGTGGATCCGAGTCCCGGGCTCCAACTCAGCCCTTCAACCCATCGGCTCCATGCTCCCTCAGCTCCAACATGGTCTGTCGTCCCTCACTTCACCATGCTCCCTCGTCCCTCTGACTCCACCTTAGTCAATCATTGCTCTGGATCCACTTCAGACTTCCAGGACACCAGCTTTTCCTCAACCCTCTACCCCTCGTGCTCTGCTGGGCTCCTTGTTCCCTCCGATTCCACCAGTGTGCCCCCGGTCTGCCAAGCCAACGTCTTCACCTTGGTCAAGTACGCCTGCGACTCCACCTTGGCCCTCCAGGCCTTCCGTGTCACCTTGAGTCTACATCTTGGCCCTGGCTGGGTCTCCACCAATCACTTCAGTCTGTAGGGCTCCTGGTTCCATCCTGGTTTCACCCTCCATTGGCTTTGTCGTGGGCCTTTGCCCTGGGTAATCCGACGGCTCCTCCAGTCTCCGCCCTAGATTCCTTTGTTACTAAAGTTTCTGATTAGTTGCACACTTGTTCCCTGTTTCACTGAGTGTCATCCTCCGTGGATTTAAGCCCTCATTTTTCTCTCTTCATGGTTATATATTAATGTTTTTACTGTATTTTCAATAGTGGTGGGCCGTTATTGGCGTTAGCGTGCTGCGTTAACGCGAGACTCTTATCGGGCGATAAAAAAAAAATCGCCGTTAATCTATTCTCAAAGTTGGGTTGGGAATTGCAGGTCTTAAAGGGACAGGTGTCAGGTCTTAAAGGGACAGAAGTTATTTATTATTCAAACTATAAAAAGAAAAACGATCACTTACGAGCACACATATTCTGAATGCCTTCGGCAGAATTCAAATGAGCCATTTTAATCTAGATTAATCTAGATTAATTTTGGAATTAATCTAGATTAATCTAGATTAAAAAAATGAATCTATGCCCACCACTAATTTTCAACCAAATAAACGCAGCTCTGGTACGCTGGTACAGAAAATCTTACCAACCATTGGAATAGTGATGTATATTATACATAGACTATAGACTAAGATATAGACTAAGGCCGTGTGTCCACCAAAGCATTTTTTCACGTGGCTTTGGTCACCCGTATCCAACTGTTTTCAATGGAAGTGTCACATTTTTAGAATGCCATGAGCGTAACGAGGAGCTGAACGAGTATTTCACAATCAAGCGTTGAGCGCGCTGCATTTTTTACTGGTCGCAGAGAGTTGAAGAATGTTCAACTTTTAATAAAACGCAGCGCTCATCACTGTCACTTTTTACCCAGCCGACCAATCACATTAGAGGAGGGGCGGGACAAATACAACACTGACCAACCACCACATCCTACTTGTACAGCGTCAACAGATAATGACAACAACAAGCATAATAACGGAACAAAATAATTTAAAACAAGAGCCAGAACAAATACTTTACATTGTATCTGCATTTTTATATACAGGGAGTGCAGAATTATTAGGCAAATGAGTATTTTGACCACATCATCCTCGTTATGCATGTTGTCTTACTCCAAGCTGTATAGGCTGGAAAGCCTACTACCAATTAAGCATATTAGGTGATGTGCATCTCTGTAATGAGAAGGGGTGTGGTCTAATGACATCAACACCCTATATCAGGTGTGCATAATTATTAGGCAACTTCCTTTCCTTTGGCAAAATGGGTCAAAAGAAGGACTTGACAGGCTCAGAAAAGTCAAAAATAGTGAGATATATTGCAGAGGGATGCAGCAGTCTTAAAATAGCCAAGCTTCTGAAGCGTGATCATCGAACAATCGAGCGTTTCATTCAAAATAGTCAACAGGGTCGCAAGAAGCGTGTGGCAAAACCAAGGCGCAAAATAACTGCCTGTGAACTGAGAAAAGTCAAGCGTGCAGCTGCCAAGATGCCACTTGCCACCAGTTTGGCCATATTTCAGAGCTGCAACATCACTGGAGTGCCCAAAAGCACAAGGTGTGCAATACTCAGAGACATGGCCAAGGTAAGAAAGGCAGAAAGTCGACCACCACTGAACAAGACACACAAGCTGAAACGTCAAGACTGGGCCAAGAAATATCTCAAGACTGATTTTTCTAAGGTTTTATGGACTGATGAAATGAGAGTGAGTCTTGATGGGCCAGATGGATGGGCCCGTGGCTGGATTGGTAAAGGGCAGAGAGCTCCAGTCCGACTCAGACGCCAGCAAGGTGGAGGTGGAGTACTGGTTTGGGCTGGTATCATCAAAGATGAGCTTGTGGGGCCTTTTCGGGTTGAGGATGGAGTCAAGCTCAACTCCCAGTCCTACTGCCAGTTTCTGGAAGACACCTTCTTCAAGCAGTGGTACAGGAAGAAGTCTGCATCCTTCAAGAAAAACATGATTTTCATGCAGGACAATGCTCCATCACACGCGTCCAAGTACTCCACAGCGTGGCTGGCAAGAAAGGGTATAAAAGAAGAAAATCTAATGATATGGCCTCCTTGTTCACCTGATCTGAACCCCATTGAGAACCTGTGGTCCATCATCAAATGTGCGATTTACAAGGAGGGAAAACAGTACACCTCTCTGAACAGTGTCTGGGAGGCTGTGGTTGCTGCTGCACGCAATGTTGATGGTGAACAGATCAAAACACTGACAGAATCCATGGATGGCAGGCTTTTGAGTGTCCTTGCAAAGAAAGGTGGCTATATTGGTCACTGATTTGTTTTTGTTTGGTTTTTGAATGTCAGAAATGTATATTTGTGAATGTTGAGATGTTATATTGGTTTCACTGGTAAAAATAAATAATTGAAATGGATATAAATTAGTTTTTTGTTAAGTTGCCTAATAATTATGCACAGTAATAGTCACCTGCACACACAGATATCCCCCTAAAATAGCTAAAACTAAAAACTACTTCCAAAAATATTCAGCTTTGATATTAATGAGTTTTTTTTGTTCATTGACAACATGGTTGTTGTTTAATTATTAATGTTGTAAAATTAATCCTCAAAAATACAACTTGCCTAATAATTCTGCACTCCCTGTAGAATCAATACAGAAACAAACTATCTGTGAAATAAGATACTAGTAACACTTCCACGCATATTCCATATCATAACAAGCTAAGAGTCTCAACTGAAAAAAACACTGCGCTGCCAAAACGCTCTCAAGAGCTCACAGCAAGGCGTTTTCAGCTGAGCGCCTAGCGTTTTCAGCTGGATAAAAACGATTTGGTGGACACGCGGCCTAAAGGTGAATGACATGTTTTGTGTATGTGTACTGCACATGAGACCAAGATAAATGTTCTGGGGACAATGAAGTTTTAAATTTCATTTAATTTCAATTCATAATAGGCTTTAGTTACATTTCAGCCAATAACCATTTCTTGCTGGTCAGTTGCAAGAGGAGGGAAATTCTCATTCTAGAGAGCATCTGATTGGACAAAAATCTGTATAGTGCAGTATGAGTCATCAATATCCTTAATCCATTTTCTGGGAAAAGGAAAACAAATGCACATATATTCTATAAATCAACACAAACCAACAACTTGTTAAGAGCATGTGCAAAAGATTCAGCAGGAAAATCGATGACAAAAGGGTCTCAGTCTGAACAACCTACACTAATGAGAAATCGACCAATTGGCTCACATTCCTGAGTCAGGAAAACCTTTGTTACTGAGGTGCTGCGATGACAACAGGTTTATGGGGTGCAGTTACTGTGCTGAGAGGAGAAATGAAGGTAAAAGACGAGAGATGCCAGCGGTCAACCAGATACACAACCTGCTATAATTTCTACCCTTGGCAAGCTGGTGGACCTGTCCCCATGGCAACATGCTGTGTATGTGAGGGGAATAAACGTGTGTGTGTGTGTGTGTGTGTGTGTGTGTGTGTGTGTGTGTGTGTGTGTGTGTGTGTGTGTGTGTGTGTGTGTGTGTGTGTGAGAGAGAGAGAGAGAGAGAGAGAGAGAGAGAGATTTCTACATTATAACAACAATATATAATATATTGAGAGAGAGACAGGCTCGTCTTAAAGTGATTTGCCTCTGAAAATGAATGTTTGATATGACTAGCATTTGGATGTGACTTGGGTCTCAAACAGTAGTAAAGAAAAAGGGTCTTTAAATGTTTGCTTTTTTCTTAATCAAATGGTGTGTATTAATAGAGCGTAGGGGAATTTTAGTCTGTGCTCAAACATTAGTCACAGTGTTTTGCTATGTTTGGACGCTTCGTGGTGAAGCAGTTTTTGCTCAACCAGGAAGAACGATAAAGTCTCTGAAGGTCATTAGAAGGTCAAGTGGAGATAGTTTAGCCTATTTAATCAAACTGTAGCTTTAGCTTTTAGACCATCTGTGTGCTAATTTACTCATTGAATGTTAATAGAATAAACTCTACAGTCTCGAAATGACCCTGACCCTGACTCTACAGTCTCTAAATGACCCTGACCTAACCTTTTAAACACATGAGTGAAATCTGAATTTGTCAATCCATTTCATGGTTTCTTAAATATAGTAAACATAAAGAAAATCTTAATGAGGTTGGGAATTTGCTTAGTTAGGGTTTTTTATAATACAAATGACGACCAAACATTTTCAATAAAACATCAGCATCTAAACCTCTGTTCATTCTCAATAAGAGCTTCCATAGATGTCTTTCAGGGTTGACAGCGACTCTCTAGGACCGAACTTGCCTATCCCTGCTCTAAGTAGAGGAAAACAATGGTATAATTGTACCCTAAGGACCAATTGTGTACCTTTAAGGGTACAGTATAATGTTTTGTTCACCAAGGAACAAAATCGTACCTCCACTTTTTTTTCTGAGTTAAAGAACGCCAGACAGGTTTGGAATGACATGAGGGCGATTAAATGATGACAGAATTTTTATTTTTAGATTAACTATTCTTTTAAGGTAAGGTTCATTTTTTTACAGATGCCTGTAACATTAAGAACAGGTCTAATATGAAGTCTAATAAAAAACATATTTATTATCCCTTTACTTGCTTGCCAGAGAATGTTTCATGATGAAGTCATAAAAAGGCCTGTTTAAAACCCTACTTTTATTGTGAAAAAACAAGAACGTCTCGGTTACGTATGTAACCCTCGTTCCCTGAGGAGGGAACGGAGACGTACGTTAGTGACTAACGAATGGGGGTTTCGCTTAGAAGCCAATTATCTTCGAGAATTTAACAGCGCCCAATGGCAGTGCCAATGCCATGGGCATGCGGAATTTGCATGCGTAACTCCGCCCCACCTCGTGGGTATATAAGGAAGTACGCTGGCAACATCGCATTATGTTACTGCTGCAGGAGCCAAGACTGAACTCCGCGTTCCAGCAGCACGGCTGACGTGGCAGAGGAAACGTACGTCTCCGTTCCCTCCTCAGGGAACGAGGGTTACATACGTAACCGAGACGTTCCCTTTCGTTCAGTCACTACGACGTACGTTAGTGACTAACGAATGGGGGTTCCAATACAACAACGCCACTCAGCCGTCATCCAGTGCCCTGCGTAAGTGAGAGTACCCTGTCGTAAGACTAGTACGGACGAAGGACTCCCACTTATCACAGGAATACCAAGGTACACTGGGAAGCATATCCCAGTGAGGGAATGCCAAGATGCCTACCCGTAGGGAGGACTTAAGAATACACATATGACCCGCTAAGGGCTGCATATGGAAGATCTCTAGGGTACCAACCGAAGGTGGATTTTTAACCCTAGGGGTGGCAGGGACTTGCCGAGGGAAAGACACCTGCTCGCTGAGGAGGCTTACGGTGGGAATACTCGTGTGGGGGTCGCCGGAGGGGAACCATGCACACGGAGCACCTGGCCGGACATGAGGGTCTGGGCTCGAAAGGGCAGACTGAACTGATGTCGGCGTAAGCAGTGCTGGAGGAGCTCAGGGCTCTCGGGGAGCTCACCTGAGGAAAATATCGCACGTATCCAGTCCGTGGAGTGGAATGGCGAGCAAGCGAAGACACCTGAGCCTGGCCCATTACCGGCCACCCGTAGGGGCGAGTACATAGTCGGACACTGGCTCCACTCGGAGATTGTAGAATCTGGCGAATGTGTTGGGTGTCGCCCAGCCTGCAGCTCTGCAGATGTCTGTTAGCGAGGCGCCATGCGCTAGAGCCCAAGAGGAGGCCACACTCCGAGTGGAGTGTGCCCTAACCCCAAGGGGACATGGTCGACCTTGCTGCTGGTAAGCCAAAACAATGGTGTCCACTATCCAGTGAGACAACCTCTGTTTCGAGAGAGCACTTCCCTTCCGCTCTCCACCATAACAGACAAAGAGCTGGTCTGAGGTCCTGAAACATCGCGTACTGTCTACATAGGCGCGGAGAGCGCGTACTGGACAGAGCAATGCCAAGGCTGGGTCTGCCTCCTCCAAAGGCAGCGCTTGCAGGTTCACCACCTGGTCTCGGAACGGAGTGGTGGGAACCTTGGGCACATATCCGGGCCGGGGTCTCAGGATCACGTGAGAGTTAGCCGGCCCGAACTCTAGGCACGCTTCGTCAACCGAAAATGCTTGCAGGTCCCCGACCCTCTTAAGCGAGGCCAATGCGGTCAGCAGAGCAGTCTTCATAGACAAGAATTTAATCTCAGCTGACCGCAAAGGCTCAAATGGAGGCCTCTGCAGAGCACTTAAAACTACTGAGAGGTCCCAAGAGGGTACGAGAGGAGAGCGAGGAGGATTCAGTCTCCTCGCCCCCCTCAGGAACCTGATGATCAGGTCGTGCTGACTTACCTTTTTGTCCCCCAGGAGATCGTGGTAGGCAGATATTGCGGCCACATACACTTTAAGGGTGGAAGGAGACAGCCTTCGTTCCACCCCCTCCTGGAGAAACGATAGCACAGACCCGATCGGGCATTTCCAGGGGTCTTCTTGGCGGGAAGAGCACCATGAGACGAAGAGGTTCCACTTCAAAGCATAGAGACGTCGTGTAGACTCAGCTCTAGCCGAAGTGATGGTAGCGACCACCGCAGGTGGAAGACTACTCAAACCTGCCGCGTCCCGTCCAGAAGCCACACGTGGAGCTTCCAGAACGCCGGACGCGGGTGCCAAAGAGTGCCCCGTCTCTGAGAGAGAAGGTCCGGTCTCAGAGGGATAGGCCAGGGAGGGGCTGTCGCAAGGAGTAGAAGTTCTGGGAACCAGGTCTGGCCGTGCCAATACGGGGCGACCAAAATGACCTGCTCCTTGTCCTCCCTGATCTTGCACAGTACCCGTGCAAGAAGGCTCACTGGGGGAAACGCATATTTGCGTAGCCCTGACGGCCAGCTGTGCGCCAGTGCATCCGTGCCGAGGGTGCCCTCGGTCAGAGAATAAAACAGGGAGCAATGGGAAGAGTCCTGGGAGGCAAACAGGTCTACCTGTGCGTCGCCGAACCGTTCCCATATCAGCTGAACCGTCTGGGGATGGAGTCTCCACTCTCCGGGGAGGGGCTGAATCCGTGACAGCTCGTCGGCTGCACAGTTCAACTCTCCCGGGATGTGGACAGCACGAAGGGACCTCAGGTGCTTCTGACTCCATAGAATGAGATGGCGGGCGAGTTGAGACATACGGCGGGAGCGTAGACCGCCCTGGTGGTTGATGTACGCTACTACGGCCGTGTTGTCTGTCCTGACTAGTACATGTTGACCCCTCAGCAACGCTCGGAAGCGGTGCAGGGCGAACCGTACTGCCAGTAACTCGAGGCAATTGACATGCAGAAGGCGCTGGGGTCCTGTCCAGGAGCCCGCGGCTGCTTGTCCATTGCACATGGCACCCCACCCGGTGGATGACGCATCTGTTGATACAACAGTATGCAGGGAAACTCGTTCTAAGGACACTCCGGTCCGTAGAAACTCGAGGTTCGACCACGGGGTGAGAGTCTGTAAGCAGGCCCGAGTCACTTGTACCCGGAGCGTGCCAGACCGCCATGCCCATCTCGGGACTCGATCGCGTAGCCAGTGCTGAAGCGGTCTCATATGAAGCAATCCGAGCGGCGTCACCGCGGCTGCAGATGCCATATGCCCCAGGAGCCTCTGAAACAGTTTCAGTGGAACCGCATTCTTGCCCTCGAGTTGACGAAGGGAAGTCAGCAGAGACTGCGCGCGCTCGCTCGAAAGCTGCGCGCACATGGCGACCGAGTCGATATCCATACCGAGAAAAGAGATCCTCTGCGCGGGGCAAAGTTTGCTCTTCTCCCAGTTGACCCGAAGGCCCAGACGGGCTAGGTGATGGAGCACCTGATCTCTGTGTCCGCAAACCTGCTCCCGAGAGTGACCCAGTATGAGCCAGTCGTCGAGGTAATTCAGGATGCGAACCCCGTGCTGCCGAAGGGGCGCAAGGGCTGCCTCGGCAATCTTCGTAAAGACGCGAGGGGACAGAGATAGCCCGAATGGTAGAACTGCGTACTGATATGCCCGCCCCTCGAAAGCAAACCGTAGGAACGGTCTGTGTCGAGGTAGAATGGAGACATGGAAGTAGGCGTCCTTCAGGTCGATCGCTGCAAACCAATCGTCTGGACGAACGCATTCGAAAAGGCGTTTCGCTGTCAACATCTTGAACGGAAACCGGTGAAGGTAACGGTTCAAGACGCGCAGGTCCAGGATTGGCCGTAGCCCACCGGTCTTTTTGGGTACGATGAAGTACGGGCTGTAAAACCCGGAGTTCATCTCGGCTGGAGGGACAGGTTCGATCGCACCCTTCGCCAGTAGGGTGGCAATCTCCGCTCGCATGACGGGGGCATTGGCCCCGATCATAGTGGAGCGGACTCCCCGGAAGCAGGGAGGAACCTGCGCGAACTGAATCGCGTAGCCGCGCCTGATGGTCCGCGCGACCCAGCGGGACAGCCCTGGAAGCTGAAGCCAGACTTCCAAAAACTGTGCCAGCGGGGTCATACGGAGCACAGACGTACCCGGTGTGGGCTTGCAGCGATGCAGCGTCACCGGCCCGGACATGGGAGGCTGAGGGGCGTCCCGGTGCGGGGGCACGGTTGACTGCTGCGTCCTGACAGAGGAGACCAGGGAAGGACGCACGTTCCACTGGGGTCTGCTCTGCCAGGAGGCTGGCGACAGAGTGGGATGCGAGTGGCGGGACCCGTGGGTGGCGCGCACTGTCATCGCCGGACTCTGTGGGCTCAGGGATGGGAGTGTTAATTCTTTCTTTGACCAAAATAGGGTGCTGCTGACCCGTGGGCCAGCAGCTGAACAAAGGATTCTCCCCCGGCCCTCCACCGGGGGAAGGAGTGGTCCTGCTACCATCTCCTCGAAAGAATTTCCCATCCCTGAGCCGTCCGTCTCAGGAGCGCCGCTTGGCCTGGCGTTTAGCGGGGCGCGGGGCGGCCTGAGGGGACTTGGACGCCTTCCTACGGCTTCCTCCACGACCCGGCCCGGGTGAAGGCTGCTGCTTGGACCGGGTGAGAGGGGCGGGAGCCTTAGGAGGGCGTCCTCGGCGGGGAGCAGACTGAGGCGACTGAGCCGGCGGCTGGGTGGAGGCAGCAGCTGGCCGCCGGGGCAGTACGTGTTTTATAGCCTCAGTCTGCTTCTGGGCGATTGAGAACTGTTGGGCAAAGTCCTCAACCGCCCCGCCGAAGAGGCCGGCCTGGGATATGGGGGCATCGAGGAACCGGGTTCGCTCGGTGTCCCGCATATCTGCCAGGTTCAGCCAAAGGTGACGCTCCTGGACCACGTTTGTGGACATCACTTGACCCAGGGAGCGTGCGGTCACCTTCGTCGCCCGGAGAGCGAGGTCGGTGGCGGCACGCAGCTCATTTAAGAGCCCCGGATCAACTCCACCCTCGTGCATGTCCTTGAGGATCCTGGCCTGGTAGACCTGAAGGATCGCCATGGCATGCAAAGAAGCGGCGGCCTGCCCCGCGGCTCTGTGCGATTTCGCCACCAAGGTTGATGTGAATCGACAGGCTTTGGAGGGGTGCTTTGGATCGCCGCGCCAAGTTGAAGCGCTCTGAGGACACAGTTGCATCGCAACAGAACGTTCAACTGGGGGGACCCCAGTGTACCCTTTAGCCGCCGCCCCATCGAGGGCGGAGAAGGCGGAGGAAGTCGCTGACCGGTCACGGGAAGACAACGGGGACTTCCAGGACCGCGCGAGTTCCTCATGCAGCTCGGGAAAGAAAGGTATTGGGGGCGGGGACTGACGGTTGTCAGCGCGGGCTCCCAAAAACCAATCATCGAGCCTTGAGCGTTCGGGACAGGGCGGAGGGTTCCACTCTATCCCTAAGCTCGCGGCTGCCCGAGACAGCATGGCTGTCAGCTCTGGGTCCGACTCGGGCAATGCTGGAACGCCCGAAGGCGGCAACACAGCCGAGTCATCATCCTCAGAGGACTCGAGCCCACCTTGTGATGCGGTGACCGACATCGCATCCTCCTCTGGAGCGCCAAACGAGATGCGCGGGGGGGCCGAAGCAGGCCCCGCGATCTGCGTCTGAACACTCGCGGGTTGCAGTGTGCAAGACGGGGGTGTGGCCCGAGGCATGAGCGTCGGGGCTTTGTTCCACACCGTAACCGTCAGGTCACCCTGACCACCAGCCGAAGTACTGGGCCTCGGGGACTCAGTAGATCGGGGTGTGGTAGAGGGGACTCTCACTTCTTTACGAAGGTCATGGAGTCTTGACCGCAACACCGCGATGGTCATATTCCCGCAGTGGGAACATGACTCATCCACAAACGCTGCCTGAGCATGTTGAAAGCCCAGACATACCAGACAGTGTTTGTGCCCATCAGAAGAGGAAAGCAACCGGCCACACCCAGAAGTACACGGACGAGACATCCTGAAAAGGACGCGTCACGTGCAAGCTCTTTTAGGAGAGGAAAGCCTCGCAGAGAACGCCGAAGCGCCCAGCGACCACACACCAGCTGTCAGACGGACCACTGCGCAGATCAGCAGGCAGGCAGTATGATGATCACTGGAACGCGCCGTAACACCAACGCCTCTGGAAAGCTGCTCGTCTCAAAGCTTTGTCGAAGACTCAGGATCAGGCTTGAAGGAGTGAAGAGATACTCTTGGCTCCAAAGCAGAAACATAATGCGATGTTGCCAGCGTACTTCCTTATATACCCACGAGGTGGGGCGGAGTTACGCATGCAAATTCCGCATGCCCATGGCATTGGCACTGCCATTGGGCGCTGTTGAATTCTCGAAGATAATTGGCTTCTAAGCGAAACCCCCATTCGTTAGTCACTAACGTACGTCGTAGTGACTGAACGAAAGGGAAAGTTAATTTTGGTTTTCATAGGTTGCATCATAATGTAATTAATGTGTGACACTAATAAATGTAGTCTTTTATAAAGAAGAAAACATCTACTATTGCTATGTAGGATTTTTTTTGTACTGTAGTTTTTAGATTCGAGTATGGTCTTATGGTTACGGACAGTCGGTCACAATGTCAATTAATTCACTGCATATGATTTGGTGATATTTCAGCAAGAAAAGTTATTTGCTAATTTTTTTCTCTTTCCACATTTTTTGGTCGTAAAACATGTCAAAGAAATCAATATCTCTTGCAAAAAAACGTTAAAGACTTTATTACAAGGGACATTGTATGTATTTATGTGAGTTAGTGGTCTTTGTTACAGTGTTAACAAAACACAATCTGTTCAAATCAAAAGAAGCCATGAAAAACTGTCATGAAGAAAAATGTTTGATTAAACTCATCACTGACTAAAATGTTAATAAATAATATTCACCAACAATACTTTCTTGCCACAGATCAGACATTCTGAATTCTGATTTTTAAATACATTTTAGGGGGGGAAAAAGTTTAGACGCACACAGATATCAAGAATCAGCATATGAATCTCAACAATGGTGACATACTTAATGCTACAATGCATGATGGGAGCCAAGAATTTTATACTATGGTGGCTTAATAAAGTTGGAGCTCAACTCTGCAGGACATCGGCTCTCTAGGACCGAACTTGCCTACCCCTGACTTAGAGGTACAAAAATGGATACCACCCCAGTGACGGCCACTTGTACTTTAAAATGTACAATTTTGTACTCTTTTTTTTGTTGTTGTTGTTGAGAGTGCACCGAAGATATTCTAAAGAGCATTTCATATTTAACTAATTATTTGACTTAAAACTTAAAAAGGGTCCATGTTTTCGTCACGGTACGTAGAATCTAGACGAGAACCGACAAACCCTGAGGGAGAACTGAAAACATATAAGCAGGAACTAAACAAGGGAGCTAATGAGATAATTAACAGAACACAGGTGGAACCAACTTAACTAGAACATAGGAAATCAGGTTCACAGATAACACAAAAAGGCATACATGTAACAGTTTTAGTTTGAAATTTTTCTAGCAAAACCTGAACCTGAACGTAATAACGAACCTATTAATGTGACCTAATCTACCAGATGTGCTGGCAATCAGAACTGAGATTCCACCAAAACAGCAGTCACAATCAAACACATCTCATCAACAAAACATGCACCCAGCTGTGCTCAATGTTTGATTTAGCCAGTATTGTGAGAGCTATAAAAGAGGACAAAGAATCTATTGCCATTGGTTCCTTTGTATCTATTGTATTCCATGTGATGCAATGAATTGAAAACTTGTTTTTGATTTACAGACACTAAATGTAAACCAACAAGGGCCCTTTCAGTGTATACCTGAAATCTATTTTATCGGCCCTTTTCCGTTTTCCAATCTTCTGTATCTGCATTTCTCTCCTTATTGTTCTCCCTTTCTGCACTCCCAGAGGAGCTGAATCATATTTAAGCTGAATGCTGGGTAACAGGTTAAAGTGAGACTGCATGACACAGCAGCCGCTGCTATCGATTGATCCTCGATTGCATTAATTTGAAACGTAACAGGCCCAATAAATCATCCAGCTAAATTAAGTCTCCCAATACAGAACACAGCAACACACACACATTACACATTAAAATGTGTGTGTCTGTGTTTCTGCTGAACACCTATAACTGCACATTTTTGACAAAAAATAAGTGAACCACCTCATTTATCTTGATGATCCTCCTACACGCACACAGCTTAATGAGTATCTAACTCTACAAGCTGTAGGATGACAGGCTCTTCAATTTGTGGGGCATGAATCCCTCAACCTCCACTAGTGTCATGATGACCTGACCAATATCATACTGACAGTCTATATTTATTTGTGTGTGTGTTGTGCTGCCCTGGAAAAAACAGGCCAGTAAAACAACAAAAACACATTTCAGCTCAGAGATACTATTTTACCTTAATTGTTAGGTGTTTATCTAGGAAGTCATTTTTCCCCTCCAGAACTCTATGTGGCGGTACAAATGTGGAATATTCCTCATATTAAAACAAAATTATGAAGAATTGTCACGTCTTTTTTTACAGACGCAGTTTTACTTAGAAACAAATGCTGAGAATATTCCTCTCCAACATGCTATAAGTAAAATGGATAAATTATGATTTATCTGTTATAGTAATAAATATCTTGGTAGCACTTTATTTTACAATCCTGTTCCGCATGTAAATACTATGTACGTATTATAGTAATTACATTAACGGAGTAATAATAGGTACTAAACCTAAACCTACCCCTAAACCTAACCTTAACCCACGTACCTTTTATTCCCAAGTACTTTCTGAGGTAAGAACACTGTAAGTACACATACTGTAAAATAAAGTGTAATCTTTGTATTTAGGTTTTTTTTAGTTCTAAGAGACGTTAAAAATTAACTTAATAAACTTAAGGTTTTTGGTAGAACTGCAAAGTCTTATCCAAACAGTTCACTGTATAACAGTATATAACACACTGCATATAACACTAATGCAATGCAATTTCACACAACTTAAATTATGAATACTGTGACACGCACGCACGCACACACACACACACACACACACGCATAGCACACACACACACGTATGTGGTTTATGGGGACTCTCAAAGGTTTTTATACTGTATAAACTGTATATTCCTATCCACTTACACTAACCCTGCCCCTAAACCTACCCATCACAGAAAACTTTTGGTATTTTTGGAATAAAAAAAAAAAAAAAAGGTTTAGTATGTTTTTTAAGCCATTGGTTTACAGGGACACAGGAAGATACCCTCATAAACAATGTTTACATTATAATGTCATTATACACATACACACATACAGTACACAATTTCACAACAAAGCACCAAAAACAGGCTATAAAACCATGGCTTTACATTTTATTATTTGTTTTAAATATATTATATATTGTTGTTATAAGGTAGAAATCTCTCTCTGTATAACTCTGTCTCTCTCTCTCTCTCTCTCTCTCTCTGCGGAGCAGAGCTTATAGTAGAGCTGTAATAAATGCTTATCAGAAAGAGAGAGTTTCACGCTGCTTTTGTCCTTACATTAACCTCTTTGAGGGATTCTCATATTCACTCATTAAATCAGATGCTGGACACAGCGGTTCTGCTGCTTGAGGAAGCATGTAAACACATCCCTGAAATGTGATTCTCTCCTTCAACTCTATGACTCATACTCTAATATGCGTGTGTGTTTGTTTATTCTGATTTATAGCATATATTCAACATGAAAAGCTAGTCCACTGTATCATCTAATTAGAGATGAAAACAATGTTCTCTTCTTTCTAATATTACTTAATATTGTAGATAATGTTAATATTAAAATTGTAAACAATGTTATCAATATTACATGAAATGGAGAAGAAAATTAGAACAGAATAGAATAAATTATTTCAATCTTGTTGTGTGTAGGCTACACTACAGAGTATGATACACTATATACACTATATATGTTCCAAATATGACTTTTTCAATAAGATACCCTTGCTTGTTTCCTCTAATGAGATTTATTAAACTTCTGCCATTTTTGGATAGACTCTATTTATGGTTTGTTTTGTAGATTTCATCCCGTGCTATTTTTGTTTTTGTAAACATAAAAAAGAAACATATACTCCCTAGAATACTTAAAGTGTTTTTTCCCCTACATATGCAAGCTGTAGAGTTTCAGTTCTTGAATATATATAATATTACAATATTACAGTTATACAGAACAATTCCAAAATATTTCAGAGCCTTACAGCAAAAGAAACGGAAATAAACAAACAGACATTTGCCACAAGCTGTATAAATATGACAAATGCTTTCAAATTTGTAAAAGAGGCTTGAAGGATTCTTTTGAATTAGTAACAGCAGACTGGGCTGTTTCCAGGCAAGATTTTCAACCAGCAGCATAAAATTGTTCTACAGAGAAAACGATTTCAGGTATGCATCTCTAAAATATTTTGTGATAAAAAAATAATAATAATCAAAAAATTTACTGAGACATGGTAACTGTCTTTTGTGGACTATTAGTTTGTTTATCATCTGTTTTCGGTTACCTTTGTTCAAGTTTTTCCGCCAGTCATGGATATTCATTTAATTATCACGGCTGATCATTATTGAGTTTGTTTTCATTGAGTATTAAAGTTCCTCATTTCCTTTCTGTCTTAGTCCGGTATTGTTGGTGTTTGTTACGCACTCGGTCTCTAGTTGTTTGCTTTTGTTAATAAACCTTGTTACCATTTTGAAACTCTTAACCTGCCATTATCTTCATTATCTTTGGACTTTAAACATGACAGTAACTGACAAAAACTTACTCCAGAATGTTGAATTAGTGAAAATGAATACACACCCTAAGGCTTTGCATTATTCATTCCAGTAATCTAAAGGTTTTTAAATATAAACATGGACTGGTCTTTTCCTTCTAGCATATATTTAACCATTTATAGCTGCATTTACATTATTACATGTAATTTGTTGTTTTTCCTATACAGCTGATGAAAAACCGAGGTGCGTACCGAGTGTCGTCCAGCATTTCAAGCTTCCCAATACAAAAAAGTGTGTTGAGACAAACTTTGAAGTTGGCTTGAGAAAGCCTGACCAGAAAGTTTATAAAGTTTTAAAAGCTTTGGTTTTCAAAGGGTTTCAGTTTGAAGTTAAAAGTAGTTATAAAGCTTAAAGTTTGGTGGGTTTGAAAGCAATACAGTCGACAGACAGACAGACAGACAGACAGACAGACAGACAGACAGACAGACAGACAGACAGACAGACAGATAGATAGATAGATAGATAGATAGATAGATAGATAGATAGATAGATAGATAGATAGATAGATAGATAGATAGATAGATAGATATATGTTTTAACACGTTGTTAGCATTAATTAGAATGTTGCTAACATAAATTGGCACAATGCTAGCATGAATTAACATGTTGTTAGCATGATAAGCACATTGATAGCATGATTTAGCATTTTGCTAACATTATTTAACATCTTGCTAGCATGATATATAGATAGATTTTCTCAAGTCAACTTAATAATAATAATAATAATAATAATAATAATAATAATAATAATTAAATATTGCAGGCACTGGTATTTCCATCAAAGAATGCAAATCACATTCTATTCAACACTTTTCTCAGAAATGAAAATACCATTAGCTGAACTTGCATTGTACACCAGTGAGATCGGACTACCTTTTTGGTATCACAGCATTCCACTAGAGAAATGTGAAACGATGACCTTCAAATGATGTGTGTTGCCAGATAAGAAAAGGTTGCCATTCTACACACTGTGCATTCCAATGCTTCAGCTGTGTGACTGAATCTGGGACTTTCTGAGTTTCCTTCCAATTTCTAAGAATGAGATCTTATATACTGTGAAGAAACGATCTACTAAAAAAAAATCACTTGGATATGACTTATATTAGGACTAATCCATACTCATAAATGTCAACGGTAATGCCTCAACTCATGCACAACGCACACAGATATTGAGATGTAAATACACATGCATGGCTCAAGGGCAAAGTTTTGAGAGCAATAAATTGACTATGCTGAGTGGAGAAGGCATAAACACAAACACGGAACACACACATTCTTATGTATGTGACACCTTTCTTGTCTTTGTTATTGTGGCATGGAAAGGCTTTATTGTGATTACCATTGGTGGAAAAAGACTGACGAAATAGTGCTCAGTATTTCAGCACAAAAACCTGAGCAGACCAGTACCAACAAACCAGTTTAACCAGGTTCTATCTGTGCCAGTCTAGCTCTGTGCCATGCATAGGCCATTTAATTAGGTCATTGTATTTTACAGAGCAAATATACCTCCTTTCTGTGTAAAATAGGGTTGTTATTATTGTGCCATATTCAGAAAAGTCACTGAAAAGATAAATATTGATACAACAAACCAATCCAAGCCTCTCTGCCTGATGAATATTATATATATATATATATATATATATATATATATATATATATATATATATATATATATATATATATATATATATATATATATATATAGAGAGAGAGAGAGAGAGAGAGAGAGAGAGAGAGAGAGAGAGAGAGAGAGAGAGAGAGAGAGAGAGAGAGAGAGAGAGAGAGAGAGAGAGAGAGAGAGAGAGAGAGAGAGAGAGAGAGAGAGAGAAACCTTAGGAAAAAAAAGTGTAAATTTGCTTTTAATAACAGAACACTAGAGACAACTGTTGTTGTCACATTCTCTTAAATCAATCGGTTTGAGCAGAACAGAATCAGCTCCACCCACCTCCATTTAGAACGAAGTGCCTCACACATTTTGGAGACAGCTTGTTTGCAGTGCAAGGGTAAATAAAGAACTGGTTGTTTGAGTAAGTACAGTGTTTTCTTTATTTAAAAACACAATGTTTGTAAAGGCTCATGTTTTATGTATTTCAGGAACAGAGAAGAGGGTCTTAGTCTGGTATCTTTTCCTAAATTGTAGCAGTTCTACACTAACCTGCAATTTTCGCTGGTTTCAAAACACACCACGCTGAATTTTACCTGCCATTAATTTTCACTTAAATGTAATGCTTTAACGGTTGGTGACATATCCTTCGTCCAAAAGACCCAACAGCTGATGCAAGCACAATGTCATTGCAACTTATGATGTTTTGACAACTAAGTGCAGGCATTTCACTTACGTTGGATGCGTCAACATAATTGGCCGTAATATTTGAATTCACAATTGATTGACTGCCAATTTCATACACATATTTGATTGTAAACAAATTACCAGAAACACTCTGCAGTTGTGTCTCAGATGAAGGCATTTTATTATGGTTTTTCTTGTTAGTAGTAGTAGTAGTACTACAAAATGCAGGTGATTTAAATATGGCACCACCAATGAGGGGACAACCTGCTCAATGTTCACTACATTTAAAAGTTTGGGTTAAGTAAGACTTTAAAAAAAATATTTTATTCAGCAAGGACCCATTTAATTGCTTAAAAGTGACAGTAAAGACATTTATAATGTTACAAAAAGATTCTATTTAAAATATATGCTGTTCTTTTGTTAAGTATCCTGAAAAGAAAGAAAAACAAACGTATCACGGTTTCCACAAAAACATTTCAACTCTCTCTGTAATAATAGATAAAGTTTATTGCATGTCAAATCAGCATATTATAATTATTTCTGAAGGATCATGTGACACTGAAGACTGGAGTAATGAAAAGTCAGCTTTGCCATTACAGAAATACTTTTTAAATTATAATAAAATGGTTACTTTAAATTGTAATAATATTTCACATTATTACTGTATTTTTGATCAATTAAACGTAGCCTTGGTGAGATTTTTTTCAAAATCATTAAAAATAGTACAAAATAGTGTAGAATAACTTTTCTTTTCTTTTCTTTTATGACTGGACTTTTCATCTTACATGACTTTACATGATTTTAATCATATTTTCCGAAAGTACTAATCATTTCTTTGTGTAAAACTTCTTTAATTGCAAAAAAATACTCTTTAGGAAATTGACTACAGCAACCCTTAAGAACACATTTCAGCCACACCATCTTTTCTAGTGTTCTCTTTTAAACAAGTGTCTGATGGGGTTTATGCACAAAACTTTCAGTTTCACAAAGGAAGGAACACATTCTGTCACATTCTTACAAGTTCCCTGTCTACGCAGTGTTGGGCACAGAGAATGAAAGTGAGTTAAAAGACAAAACTATATTCAGCTCCCTGCTCTAATTATAGTTGTGATTTGGGAGTGCAGTGTGTAGGAGAGTGGTCACCAGTGGTGTGTGTATATGTTCAGTAGGTACTCCATAATGAATAGGCTGTTAATGAGCACTAAGAGTTTCTTGAGGGAGTGGGTGGACTTTCTTAAGACTTTCTTGGATCTCACAGGTACTAATGAGGCACTGGAAAACTGCACCGGACCATGTACTAGCACTCTGTAGTGATTAAAAGAGAACATATATAAAAGGATACATGCTCATATTTAGAGAGAGATTTTGAATCAAACACCAGATAAAGCCCCTAATAAATCTATTGGAAAACAGTTCGACCATCTGGAGAGGATGAAAAACTGATCTGGTGTTACAGATGACATCCAATGACTCAAAGTCCACATGCCATTCTCGAAATGCAAGGACAAATACAATGCAACAGTCTCTTTACAAGTCCTATTTACATGAGAAAACCAATGATGCCTACCATTCAAAGTCAAGGTATATTTTAAAATGTAATTTTATTCATATTATGGCAAAGCTGAATTTTCAGCAGCCATTACCCCAGTCTTTATTGTAACATGATGGAGCTCATGTAACATTTCTTATTATTAAAGTTAAACAGTTGATGAAATAGTGATTTTTTTTTCCAGGATTATTTTACTAATAGAAGGTTTAAAAGCATTCAGCATTTATTTTTAAATGTAATAGTTTCGAAACTATGTAAAAGTCTTTATTGTCACAGTTGATCAATGTAATGCATTCTTGCTGAACAAAACAACAACAAAAAGAACACAAAAAGCTACAAAGCTAGTTATTAAAACTCCTATTCACCCTAATGGATGATTTTTTTAGCACACACTTCCGCATGGAGACGATAAAAATACAAGTGTTTGCTTGTGTTTGCTTGAACTTCAAAATAGAAAGAGTACACAGTGCCGGGATGTCTCAAGTACGCTTTAAATTAGAGCAGACCATTAGTTAATGTGTCCCACTGGTACACAAACACACATGTAGTGCAAATCTGTTAAAGCTTTTCAACAGAAAACACACTCAAACAGCGGAAACGCTAAGAGCAGAGAGTACATTTCGCTTTTGGTTTATTCATGACAAAACTACTGCAATGGCAGAAGCTGCAATGGTCCCACAATAGTAGTGCAAGCCAGGGCAACTCTCCATGGGGTTACTGTCATGGTAAAGGAAGTCAGGTGAGTTTTCAGAGATAACCACATTCAGACTTGAGCCTTGAGATCAGTCTTTCTTGTGCATGCTCATCAGGTTTTAGAAGAATATTAATCAACACAGGCTCATTGAAAAAACGTTCCTCTATAAAGCTTAAAACGCATACCAATCCATACAAATCACTGTACTTTCCAGCTGAAATTAACACTAGAGGCGGTAAAAACAGCAACAACTTTAATTCCTTTTCACACGTGTGGTTCCTTGCACAATACTGTTATGACCTCAAAAATCTATTAGCATCACATAACCAGCTCCATTTGTGTAGCTTTTCTGGCATAGCAGACTTGCTCAGTATCTCACCTGCTACAGCATTGCACTTGTAATACGGAGTGCTTGGGTACGAGTCCCTTGAAACATGAGTCATGATAAAAGAGCTCAAAGACTTGTGAAAGCAAGCCAAAATTCTTTTAAAATATTTGTTTTATCCCACATTTGCTTTTGTTAACACTATCCTATATGTTTAGGGTTTAGAGCATTAACTTTTTAGCACTACTTACCGGAAATATTTCTGAACTGCCATGGTACGTCCAACAGTCATCAGCCAACATAATAAAATGATACCAGATTCACGTTCATCTGTTTCAGATAAAATTTAACACACTTTTAGCGCCACTCATTTGACAATTTACTCAGAAAGTGACAAAAAAACACATGTATAATGCAACATATCAATTTGTAGAAATGTGGCCACTGGTACATTTTGCCACTGGTAAACCCATTGAACCTGGGTTGAAAAGAATATATACACATTATGGATCAAAAGTTTGAAATAATTATGATTTTTTTTTAATTGCAGGGCTCCAGACTAACATTTGAGAGCAGTGGCACCATGTGCCACAAAGTTCTACAGATGGTGGCGGCAACACCTCATTTGGTAGTAACGGGGGAAAATTATCATAAAGTTAATTTAATAATAAAATGACTATTGTTTTGGGTTAATAAGTGCAGTTACTAATAATATAGCATGTTTGCTTAATAAACTTGAAATTATATGCAGATCAAATTAACTTTTATTAACAACAGTAATGTGCAAATACCCATCAGACCAATATCATACTGAACTGACAGACAGCTTCAGTAATTATTAAAGGAGCACCCTTTAGTTGTTTTCTGTCACAATTTGAAGAAAAGGTCTTGTTTTTCACTAGCCTGGATGCCAGCCGAATTTAGCCCTGCCCACAACATTTGAGGTCGGGAAGTTCGGTCTGGACTTATCCGTTGTGGAACAACTATGCTCGAACCAGAGCTGTTCGGACCAATCAAATTGTCAGGGCGGGCTTTATACGATGATGGACAGATGATCAACAGTAAAGTAATCCACATCACCAAAGAGTGCTTGGGTTGAATTTGTTTACTAAACGGAGAACTTGTTCGTATAAGCATTCGCCTTTACTATTTCTCTCAAAAATGATGATTGTGTTGGTAAGTACTCAGTGTATCCTTAAATTATTTTTACAACACCAGCAAAGATCGTTTACATGCATCTTCTTCTTCTACTTCTTCCAGCGTGCGTGCAGTTGAGTTCTGTTGACAACTATGCGTTTCTCAACATACATCACTTATTCCGTTGCTCTGATTTGGTTGTAGGTCTATCCAATTGAGGTCTTTCCTGATTCGGTTGAAACCCCGTAATCACAGCCGAATGGACCAGTATCAGACTCATATTCTGACTAGAAGCTGAGTGTGACGTCATTTCTCCATATTGAGTGGAAGTGGCTAATAAGCCAATAAGTGCTCCTCTGCTGCCATCTACTGACTATAGTGGTAATTTCATGTCTTTTTTAAATAAAAGTGTTCGTTTTCCTACATCTTTAAACTTTTAGTTTTACAAATCATTGCATTAAAAATAACATTTAAATCGGCTCATATTTAGAGTTTTGAAGTGCTGGAAAAAGTGCTTGAATTTCACTCTAAAAAAAGTTGTATGAACCCTGAGATGAATAATGCAAAACAACAACAACATTTGAGGGTTTCTGTGGATTAAAAAGCCTTCTATAACTTGTTCATTCGTGACAAAATATTTATCCTGGTTTCCACGTCAGCGCTGTTTGATCTGAAATCTATGGTAACAGAATTCTGCACTGAATTTGAATGCTTTCCACACTAGATCTCGCTGCGATGTTGTTAATACTGCGCAGAATTCAAACTCATTCTCACTGGATCCCCCAGTGCTGTGTAGTAACAGTGTCAGGTGAGTAAACCTGTTCTGAGCTTGTGCTGTGCTGTCTATTAGGCAGCATTTACACTGCAGGTCTTGATGCACAATTCTGATTTGTTGACTATTTCCGCATCATCTTTTAAAAGCTAGTCGTATCCGATATTTGCATTTACACTATACATTGGCGAAGTAGCCCAAGATGTTCTGAACCGGAAAAAAAAGTAAATGGCGCGATATGCAATGGACGAAATGGATGCAGATGAAATGATTATTCAATGTTTCGTTTTCCACACTATCTAGGTCAGTGTAACGCGTTGAAGCGAGGTCTTCATTAAAAAGGAGGAAGAAGGCAGGAACCGGCTGACAATAAAGTGAATTTTAATGAAAATAGAAAATAAAACAGTGAACAGGAAGTGAACACATATTGTAAACCATAACACAGACCTGGTCCTCTCTCGTCCTTTACTGGTGTCGCTCGTCCTTATATGCCGCCGGGCTCCCTCATGAGAGAAGGAGCGGAGGAGTCGCTGAAAAATCGGAATTGGGTCACTTTAACCATGCCCAATTTGACCTAATTCCGATTTTTCCCTCTCATGTGGCACAGATTGGATATGACATGTATGACAACACTGAATAATCATTTTGTCTGCATCCATTGCATATCCCGCCGTTGTACTTCCTGTTCTGGGTCAGAACGTCTTGGGCTGTTTCGCCAATGTATAGTGTAAATGCAAATATAGGATACGGATCTCTTTTTAAAAAATTATGTAAGCGGGTCATCAAAAAAATCGGCTATAGTCCCCAAATCGGGATTGTGCATCAAGACCTGCAGTGCAAATGCGGCCTAAATGGGGCCTTATTGCTCCGAGCTGATAAATTCTTGCTGCATTGCTAAAACGAGTGGCACGGTATTGTTTGACTTTCGTTTATTTTTCCATTTGAATTTGTGTTTCTCATATGCAACAGAAATGAAAGCTTATCAACTTATCAGTTGGACAACATAGTTGTCGCACCAGTGACAAAATTTTACTCTAACAAAATTTTATGGCACCGGCTGGAAAAAATAATTGGTTACATTGGTTATGACAATAGTTACATAGTACGTACTTAGATAAGTACCAAGTAATAAACTACATGTACTTATAGAGTTACGGTTTGGGGTTAGTTACTTGTAATTATGCATAGTTTACTGTTATTAATAGAAAGTACATGTAGTAACTACATCACCTTAAATGAAAGTGTTACCTTTTAATTTTTTTAAAGAAGTATCTTACGCTCACCAAGGCTGTTTTTATTTGATCAAAAATACAGTAAAACATGTAATTTCATTGCAAAGCTGAATTTTCAGCAGCCATTACTTCAGTCTTCAGTGTCACCTACTTGATCTTTCAGAAATCAAATCAATGTTCAAATAAAATAAAAATTGATCAAATAAATGTAGCTTTGGTTAGCATAAGATTCTTAAAAAGAACAACAACAAAAAAACATAATTATTCCAAACATTTACAAATATCTATCTTTTTAAACAGGAAAGATTATGGCAGTTACTGTACAAGAAAATAATAATGATAATAATAAAGAAAAATTTAGTTTGCAACATAATGGACACCATAATCCTAGCATCAAAATATTATATATCTGCTTTAATCTCATACAATCCATGTTGCCAATGAAAGATTATCATTCCAGGGCATGCATGACATCAGCATTATTAATGCCAGTCTTTAAATTAGCTCTTCCTGCAAAGCTTTAATTGCACAGCCTCTTCCTGTCCAGCTTGCTGAGCCCACTTTGATATCCTAATCACAGCTTTGGGACAAAAAAACGAATGTCACAAGTGTTTACTTTCTGTCTGAGACATGGTGATTGATTAAAGATCTAGTAGACAGCAAAAAAAAAAGGCTGGCAATGTGTGTCAGTAAACAGTAATCACTCATTTGAGCAGTCTGATAATCATGAACGTTTAATTTTGCATTGGAAAAAGTAACACATATGATTGTAAATTACCATGATTGTACTTTAAATTCTTCAGTTTTACATTTAAAATAATTACAACAAAATCTAAACATTTTCTTGCACTAAGAATGTCAAAAGAAGGTCTTTTTGCAACCTGGCGTGCCACGAGATCTCACGATATTAAAATGTAACTATATTTCTCATCGAGGTGAAAAGCTGTCTCGCGATATCAGCAATGAGAGAGTTGAGTATGTGGCAAAACCTTTTACTGTGCTTGCATTATATTGTTTCTGTTCTTTACTGCATGTGATAATTCAGACTCGGAAAGTAGAACTGAAGTGACATTCATTACAAGATGATTGGTTAAAACATTTCAAAAATGCACCTGCATTGTTTTGCATTTTGACTTTCAGTCAAATGAAATAAAAATTGTTCCAGTCATATATTTCATCATTGAAGATTTCTGAAAAATAGTGTTCCGGCCACTTTATTAGGTACACCTGTTCAACTGCTCATTAACGCAAATAACTAATCAGCCAATCACACGGGTCAACTCATTGACATTTGGCTCACCAAAATTAGACATTAGAAGACTGGATAGACATTGCCTGGTCTGATGCGTCTAGATTTCTGCTGCAATGTTCAGATGGTAGGGTCAGAATTTGGCGTAAACAACATGAAAGCATGGATCCATCCTGCCTTGTATCAACGGTTCAGGCTGTTGGTGGTGATGTAATGGTGTGTGGGATATTTTCTTGGCACACTATGGGCCCCTTTAGTACCAATTGAATATTGTTTAAACACCACGGCCTACCTGAGTATTGTTGCTGCATGTCCATCCCTTTATGACTACAGTGTACTAAGTACTTCCACCAGGGTAACACGCCCATGTCACAAAGCTCAAATTGGGCAACCAATACTAATACTATTCCCTACACTAAAATGGCCTTCGTAGTCACCAGATCTCAATCCAATTGAGCACCTTTGGGATGTGGTGGAACGGGAGATTCGCATCATGGATGTACCTAGTAAAGTGGTAGTTGAGTGCGTGTGTGTGTGTGTGTGTGTATATATATATTTGATACAGTCATATGAAAAAGAATTATAATTTTTTATGGTTTTATGTATCAGAACCAGGGCTCTGAACCGGTTCAAGGAACGAAAACGAAAACCGGAAACGAACGAAATTAAGAGGAACAAAAACGGAAACGAAATCAAAATCAATTTGAATCGTTCTGAACAGAAACGTTAATTTGAAATGACAATTAACCGGTTAATAACGTTATTTTATCGTTCTCTTTAATATTTTAATTTGGCAGTGACCAATCATGAAATGAGTAGTACAGCATGTGACGTTGACGGATCAAGCGTGAGTGAAATGCCCGCGCACCATCATCTATGAATCTACCGGTAACGCAAGTCAGTGTGAGCGCGCATTTTCATGCCTCAAGTACATTTCTTTCCCCGCTGAGGTCTACAATGAATGTGCAGGTATTGGAGGACATTCTTTTCGAACGTTTAAATAAGCAGTACGGACTTTAAGCTCAAATAGACTGATTTAGGATAGTTTATGGATTCCGTTTAAGCCTATCCAAGTAGGCTATAGCATCTATCAAACATTTTTCCTATAGTCTTTCAGATTGCCAATACAGGACAGGTCAATGTTTTCTATATAGACGGTTGATGCTTATTAAATGGTATGTTATATTGCATTAAATGCAAGCTTTATTAGCTGACTGAATTTGATTATGTGATGCAAGAACGTGTTGCGCAGTGTTTGCTTTGAAATTAGCAGTTGACGGTGCATTAAAAGAGCAATGGTTATCCAGTTTATTTATTCTTTATTCATGCATTTTTTAAAACACGTCGTGTTGAAAAAAAGTTATGTACAAAGAATGTTATCACTCTTCTGAAAATAATTCGGCATTAGAGGCCACTTTCGATTGTCTAACGCTCCATTAAAACAGGTCCGCTGTTTATGCCTTGTAATTAATGCATGTATTTCTGGTTTTAAAAATGTTATTAAATAAATATTCAAGTTTAATTACCATGTGTTATATTATTATTGAGTGAAAATAAGTCTATTTATACATATTTGTTTAAAATTTATACATATTTGTTTAAAGTATAGGCTTAATTAAATAATGTTATTAACCGGTATTTTTTCATATCAAACCGTTTTCGGAACAGTAATGTTTATTGAGGAACGCAAAAACCGAAACGCTATAATATAGATTCTGCTCGGAGTGAACCGATTGATATTTTTTTCAGTTTTTAAGCCCTGATCAGAACATAATAAAAACTTATTAACGACTATTATTGTTGTTCAATTTGAGCCTCTGACGCCACGACGCATGCACGAAAACTGAGATTAGTAGTAGTAGAAGAAGAACGCCGTTTTCGTGCATGCATCGTGGCGTCAGAGGCTCAAATTGAACAACAATAATAGTCGTTAATAAGTTTTTATTATGTTCTGATCAGGGCTTAAAAACTGAAAAAAATATCAATCGGTTCACTCCGAGCAGAATCTATATTATAGCGTCGTTATCTATATAAAGTCGTTATTTTTGTTGTTTTTCCGCTCAAAAAGTATTTTCGTCGCATGATAGACTTAATACAGAGCCACTGTAGTCATTTGGACTCCTTAAATGACGTTTTTACTTACTATTCTGGGCCATCAAGTTTCAGTCCCTCTGAAAGCCTATGGAGGAGTGAGACAGCTCTCAGATTTCATCAAAAATATACTAAATTATGTTCCGAAGATGAACGAAGGTCTTACATGGTTGGAACAACATGAGGGTGAGTAATTACTGACTTTATTTTCAATTTTGGGTGAACTAACCCTTTAAGGTCCCGCCACAAACAAGACTTTGACTGGGCCATAGCCTTGATTCTTTAAATTTTTAGCCATTCTGTTGTAGATTTTCTGGTGTGCTTGGGATCATTGTCCTGTTGCATGACCAAATTTCAGCCAAGCTTTAACTGTCGGACAGATGGCTTCTCATTTGACTCTAGAATACTTTGGTATACAGAGGAGTTCATGGTCGACTCAATGACTGCAAGGTGCTGTGGCTGCAAAACAAGCCATAAATCATCAACCCTCCATCAGTGTGATAGACAGTTGGTATGAGGTGTTTGTGCTGATATGCTGATATTTAGTTTTCACCTAACTTGGCGCTGTGCATAATGGCAAAACATCTCCACTTTGGTCGCGTCTGTCCAAAGGACATTGTTCCAGAAGTCTTGTGATATAACCCGTATAACCCATCTCAGATTGATGGTAGCAACAATTGCTTCTCTAAGATCATTGCTGATGTCCTTTCTCCTTGGCATTGTGTTAACACACCTGAATGCTCCAGACCAGCAGACTGACAAAACTATGTTTTTATAGAGGTGATCACACTTGCTGATGATTAAATAATCTAAGACATTTCACTGCTACTTACCCTCTTAATTCCTATGGAAGCAGTAAGGGTGTACATAGTTTGTCACCCATGGCTTTTCCATTTTGGCCTAGTTTTTGTTAAATAAATAATGACACGGTGTAATATGTCATGTGTTGTTGTTCATCTGAGGTTATATTTACCTAATTTTAAGACCTGCCAAGGATCAGATGATATTTTTATTATATCCTGCCCTTTCTTTTTCATATGACTGTATGCATTTATGTATATATATGAAATGCCTTCATATACAACTTTAGACTGTACTTTGTAAAGAGAGAAGTGAGAGAAATTTTTTGCAAGTCAATTTACAGTTGTTTTTAAGGATGTGGTGTGCTTGATAGCATCTATTGTGAAACTTAGCTTCTCCTAAACTCCCTAAACTACAACTGTAGTCCCTTGAGTCTTCAAGTTATTAAGTATGTGGGCCTTGACCAGCAGTCTTGTGAAAGATAGCATAATAATTATGGAGTAGATGAAACTGCAGCCATAAATCCAGCTGAGTGAATCTGCTTCCAGGAGACCCACTGTGTTCCAGATACTTCAGCCCTGGAGACTGATTAACTCGCTGGAAAAAAGTGACTCTACCAGCCTAAAAATGTCTGAAAGCCAGTGCATTAACAACAACCGGCCAGTCAAAAGGTCACCTAGTTATTCTTACAATGTTGGCACAACATTGTAGTCTTTGAAAAGGAATACAGTGGGGTTCAAACATTGTAAGTATAATGTAAAAAAAAATACAATACTTATATTTGTAAGGAAAATTAATGCAAAACAGAAGCAGTTTTACTAGTGTTTACTCAAACTTTGGGACACTACTGTGTATATAATAATTGGCTCAATACATTATGTGGTGTGAATACATGAGAAATTTGTAAACTTTAAAAAACCTGTCATCTTTATCTTGTTACTATGAATCATGAGGCCGATGAGATCACAGCAAGCATATAGAGTATAACACATATTTTATCAGACCTTTAATTAAATGTCCTGACACCATAACAAAGGAAATATGTGTGTATCTGCATCAGCATTAATGATGGCAATAAAGTGTGTGAGAACATAAATCTCTAGTTCAATCTAAATGTGTGTGCAGCAATGAATCAGCTCTGTGGTAAAGCTGCGGGTAAATGATCTTGAGCTCTTAACCTAAATCTTGCAAGTTCAATCATATCAGAGGAAGAGACGCCTAAACCACATGTCTGTTCTATCACTTGAGCCTTTAATTGTACCTAACCTGATGAGGCCTCATGCAACTGGTAAACCGTCGGTTTGGTTTAAAAAGCAATTGGCGTTTGACCTTGTATGCGTCTAATGAGAGTGTGGCTGTATGTTAATTCTGTTTATCCTGTTACTCAGCAGCTTTATAAAAGACCACACCACCCTCCTCTCTTTTGTGCTGCTAGCAAGAGGCCAACATGCTTTGTGTCACATCTCTACATGTCCATGCCCTCTATGCCTAATATATTGTATAAAGTATTAAACTTGCCATTTGTAAAGATTGAATCATATTAGATGGTATTTCTTATTAAGAATAATACAATATGGGTCAATTTGACTACTTTCCCCCATGTCCCTACGTGCTGTGCATAAAAAAATTACATGATATTATGCTCTAGCCCTTCTGTTTATAATAAATCACAAATGACAAATAATAAATCAGTAATAAATGTGATTTGCATGCGTATGAATGGAAGTGAAATTAGTCCAATAGCCTGATCACAGTTTACAACCTTTGTAATGTTCCCTAAACTGACAAATAGCAGTTGCTTAGAGGTCGACCAGTAGTCGATTTTGTTGATACCAATAACTAAAACCAATTAATCTCTGATATTTAAAAAAAAATCAATAATATGAACAAAATATAAAACGCAATAGCCTATCATATAAAATAGTACTCATCTTTATTTAAAAAATGAACAACAATGACTTAACCATGAGAATATTTTGTAGAGTAATTGTTTTAATATATTATACATAAAAATGCCCAAGCTTCATCACTACTGACACTGATGTTTTTATTATTTTTATTTTAGTATAATATGAAATATATAAATGTAGAAGAAATGGAGAGAGCAAGAAAAAGTGACAGAAATAAAATCAACTCAATGTATTTTTATAAATTTCAAATGACTTTGTATAACATGTGCCTTCACATGAACATGCTCGTGTTTTAGATAACGTTTCATTTGCGCATAACTACTTCATAACGTTTTTTTTTTTTTAAACAGTAGAACCAAAGACTTGCAAATGTAGATTTTTTTCTGTTATTAATAACTGGTAGTTCGCCAAAGCAACTATCAATGGCAATTCATCGGTAAAAAAAAAGCTTAATGACATCCTCCTGCAGGAAGTCACATTATTGGAGGAAAATCAACAGTACAAACATCAATTAGCATTAGCAATAAAGTGAAAACAGCAATTGTCTTTGCAGTTTGCCCATTTCTGAACATCCTTAATGACAACACACATTCATTTTGTACAAGTTTCAAGACAGTATTCAAACAGTACTGCATAACAGTACAAATAGCTAATCAAATTCAGTTAAAATAAACAGTTAGACAAAAAGATTAAATGTGCAAGGCCACCAAAATGAGCTACAATCTGAATATTGCTCACATTGTGCTTGGTTTAACACAAAATCGGAATTTACAAAAAAAAGGCTCAAACTCTTGATATGTGACAAGAGCTGAGATGTGACCCCATGGCATCTGATTCAGGCCTGTCACATTAAAGAAAGCAAATATGTATGAGTATCCGCACGTGTGCGAGTGCACTTTTATGCATGCACAAATCTCTCTTCTTCTCTCACTCTTCTGAATATCAACCATTCCAGTCCAGTGGCCTGATGAATCCCAGGCAGAGAAGCATAAACACTGACACGCTGCACAACACAGAGTAAGCAAGCACTTTCAGACCGAATGGGGGCATGAAGGCCAGTTTACACAACAAAACACAAGACATGCAAACATAATTAGCACATCTGGCCCATTTAAAATTCAAGTCACTGACGTGTCCAAATAAAGTATCTTTAAGTACAACCATAGGTTTATAATCAGATTTCTTCGAGCAAACATTGGCCCAAGTTTGAAGTGATGCAGAGACATTTGCGTTTGCCAAACATTCTATGTGAATATTAGTCTTTCACACTTGGTTTTGCACCGATGCCACAGACAGAACTGAGTAACAGACAAAGGAGTTGTTTGCTTAACTTTTAATAGAGCATACCAAACTTTTTTTGGATGCTTTGGATGTTTATGTATGCTAATGCAGTATAATGTCTCCCACAGAGAGAGGGAACAGATCCAAATATTAGGCCCTGGGGAGGCAGAATGAAAGAATATCTCATTAGATGAAGAAGAAGAAAGCAGATTAGTATGAAAAAAGGGGAGGATGTTGATTTTTTTCTCTTTTTAGATGCAGCCGAGGGAATGTTATCGTTATATATTTAGTAACATCTGCCTTGCATGGTCCTCCATTTTGAAATGTGCATTTGATAACCTTCAGATTCATATTCAAAACCTGAAGAAAACTGTCTAACCTTCACTAAATTCGGAATGTTCTTTCACTGTGTCCTTATCATGCAACAAGTAATTTATCTGTTCACAGTGTAAGTAAAGCTGCTGGTCAAAATTAAGATTTAAATAATTGCCTCTTCAGTTCATGAAGTGGAATTTGAATTGAATTCCATAAAACTATTTGTTCATAACACTGGTAACACTTTATTTTAAGGGTCCAGAATAATGCATTAGTTAAGCATTAATTAAGGATTAACTTGTTCACAACTAAACATTAGTTAAGCACGAACACACTAGTAATTAATGATCAACTTTACATTTTAAGGGTCCGTTATTATGCATTAGTTAAACTAGTAATTAATGATTAACTTTACATTTTAAGGGTACATAATTATGCATTAGTTAAACTAGTAATTAATGATTTGATTGTTCACAATTATGCATTAGTTAAGCATGGACACAATAGTAATTAATGATTAACTTAACATTACAGTAAGGGGCATATTAGCCATTATTTACAACTTAATAAGCCATATATCAGGGGTCTTCAACTAAAATTGCTTGAGGTCCAGTAAATGAACCCTCGTCACCGGCCGAGGTCCGGGCAATTATATACCTAAAAACAATCATTTATGTTTATTGCCAGTAGGGGTGCTCCGATTGATCGGCATCCGATCTCGATCGGCCGATAATCGCTTTGGGATGATTGATCGGCGGTCTCTACAAAGGCCGATCTCATGCTGACGACACATAAAACCCGCACCTGCAGTGAGAGCTAGGGCATGATATGCAGCGACACCGTCTCATTCTCTTTCCAGCGCGGGTAAAATAATTATAATGCTGAAGGTGAGGTACAATTCATATTTCTATTAAATAACTTACGTCTCACAGAAAGTTTTCAAATGACTGCGTAAGTTCACAAACAGCGCGAGTGAATCACCGCGTGCGCGCGCTCTCTCTCCCTTTCAAACTGCTCAAATGGCTTCATATCATCGCATCTGCACTAAAATCAAGCTGCACAGTTGACAGGATTTGCCACTTGCACAATCGAGGCAGTGTCGCATCGTCACTAAAGTTTATCATTTGCATTTATTTTTAAGTCTTGCCAGTGTTCAAACCGCTCAGCACTCGCGCGCTCTCCAGACCGTGAGCGCGCGCCCACACACACACACACACACACACAGGCCATCTCACAAAAAGCTTGCGAGAACAAATTGCGGTGAAATGGTCAGATACACACAAATGTATGTACTAAATGACCGTCTTGACGAGTATGCACGTAAACCCCGTCGTGACTCGCGAGTGAACGTTTGTGCAACTGCATGTAACTGTAACCGTGTTTACTCTTAAAGTGACAGCAGTCGAAATAAACTGCTGCTGTCTCTGAGTTTCTCTGTCTTGTGGTGTTTGATGAACCTTTATGACACTCACTGCTCTTGAATGACTAACTTTTGCAACCTTAAGTGTAAGGATTAATCTAATTTAATTTATTCAGGGAAGACCAATATAAATTTACATTTGATTTCTTATTAAATGTCTTTAGTATTTCTTATCTCAATACTAATGTTAGACCTACCTGAAAATTTGTCTTTAAAAACAAAAATGCACTGCATGATCAAATATTTAGGTGAGATAATTATATACATTTATTATATACATTTATTTGGGAAAGATGGCCTACAGTAGCCTTAAGTTATCTCATTTTCTAAAATAAACACTTGGTGGTTCTTCAAGATCTTGACTCTAGCCTATTTCTACAGTTTTTTTTTCTCAATACAGTTAATTTAGAGTTAGTTTAATTTCTACAAATGGTGCAAACTCTGCAAGATTATAGATAAAAGATTCCCATTCCCCTGCCATTCTGTGATCGGCAGTGATCGGCAATCGGCAGATCATGATCTTGGTGATCGGTAATCGGTGATCGGCCCCAAAAATGCTGATCGGAGCATCTCTAATTGCCAGACTAAAGAAATTAGTGTAGATAGCATTTGTTCTTAATTGAACAAAATATAATATGTTCTCATATGGACAAAACATGTCTGTTCATATTGTTAAAGCAAACATAGGTAATCCTTCACAAAATTGATCTAATTTGTTGTTCTGTTATGTCCTTTTAAGTTGCTTTGGTACAAAATATCTAAATTCAACCAGTAACCTTGGCTGACAAAAATATGAGGAACTAAAATGCAGGAAGAATAAATGCAATTTTTTTCCCCACCCATTCTTCTCGGAAAACTCGGTTTTCAGCATCCTAATTTTTGAAAATGCCATTGTTTTTGCGCGCTGCTTTCTGCTCTGATGGTGCGTTCACACCGGACGCGAATGAAGCGTTTCGCGCTTCAAGTCAATGCAGAGAAGCGAATAGACATTCTGCGGCGCGAATTAAGCGGCGTGCATGACGCGTCATTCGCGTCCGGTGTGAACGCACCATTAGTCTCTTCTTGCATGTGTGACTACGCGCCTGAACGTAGCAACAGTGAGCATAGTAACGTTAACTGTCGTCGTCGCAACCCGCGGCGACATAGGACCCAAACGGTTCTACTGAGCTGCCTGATATAAATGTGATTTTTGTTTTTTTTAATGGCATGTGGCATATTTATTTCATTACGTCAAAAGGCTTCGCGGTCCGGATGGACGTATCGCGCGGTCCGGATTCGGACTGGAGTCCGCTAGTTGGCGACCCCTGCCATATATTATTTTTCTGTAGCGATGTAATTATATGTCTGTGTATTTTCTTTTAAGTTAACTGAACAATAAGCTAGTAATTATGTTTAATTACTGCTGATTTTGCCGTTATAAATTGCTAAAATAGTGTAATAAAGATTTGAGCCCCTATTCTGAAGTGAAAGTTGTATCCTCATTAATTATGGCACTTATTGAATGATATTTAAGTTTATTAACCAGAATAAGCCATTAATTAAGCCTAACTACCATTAATACAGTACTAATAAAGGCAACTTGACCCCCTATTCTAAAGTGAAAGTTTTATCCTCATTAATTATGGCATTTATTGAGTGATATTTAAGCTTATTGACTAGAATAAGCCAATAATTAAGCCTATAAGTTAATAAGCAGCTTTTAAGGACACAAAACATACTTTTTTTGTATATTTGGATAAATGGTGAAAGGTAACGTTAACATTGAAACAAACGTATTATGTATTACAGAAAAAGAAAACGAAAAAAAAAAAAAACTTTAAATATATTTTATATCATAAAAAAGAATGTTCAATTCCCCTTTTACCATTTTATAGATGCATGTTATATCCCTAAACCCAAACATAACAAGCAGAGAATAAAAAAATGACAATACAACTTAATGAGCAGAAATGTTTTGGAAAATTTAAATTTTAGTAACAATATAGCATTAAAATTATATGTTGAGCCACTAATCTCACTCAAACCTCTAAACCTACACATAATAAATAATTATCCTCTATGGATGTCAACACTGCAACCGACACTTTATGCTCCACTTTAGCTTCTTGCCTAGACAGTATTTGCCCTCTTTCTTCCAAGCCAGCACGAGCCGCTCCCTCTAACCCTTGGCTATCTGATGTTATCCGTGAACACCGGACGATACTCAGGGCAGCAGAGAGAACATGGCGTAAATCTAACCACCCATCCGATCTGGGTAAGTATCAGTCCCTGCTCTCATCCTTCTCGGATGAAGTACATGCAGCTAAATCTTCTTATTTCCAAAATAAGATCAACAGCACCTCAAACTCACGCACACTGTTCAGAACATTTAACTCTCTCCTCTGCCCTCCCCCACCACCTCCCTATCTCCAGACGATTTTGCACAATTCTTCACAAATAAAACAAAAACCATCAGCAGTCAGTTCTCACCCTCACACACTGTGGACTTCAGTTCAGCCACATCCACAACCAAACATCCTCTCTTCTCATTTTCTACACTCACTGAGGCTGAAGTATTTAAACTTCTCCTCTCTAGCCATCCTACCACCTGTCCTCTTGATCCCATTCCTTCACACCTCCTTCAAGCCATCTCTCCTACAATCCTACCAGCACTCACTCACATCATCAACACATCTCTCAGCACCGGCATCTTCCCTACCACATTCAAGCAGGCTCGGGTAACTCCACTGCTTAAGAAACCGCTAAACTCATCACTCATAGAAAATTACAGACCTGTTTCTCTACTACCATTCATAGCAAAAACTATTGAACGAGTTGTTTTCAATCAGGTTTCATCCTTCCTATTACAGAATAATCAGCTGGACATCAACCAATCAGGTTTCAAAAGGGGCCACTCCACAGAGACTGCACTACTGTCGGTCACTGAAGCCCTGCAGATAGCTAATGCTGACTCCAAATCATCAGTCCTCTTCCTGCTCAATCTATCTGCGGTCTTTGACACGGTCAATCGTCAGATTCTTCTGTCCACCCTCTCATCGCTGGGTATCACAGGGTCTCCGCTCCTTTGGTTTGAGTCCTATCTCACAGGTAGGTCTTTCAAGGTTGCCTGGAGAGGTGAGGAATCCCAAGCACATCCACTGAGCACTGGGGTTCCCCAGGGCTCGGTGCTTGGTCCTCTCCTCTTCTCCATCTACACTACTTCATTGGGACCCATCATTCAGGCACATGAATTCTCATACCACTGCTATGCTGATGACACTCAGCTCTACCTTTCATTTCACCCAGACGACCCCACAGTAGCTGCACGAATCTCCAGCTGTCTGGCTGACATCTCTGCGTGGATGAGAAAACATCACCTGCAGCTTAACCTGGCAAAGACTGAGTTTCTCATCTTCCCCGCCAGTCCCACCATACAACATGACTTCACCATCCAGTTAGGTACATCCTTGATTTCCCCATCAAAGTCAGTCAGAAATTATTTACAGAAGATTTGTTGTAAATAATGGCTAATATGCCCTTACTGTAATGTTAAGTTAATCATTAATTACTATTGTGTCCATGCTTAACTAATGCAAAATTTGTGAACAAGCAAATCATTAATTACTAGTTTAACTAATGCATAATAACGGACCCTTAAAATGTAAAGTTGATTATTAATTACTAGTGTCACAAGAATGAATTGCATTTTCAAGTATATTAAAATTGAAAACAGTTATTTTAAATTGCAATAATATTTTATAATATTACTGTTCTGTATTTTTTTAAAGCCTTGGTGAGCATAAGAGACTTCCTTTAAAACCATTAAACATTATCTTTCCGACACCAAAGATTTAGTAGTGTATGTAGTCTAGATGCTGCAAAACCCTGACAATTACCAGTTGAAACATGATGTTTAATTTACAGCAATGTGGAGCAGAATTTTGGACCAATGAGTTCTCTTTCGAATGGGAACTCACATTGCATCCTAGGACACTTTGTAGAACGCCTCCAGCGTGACCAGTGTCTGAAGCACGTGTGGCATTAACATTGGCCGGGGACAGCCTACAGTAAGACATCACTACCGGTGCGACCAGAGAATAAAAGAGCGTCTGTAGTACGTCAACAATTTATTTTGTCTTCAGAATCCATTTGTTTATGTATGTGTGAAGACTATCCCTCAGCCAAGCATTTCAGGAAGTATGTGCCTCCGTATCAGAAATGACACTTGAAGACACAGAACTTGTATGTTTTGGTAAGAAATATGCGTTAAGTTCTCCGGGGAACTGAATGTGCTCATTGTGAGGTACTCTTTGTGATGCATTTGCGAGACAGGTAAGAAGCTTTTACTTTGTTCTCAACTGAGGGATAGTAGTTAGCATTTCGCATTTGGCTCTCAAAGGAGTCGAAGGCACTCACAGTGATGTGTTTGTGACTGTTCTACTGATTCTTGATTAGTGATAGTGTGTGGTTTTTGAGCAGAGCACGTTTAGCTCTTAAGGAAGTTGAACGCACTCTTAATAATGAGATTAGAGCCCCTGTACCCCTTGGTTCGGGTACTGCAGGCAAGGCCAGTTCGATCACATTTCTTTCCCTTTCCAGTCTGATATTACCAATGTGTGAGGCCTAATTATGTGGAATAATATACAGAGAGTGCAGGCACGTGTTTTTAGATCTGCCCCCTTCGCTGGCCCTCGATTCCTTGGGCTTAACTGAAGAGCAGAACCCTTCCCCTGAGTCAGGTCTTGAAACAGGGTCCTTCATTCCCAGGGAAGAGCTCTTTCAATTTCAAACCCTTCTTTGTCATAAGGCAAGGTGCGTGTGGGAGTGTCTGGAGTCTTGAGATCCTACGAAGACATTTGTTTCCGAGTGGTTACAGCAATCACTCAGCAGGCTTTGATGGCAATGTTTTCATGGTTGAGTGTAAGTGGAATCCTTAATATTAGGATTCCTGACTCCATATGAGAGAGCACAGTTTGTTGCTCGGTCATTTAGGATGAGCATAGACAATAGAACCCTCCTGGTTATTTTAAGGTGGAGTCCGCTCCCCAAAGCTCCGCTTGGATGGTAGTATCAAGCTGTCAGGCTCTTTTGTAAGCCTCCTTGGTAAGCAGTACTTAGCGTAGAGCGTAGTTAGGCTTCCTTCTGCTATCATTATGCTGAGTCCTCCGTTCATAGAGCTCCCCTCAGATACTATATCAGGTCATTGGCTCTCTGTGAGCCTCCTTGATGATATTTTTTAGTGTTGCCAGGTCTCCTCTCATTTTGAGAGTGGTTTCCCTGAGACCTCCACTCATCAGGGGTATCGTGTCCCCTGAAGTGACAGGCAGGATATTCCTTATCCTTGGCTATATTCCCTTGAATGTATTCAGAAGAATACCAGGCAGCCCTGAGCTCTGCCCGCAGGGTATGTAGCTGGGGTCTCTGGCCCTAGGGAATAGAGTCACGACAGCCTCTGATCCATCTAGGATGGGGTATTGTGACTCCGGACCTGGCTCGGTGGAGTCATTGACTTTATGTCAACTGTTACGGCATTCATTCCTTCAGCATGGCAGAGTGGGTATTTGTTCCCCAAAGTGTCCTAGGACGCAGTGTGAGTTCCCATTTGAAAGGGAACATCTCGATTTACAAATGTAAACATGGTTAACCTGCCCATGTCACATTCAGACAAAATAAATTGTTGACGTGTACTACAGGTGCCCTTTTATAATCTGGTAATGACGTCAGAGGCTGTCGCCGGCAATTTTAATTGTCGTGTTTAGACACGTGTTTCAGACACCGGTCATGCTGGAGGCGTTCCCCAAAGCGTACTCGAACACAACGTCTCGCTCCCCTTCTCAGGGAACCATGGTTACAATTTCATTGTAGTTGGGGCAACCCAGCAGATCAAAAAACTAAATAAAGCAATCAACAAAATTTCATGTCACTTGTCGCAGCTGATTAGAACAGAAACTTAGGTTAACATGGAAAAAATTGAAAGCGTTCATTGCTTGTCACACCTAAGATATGGTATTATATTCCTTTCTTAATTCAAGGTCAAATAATTTAAAAAAAGCTATTTTGTGTCATAGACATAGCACAGCTGTTATGACACATTACAGACATTGAGTGGGTTTGAGTCTGACCTGCAACATCTCCCAATAATTCAAATAAATACAGTATTTATGATAGAGGCTAATATGAAAACCAAAAAAACACTTTTAAACACACACCTAAGGTCAGAGATTCCTTCCATTTTCTCCTTGAACGTCATTAATCATGAAGGGATGAGGCTATTTTCAGCATTTTCCACATCACTGCACTTTTCTTTTCTCCACCTCCATTCCATGTTCATGCACCACCTCACTCCCTCAAGACAAGCCTGCCCCCTCCCTCCATTCTAAACCTGTGTTTCCTAACAATGGCAAGGACCAAACCATTAACAGAACTATGACACAAGCCTCCACTCACGGATGCTCTGTTGCACAAAATGTGAAACAACTGGTTACACAATGCACAACTGCAATAAGACATTCGATGAGTTGCAAAAGTTTAGATTCAGTCATCTGAGGACATTCAGGTTGCATTTAAATGGTCATGAGAACCACTTCTCTATACACAGGTTTGAATCTGTCAGATTAGGACAGGATGACAACCATAACTCAAGGCTGTAACAATCCTTTAGAGAAACGATATGACATTTCTGATCACTCTGGTTCCATTTGTGGTTCAATTTATGAATGGTTGAAGTCAAAAGCATGCCCTTCCATTGACAACATGCACAGTAGATTGGTGCTAAAAGTCTCAGCCACTATAATCGTACCAATCACTGCAGTTATTGCAATCTGCACCATTAAACTCCCCCAATCAAACACTCTTCTGTCTGTGTCTAATGGCTGTCTGGATGAGTAATGCATAGGTGCTGGTGGCTGTGTGGCATGTTTCACGGTGTAATCCAGTCACAGTGCGTATTGTACCTGGCACATTAAACATTAAACACACACTGCCTAGCTAACTAAGCAGAAGATGGGACACCTTTTAGACACAGAATGGATGTGAAACAGTTACCATAGAGGCACATGTGTGGCGAATATCCCAAGCTTTATTCCAAGAACAACACATCTTACAGATTTAAATTCTAGTCAATAAAACAGGTGCAAAGCGTGGCCCAATCCACATACAGTACATCGCAAGTTGTACTATAGTTTAAAAAAAAGTGTCTAACTGTTCCATTGTTGTATAACATAAACGTAACAAAAGTCTAGACAGGATGACAAATGTTCTATTTACTAAAGGATAAAACTTTCCGTCTCACATCATATTCTGCCCACATCCTTCTAGCACTGATCCAATCTCTTCAATAGACAGGAAGAATCTCATGACACAGTAAGCGATAAGAGTGGACATGACTCTTGCTATGTTATTATTTTGAGTGACGCAAAACCTTCTTTTAAAGCCGATGCTTTGAGTGACCACACTTTTATGGGAAGCGGCAATATTGTCAACTCATTTTCTAAATGAATGTATTAAATAATTAAGATTGAGGAGAAATGCAAAAAACTACATTTATTCAATTATAGAGTCGTTTAATAAATATACCGTAGTGTGTTTTTTTGTGTTGAACCAGATGTTAGTACATTGATGTATAATATAGGAATATACATTCATACATATGTTTGATTGATGTAGATGTGATATGAAATTTTAGAAAATATATAGTAAATATTATATATATATATATATATATATATATATATATATATATATATATATATATATATATATATATATATATATATATATATATATATATATATATATATCTACATTATTTATTATTTGACTAACAAACGCACATTATTTTTAGGCTTGACTGTTTAGGGTATGAAGTTGAAATTGCCAACAGTGAAATTAGCCTATACAATTTTTGCATGAATTGGCTCAAAATCTATATAGTACTTTGTATAGAAAGGGTTAACAGTCTTAACTCATTCCTGAAAGGAGACTGCAACGGTTCCACTTAGAGAGACCAAAGAGAGCATCACAACATGACATGTCACATTGACAAAATTACCCTGTTGTTTCAGCTTCTCTGGTTTGCAGTTGACACACCACACATCATTCACTAGTTTCTTTTGTCATTACGATTTTTCTTGGTCAAACTACAATATCACACCTACAGTGACATCAGACTCCACTGACCCATAATATTTACCCAAACTAATTCATTGTCATTCATAAAAAAACCATCAAAATAACATAATTCTAAAACCATCCCATTCATACTTCCTCTCACGATCCATCACTCTTTACCCTTCATACCCCAGACACGCTTACCAGGTGTGTGCGACGGTGAATCTGCGCCTGTGGCGGCCGCCCTTGTTGACCATGAGCTTGCGGAAGAGGCGCGGGGAGCTGCGGGGAGATATTTTGGGGGAGGTGATGCGCTTGTTGCCGGTACCCAGTCTCAGAGGCTCAAGCTCCAAATGCATGTGCTCCTTAAAGGTGCGAATGCAGGGGTCCGATTCCGGAGCACTCAGCTCATTGGAGGACATGGTGATGCTGCGGGTGGAAACAGCCCTATTTCGCCCTTTCTTAGTCACACTACCAACTATTCCCTCCGCTTCTCTCAGTCAACTAGAGGTTATGCCATGCAGGCTGATGTTTTGTGTGTCAGACAGGAATAAATGTGTGCGCTTTAGCTGCTCTATTCTCTAGCTTCCTCTGTCAGCTTAGGCTTTCGGCAATGCAGTAGAATAATCCGCTCTCGTTCAGTTCCACTGACACACTGAGAGCAGTCCCCGTCAGTGCAGTCACACCTCCTTCCTGTTAGAAGAAAAAAAACACTCACTCACTCTCTCTCTCTTTCTTTAACCACACCTCTCTCTGTCTTTCTCCTTTTAGGCAAAGAGAGAAAAAGAGCCCTCTCTGTCTCTCCTACACAGGCATAACTGACTCTTAGGATCTTCTTTCATTTACTGTATTTAGATGTCGTTCTCCCACTCACTCCTCCTGCTCCGTTTTCACAGCTCCTCAGACTCGCACTTACTTCACTCAAATCCAGGAAACTCTGTCTTAAATTATTCAACAGTGGGCAAGAACAGGTCTTCTCTCCCATCAGTGGCTCCTCTCTTCAGGAACTACCAGGCAGAGTTGCTCATGATGTGGAGAGACCCCCCGGAGGATGCAACCATCGGAGCGCACCTAACTCTGCTACCCCAGGTTCTGTCTTCTTTGAAAATAAACAGAAAAGCTTTGAGATCCTTGGAATTTTTTTTTTTAAAGCACAAGAAAATGTGCATAGTGACGGTAAAAGCGCCGCCCCTCCTTGCAGCTGATTGGCTGAGCGGTGGTTAGTTTGATGGGTGTCTCTTGCTGAATTCTGATGAGGGCTTCTGCCCTTTCACAGCTCAGTAACGTTCAAGACACCGATAAAAGAAAAAAACTCAAAAGCAATTTAAGCCCAGGATTAGCAGTGTCTGGGGAAATAAATATAACTCTGAGTTAAATGAGGGTTTAGATACTAAAGTGGCTGGTTTGAAGAGAAAATAATGTGAGTGCATTGGAGAAAGAAAATTATTTAAATGGAACATAAAGATGGAAAGAAAAAGCAGGGAATATAAAACAGATAATGTGTCATTTATAATGTGTGAATGTCCTCAATATGCTGTATATTTAGCTGAATGCTTAATTTCCTCAATCACCCAGGAAAATCAATGCACAACCTAACATAACATAACATGTTACATGTGATCAGATGTTCAGTCAGAAGCCAATAAACACCTAGATACCTAATCACCTATACATCAATATACTAATGAAACAAATCGCAAAACCATGATGCTATTTATGGAGGTGAATTGTTAAATGCCCTTCAAAGCACATTTGAAACGTGAAACAGCACATCACTCGCCCTGTGTGACAGCAGAACAGTGGGATTATCTCCGGCTCTCATATAGACATGCTGAAGAATGGAAGCACGTTAGCCAGCTATCAACCTGCCAGTCAACACCAGCCGGCAGCCAGGACTTCACCATGGAGACGAAGGAGAGGAGGAAGTAATGAGAACAGGAAAAGATGATGAATGAGAGTATAAACAAAACAGTTGGAACAGATGGTAAAATCTTATATTTTATGTGATGTTTTGACAGATCTTTCAACACAGAATACCTATGATAGAGAACTTAAATTCCAAAATTAATCAAGTAAAGATATGGGTTGAAACTAAAAAAAAGGGTACAACTCTGAAGATTGCTGTGATGAGAGCCAGATACTAGAAAGTAACTGAGAAAAGTATGGCTATAAGTATCAGTATGGACAGTATCAGTATAAAGTTGTTTAAGAGCTACAAAAAAAGAAAAAAAAATTTGGTCACTTGAGAATCTATGATTGTGACCTGTAAGGTTGTGCATATCAAAAAAGGAAGGGGACCAGAACTGAATCTTGAGGCACCCCACGGCCCACTTACTAGCTGATGAATCTTGGACACGCCTTCTCTCCAGGAATCCTTAAAACCCAGGTATACATTTTTTTTTTTTTGCAGCACAGGTTTTCAAAGTATACTCTATCGAACGTGAGTGCAGATGGTCATACGAATAGGAATAGGACAGTATGGATATGTCATATCACCAAAATGATCACGATTATCAATATTATCAAGGTTTTGTTCAAATGAGATGAAATTCAAAAAGAACTGATGCACACACTGAAAGCATTTCAACAAGTTTTACATTTGAAAATGAACAAACAACAAATAAAACAAGCAGCTCTATGCATTTTTTTAAGCAAGATTCTATTCTGTGGCATTCCCTTCCTTATAATGACCGTCATCAATAGCAGCGCATTATAAAACAGCGCACATCCATGCATCACAACGGACATGCTCTCTCGTTTCATTCAAATGCAACTTGCGTCTTCGTTTTTGATTGTATTGAAAATGAAATCAGGACTTTACTGTTAATACTACTGTAATATTGTTGTGATCATCTTGTCTGGATGATTGTTTTGTACGCTGTACAAAATAGATTTATAAACAGGTAAGATTTAAAACATTAATATCAAATTAATATGTCCCCGTAATTATGTAATCTGTGTAATAAGTGTACAATGAATATACATTATTATCCCTTAAATGTCACCCTTAATAGTCTTGCTTGAACTTGTTCGTTTGTCTTTGGTTCAAAGCCACTTGCTGCAAACTTTTCTACACGAAAGCTTCACGTTTATTTCAAGCGAGTGAGATCAAATATTTCAGCTCAAAACAACATTTTGTGTCCAATTATTTCCCAGACGTAGTTATGGTATTGAGGTCAAAGTTAACTTGCCTTGCGTTTCTTTGTAGGTGATGGTCACGAAGATGACTCGGCAGATTTGAAGTGTTTCCCCTTATTGCAGCGACTTTCTTTTTGCATGTTCTGCAGACAGGGTGACCATCATCGATTAGGTTTACTTTTGTAAAAGTCAAAATATGACCACACCTCAGTTTTGGTCCTTTTAGAAGGCTGAAAAATCTCCTGAGCGCTGTCACGGCCTTCTGCCATTTCTTCTCGTTTAAAAAAAATCTATGTTGTATGCTGCGTCTGCGCCTGACTGATGCTGGCTGGACAGGATTTACAGCAAGTTTTCAAAATCGCGATAATCAAACACAGTTTTAATGATAATTCAATTTTAAACAATAATACTAAACGTCAGTACATTTTATCGTGGTTTATCGTGAAATGTCTCATCCGTACATATGACACATACGCACTACCTAGTTGTCGGAGCAGAATGAAGACAAGGGGAGTATACTTTCAGCTTTAAAGGATATATGCCTGTGAGGTAAACTTACTGTTTTATGCACTGGTTCTGTAAAGACAGGTATAGCACGGCTTCAGTGCCGTCTTTTAAGATGACTGTCAATGTTTAACAAGCTCTGTATTTCCCTCAAGACGTTCAACAATGTGGTAAGCTGGCTCCCACTGAGGGGAAATTGGGGCTCTTATTCTATTTACAGTATAAAGTACCATAAAGGTAGATAATGCCAGAGTGTGAAACTACAGTGCAAATCTGTAAACATCATTTTGAGGACCCTGCAGACGTAAGGACTTCCATTTAGCAAACACTTACAGTACACAACAGACAGTCCTCCGAGATCAACCTCACGTGAAGTGGCTTTGTTAATGGTGATAGTTCATTAGTCACTGGATTTGCTGACAGGATTTGAACCTATAACGTTTAGGTTACCCTTCCACATTTACTTCTAAACTACTATTACTATCCTTTGTAGTGGTTTGCACTACTGTGAATTCCAAACCTTGTGCAGTAATGCAAGTTTAGCACCGGGTTCAATGAAGAGGAATGTGATCAAGTCGCTCTGACATTTCTGAGTTGTGAGCCTATTCACTGATGGAGCCTTAGTGGAAAGGTCTTACATAACTGAAGGTCTTACATAAAGACATTTCCTTACTGCTGACTGCTGCGATGAGGGAAGTCATATGGCTCACAATTCTAGTTCATATAGTAAAAGGATGAGAGATGCTGGGCACCAATGAGGACATTATGAGAAAGCTAAGATGAGAGGGAAGTGTGGTAGTGACAGAATGAGAATGAGGGCAAACGCAACCCCTGCAGAGTGAATTTAAAACCATTTCACAGGATTACAATTTGTGAGAAGTGTCTCGTAAACTCCAACAACTCCCGCTACATTTCTCACCCTACACAGTGCTGCTAAGTATTTTGTGAATCTGTAAGAACAAGTAAGATTGGCTCTACCCCAAACACAGTGCATCAGCTGTGGTTTCTGCTTTAAACAATGTATCAAGCTAAAGAGATTAAATTGATCCATTTTTACAGCTACTGAAAAGCCGAACTGGACGCGCGAATGAGGCGAAATCGTGTCCATCGCACAGCGCCTAACACCTCTATCGCGCCACAGGAGCTCCATATGCACGTCAACGCGTCTTTACATTGACTTAACATGGAAATCACTCGCTCCAGACGCTCAATTCGTGTTGAACGCAGCATTAGTGTGCTGGATATAGTTACAGTGCTTGCAAATGCAATTGTCTGCTATTAATTCAGCCCACAACATTCAACAAAGTCTCATCTGTTTAGCTTTTATAAATGTTATACTCTGCTAAGAGTTTTTTTTGCTAAGAATTTAGGAATAAAAAAAAAATTTACTTTCCAATTGATTGACATTGAATGTTCCCTATTCAAAATCTAACGATTTGATGTTTCAACTGCAATATTTACATACTGAGTTGCAATTTGGATTGCAAAACATTGTACTAACAATGGCAAAGCAGCTCTGATGCTGTATGTCATTTACACAGAGTCAAGGCAAACAATTCAATGCAAAGGAGATCTAGTTCAATTACTGCTGTTGTAACTGCACTATAGTCAGTCAGCAACTCCTGAAGTTGCAGTGAATTGCAGTTCTTGTAGTTTATGGATATGTGGGACAGACTATCTGAGCTGTTAGTAATTTCATGAAAATGATTAGAATGTAGGGGTGTAACGATATACTTGTGTCATGATTCGATACTATCATGATACTAAACTCACGATACGATATTATCGCAATATTTTAAGCCAAAATAAAGAGGTGTTTTTTTATTATTACTTTTTTTATTATTCTTTAAATAATATTATTGTTATTATATTAATATCAGGACACCCCATTGCATTACATGGTATTTAACATTCTATATAGTAGTTTAATGTAGTAAAGTCACTGAAACTCCATAAACATAATTTTCTTTTCTCATGCAGAAGCCTACTCGCGCCACGCGCACACTCACTCTCCCGGTGCTCGCTATGTCCCGCCTCTCCTGCTATTAATGCACTATAGATATAAGAATAAACCATCTAAAACATTTTAAATAATCATACTACTAAAACTAAATGTGATATGGTGATTTAAATGATGTTTGCGCTTTCACTTTGTGGAGCTCCGTTTTGGCAGCGAGTATGCTTCAGATGATCAATGCAATCAGTCACAGTTTTAATCGCAAGAAAGCATGTCAAAATGACCCAAACTGTAAATGTTTAGTTCTGCATTTACTCTCTCATTTTGTTTTTGCGCGTCATGCAATCATTTGAGCGTGCGTGTTTACTACAGTAGGCAATGCCCGTTGTTGTATATCAGGGGCCAGTTGCATAAACTAAGCCATTATGTTAAGACAGTGTCTTAAGATCTAGTATGAGGCAAGTGGCATGCAGTCTTACTTTTCATATCAAATTAGGCCAGTCTATGTTTTTATGTAGCTGATTAAAAAAAAATTATGAACAGTCTTAAAGAAAAAAATGTATGTCTAACTTGTAAGACTAGTCTTAACGGTTTATGCAAATGGCCCCTGTTCATCATATAAAGCCATTGTGTCTCTTCAGAACACTTGGATAAGGATTAGACCCCTCGATTGATTATTTTTACGATGCCTTTATGACATTTTTTGGATCTTTTAAGTTTGAGAGGAATGGACTTTAAATGGAGGTACAAAAATATCTTCTTTTGCATTTTGAAGTTAAATAAAAATCTCATATGTTGACATTAGGGTGAGTACATGATGACAGAATTTACATTTTTGAGTGAATTATACCTTAAAAATACAGTAAGCTGAGCTCTGGGTAAAACAAACTATATATCGCAAATCATATCATTTACATCAACGATACATATCGTCGCATTTTTATATCACGATATCTCGATATGTGATGTATCGTTACATCTCTATTAGAATGAGTACTCCACTCCATGGCAGGAGACATTGCAGTTGACAAAGTGGAAAATACAGGTCAGTTTGATTTGGAGGGAAGTATTACTGCAGGCCTACTTAGTCCCAGCCTGCCTCTGTTACTTGGTCTCTAAGCACAAATCAAGCCTTGAAAGTCAAAAGCTTGATACCAAAGTAATTCAACAAAATTGTTTGCGCACACACAATGTGTGTCTGACTATGACCACTGTGGTGTGATCAAGAGTGTGTGTGTGTGTGTGTGTGTGTGTGTGTGTGTGTGTGTGTGTGTGTGTGTGTGTGTGTGTGTGTGTGTGTGTGTGTGTGTGTGTGTGTGTGTGTGTGTGTGTGTGTGTGTGTGTGTGTGTGTGTGTGTGTGTGTGTGTGTGTGTGTGTGTGTGTGTGTGTGTGTGTGTGTGTGTGTGTGTCCTGGTAAACCTCAAAATGTCCCCACAAAGATGGCAACATCCAAAATCATTGTCCTTGTAGGGACATTTTGAGGAAAAAAGCATTTTTACATTTAAAAAAAGCATCACTTAGTATGATTTATAAAATCATACTAAGTGATGCTTTTTTAAATGTAAAAATGCAGAATGTTTTCTGTGATGGGTAGGGTTAGGGGATAGAATGTAATGTTTGTACAGTATTGTACCGTGTGTGTGTGTCCCAGCAATCCTTCATTGACTCTCGTCTGATGGCTCCTTTGCCATTTTCAGGTGAAGTGTAATATGAAAGGAGATGCCTCAAAATTCTCCACTAATAGTTTTGAAGGACACCATCAATACATACAATCAAAAGCCTTTGAGAAAGACGATTCTAATCTTCCACAAGAAAGGCCACTGAGTAATGAGAAAATAAGAGACTGGAAAAGAACAAACATACACATAAACACATTTTATTATTATTATTATTATTATTATTATTAATATTATTATTATTATTATTATTATTATTATTATTATTATTATTATTAATATTTATTTTTTTTGCTATCTAAGCTACTGTCATTCCATAGACTTCTATTGTTTTTATTTATAGCTAGTTATAAATATTATAACCTCACCCTAACAGAAAACTTCTGAATTTTTACAGTAAATAAAATACTGTATTTTTATAACATTTTAAACAATGAGGACACCCCGAAAGGGGGTTTTGTCCGATTTACAGGGTACACTGACTCACTTCTGGGTATAAATTTGTCCTAAAAAAAAAACTGTACACAAACACACACACTTTCACGATTTAATTTAGTTTGTTCATGTTTAGAGTTTGTTTTTGCTCTGTTCTATTCATGTCTTAGGGTAAGTTTACACAACAGCGTCTTCAACTGAAAACGGAAAACTTTTTATGGGTTTTGGCCATTAATTTACACGACAACGGCGTTTTGAAAATGCAAGGTTTTGAAAATGGGTTTCAAAGTGCAAGGTTTTGAAAATGATACCTTTATACAGTCTCCATGTAAACGACAAATCTGAATCTGTGAAAACGGTGACGTCAAGCGCATGTGTGTTACATGTTCACGCATGCATATTACATGTTCGTGGGGTGTTTCTTGACAAAGCTACATCTCCAACTACTGGCCTGGCATGCATAATACAGCCTTTTTAGTCATTTTCGCAGATTTGTATGAACGGGAATCGTTTTGACAACGTTGTCGTCTGTTTGTCTGTTTTTAGTACATCGTTGTTGTGTCAACATAACATACCCTAAGTTTCTAGGTTAGTTTCTAGTGTGTTAATTGGTTCTGTCTTCTCACGTTCTATGGCCACTGGTTGCTTTTGCATTCTGTCAAGGTGTGCCTTGTCAATTATCTAGTTAGTTTCTTCCTCTGTTTGCTGTGTATTTAAGCCCTGTGTTTAGTTCAGTTCAGTTGTCTGTTATTGTTGCGTTTAACAGGTTGTTCAGTTCACGTTTTGGAATTTATGAGAATTATAAATTAGTATTTTGGTTAGTTTGATTTTGTTTTCAATAAACACTGCTGCACTTAGATCCAGTTTCATCCTTCCTTGCAACCGACGGTGACACACAGACACACACACAAAAATGTAAATATGAAGACCAAAAAACAGAACCACATTCTACATGAAATTTCATCATGGTAAAATCATTACACGAGTCATTTTCATTTATTTTTTTCCCCCTCCTTTTGTTAAGGTGTTAAGGTCTTTACATGAATGCACACGCTGTTATTAAAAGAGCAGCTTCAACATTCTGCAAAACTTCTCCTTTTGTGTTCCTTTGACAACAAAATCATACAGGTTTCGCACAACATGAGGGTCAGTATATTAAATATTGCTTCGAGACAATTGACCAAGCGTTACAAAGACAGATGTGTGCTTACATCATACGGCCATTTATAGTACAGGAAAAGTCAGATTAGGACTAAACAGACCTCAACCTGACCCGGACACAAGAGCGTGAGGAGATCTACCCTGGAGTCTTCTATAATTGCACTTCTGAATGAATCTGCATGACGTGATGTCAGTTTTTTTTTTCTCTTCTCTCATGAACACACGCACACAAAAGAGTGCTCAATCATGAGAAAGTGGGTAAAGTCACTGATGAATTTGTTTGGCAGACAGCTCAGTGCCCTGTAGTGTCTATCCTGCAGCATCATTCCTTATGCCTGGCCCATAAAGCTATCCCAAAAGCCACCTGGGAGCGCCCAAATCAATCTGCAATGGAGTCACGTCAGCAGAAAAATAATTGTGTTCCAAATATAGCACTTTCCCTAAACCTTGTCTCCCGATTCTCCTGACACACACATCAAACAGACAGCTCTAACAAGAGCAGAGATGCATGAGTGTGAGATAGCTGGCACATAACCAATGCTTTCCAGGGTGAGTGTGTGCTACACAGGTGTTTGCTACACAGCTTCATGCTTACATATGAACCTGTGTAGAAGTTAAAAAGGAACTAGTATATTTTTGTGGCTCTTTCGTGGATTTACTAACAGCTTTTGCCAGCGCTAGTCAAGTGAAAAATTAGCACTGAAAACGCATGGACAGAATTATTTTTGCGGCTGAACTTATTGCATATGCATTAGTAGGAGTTTCCCTTTCAGTATTTAAATGGATCACGCAATGTGATTTACTAAGGTTTGCCCTTGTCAATTTACTGATGTTTGCGCCATTATTTACCGCCCCAAAAAAGCAAGTCTAATGCCGCGTTCCAGGCAACCCGTAACTCGTGTTTTTCCAACCTTCTACCCGTGAAAGTGGACTGGAACGGCAGTCAAACCCGTGACTTCCCACCCGTGAACTCGTACTAGATCGATGTACTCCCAGTTACGAGTTCTGACGTCACAGAGCCCGCGAAGCAACAATGGCAGCCCCCATGGATGCTGTGTTTTTGGAAGTCGTACACGGTGAGAAATAGACTTTAGGACAATATAACGTTGGAATCAAATTAATAATAATATAATAATGATAAATAATACACACACGATTATGTATTACAATGTTATGTGTCTGAAACAATGTATATTGATATAATAAAAGGTATAACAGCTTCTCTTGCCTAATGCGTCGTTTTTTCTCCTCCGTTTCCTTCAAGTAAGCAATGAGTAAGCACTTTTGGCGATAGAAATGATGGTAAATGAGCATAAGCACCGTACGGCTCGCCATGTTTTGTTTACATCTAGCACCACAATTCCTTGCGCTCAAGCAGTTTGGCGTGACTTTGCCTGGAACGCTACAAAGTCGTAAGTCGTGGTTTGAAGTCGTAACTTACGGGCTCAAAAACCTGCCTGGAACGCAGCATTAAACCAGACGCTAACTGGTAGATTGCATTTGTCATTTTGGAAATGATCTGGCTGCGCCTGTGTTCTTTAATTTGCGTGTTGTCAGTAGATCACGCGCAGAACGTTCCACTCCCATCTGCGTTGTTTTGTTTTGTTTCCCTGTTTAGTAAATCTGGCCCTTAGACTGTGAAAATCTCACTTTAAATATCAATTTAAAAGAGTAGTTCAACCACAAATGAACACTCTATTATTAGTCACTCACTCTCATATTGTTATAAACTCGCATAACTTATTTTAGGACACAAAAGCTGAAGTTCTTTTTTTAAAGATTATTTTTTAAAGAAAAATTCTGACCAGCTTTTCCATATAAGGATGACTGGGGCAAAAATGGCAACAACAAAAAAAAAAGACACAATTAAAGTATCATAAAAATGGTCTGTATAACTTGGCATACAATACCTCAGTGTGACAAACAGACTTACATTTAAGTAATATTTTTACTGGTAATCTGCCTTTTCCAGTGAGGTGTTTTGTTGTCCTGATCAAACAGTTCATATCTAAAAAATAATATTTACCTAGATCATTAACCTTTTGTGTTTCTGGGTGAACTATTCCTTTAAATAAACATTCTGACACAAACATCCATTATAACCTCATTTTGATATCCATTTGAGAGAGGCATGCAGCCAAATGGCCTACTTTGATATATTTTATGACAAATGTGGGTCTGGAGTGTTTTGGGAGGGGGGCAGACTGATGAATGCTCATGAGGTTTACTAAACCAGAGGTGTCACACTCACACACAGAAACATCTGAGAATGGATGTCATGATGTATTTTAGTCTCAATGCTGCCCTCCACTGGCAAACAATAACAACTACTAACTGAAATGTCATTTAATGGCAAACATTTATTAAATACGTCTAACTTATGCGTTTTAAAATACTCTCCCAGTCAGACAAAGCAGCATGAAACAATCAATTGGCAATAACCCTCGCGCACCTGCAGATAATAGATAGGTGCGTAGGAGAAAGGACCAGAAAAATGTCAAAAATCAAAACAAAAAAGTCCTGCGCACTATCACTATACATTATTTGCTGCAATGTTTCCGTCTCATGACCTACTTTTTAGTTATATGTACATTCTAAATATCACCCTTTTATATGGAGTTAACTTGTTAACTGAGGTTTGGGAGTGGGGCCACGCTTCAACCAATCATTGGACTTCTCGAAACCTTCTTATATCGGGCTGCCCCTTACAGTACTGTTTGTCTCGTTCTCTCAAACCTTTCCTTCCCCTCCCTCTCTCATCCATTCAACCATCTTTACCATCCCCTGTTCTCTTCCCTTCCAGGTTGTATCGGGGGTTCTAATCACTCGGCCTACATTTAACTGAGATGATGCCCTCACTCTGAGTCTCCCGGCCGCCAACACAGATGCCCAGATCAGCCGGACTACCATCCCTTTCTCCCTTCCTCTTCATCCTCTCCCTATTCATCCCTAACTTCTTCAATAAATAATTCTCTAAAATGCATGGTTGTGGCATGGTCCTTGCTCGTGAAATGATGATTATAAGGATACAATGATGTATGAAGTCACTGATTGTGATTCATAAATGATGGATCTTCGCAGTGATTGGTCATTGGTGCATTTGCTTGCCATCAGACTATCGCAACTTTGATGTCTAATCACGTATTTTTACCAGACAAACTGATTGATGAATGATTGATGGATGATTATAAACCAGCTGTTGCTGTGTTGTCAATTGTAACCAGACAGATTTCCCTTTCCTCATGGCAACAACACTGAGCAGAAGCAGCTTAAATCACAAGTGTGCTGCAAGCAAAATTAAAATAGTTCATCTCCCATCACGCAACAGTTTGAGATTTACATAATATTAGGCATATACATCAAAAAGACCTAACAAGACATTTAAGGAGATTTCTAATTATTCAATCCTCTGTACAATATGTGTACTACGAGCTTTGCAGAAATTTCATCTACAGCAATTTCCAGTTCAACACTATATTCTTCAAATCTGAATGTTGTCAAAGAATAATAGAACACACTAAAAACATGAGTATTGAGAAACAACTTCAGAAACGGCTATAAAATAGAGGTGTCTATGACAGTCGCATAGACTAAACCAAAACATTCAATTCATGTTTTACTGACAAAATATCTTTGTACAACTTATAAATACCAGGGCGAATATCATTGTTGAAATTTTTGCACCATTCTTGTGCTAATTCTTATCTGGCCAGTTTGTTTTCCTGAAACATAAATGTGCATGATTCCTTGAATGATCCATAGTCGAAACCATGATCAACAAGTCAATTCACATGTATTTATACAGTGCTTTGTACAAAAGTTTGTTTCAAAGCAGCTTCACATTAGCAAACAGGAAAATAGCAGTGTTAATGTTGTAAAATGTTAATCGGCAATGCAGTGATTGGCTGGCAACAAATATTTAAATGAATATAACACGCAAGCCTTCATATACTCTTAACGTTTGATATTGAGAGCTCAACTCCTCTCAAGTTATTTTAGAAGGTTATGAATAATTTACAGACCATAAAGCAAAAGAAACACTGCCGAAACAAAAATAATGAGTGTTTTACACATGCATTTCAACACTGTATTGTTGTTAATTCTACAACAACCCGACCTGTACAGCTAAAAGGAAGGCACCTGACATGACCAATTTTTTTAATGCTTATATAAGTAATATGCACTACTGTTCAAAAGTTTTAAATTGTAATAATACTTCACAAAATTTCCCTTTTTATTGTATCTTCGGTCAAATAACTGCAGCTTTGGTAAGCATTGCATCAGTCCCAAACTTTTGAACGGCAGTTATATAGTATATAGGCTTATACAATATAAAAATGTATATAATATATGCAAAAAGAAACGCAAACTTAATGACTGTTTACAGACAGGTTTCCCAAACATTTGAATAGTTCTCAAACATATTTTGAACGTGCCACAGCACCACTTACAACAACCTACAAATAATAGTTATCTGCAACTGGGATTGGAGAAAGTTCCTTAACATCAGACATTTTACACATGATTTTTAAGAGAATCAGATTTCTGAATTCAGATGGACTCACCATTCAGAGTCCACAGGTGTGATGTCAATGCGAGGGGGTGTGATGAAGGGCAGGGTAGTTGGTCTTGCAATGATCTCGTCATCTGGACTGCGTGACCTCTCCGCCTGCCGCCATGATAAAGGAGGCAACTGTAGGTTACCAGAGAAACGGCGCCTCCTCCTACGCAGGTCTACCCCCAGCGTGCAACCAGAAGAGGTGAAAGATTCACTTAGTCTGCAGTCTGGAGGCTCTTTAGTGTCCTGGAGAAAGAGAGAGAAATAAAAAGAGGCTAAAGATGAGAATTACTTTCAGTAGACTAAAGAATTATATGAATTGTATGGCAATAACTACATCAGCAGACATGGGAAAGAATTTCATACCACTAGAGGGCATCAACACCTTTCACTTAACATTCACTTTCTAGCTTTCTTGAATATGCTGTACATAAAATTACATTTAATAGAAGTTTAATACATTTAATGCTCACTTCACATCACATCCTGGGTGAAGTTCTAAATGTGGAAGAATCTAAATAAAACAATAATGAGCTGCAATTAATATTTCACATATTTGGTTTAGGCATGTCAGATAAATCTTCAGTCTAATATATTCAATATTCAAACAGGAGTGCTGTTACAACACTAACAAACAGGCAAAAAAGCAACATGGTTCTGTTGTGTTTTTTGGATGCATTGTTTTAGGTATTTTGAAGTGTCATGAAATTCCATGGTATATGCATTTTAAAGTACTGGTTAGCAAAGTACTGCCACCTACAACCAACATCTAACCATGATACTTCCGTTATATGTTTTGTAAGGAAAAGGAAAAGGAAAAAAACAACAACAACGACAACAAAAACTCACCCACAGATGTGAGATATGAGAAATACTTTGAATTGATTGATATGTGCTGTAGTCGCTGTAATACATTTCCCATTGCCTTCTGTGTGCAGACTACATCTGTGTGTACTGCAAAATCATTTCAAGCAAATGCTTCTTTCAATTTAGTCATCCTCACAAGGTGCACACAAAAACCAAACATACACACAACCTGTAGTCAGATTCACAAACAAAGGAAGATGAAGGAAGGATGTGTGGATCTAAATGCAACACTTACAACTTCATTAAACTATTCAAAATAGCAAAGAAAATGTAACAGCTCGGTGTTAAAGCAAAGACAATACTTGACCTTGAACAATGAGAACTAAGGTGTATAATACACACACAGGGGTTGAACAATGAAACTAAAACACCTTTTAGATCCCAATAATGGTGTGGTGTAGGGCCTCCTTTGGCAGCTACTTCAGCATCAATTTGTCTTGGGGATGACAGATATAAGTCCTTCACAAGTGCCAGAGGGATTTGAGCCATTCCTCTTTCAGAACTGTGGCCAGGTCACAATGTGATGCTGGTGGAGGAAAACGTTTCCTGACTCACCCCTCTAAAATACCCCAAAGTGTCTCAAAAAAATCTGGTGACTGTGCAGGCCATGGGAGATGTTCAACTTCACTTTCATGTCTTACTGTGTGTATTTGTGCATTATCATGCTGATGCACAGCACCCCTTTCAGGGACAATGTTTAAAAACCATTAGGCATACAGAAAGGTTGGATTGTCCTTGGCAGTGAAATCGCGGCATTCAAGCACAGTAGAGAATTCCATGATATTGAAGCCCAAACCATCACTGATCCACCCTGTGCTTCACTCCGGGCATGCAACAGTCCAGGTGTTAAGCCTCTTTAGGTCTTCTCCACACTGTAACTCCCAGTGATGTGGGGGAAAGACAGTTAAGTTTAAGACCCTGAATATTAACTGAATATTGGAGCTCCTGTGGAAACAGGAGAGTCGAGGTGCGCATATAATTCTGCAGTGAGTAGGGCAGCTTGTGTGTGTGGCTTTATGTTTTTTGGATACAATCCCGGTTAGTACCTGGACATCCCTTTCAGACAGCTTCCTCTTGAGTCGACAGTTACTCCAGTTGGATGTGGTTTGCCCTAAAGAGCAAAGATATATGTGGTGGTATGCTGACATTACCCTGGATAGCATAGCTCTTGATGGTCATATACGAGTCAGCGAGACACGCTCCAACAGTTTGTCCTCTTTTGAACTCTCATGTGTCTCCCATTATGTTGCATGGATTGCAATATTTTATGTACAGCTGTGCTATTGCTTTGCTAATTCAACCTTCACACTCTGCTCTTACTGATGGAATGTAAAATCAGTGAAGCTTGGCACATATAGGCTTGAAACCTCCAACACAATATTGGCCAGTGTTTCAGTTTCATTGTCCAAACCCCTGTAGATAATTGAACTGAACTAGGAGCAGGTGTAGAACATAATAAATAACTATGGAAAAAAAAAAAAAACATAAAACACTGACAGCTGCTGTCCGTAACTTTTTTTGTGTTACAAAAATTATATACGGAGAATGTACAAAAATATTTTATCTTTTACTGAGGTTGTCAAAAGCTTATTCTCTTTTTCTTTAACCTCTCACACACAAACACGCACACGCACACACACACACAGCAAACCATCGTTTATGAGCAAAAAGGTCTGTAACATAATTTCACCAGCAAAGAGACACAAAGAGACTAGTAGTTCTATGAGGGAATTTGTGTGATTTGTAGACCTTGAAAAGTTTAATATTTTCAAGTTTTAAAAGTAGTAAATCTCGATAAAATCTTTAGGCACTTAAAAAAAAAAATCTTAATAGAAATGGCTGAGAAATTGCTATTTGCGAAAATATAACCACACAACGGAATACAAAAGTAATTTTAATTCATTGGTAATAAAACGTGCAAGTTCTGAAGAATATTATTATATTCTTATTGTAAAGTTATTGAAACATTTGGAATTATGGTATTTAATTGTCATTATTATTATTCTAAAATATGGTGAGATATTGCAAGAAAAAAGGAATTGTGAATGAGATAAAAAGTTACCTTTTTTATGTTTTATTCTGTTGCGGAAACAAGCTTCCATATACAATATCTAGTATACAAGTTTAATAGAGTTGTGCATGTAAGACAATTCACATTACAATGTTGTATGCTGTGCTGTCCAACAGAGTGGTAGTGAGTGTGATGGGAAGATACGTGGGCAGCTGAAGGTGTTTGATAGCAGACCAACACTGGCTGAAAAGCAAAGTAAACTTGCCAGCAACTGATATCATCAGTATAGCTGAAAAAAGAAGAAGAGTATTTCTGCATCATCTGTCAGGGACCACGAGAGAAACTCTCAGGAGTGATCAGAGCTCCATGTTATGAAGAGGAACACTGTGGAAAGCATCTGCTAAAAAAGCTAATCTAAACAGTCAGAGCTGCAGAGCTCTAAGACAAGGAAGAACTCCTACACACTCTCTCTTTACTAGAACCAATTCAAGGGGAAGGTTTCATCTGAAAACAGAGGCCAAATGATGCCCTAACCTAATAGAAAATGCATTACCACAGATCTCAGATCTCCATACATGGTCAAATTGTAGAAATATCGGTATAAGTCTTACACTCCACAACCCCACAGATCTTTTTTGCAAGACTGTAAACACAACTCCTAATGTAGTTCCTTCAGAAGGGAATTTCATGTGCTTCGCTCTGCTGCTTTTGTCCTTAAATGCAGTATTCACTTTGAATGTTGGGAACAATTTGCTATCCATCACATCACATCCTGGGTGAATGAATCATGCTGAGAGTCTTAGAGTTCATTTCAATATTTCAAAACCTTCTGACAGGGACACTGCAGAAAAGTTCAACTTTCCGCATAGACATAGTATAGGGATATTTATTCAAAGTTTGTTCAGTTCTCCAATCCTTGAACATCTCCTGGCTAGAGGTGAGTACAGAAGTAGTTTGTATTGCCCGTGTAACTGTATGCAATGACATGATTTTATTTACTTCTTGACCGCCATGCCATAATTACCAATGTGAAATGTAATCTGTGATGTTCTACTCTGAGCTTTTCATGTCCTAAGGCTCAGGGATTCTGAGTTTACAAGATGCAATTACGTGTTCTAGGAGGATGTGAATGATTAGACGACAAGTCGGACTATAATAATTACAGTAATTCTGTGAACACACCTTTAGTATCATTAAGATACTATTATAGTTTTGTTACTATTTTAAATTAGTTTTTGTCTGTATAGTTTTAGTTAATGATAATAACCCTGCCTATCACCCACATCAGTGATTAGATCGCATACATAGTAAATGGAGTTTTAATTGATCACCCAACCTTTTTTCTCATTCGAGAAACCATTTCACTCAGATATATGTCAAAGTAGAGAAGAAAAGACTATCACAACTTCCATTTCATGCTGACTTTAACTCGTTATTCACTGAAAAACTTGACATCCAGTCTATCTCTCCTTGAGAGGGTTCATGAGCAAAGTAGCGCTGTTTGTTTTGTGAATAAATCATTCTTTTGAGTCAGATCTGTTCTGTGAATCAGTTGACCCAAATCAAAACATCAACCTGATTCATTGTAATTTATTAATAAATCTGAATGATTTAAGTTTGTCCACTTGTAGTGGTGTAATCAGCTCTCTGGAAGGTAAGATTTTCCGTTAACAATTATTTCAATTTTGGCATGTTTCTCACAAAGATATTGGGCCCTATATTAACGGTCTAAGCGCATGGTCTAAAGTGCACAGCGCATGTGCACTTAGGGCTTGTCCGAATCCATTTTTGCTAAGTTTAATGATGGGAAAAAAGGGTTGTACCTATTCTCTTAATGAGTCATGGGTGTGTTTTGGGTGTAACATGCTATAAACCAAACATGCTATAAACCAAACAGAGTCTCATCTCCCATTCCCTTTTAAAGCCAGTTGTGCTCGCACCATGGAGGATTCGCTATTTACATGGTGGAATTTGCGAGCGGTAAGATATTTAAAAATGTTTGTGTGCTGATGCGCATCCCTGTGTGCATAATAAGTGAAGTGTACGTACGTTGTGGACGCACCTATAGGTGCATATTACTAATGCACTCTTTAAATAACTAAAAAACATTGACTTTAGACCAGGTTTCAGTTGGTCAATGGCACAGTCTATTTCATTTGCCTCAAAATAGCAAGGCGCCAATGTGCCTGGACACACCTAGTTTTCAGAGCAGCACGGCCATGGGCGCACAAATGGGCGCAAATGCTTTTGCTATTTAGACAATGTGGCAGAGGACATGAAAATGATAACTACGGCTGAAACTAGAGTCGGGCCTTGCGCCAGGTGTATGATAGGGCCCATTGTATTGCTTCAGAAGACATGGATTATACTGTAGCTCAAAGGTAACTTCTATGATATATTTAGCATGCTTTTGTGTGTGTGTGTGTGTGTGTGTGTGTGTGTGTGTGTGTGTGTGTGTGTGTGTGTGTGTGTGTGTGTGTGTGTGTGTGTGTGTGTGTGTGTGTGTGTGTGTGTGTGTGTGTGTGTGTGTGTGTGTGTGTGTGTGTGTGTAGCCAATTTTTAAGCCATAAAATCTTATTTCCTTTTAAAAATCTTTTTTTTTTGTTCCCATGCAAGTACTTGCGTCAAAACAGCAACTAATTTTAACTTTTGAGTGAGCTATTACTGTATCCTTTGGACATAGTGTTCATATTCCCCTCTTATCAAGGCCAAATATGAAGATATATTGCAGTATTAAGACGTCCTCTATGAGCTCATGAAGTCAGACAAAGGACAATATAATCTGCATTTGACTGATCCAAACATTAGCTCACGGTAAACAAATCATTTTGTGATTGGACAGCGTCCTAAGTTGATGATATCCGGCCGATCCCAGCCCTGTCTGTGACTCAGAATTACAGCATTTTGTCCTCGAATGAACTCTGTGGGAGAGCACAGGAGCACGACGGAGCAATCAGCCAGACCAGGAATGACCAAGGTGACCTCCTGAGATTCCCTGTCTTTGGAATACTCTGCGGTCAGTGTCTGCAGTCACCCGAGACCACATTCTTTTTTAATTCATTAGACCAATGCAGCAATAAAACAGGCCTGTGTTCTACAGACAACCTTTTCTCCTTCAAACTAAAATTACCCAAAACACAGGCACTCATACAAACTTTTGACCATATGGTGCTTCTGACTTAATTTGAAGGAAAAAACTTTCATCACACACAGAACATTTATGGACCAAATAAAACGACAGGACTGTCAGAATATCAAAATTTCAGTAGTCCTGATGGTTCTCAATTCCAGTCCTGGCGATCCACCGCTTTGCACATTTTGTAGGTCTCTCTTATCTGACACACTCGATTCAGTTTATGGAGCTCTCTCCTAACGAGCTGATGGTCTGAATCAGGTGTTAGATAAAGAAGACATACAAAATTAACCACTGCAGTAGTCAATACCAATAACAGCGTAAAAACTAATGTTAATGAACACTCAATATTTCAAAGGTTAAAATAATAAAAGCAGCAAATTTCCATTAAGTGAATATTAAGCTATTTTAATTTTAAAAAACGTATTAAGTAATATTAGTATTAATAATATGTATATGATTAATATCAATTATTATACATTTTCTGTATTGATTTTTTTACAGGTGTTTTACCCGTATTTTGAATTACACCCTGCATCGTGTTGTGTATTAGGGTTAAAGGAAATGTACGGAAATGTAATGTTAACGTTAATGATAATGTTAACATATTTTTTTTCTTATAGTGTAAAGAAAGAAACTTTCTGCATTGACAGGAAATCAGAGTCTGTAGACTGAATTGTAAACAATGAATTTAAAAGAATTTTGATTGTATTCAAATAGTCATTAATTCATTTCTAACACCTAAAAAAAAGTGACAAAAACTCTGCATTGCCATGTCCATAGCTTTCAAGGGCTTAAACAAGACAAGAGCCCTCTCAGCTAGCTAATCCAAGACTTGGCTTAATCCACACTAAATTCACCAAGCCAAATTATTAAAGCAAAAACAGAGAAAAAACTCAAACATTGGACATTGGACAGAAACAACATCACAAAAATGTACATTGGAATGCCATCTATCCCTAAGCCAAGAGTGCCAATTGGCAGAATATTTAAGGACAGTGACTATGAAAAATACCCAAAGATACACGCAGAAAGGGACAGATGAGAGAAAAGAAGTAGACAGAAAGATGGCAGGCTGTGCCCCCACTGCACACAAATGAAGTGGAAACAGAGGTGGCCCTTCTTGACCTCATGTTTGAACTACACACAGACCCGGAATCTTTTCAATTCCACAGCCCACTACAAAGACTTCCATCTGAAAGCATACAAGGACAAACTCTGATGCCTGCAAGGTGAAACTCTAGCCAGATAAAAACTGTCTGCAAGCTATACAGCATGATCCCCTGACATGACAAAAAGGGCAACCAGCAAGGATCACCCAAAATAAATCATATTTATGAGTTTGCAGTCTGCAATTAAATATGACGAGACAAAAAAAGAGAGTGCACTGCACAACAATGGCAAAAAACATGACTTTCTATTGTTGTATTCTATCTTGCAGGCTCCTTGGAGAGAAACATACACGTGACAGTGTAGTTCGATAGACAAGCAACTGACTGAGCACTGAGCAGGTTTTTTTTTATGACTCATGAACTCACAAGCTTGATTCTGTCTGGCGAATCCTTGAAAAAACTAAATCGTAAAAAGAGTGGTTCCTTAATCAACATCTGTTTGACTTAAATTGCAAGCTATTTTGTCTTGTTTTATTTTACTAACAAAAAGCCAAAGCAAAATAAACTGTTGTGCATCTTCGAGCAACACACAATGTGGTTACATCAGTGTTTTCGAAGGAATAGATTGAATGATAGTGGGCCCTATCATACACCCGGCTCAGCCAGGCGCAGTTATCATCCAGCGCCACATTGTTTAAATAGCAAATGCACTCGCGCCCATCTGTTGCTGGTCAGGTCTAAAAATGAGGTGTGTCCAGGCGCATTGTTAGTGCGTTGCTATTTTGAGGCAACTGAAATACTGCGCCATTGACCAACTGAAACCTAGTCTAAAGTCAATAGTGCAGTATTTTTGGTTATTTAAGAGCGTGTTAGTAATGTGTGCCCATATGCAGGTGCACAACGCGCATACTCTCTGCTTATTACACACACAGGGCACACAAACATTTTTAAATATTAAAAATAAAAGGATTCCACTCTGGAGAAGCGTTCAGTCTTTCAGCTCGCAAATTCCGCCATGTAAATAGCGAATCCACCATGGTGCAAACGCACCTGGCTTTTAAAGGTGAGATGGTGGTCCAGTGGGTTAAACCATGGAACTGATATGCAGAAGGTTGCTGGTTCGATCCCAGAGGTCACCACCAGTGTCCTTGAGCAAGGCACTTTACTCCATGTTGCTCCAGGGGGATTGTCCCTGTAATAAGGGCACTGCAAGTCGCTTTGGATAAAAGCGTCTGCCAAATGCATAAATGTAAATGTAAAGGGAATGGGAGATGAGACTCTAATTGGTTTATTGCACGTTATGCGCAATACACCAAAATTAAGACCCTGCATGATATCGATTTAATATCGGTACTTTGGTATTAGATTGTGGTACTGTACCGAAGCCAAAATTGTGGAATCGAGCCATCCCTATACTACGCCATCCGCTTCAGACCATGTGCTCAGACCGTTAAAATAGGGCCCAGAGTCTCATATAGTTTCAAAACACTTCGAAACAGTGAATAATTTTGGGCCCCAATTGGTTCAGTTGATTAGAAGTTTCCCATGACTACACTGAACTACACTGAATTGTATCACTACTTTTCAGTATTGTATGATGTGTGTATTTCTAAACATTTCGCCTCGCCTGCCATTTTGGATTTCTTTTTTTCACTGAACCCATCATGGGATTGTATTCTCTGTAAATGACGCATGCCATGCTGCCATAGAATTTGGAAAAACTAGATATTTTATGTGGCATGCAGCATAAAAAGCTAACATTTTAAGTCAGCCATTGCATCTATGATGCCTGAAAATTCAGCCTATGTAAGCAGCTCACTACTTCTTGGAAGCATATTTACACACTCAAATAATCCAGAACCTCTGTAATATAAATTCTGGTAGTGCTCTATGTTAAATGTCAATCTGTATGGGCCTTGTGGTCACACAATCAATCTATTGTGATTCATGTCTTCATCATATCAGGCATTGGCAACAGCCTCTATCAATTTTTAAACAGCTCTGGGAGCTCAATGTAATGGGTCCAAGGCCGCAGACCATACTGGTGTACATTCAAAGACCAATCTCATCAAATAAAATAAACTGAAGAACATTCAGGTGTTGAATGTGGAATTAAATGAGAGTGCTGATAAAGAATCAGATTTACACTTCCTACGTAAAAAAATGTTTTATGTCCACTAGGATAGAGTGTGCAGAACTAAACAGGCGCTTTCAATGTATTCTCTAAGGGAGCGGCAGACTCAAACAGGAATCGTCAGATTGAGAACAGAGCAGAGAAAGCAAAACTGTCAAAAAGTTGAAAAACGTTCAACTTTATGCAAATGAGAAGCTAAAAACAAACAGTTGTATAGTTATAGGTTATTAGTAGTATTAGTAGTAATTCTAATTAATGCATTAATTTAAAAACAATGACCAGGTACTCCTGAACTTTCATTCAGAGCTGTTTTTGACAGTACACATTTGTCTGCGTGTGACAGTTTGTGAGGACATTTACCATACATTTGAGTGTTTACATACTGTTTTCAACTTTGGATTCACATTTGAGTGTGCAGTATCCCTGCTTTTCTAACTTCATAATTGTTTTCTATTTGAAATATATGGAATGACAAACTAGACTTCATCTAGCCATAGTTTATGCTGTTGGTATATGGGTCAATGACAAATAAGAAAAATAATAATTGTTTTAAGCAAAAGAGTTTTAAAATGCATTTTTATATCCAAAAAATGTATGGTGTTGATTCATATTGGTTTTACAGCTTTTAAGACATTAATTCATTATTAAACAAGATTTCTGATTTTACCACCAGAAAATGTCAGGTGGTGCGACCATATATTCATTTAAAATAATATACATATACAAAATACATATGAATCATTGTAAAATGCATATCACATGGTAAATTCCCTTTCCCTATTCTATGTATTGATCTTTTAGTTGCCCATTATTTGTATACATTATATAATGGTTTACAATTATATTTCTTACATCATTTTGCAATTGCAGTGGGAATTGATACTTTTAAATGTAAATTTGCTGGTCACACCACCTGACATTTTAGGTATTTGAAACATCACAACTCTAGAGGAGTTCTAACATCACAAAACTAAAAGAGTATCTTATAAAGGAAATATTTGATATGTGACATGTATTTATAATCTTCTTTTTTTTTTTGGTGGAAAATAATGAATTCGGACACAAAAAATACATGTCATGTCATTGACCCATATGCTGTTTGTACATGTGAGAATAAAAGTAAGAGAAGAAGAATGTCATAATTTCTTTGAAATGGCTCCAGCAAACACAAATGTCCTACTAAAAACTTTAAACTTCATGTGTCAAAAACATAGACCTCTGTATTACCGTCTTAGACAATCCTCAAACACTGCTTCCTAATGTCATCATGCACTGATATTCATCAGCTATTAAGTACAGCTGTAACAAAACAGTAAATCGCGGCCCACACAACCAAACCCGCAAGTTTCCAAGGCCCACTGCAAGAATTTTAACGGACCTGACTATTTGTGCCATGTTGGTTAGCAAGGACTTAGAAATGAAGGTTGACACAGTGGCTACATTGCTCAACACTGCAAAGGTATGTTGTAAATAGAAACATTTGACAATCTCCAGAGCATTAACACAAATACGCACTTAAGCGTTTGCCAAATCTGTTTTGCAAATATCCTATTATTACTGCTTCAAATGAGCTTTCATTTTAGGGTGCTAAGCACACTCTAGCACCCCTATTGAACCTGGCCTGACCGAGCCTCAAGAGCATTTACTAAGCACTGTATGGCAGGCTGAAGAGAATAAAGTTGCAAACGGAGATGAGTCTTGACATTAAGCTTATTCCGGTAAAATAATGTGTAAAGCTAAAAAAAATTAAGTACAGCTAAAATAAGCTAAATAATGTATAGCTATATTTCAGCAACACAAAACAGTAGCTGCTTGTTCTTCACTCCCACATGTGAAGACCAGTAGTCACTACCGTATTTTCTCTGTTTAGCTTTATTTTTAGTCTTTTTGATGTTTTGCTAAAGAGTTATCCTTACTTGGAGATGAAGAAACATCTGCATTGCTGCATTTATCCGTGTTTAAATCAGTTGTAGCCGACAGTAACTGCAACAAAAGTAGATAAATTGGTGGTTTATTCAAAACAACCAATCAGCGAGCTTAAATAGTGAATACATACTAATAGTTAATTTTTTTATTTCACTATATATATTGAATTATATAATAAATTACACTTTTTTACATATATTAATACAACTATTATTTTTATTAATAGTAAATTCAAAATTGAGCTCAGGTGCATCCTGTTTCCACTGATCGTCCTGATATGTTTCTATAACTTGATTGGAGTCCACCTGTGGTAAATACAGTTGATTGGACATGATTTGGAAAGGCACACACCTGTCTATATAAGGTCCCACAGTTAACAGTGGATGTCAGAGTACAAACCAAGCCATGAAGTCCAAGGAATTGGCTGTAGACCTCAGAGACAGGATTGTATCAAGGCACAGATCTGGGGAAGGGTACAGAAAAATTTCTGTAGCATTGAATGTCCCAATGAGCACCGTGGCCTCCATCATCCGTAAATGGAAGAAGTTGGGAACCACCAGGACTCTTCCTAGAGCTGGCCTCCTGGCCAAACTCAGCGATCGGGGGAGAAGGGCCTTAGTCAGGGAGGTGACCAAGAACTTGATGATCACTTTGACAGAGCTCCAGTGTTACTCTGTGGAGAAAGGAGAACCTTCCAGAAGAACAACCATCTCTGCAGCACTCCACCAATCAGGCCTGTATGGTAGAGTGGCCAGAAGGAAGCCACTCCTCAGTAAAAGGCCGCCTGGAGTTTGCTAAAAGGCACCTGAAGGATTCTCAGACCACGAGAATAACCAAATTCTCTGGTCTGATGAAACAAAGATTTAACTCTTTGGCCTGAATGCCAAGCGTCATGTCTTTAGGAAACCAGGCACAGCTCATCACCTGGCCAATACCATCCCTACAGTGAAGCGTGGTGGTGGCAGCATCATGTTGTGGGGAATTATTTCAGCGGCAGGAACTGGGAGTCTAGTCAGGATCGAGGAAAAGATGAATCCAGCAATGTAAAGAGACAGCCTTGATGAAAACCCGATCCAGAGCGCCCTTGACATCGGACTGGGGCGAAGGTTCCTCTTCCAACAGGACAATGACCCTAAGCACACTAGGGGTGCACCAATCCGATATTAGGATCGGATATCGGCCGCGATACTGACAAGATAGCTGGATCGGGGATCGGAAAAATGAACAGATCCACAAGCCGATCCGTGTTTTTTTTCCGTTACAGCAGAACCTACGTCATTCGTCAGCTTCACGTGTGTCGCATGCTAGAAGCAACATGGAGCGAGCCAGAGAGTCGGTTGTGTGGAGGAGATATTTCACGCTTGCCACGCCAACTAGTAAAGTAAAGTAACTTAAATGTTTCGAGGGGAGGTGGTATTACTGCAAAGTCAGGGTTTTTCCTGCATTGAACATTTTTTGACGGCCGCCAAAGCCTAATTTGATGTGTTATTGTGATTTACGAGTGATGTAGAACAGATGCTGCGCTTGTGACTGAGTGACAGAGAGCTCCTCCCCTGCGCGCGCTCTCTGGATCTTCAAAATAATCAGTGTTAGCTGTTAGCTATCTCATATTTCACATATTAATCCAATTCCAAATCAAAAGGTCGGAAGACCGAAACCATGTTGCACGTGACACATTCGGACAATTTTGTCCTTGAATTACCGCTGGGTGTGAATTGTGCTCAAAAAATGTTGACTCTTCTCTGACCAGCTGACATAAAGCATACTTTCAATAAACGGGAGACAAATTATATTCAGTTATGAAGTGTTTTCTGTGTGTTGACATCTTTCGCGATGTTCTAACAGACAGGATTCGCACACAACGCGTCTGCTAATGTCCGATTCGTGACCTAATGACTCCTTTGAACCGAATCATTTAAACGACTGGTTAGAACAGCTGATCTGTCCAACACTGAACTCATGAATCAGTTTATTAATTTACTCAGAACGCATCTGAAATGAGAACACAAGTGTGCTTACCCAATTAAGCAAGAGTGGGTAGTAAGAATTATTTTTTAATTATCAACAGTATTTCAGCTTATTTCTGTTGACAATGTGTAGTAAAATAAATAGGCCTAGCCTACAATCATTTAGACTGGAGTGAGGTGAAACCAGAACAAAGTTGTTATTAGCTAGCTGATCATTTTTATTAAATTGCATATGGCAGAAAATAAAGACTATTTGTTAATTTGTAATGCTACTTTTTAAAATTGATATGATTATATACCAAAACAATTATCTGTAGTGTAAAAAATGTTTGGTAACTGTCAGATTACTATTGTATGTTTGACCAATACACTGTTTTTTGTTTCCACTGCTACATTTTATTTATTTAAAGAAGTTTGATTACATGCTATTTTAGATTTGAATGCACAATTGTTTTTTAAATAAATAAGAATTCAACACTTTACATACATCTGTTATTTTGTCTTAGTTATGTTTAGTTAGTAAAGTCTGGTGCCTTTAGTCTCTTCAAGGAAGGTATAAGGTGGAAGACATACAGTTTATTATTAATTCAACAATAGTATCAGATCGGTATCGGGTATCGACAGATACACAAAGCCCAGGCATCGGTATCGATATCGGGACTGAAAAAGTCGGATCGGTGCACCCCTAAAGCACACAGCCAAGATAACAAAGGAGTGGCTATGAGACAACTCTGTGAATGTCCTTGAGTGGCCCAGCCAGAGCCCAGACTTGAACCCGATTGAACATCTCTGGAGAGATCTAAAAATGGCTGTGCACTGACACTCCTCATCCAACCTGATGGAGCTTGAGAAGTCATGCAAAGAAGAATGGGAGCTGCCCAAAAATAGGTGTGCCAAGCTTGTAGCATCATACTCAAAATGACTTGAGGCTGTAATTGGTGAGAAAGGTGCTTCAATGAAGTATCAAGCAAAGGCTGTGAATTCGAGTTGTTCCGATTCCAATACTAGTATCAGAAATATCACCGATACCACAAAAAATTCTGGCATCGGTATCGGCAAGAACTTGAACCCATGTACCGATCCGATACCATTTTCTTAAACAAGACCTAGTTATGACCGCGAGCTTTGCCTAACCACTGCGCGGTTCTTCTTCGGTGCTCAGAATGCATTGCAAACACAGGAAGTTGTGCTGTGTTGCCACAAGGAACCACTGTTTAGAGCAGTGAAGAAGAAATGAAAATGCATTAGCAGTAGGCTATGTCCGCTGTTTACTGGCTGTTTAGCAGTATTTCGTCTCTGTGTGAATGCCGGGTGCCTGCGCGTGACACTCGCTCGCTGTCTTTGTAATCTCTGCCGTGTGTCACTATCAAGCAGCAACCTCCCCCAGTTTATCTACGTCCATATTCACAGTCTGTCTATGGTCACTATATGAGGACATGAACGCATAAACTGTCACTTCATGAGAATTTACCGTTTTATTTGGGAAAACTGTCATATAAGGAACACACACACTGAAAAATCTTCACGGCAACCCGTCAAAATAAACGTTCGGTTTAAAACATTTTAAATGAACAGAATATTAGGCTACTGCTGTACAGTATATTTAGCTATGTCTCTATGTAGTAATATTAATAATATGTCTCTACTAATAATAATAATGCCTAGATGGTTGCTTATTTTTCACTTTTTTTGTTGTAAAGAGATTATTTTCTGATTAATATATATATATATATATATATATATATATATATATATATATATATATATATATATATATATATATATATATATATATATATATATATATATAATATTCCTACATTTATGTGTTGCACTGTTTTTTATACAGTTATATTGTACAACTAAAATACCTTTTTCAGTTTGCAGTGTTAGATTTGTGGCTGCATTTGAAGTTCTTTTTCGCTTAAGAAAAATAAATAATATTACTGTCAAATGCATGTCAGATAATAAAAATTCTGTAATAAATACAGTAGTTCACTGTATGTATTTGTTCATGTTTTATTAAGGGATAAGTCTGAAGCACACCATAAAATAATTCTAGCAATTCATACAGGGCTAGTAGTGTATACAGCTGTATATACAGATACACACCCAGGTATCAGATCAGTACTCGGTATCGGCCGATACCCTGAGCCCAGGTATATATATATAAATTTGCAAAGATTTCAAACAAACTTCTTTGACAGGTTATTGTTTTTGACAGGTTAATCCGTTTTGGAATAAGGCTGTAACATAACAAAATGTGGAAAAAGTGAAGCGCTGTGAATACTTTCGGGATGCACTGTAGTTATTATAACTGGGTAATAACTAGGTACAAACCTTGAACCTTCCCCTAAACTTAACCCATGTAAGTTACCTTATATTAACTAGTACTTTCTTAGGTAAGTACACTGTAAGTGCACATACTGTAAAATAAAGTGCAACCAAAAATGTTAGTGGTTTCAGCGCAGCCAGCAGACACACCCCCAGTGTATAAGAGCAGAGAAAATTTGGCTGGGGGTGGTTAATAACACATTTTTCTGTGGTGTGACAAACTCAGAACACATATTTAATATTGCCTTTACAGGGACTTTAAAATGATTCTAAAATGTTTACATTTGTTTAATCTTGAGTCATTTGTTACATCTTCTGTAATAAGGATAGTGTTTTTCAAAGCAACAGACCACAAAGCTGCTGAAATAATACACATACATGAAGTTAGGAAGTATTAAAAAAAACAGTGGAAACCAGAGATGGTAAGGAAACAGAGTGAAAAAACAGTGTTGAACAAGTGAGAAGATGCGTATGAAAGATAGTTGAAAAAAAAGCGGTATATATTCACCATTTATCTTTACAGACACACATCGTCCTACAGTCTGGTTGTCAAGGAACACTTTGTACGGTTTGATCACTGGCTCAGCTCTTATCTGGGGACAATTTCCCTGCACCTCTCCATCTCCTCTATGTTCCTTTTAACTTACCCCATTCCTTCTCATGTCATTTTCTTCCTTATCTCAGGGATGTAGATTCACTTTTTGATGTCCATGTCTTCACATTTGCTCTTACCACCATTATACGCATCTCTAGCCATTTTAAGTAATAATTATATTTTAAAAGATGGTGGAGTTCATGAATCAATCTGTATTTTTGAACTAATCAGTTGACTGAATGATTCAATGACTCACTCATAAAGAAGACAGGGGCTGTTTCTCAATATGCATTCTTGTCTGTACTTGTGTTCTCATGGACTTGTGAATCGTCATCAGTCACTGCCCAAGTACTTTTCCAATTCAAAGTTCACATCTAGCCGAGTACAGTTCAAATCCCTAATGTTTCCTTGACCCGCCCCTTTTATCGAGGATGCATTGAGAGGAGACTTGTGTGGACTTCAGACAGACCGTTATCCCAAAATGCATCTCGCACCAACCAACAAGCGTCAGTAGTGGATGAGAAAACCCACGTAATTTAATAATACTACTGTTATTGTGTCACAAAATGTAGTTTTAAGACTTTTCAGGCGAGAATGTAGTTGTTTAAAGCTAAAATCTGTGTATCTATCTATTTATAGAGAGAGTGCCTATTTCTGGCGATTTCGGGAATGGTAAGATCCAGTAGATCAGTGGGTGCCCGTATGATATTACTGCCATAAAATGTGTCGTAATAAATTGGGTATGTTCTTCAAATATTAATGAATTCTAAATTTGGATAATAACATGTTTATGAATAAAACTGATTGCGTTTTTGGTGTATTTTATGCTTCTATTGTCAGTCACAGCATAGGACTATACTGATAAAACTCCTTTTGTGGCCCAAATGCAAAATAAATATTACATGATAAACACTGGTTAAACGATTACAGAAATGCTATTTATTTTAATGTTTTAAAGTGTGGTCTTGCTTAAATTGTCTTGCATATGTACTCCTTCGAAATGAGTTTTCAGCAAAAGTCACACAGAACAGAGAGAAATGTTATTTCATATTAATTAGATGAGTAAACTGCGTTTAATAAATGTGACTGAAAACAATGTCATTGACATGACAAATGCATACAATAGAATCAAAATATTAATGCCAGGATTTTAATATTCATAAAGATTTGTAAAGATTTGTACATCTGTAAAGTTGTTCATAAATAATTTGTGACCCTGTACCACAAAACCAGTCATAAAGGTACATTTTTTGAAATTGAGATTTATACATCAGAATAAAGGTTTCTTAGGATAGGACAATATTTGGCTGAGATACAACTATTTGAATATTTGAAAATCTGGAATTTGAGGGTGCACACAAATATACCCATGCGAATTTCTGACTAGTTTTGTTGTCCAGGGTCAGATTTGCATTTTAGTGCTGTCAATACGTCAATATTGTACGCTTCATTGTCTATGGAAACTGTGAGGTAGAAAAAAAGTGCACTTCAAATACTCGAGTGATGCGGAAGGGAAGCCATCGCAATCTGAAGCTGGATGACAAAATAATGTTATGAAATTCATACACCACACGGTAGAGTACATAGTGCATGGTGAAATTGTGTGGGCAAAAAAAAGTTGTCTAGGTTGTCAGTTTTAATTATGTATCAATGTCCAGTCACTTTCAACAAGGCAAATTTGCGTAACCAACTTGAACCTGTTGCAAAATCTGTGTGGGGAATTTTTCAGAATGTGAGGATTCCTATTGAAATGACAAACGACAGTAAATATGACCTTAAAGCTGTAGTCTACGATGTTGAAAATCAGTCGAGAAAGCCTGAATTTTTAAAAAACTCATCCCAGCCCTCCACACGCACACCCCTCCCCTCTGTGCTACCTGATCCCTCCCACCGGGAAACGACCTGAACAACGTCACTCAGTCAAGCAGGCGTAAACATCGGAACAGAGATGTTGATAGCTCAAAGGCACACGTTTGAATTCACGCCCACGCAAGATTAGCAACACATGCAATGTTCTATCGGCTCGAACAGAAAACCGCTAACGTTAGGCCTATTGAAATAGTCAAGAACGTCAAGAAATATAATTACTTTGACCCGTGATAGGCAATGCTAAACGGCTAACATTCCAATGCCGACCGGCAGCATGATCATGTTGTCAGACTGATAAAAAGCTATTTATGTAATACACCACACCATAAAAGTATAAATAAATGTTTACCTGCTCAACAAAAAATCAGCGTCGGTTTTTAGTCCAAAGGTTTCTCTGAAGCTTCCTCCAACGGGCAACGGTGGACCCTATATTGATTCGGCTTTGAGTCCGGCGTTCTACACTTTTTTTTTTTTTTTTTTTATCTCTGCTCTTTCCTCAATTGACTTTCTCTTTATTCCAACCTTGACTGTTGGGGCGAGCAGGGGCCGCTTGCTCTGTCTGTTTGTTGGTTTTTCTCCATTGCTGAGTTGATGCTGCCTACTTGCCCGCAAAATTTCATGTCGCAGGAGGGGGCGGGATGGGGTGCGGTCGGGGGGAAACGCGAGTGGAGCAGGGGATTGGATGAGAGCAGTTAACCAATGTAAACTGTCCGGCCGGACAGCTTACATTGGTCAATTTCTCTGCGGGTGTACACCCAATAGAGTGAATGGATTTTTTTCATTCTTTTTTCTCTTCATATTGTTAGGATTGTACTGTAGAACCATAACCAGCATCTAAACGAGGTTATTAATAATGAACAATCTTTGAAATCGTAGACCATAGCTTTAAGTATATAATATATAGTATGAGATTCGGGATACAACTATTAACTCCACTTATAAAGACTGTTGCCACCTAGTGATATAACAATGTAACCTGCATAAAAGGTCACTGAAAAATCCCCATCAAGAGCACAGACAGAAAGTTTTCTGGAACCAAGAGCACAAACAGAAATTTTTCTGGAACAAACAAAGACAAGCAGTGTGATACAAGTCCCAGTGGACTAAATATCATCACTGTTTGAGCACGGCTCTGCAAATCAAATTCGAGGACAGGAACTAAGTGTGGAAAAAATTATACAAAAATATTCATTATACAAAACCAATTAAATCATTCCAAAACACCTGTCCGCTCAATGCTGCACACTACCAATTAGAATCACATATTCCAAAGAGCTGTTTAATGACACAAATTAGTCAACCAACTAGTCGTTTTTGAAAATATGTGATTCTGTATTCTCAGTAGGCTACTCACCTCGTTCGGTGACACAGTTAGAACGCTCCGGCTCTTCCTCATCTTCTGTGAAGTTTTCCTCTCCCTGTCTTGCAAAGGCCTGCTCCGCTGACACTCCTGCACAAAACAACACAAACCCACACAATCAACTCTAGCAGCAAAGACAAAAAGAATAGAGGAAAGAAAAGACATTTGACCTGGCTTGCTCGTGAAAGAGATGCCTGAGGGTAAAGTTAAGATGGAGAGTCTTTCTCTGTTCTTCTGTGAGAGGAATAGAGAGAGAAGCAGAGTTCGTCTGCAGTCTGACAGTGACAAGCATCTCTTAAACCCTTGCAGTAACCTCTTTATCAGCTTTTGCGCTCAATATTCTTTTCAGCCTGTCTAAATACACGATTTCAAAAAGAGACCCCTGTACAGAGACTATTTTTACATCTCTTGTGCATGGCTGCTGGGTCAATTATAATACCGAAAATTAAAATAAAAGTGTGTTGTAGAAATGTTACGTTAGTGTTATCACTTGCAACCACTTTCAAATGAGGCTGTCCTCTTTTAATTTGACAGTAAAAAAGATCTTGCCTTAATTTTGATTGCCTGTTTGATTTATGCTATGCTGTTTCTTTCAACAACAAAAAAAGGTAGATATAAATGATTTGCAATATCCTCATTCATTCAATCCTACATATATTAGTTAATTCCATCGCACATTCATTAACTTTATGAGTACATCTTACTGAATCATGCTGTTCACATAAATGTCCAGTTCATTCTTATGGAATGTTCTGTAAGTGTAACGTACTGGTTGTTGTAGTAATCGTAAGACGCAGGAGAATCCAAACAGACACGTCTTTATTAATCCACAAAGATACACAGATCTCAGGTGAAAACTTAACACACAGTCACATTAAACAAAAACGATACCAAACAAAGAACTGAGGAAACTAATGGCTTAAATACACAGGGACACATAATGATTGACAGGTGAACATAATCAGTAACCAAGGGAACTAACTAGGGACTAATCAGGACTAAACTGAACCACCAGAAACAAACATATGGGAACAAAAAGACACCTAAACATGATCCTTAAATTAGCCACAGTAGTCATGGAAGGCAGAGCTTAGCGAAGAGTCATTTAGAGGATCCTACTTTTCTATGGACATGTACTGATTGAGGATTATCAGTAGTTAATATACTACACCAAATGTCAAAATTTGATTGATTGACAGGTGGGCGGGGCTTCCGGTATAGGGGGGCGGGACTTCCGGTGTAGGCGGGACTTCCGGTGTAGGCGGGACATCCGGTGTAGGCGGGAATTCCTGTATAGGCGGGACATCCGGTGTAGGCGGGACTTCCTGTATAGGCGGGACTTCCTGTATAGGCGGGACTTCCTGTATAGGCGGGACTTCCTGTAAAGGCGGGACTTCCTGTATAGGCGGGACTTCCTGTAAAGGCGGGACTTCCTGTTTAATAAATCATGTGATTGACATTAGGTTTTGATGTTTTTGACAGTTGGTTTTTGACCTATTGTCATAATAAATCATATGATTGACATTAGGTTTTGATGTTTTTTGACAGTTGGTTTTTGACCTATTGTCATAATAAATCATATGATTGACAGTTGGTTTTGATGTCTTTGATGACTTTGACAGTTGGTTTTGATGTCTTTGATGACTTTGACAGTTGGTTTTGATGTCTTTGATGACTTTGACAGTTGGTTTTGATGTCTTTGATGACTTTGACAGTTGGTTTTGATGTCTTTGATGACTTTGACAGTTGGTTTTGATGGTTTATGACATTAGGTTTTTTTGTTTTGATGAATTTGACAGTTGGTTTTTTTGTTTTGAATGCGGTATAATAAATCATGTTATTGACAGAAGGTTTTATCTTTTGAAGTCGCTGTTATCAGAAAATTCCCCTCCCACCCTGCCACATCCCAGAGCAGCGTATATATATATAAATGGGGCCAGTGTGTTCTACAGCTATCAGCAAAAAGAGAAACATGAGCTACATGAGCATGGACGGATTATCAGCTCCTGAAACCCCAGATGCGGGGTTGCGCAGCAGGACGTTCGACAGTCTGATGACCAGTCTACCTATGGCGCCGAGAAAACCTTATGGGCACGTCCGTTTGACAAGCTTTCTCCATGAACTTTCGGAATGGACTAAAGGAGAATTTATGATGAACAGCAAGCGTGTAATCGGGTACAGATTTCATAAAACAACTCAAGTTGTTATACTCTACACCACCGACAGCGCGGGCGAGTTTCACCCCGGGGAAGACGCATGTCTTGTATTTCCTAAAAAAGACTGGGCATTATTTTACAATTTTGTGTGGAAGGATCTGAAGAGCGGCGGTCAAGAACCTCTGTACGTTGGAGAGTGGGACGGGGTCACCCCGAATGTCCGGTACCGCGTGGTAGGTGACCACACTAAAAAGAACCCGGATGATTCTGTCTACATATTCTGCTGTGATGACAAGACAAAGCTCACCGAAGATCGGTCAGGGGTCGTCCTGCCTAACGAGCATAACAATCTGTATGAAATGCAATTTTTGTTCAAGTGGCAAGATCTGAGTCAGCTGGATATTATGTTTTCAATCATAAACAAGCTGTTCAAATGGTGCGAGCTGCACGACGGCTACAACAAAATTAAAGTGCAGCTGTTCCACCCTGAGAGATGTCCGCGCAGCAGTACATACGCGGGGTATTCACCCCCCATTCACTACAGACATCCGGGACCTCGACGGTCAGCCCCTCCCAGACGTCGTTTATAAACCACAGCTGAAGCGCCACAACGTCCCCGCCCCTTTACTGCATCTGACATAAAGTCAGCGGCATTCAGTAGGCCCCAAAAGGCCATGGTCGGTCATGAGATAAGCCCCCAAAATGCGTAGTGCAATGGCGCCATCTATTGGACACAAGTGTGTTTTTCTCCATTTTTTACCCATCACATATATATGTGTGAGGCGAGGGGAAATGCATTATAAAAGTGAACTTTTAGACCACAGCATCTCATCATCTCTCTCCCTCATCAAAATGCAGAACGGTGAGTATTTTTTCTCTATATTTGATGCTATAATGTTATACAATGATGCTTTAAACATGCAATGTGCTATTGATGTGATTTATCAACTATAACTAACATTAGCATTGAGTTAATGATGTTTTAAACATTCATGCATGGGTACAGTGTTTTAATCATTGAGTCATCTTTGGTCTATCAGCTATAACTAAAATCGGTGTCTTAAACACAGCATGTTACTGTTACTGTTACGGGTACTCTCCGGCACCACCCGGTGTCCCGGAGTTAAAACTACATCCAGTTATGACACAATTGTATGCTCTCCGGCGACACCCGGTGTCCCGGAGTTAAAACTACATCCAGTTATGGTGTAATTGCGCCCCTAGAGCACCGGGGTGAAATAACATTTAGAAAATTAATGATTTTTTTTTCAGCATCTGTCATCAGACATGCATATAAAGCGACTCACAAATGTTTCCATTCATAACAGGATTTTTTGCCTCACAGGTTCGAATGTTGAAAGTGACGCTCACGATAGCAATGATGCATGTGAGGACTGCTCTTTTATAAATTAAAAATTAAATAATAATAAATAAATAAAAATCAATAATAAAAAATTAATAAATAATTTAAAAAAAAAATTTTTTTTTTAATTGTCTCTCTTTTTTCATTCACAGTGACCCCTCAGCTGGTTGAAGCAGACAGCGCGTCTGATGGTAAGACAAGACCCATCGCCGACATCATGTTTTTTTTTTCTTAACATTTATGAAAAATTTATTTATTTATTTATTTTAGATTTCATTCAGTTTATCACGCAACACGGCTTCCCACTGACTGACACCGCTCAACAGAATAATGATGACGTGCCTGACCCCACGCCGACGCACGCTGTGGATCAAATAGTTCCTGCCGGCTCTGCTTTAGACCAGGTCGCTGGACCCAGCGGTGAACCTTTGAGAAAGAAGGGTAGAAAAACCGATCGTCCTACCTCACCGACCTGTCCTGAGAGAAAAACGTTTTGTTTTATCCCGTCAATCAGTCCTGAAAACAGTCCTGACAGGAAAACTTTCTGTCCGACGCCGCCGAGCGGTCCTGCGCCGAGTCTTGACAGCGTATTTCTTTATGGTGAGACTATCTACATTATTATTTTCATTTAAACACAAATTGAATCATACCATAACAATTTTTGTGTTATATTTCTACACAGCAGGGTCGGGCTATAGCCCCGACCACATGACTAGCTGGCATACACCTCGACGCATCACTTGGACAAGTACGAAAGCGATCCAAACTCCGTTGGAAGAAGAAGACATCGAAGTTGAAGAAGTGTCAGCAGAGCATCGCCCGGCTGACGAGCCACTCGCCGATACTAATTTAATAGAGGCATTATGTCAAGAGTTTCGCGACACCCAGGTTTATTATTCTCATCATCATAGATGGAACGTTGCAGTTAATTCAATATAGATTTATTCCATTAAACTTTTGTATTGCATGTATTGATTTTTATATTCCAGATACTCTGTAATTTTGTTGTATGCATGCATGCATGTTTTTTACATCTATCATGTATTGATTTATTCCATATACTTTTTGTGATTTTGTAATATTTCATGTTTTGGTCTGAAATCTAAAATGGATGGGTCAAAAAGCTTTTGCTCAGACGACGACGCAGAACTGTCACCGGACGAAATTGAAATGCTAAGTTGGCTTCCGGATTCTTTAGAACAGTATTTGTTTAATCTAGAATCTTCGCAATCCCCCTCTAATTTGGATCTTTTTGAATTAGCCGTAAATTCAAATATTAATTTGTACGATCACGTGCTAACCGTAGACAACAATCATGTTGTACAATACGGTGGTGTTTTAAATAATCAACTCCCTGCATGTACCGACAGCGATCCTGACGCTGATGATACTCCACAGCCATCTACCAGCAGCAGCACGAGGCCCACATCAGGTAATATTGACGCTTTACGCGAGACTGACCCTAACAGACAGAGTCGATTAAGCCGTACGGAAATTGATACGCTGATCCGAGAAGGCGGGTTCGTTAACGGATATCACGTTTTACCGCGACCACGCTTCAACAGTGTGTCGTTGAGAAGGAGCATGAATCTGAGAGAGATTAACTCTACAGATTTGGCCTCTTATCACACTTCATTACATCGCATGCTGAGCGAGATCGTCACCTTCGCTAGAGAAATCGGCCACGATGCACCCGTAATCAATATGACCATGTCGGCACCCACTCTACAAACACCCATCAGCTGTGTTCTCGCCCCCGGTAATGATTATGATGTGAATTCGCTTATGGATCAATTTGAAAGAGTTTTACAGAGCAACCAGCTGTTATTATCGGACGACGCCGTCGAGATCGACGCTACCGTAGCCATGAACAGACAAGGAGGCGGTCGACGACGTAAACTTACAGATCTGGCCGTTGATCAGGTAATCAAAAGAAAAAAGACGAATTTGTTCTGCCCCATAAATTTGTCAAATCAATTGTGCTTCTCTATTTGTCTCGCTCGTTTTCTCAACCCCCAGCTACCCGGGAGCGAGTTAGAAAAACTGGCTGCCGTCATCCAAAACAGCGTCGGCTTCTCAATTCAAGACCGAATCGCTCTTAGCGACATAGCTTCGTTTGAACGAGCGCTAGGCATTAAAATCGTTGTATTTCACAGATCGAATGCCATGGTCTTAGAAACGTACAAAAATTCTGACGAACCCCATCCCAAAACGGTGTTCCTCTATCTACATGATAATCACTATTATATGATCATGAATCTGACAGGCTTCTTAGGTTCGCCATACGTCTGTCAATTTTGTTACAAAAGTTACAGCAACCGCAGAGACCATCAATGCAAGCACGTCTGCAATGTCTGTTTTGACGCCGAATGTCACAGGTCCCCTAAAAGAACCATACATTGTCCCGATTGTTTGCGCTACTGTAAATCGAGCTATTGCTTCGAAATGCATAAAAAGAACCCTCCTCCTGGTCAAGAATCCCCCTCCTGTGATATTATCAAATACTGCAAACTATGCGGGCTGCGTTACTACGTTAAAGCGGGTGACAAGAAAGCAAAACACATATGCCCGACGGACAAATGCGTCCACTGTCGAGAACATCTGACGGAACACGGGACGCACCAATGTTTCATACAGCCCCTAGAGCCTAAGGAGCCATGCGAGAAATATATTTTCTACGATTTTGAAACGTGTTACGAAAACGGGCGACACGTGGCTAATTTTGTTTGCGCAATCACTTTCAAAGGGAAGAAATTTACGGCGGAGGGTACCGACTGCATCGCTAAGCTAATCAACCGCTTCAGAAAACCCCGATATATTGGCTACTGCTTCATAGCTCATTACGCCTCCAGATTCGACTCCTTTCTGATTCTCGAGTATTTTTGCAAAGCCGGGATTGCGATTGAGGTCATAATGCAAGGCTGTAAATTAATTTACATGTACGACGAATCGTTTGGCCAACGATACATCGATAGCTACTCATTTTTTCCAATGGCCCTTGCCAAAATGCCCGCGGCGTTAGACTTGACGACGACTGAAAAAGGCTACTTCCCCCATCTTTTCAACAGGGTGGAAAACGAGAACTATGTTGGACCATACCCCGACAAAAAGTTCTACAACTACGATAACATGTCGGATAAAGACCGTGAAAAGTTTGATGCATGGTACAGCACGGTTGAGGGGGAGCAGTTTGACTTCAGGCAGGAACTGTACGCGTACGGGGTTAACGACGTCGTCTTATTACGCGAAGGCTGTATGAAATACCGTCAGGCGTTCCTAGAATGCACCGAAATTGACCCTTTTGGGTTCACGACGCTCCCCAGCTGTTCGATGGGGGTCTTCAAAACCCATTATCTCGGCAGAAACACCCTCGCTCTCACGCACAACAAAGCGTACATCCATCAGAATAAGTCCTACTCAAGTGGCTCGATCGAATGGCTCGAGTATGTCAAAAAGACTCGAAACGTGGATGTTCACCACGCCGTAAACCACGGCGAAGTATCGATCGGTAAGTACTTTTTAGATGGCGTCTACCAGCAAGACGGTGTGCAGCACGGCTTAGAATACGCGGGGTGCATCTTCCACGGTCACTGCTGCCGCTTTGCACCCTATGAGTCACACCCCTTGTCGGGAGTACCCTATGGGGTTCTCAGGAGACAGTTTGACGATAAGATCGAAATTCTGCAGAACGCGTACGGTTTACAAGTCGAGGTTCTTTGGGAATGTGAATGGACCAAAATGAAAAAGACCGATCCCTCTGTGATAGAATTTATGGCCGGTTATTCAGCCCCGGAGAGACTGAACCCAAGAGAAACCTTGTATGGTGGGCGCACGAACGCTTATAAACTCTATCACAAAGTGAGCGGAGATGAGAAAATAAGGTATCTCGATTTCACCAGCCTCTACCCCTTCTGCCAGGCTAGGAAAAGCTACCCGATCGAACACCCCCAAATCATTTTCAAAGATTTTGAACCGATTGAAAATTATTACGGACTCATCAAAGCGACCGTGTACCCTCCCCGCAAATTACTGCATCCGGTTCTCCCTTACAGATGTCAAGGAAAACTCATGTTTCCGTTATGCCGAACCTGCGCTCACAATCAAAACCAGACCACGAGCTGTACCCACACGGATGAGGAAAGATCACTCTCCGGGTCCTGGGTATCCATTGAGCTTTTAAAAGCCATCGAGAAGGGTTATGTGGTAGCCAAGATTGACGAGGTTTGGCATTTTCCACAACGGTCAGACACGTTGTTTGTCGAATACGTCAAAACATTTTTGCGTTTGAAACAACAAGCGTCGGGGTACCCGTCGAATGTCGTCACGGACGCTGAGAAAGAAACTTACATTCGCGAGTATTTTGAAAAAGAGGGGGTTCAACTCGACCCCGAAAAGATCAAGCACAACCCCGCGCAGAGAGCTATCTCAAAGCTATGTCTGAATTCGCTTTGGGGACGGTTCTCTTTAAAACCAAATTTACCTCAAACGACTCTGGTGAACGACCCCGAAGATTTCACCAGAATCGTCTTCGGTAATACCGACACCTTGTCGTATTTCTCATTCGTCTCAGACAACGTGGCTCTCGTCCAGCATAAACCCAACAAAGAGGATGTTTGTAAGGCTCGCGACGTCAACGTGTTTATAGGGGCGTTCACTACGCCCCACGCCCGACTGGAATTGTACGAGTTGATGGACAGACTCAGCAGTCGTATACTTTACTCTGATACAGACTCCGTCGTGTTCGTGTCTAGGGACGGTGACTGGGAGCCGCCTCTGGGTGATTATTTGGGCGAGCTGACGAACGAAATAGACGATGGGGATTTTATCACAGAGTTTTGCTCTAGCGGCCCTAAATCGTATGGCTTTCGCACCGCTAAAGGCAAAGTATGCATGAAAGCTAAGGGGATAACGCTGAATGCTAAAAATTCCCAAGCCATCCGCCTGGATACCCTGATTGGTCTGGTTGATAGTTATGTGACGTCGTATGATAGTACCGAATACATCCTGGCTCACACGGAAAACATTGTGAGGGATAAAAAGACTCTCACATTGCACAACAAATCAGTCGTTAAAAGGTTTAAGGTGGTGTATAATAAACGCAGACTTTTGCCCGATTTCACCACGCTTCCTTATGGCTACTGATCAGATGATGCACAGAGGATCAATGGATGCTTCCGATTTTGATTTCAGACTTCAACATCCATTTAGTTGTGTTATCTCCGGGCCTTCCAATTCTGGAAAGTCTTATTTTGTGAAACTTTTGTTGGAAAAAGGTTTGAATTTAATTTCCAAGAAAATTGAAAACATTGTCTGGTTGTATGATTGTTGGCAGCCTTTGTACGACGATGTACTTAAATTGTATGACATTAAATTTGTGCAAGGAATACCAGAGAGTCTGAATGATGATGATTTGTTACCTGTCACTAAAACAAATCTTCTCATCGTGGATGATTTGATGCAGCAAGCTAGCGCCAATTTGGAGCTTCAAAGGGTTTTTACGCAGTACGTACACCACCGTAATCTCAGCGCTATTTATATAGTGCAAAATTTATTTGTACAGGGTAAATCCAGCCGAACCATCAGCTTAAACGCCAATTATATGATCCTGTTTAAAAATCCTCGGGACGTCAATCAAGTAGCGATGCTGGGACGCCAAATGTACCCCGGAAACACAAAATACTTTATGGAGTGCTACCACGATGCGGTCAACCAGCCTTTCGGCTACATAATGATAGACTATAAAGCAAAAACCCCCGAGCAGTACCGTCTCAGAACAGGATTGCTTTCCGACCGTCAAGTGGTTTACATCCCGAAAAAAAGAAGAAGAACGTGATCAAATCACCATGTCCGCCAGACTTTGTAAACATCTGCCGGTGTTAAAAATGCTACATAAAGCATCTCCTAAACAAAGGCGTCTTATTCTACAATCGGCGTCCGACGAATTCATTTTATCGTTGTGTGAAGTGGCGCTCAACATCCTCTACGGGACGATTCCGGTCAATCCACAACAGTACCGAAAACTGAGAAAGAGAAAAGCCGAAATTAAATTTGTAGCCAATAAAAAAATCGGCATAGCGGCAAAGAAACGAGTCTTCAACCAGAAGGGTGGATTCCTTTTACCGCTCCTGAGCGTCGCCGTACCCTTTCTTTCGAGCTTGATCGCAAACAGATAGGATGGAGTACGCCGAGAAGATGTATTTAGTCCCGCAACATCAACTGGATAAGGTGAGAACCGAAAATGTTCGCGAGAATATTCAACAGAGCGTGGAAAACGATTTGGACGGCGCCATGAGAAATATCTTACTCCGCACTGATTTGAACCCGTACGAAAAAGCAAAACTTTACACAAATACCCTGAGCAGGTTTTTGACCATCGTTAAACAAAGCGATCGGGAGATCGGAGTTTTAACGCAGTCGTTGCCCGATCCCGCTCCTAAAGATGATGTACCGACCGCGGCTAGCGTCGAAGACGACAACGGTGCTGAGGAGCATGTGGTGGATGAAGTTCTGAAGAATGTACCTTCGAGAAGTGTGAAAAACAGCAGATACATATTAGACAAGATGTCTAAAGCTAAAGGACTAAGCGCGTGGAACGAATCGGGGGAGTTTGTGTTCAGGGGTAAAGCCGTACAAGGCTCACACATGGTCGATTTGTTAAAAAATGTCACGGCACCGCAAAAGGTTCGGGATAACCGGAGACCTGTAGGATGGTCAGAGTTTCTACACGCCTTTGCCGAATTAAACATCCCTTTTTCTACAGTGCCGAATCAACAGGTCAGGAGCACCATTAAATCTCTAAAGAGTAAACCCGACACCCCCAGCCCACCCCGTGTCAGACCTTCCAAAAGGGCACGAAGACAATCACGCTCGGTGTTTCCAGAGTCCGAAGACTCTGTTTAAATCCCCGACTATCGATCGAAGACAATGGTTGGAATTTTAACGAATCCTTTCATTTTGTATGTACATTAATATGTATCTTATGATTAAATAAAAGACGATTAAAAATATAATGGTTTCAAGATTTTTATTTATATGTCAGACATGTCTGCACGCAGTGAACGCAGGACAACATTGTATCAATACAAACATACGGTCTTAATCTCTTCACAAATAGGGACACCATTTTATCATTTTTAATATAATCATCGGTGTATAGTTTCATCACATGATCATAGCCGTATCCTCTAGCTAGATGATATAGAAAAAACAGACAGTGCTGACCGCAGGTGTCCGATGAATAATCCTGGACTCGTCTGCCGGAATATAATACGTCGGCATCGTTGGCTGCTAGAAAGTCATTGATGCTGGTTGGAAAGCGATGGCTGGTGGGGGGGTTGCCGAAGCTGTCGAAAAAACACGCGCCCCCGTCTTGGGTTAAATAAACGGCGACCCAGTGCTCCCCCGGCATGCTAGCAGGGTCGGTGTTCACGATACAGGCCGACGGTAAGATCCTTATGGGTTTTTCGGGTAGTTGATCGCTCGGTAGAACGCCGAGAAAATGAGTCCTGCAGGTAATTTTATCCATGATGGCGGTGAGTTGCAGCGTGTTCATCTCAATAGTAGTCTATGAGTACCTGTCGGCGGTTAGACAATTCAATGATGCTGTCAAATACCGCGTAAACAATTAAATTAATGGTATTCGGCAGCGGTTTTCTGAAACAAGCTTCGACTCTGATATTCCCGGACTTGATGAGGGAAATGTGCTGACCGCACTCTTCGTCGGGCGTGAGGTTAAATGCGTAAAGCGTGTATCCGTTCAGGAAATCATTCCTGCCGAAACAGAGCGGTTGGTCTTTAAGATGTCTCCCGGTCGTCATCACCAACTGATAATATTCGCGTACTGCCAAACCAGCTTCGAAATTGGGCTGTAGAGGCTTGGCCGGGTACTGTTGTCCGTCAACGTAGACGGCTAAGAATTCAAGGTCGTAGTGTTTGAACGCGAATGGATTTTTTGCGTAGGAACCGGTGAATGCGTCGTTGTCGACCATGGCAATGACGATAGACTTTGGCAGTGTTCCTAAAAACAGATTTTCCTGATTCGAAACACGAGAGCCGGCCGGTATGGAGAACGATTTTAGACTGACCCTATCGACAGGGTACTTGGCCGTTGTCGAGAGCAACGTCTGGGCGTGAGCCAGTCTCACCGGCGGTGATACAGTAACTTTCTTGACAAATAGGGATGCGGCCACTATATTTAATTTGTAAGCCACATCGTCGGCCCTCATCAGACAGAATTCATCTTTTGCTTGAATTAGGCGTATCTTGATATCCACCCCATTTATCATAAGTTTCTCTTGGAAGAATATATCGCTGTGTATGGGGGCTAGTAGTTCCACCTACTTGCTTTCGCTGGTGTAGCCTGATCTCTTTGTCAACCCCGCGTTATGGCCTGCCGGGTCTTGAACGTCCATATGACCCGCCGTGTCTTTATGGAACAATCCGGCGCTGAAGACAGATTCCAACGTGTCTTTACCGTAGTTGATCAGACTCTCGATGATACAGCGATAAGGGTAAGTGCTCGAACTCTGAGATATCAGACGATCGCCAAGGGTCACGTCGACTTGTGAAAACATAGTGGCTCCGGGGTAGTTGATTAGACCCACCTTGGCAGGGTGTGCAATCTCTTCCCCGTTAGGTTTCGTGATTTTCACCCGCAGGTAGAGCATCGTGTTATTGAGATCCACATAATCATCGCCGTTGCCTGCGATAAAAAATTCCAATGGTGCAGAGCCCGATATGGCCGATAACGGGGCTACTTCTAAATAGCCATTTTTCTCAATAACTGTCTGTGTCAGCGGGACCGAAAATAAGTCCAGCTCAGACTTGATGCATTCACCCGACATGCGATGGAGTAGTGCCATGTTAGAATATGGATTTTGCGGCTCTCTTGATCGATACGTTTCGACTAACAGACCTCTTACGCTTTCTGCGTACGAGTGAGCGCTTGTTTGATCCGCGCACATTCTTCTTCTTCTGTACCACCCGTTGGCCACGCCTCCTCACACCCGGCGGCTTAGACATTCTCTTACGAGCCATGACCATGAGACCGGATCCGTCTTGAGCTTTATCGTTATGCGAACGCGTCAATACGTTTGAGACGACGTCGGATACTATATTTTTAGCAGCCGATTTTAGGTGAGGTTTCGCGATGCTAAATCCTCTTTTTAACAACGGTACGGCCATCCTGAACAGACCTCTGAATAGGCCTCCTAACCCCGCACCGTACATAACTCCCGATCCCGAATACCCCGGCAAACCGGAACCGGCCTGATTTTGGTAATAGCTCACATAGTCCGCGGTATTGGACTCTCCGGGTCTATAATAAACCATTTTTTTAAAGAATAGAAATATTTTTTGGTTTAAAGTGTAGTTTTACGATGACTTTCCCGTAAGAAAATGGTACTTCGTGGTTTTGATCGTCCTTCAACTCTATGACGATGCTGCTGATGTGATCCTTGTTGATCGATGCGTAATGGGGGTTGTCGTATCTAGCAATGACCGCGTCGTTGCCTTTACCCGTTATATGTACACATCTCAAGAGGGGCACGTGCGAATCACCGACCGCTTGATATTGGATGATGTCCGTGTAAACGTACATTGTATAGAACCCAGCATTGATGTCGGATTGATGAGGAGCGTATGTGATGACGTCCGTAGTAAAATCGGGTTCTTTATGATCGTTTAAACCTCCGAGAGGTTTTTTAGTCATTCCTAAAATAGTGGCTAGTCTTCCTCGGAAACTCACTGAAATGTTTGGTTTCGCGACCAGAAAGACTTTGTTTTTTAATTCGTCGTGATTCAATACGGCCGCTGGTGTGATGAGTTGATTTATAGCCCGGAGGATCGCACGAATGTTTGCGTAGTAACCCCCGCTTATGTGTAATTTCGTAATGATAGAAAAACCAATATTTGAGGGATTGCTATCCGGGGGTTCCGGGGTCGTATGTAGGATAAAATGACCATCTTCGTCATTAAAGTTGTACCAACTTCTAGGATATTCGATTTCGGCGAGTCCGACTTCCCATTGTCCTTTCAAGTCTATAGCTTTAGCCAACCTGGTTGTATAGCTGGCTATACGATTTTCAGGATAAACCGACGACGACGCATTGCATGGCAACGTGACGTAGAACCCGTGATCCTCCATGATGCTCCTTCGCTCGTATGGTCTCATCCGTTAACGACTGTGCGTTTTAAGGAGATTGCAAGTCCAGCAGAGTTTTTTTATCTATATAACTATTAAATTTTGAAGGCCATCCTAGCCATTTCACTAGAACAAGCGTAGATTTCCCCTGTTTTTTCTGACCTAAAATCTTTTCCACCTTAAAAGATTTGTTTTTACTCACAATTATTTTTTGCAACTCTTCTTCATAAAAAACCCCATCTATGACATCGCCATCATAATCCTTGAGTCTGTAGACCGGGGGGTGACGCGGAATACATGAGGATACTGTGAAAAATTCTTCCGTGTAGTTCTGCTCATAACCTTTGGCGAACGGTCCTCTCACTTTAGAAATCCTGACAACGTCGCCGACTTTGAAATTAAATACGGTCTTCTTCTTCTTCTTTATATCGCCGTACAAATTTTCAAACACTTGACCCTCATTTGCTTTGTCGACGTCCACGGGTCTCATTCTGATACTTCGGTGATAACTGCTGTTGTACCCTTGAATAATGTCTTGTAAAACATCAATGTATCGGCGGGAATTTGTAGCCGTTAAAAATCTCCACATGCGGCTTTTTAATGTTCTATTAAATCGTTCTACGACGCTGGCTTTCAAATCGGTAGCGGTGGCGAAGTGGTTGATGTCGTGCTTTTTCATCACATCTTGAAAATGTTTGTTAAAAAATTCCTTTCCCTTATCCGTCTGCAATTTCTGAGGTACACGACCCTCTTCGAGTATAGACTGGAACGCTTTAGTGACCTCAATGCCACTCTTATTCTTCAAAACTCTGACCCATGAGAACTTGCTAAATACATCTATGCATGTCAGTAGGTATTTATGACCGTCATTATCCTTGGCGTAGGCAGTCATGTCGACAAGATCAGCCTGGAACTATGTATCGATCCCATACACAACCACTCTATTTCGTTTGTATTTTATAGGTGCTGTTTTGTGTAATGTGTAAGCATCCTCACCCGCCAACCAATCTGAAACCTCTTTATCGCTTAGACGGACGCCGGTATCTTTTAAGACGGCGTCTTTTAATCGTTTTTTACCCCCTAGAGAGCCGGGGTTGGACGGTGTATAATAAGCCTTTTTCATGAGCTCCGACATGCTGTCGTTTCAACCGCCGCAAAAGAATAACGCGTACAAGTATTTTGAATCAATCTTTTATTTAAAAAAATCCGTTACAGGATACATGCAAGATCTAAGTAAAATGGAAATAATACAGGTAGAGTAAAAAAAAAAATGGATATAACGACATTACAGGATACACAGTAAGTACAAAAAGGATATAATGATGTTAATATAACACAATCTAACTAAAAATGGATATAATAAGTAGCAGTAAGTAAAAAACAAAATGGAAAATAACATTACAGGATACATAGTAGCTAAAATGGATATAATACAACATTACAGGATAGACAGTGGCTAAAATGGATATAATACAACAGAGTAAGCTAAAAATGGTTAGTAAAAAAATAATAATGTAGTAAATGGTTAGTGATAATGACATTACTGACTGTCTAACCAGAAAAGAAAGTCGCGACAGGCCTTCATGTTTTTGTCTAGGATGAAATCGATATACATTTCGGTAATTTTGGCAGAGTCGTCATCATCACCCTTTTTCTTTATCAACTCGGTACATACATCTGCCACGTAGGTACAAGTACACAACACGTCTGAGATTGTGATCTCAGCGCGTGATTCACACATCATTTCTAGAATAGCTTCTATCATTACATCGGGTGGATCGAGACCATCAACACATTTTTCAATCAAATCGTCCCATGCATTAGCCATTCCTCTCATTATCGGCATATTCTTCTTGAGATTTGCCTGACGCGTAGTGTCATGACCAACTGGGATATCAGGGTGGGCAGCGTCCGCAATAATCTTATCCAGTAGCTCGGTCATCTGATGTTTGAAATGGTCTTTAAACACGAGTTCCAAACAGCTCCTTAGACTACAGACTACACCCATCGCGGAGGGGGGTTGGTCACTCGCCATTCACAATTGAGAGACCTTGCCAGAGATCAACGACGTCGTAGACTATTTCCTTGCAGGGTTTGTCCAGAAGTTTCAACCTGATTTCTTCTAGCTTGGCAATGATGAATGGTTCGTCTTTTAATTCGTGCAGAATACCCCCGACTGTCCCTTGAATACGCTGGGGGTGAGATTTTAGCCCGCAGCGGTTTAGGAGAATGCCGATGATGGAATGGAAAAAGGGCTTAAACAGCTTGCCTGACAGCTCGTCAAAGTGTGTGTCGAAGTAGAAGTTGGGAGGGTCAAACAGGCAGGAATGTTGCAGATGGCTGGGGTGGTCAATCGCACACCCCTCGCAGTCGGCCTTCAGCTTATCACCGATGAGATGTTCCAGCAGCACCACGGTTGCTGCTTTTACGATTTTGAATCCGACGTCGCTGAAACATCCGTCTGTAGCGTCGTGACCGGCTTTAGCACTGGGGAGGTAAGTCAGGTTGTGTGATCCGAGGTCCGAGCCTAATTTGTCCAGCCAGTCTTTGGAGCGTTTGATAGTTTTAGCAGGACCGTGGCCGCAGTCGCATTCGATTAACGGGTCCCAGTCGATTTGGAGGGGCGATTGCCAGTCTTTGTGAAGGTCCGATGATCCAAGGGGGTAAGTCAGACAATAGTTGCTTGCGTTGTCGTCAGGAGGGTCGAGAATGCTACCGAAAGAGATGCCGCAGCTGCACACATGAGCGGGTTCTGATGCGCCGTCTTCAGCCATGGTTTATAAATGTTGCTTGAGAGGGTTTGGCCGCTGACTTTATGTCAGATGCAGTAAAGGGGCGGGGACCTTGTGGCGCTTCAGCTGTGGTTTATAAACGACGTCTGGGAGGGGCTGACCGTCGAGGTCCCGGATGTCTGTAGTGAATGGGGGGTGAATACCCCGCGTATGTACTGCTGCGCGGACATCTCTCAGGGTGGAACAGCTGCACTTTAATTTTGTTGTAGCCGTCGTGCAGCTCGCACCATTTGAACAGCTTGTTTATGATTGAAAACATAATATCCAGCTGACTCAGATCTTGCCACTTGAACAAAAATTGCATTTCATACAGATTGTTATGCTCGTTAGGCAGGACGACCCCTGACCGATCTTCGGTGAGCTTTGTCTTGTCATCACAGCAGAATATGTAGACAGAATCATCCGGGTTCTTTTTAGTGTGGTCACCTACCACGCGGTACCGGACATTCGGGGTGACCCCGTCCCACTCTCCAACGTACAGAGGTTCTTGACCGCCGCTCTTCAGATCCTTCCACACAAAATTGTAAAATAATGCCCAGTCTTTTTTAGGAAATACAAGACATGCGTCTTCCCCGGGGTGAAACTCGCCCGCGCTGTCGGTGGTGTAGAGTATAACAACTTGAGTTGTTTTATGAAATCTGTACCCGATTACACGCTTGCTGTTCATCATAAATTCTCCTTTAGTCCATTCCGAAAGTTCATGGAGAAAGCTTGTCAAACGGACGTGCCCATAAGGTTTTCTCGGCGCCATAGGTAGACTGGTCATCAGACTGTCGAACGTCCTGCTGCGCAACCCCGCATCTGGGGTTTCAGGAGCTGATAATCCGTCCATGCTCATGTAGCTCATGTTTCTCTTTTTGCTGATAGCTGTAGAACACACTGGCCCCATTTATATATATATACGCTGCTCTGGGATGTGGCAGGGTGGGAGGGGAATTTTCTGATAACAGCGACTTCAAAAGATAAAACCTTCTGTCAATAACATGATTTATTATACCGCATTCAAAACAAAAAAACCAACTGTCAAAGTCATCAAAGACATCAAAACCAACTGTCAAAGTCATCAAAGACATCAAAACCAACTGTCAAAGTCATCAAAGACATCAAAACCAACTGTCAAAGTCATCAAAGACATCAAAACCAACTGTCAATCATATGATTTATTATGACAATAGGTCAAAAACCAACTGTCAAAAAACATCAAAACCTAATGTCAATCATATGATTTATTATGACAATAGGTCAAAAACCAACTGTCAAAACCTAATGTCAATCACATGATTTATTAAACAGGAAGTCCTGCCTATACAGGAAGTCCCGCCTATACAGGAAGTCCCGCCTATACAGGAAGTCCCGCCTATACAGGAAGTCCCGCCTACACAGGAAGTCCCGCCTACACCGGAAGTCCCGCCTATACAGGAAGTCCCGCCTACACCGGAAGTCCCGCCTACACCGGAAGTCCCGCCCCCCTATACCGGAAGCCCCGCCCACCTGCCAATCAATCAAATTTTGACATTTGGTGTAGTATATTAACTACTATTATCATACAGATGGACTTATTTTTATAGCTGGGTGACTCTGAATGAATGAAATGCTGCAAAACAGTTTGAATGTGATATTAAAACAAGCAATATTAACCAGCAAGAAAATAATGCATTGACAATTTGCTGTTGCTGTAAATTGGAGCTGCTCAACCGTACAAATTCAAAGTGCTTTCAATTTAAGGAACAGTCTACTGAAGAAAAAGGAAAGGAAATAAAACTGTATGTAAGCAACAACTCTGTCTGACAGAAAACACATGTACAGGATGTAATACATCAGATTTATTATATAAAAAAATAAAAAAATAAAAATAAAAATATATATATAATCGTTTGCCCAGCACTAATGTGTAGATCTGCTACAGGTAATTCATGCATGCAATATTTTACAGCAACAGCAACAAAAATCAGCAGCAGTGTAGCAGATCTATTCCACCAAGACCAAACATATTAGCATTGTCATATCCATTACCATGCCAAACACTCAAAAGAGATTTGTCATGACAGAAATGTATAAATTAATTAAGAAATAAAAGTAATGGTGTAAGAAGCACTTTTCCCCCTAAGTAAACATTAAAGGGGTCATGAACTGTATTTTGTTTTATTGTTTTATGATGTTTCCTGGGGTGCACTTATAATGTTAGAATGCTTTTTACATCAAAAATAGTCATAATTTATAAATATAAGACATTTTTCCTACCCTGATTTTAGCCCTCTGGTCTGAACGCTCCGTTTTAAGGGGCGTGTCTGCTGTGAGACTTCAGTGTAAACACCCACTGCTGTGATTGGCTAACGCCTTTGCATTTGAAATAGTATTACTCCCTCTTTTAGCTCGTTTTTACAATTACAGCTCTCATGGTTAACTAATCTTGAAAAGTGTTGCATTACATTTAGACCTATGGCATGAAAGGTTGCAGTGATGAGCATTGTAGCCGATCACACACATGCTGAGCGCATGAAAGCAGCGATCTAGTCATTGCAACTCAGTTTCTGTACACTAACGAATGCTTTCATCTTCAATGACAGTGCAAACGTGATATAGTTAAGAGATTCGCTGAATAAAACGTGAGTCACTGATAAACGCGTCACTGATAAACTCTCCTGTTTGATTGACAGGTTCAGCACGCGCTGCTCAAACGTTTGCAAAGGGAGCTTTCTTTGATCGCTTTATTTATAGAATTTAATCACTGTTAAATAACAGATATAACAGATATTAGATATAATAGATAAATAAATATTTTCATCCTACTAAGAGAAACAACGCAAGTTGATGTTTAGGTTACTGGTCTGATTTACTGGCACACAGAAAAGAACATCTGACTACATGAATCATCACATTTCAGATCAGGCATTAGAATGAACACAGTTAGTTATGTTGCATTACTGTTGAACCCAGTCACATAATTGTAATCCTCAACAGCATGTTTATTGCTTGTAGCTCAATGTTACATGCGCAAATCGGTGGGTGGGGCTAAACAGGCAGTGATGAAGTAGGCGTGGTTCTTCTTCTGCAGAGGCGGTGCTTCACTACACTCAGACGTAATAGCCGGGCACATTCTGAAATCGATCGTTTGCTGAGCCTGGTGTCAATAAAAGCTTTTCTTTGACTAACAAGAAAGTTTTCAGCTCTGAAACTTACAGGATATTCTTATATTACCATGACCTTTTATATATCAAAAGCTCAAGGGAAAGTTGATTTCTCAGTTCATCACCCCTTTAATGAACATCTTGTTATTTTGTGTGTGTGTGTGTGTGTAGTCGTCGGTCTTGCAGCCCCTGTCAAGGTTCTCTTTAAGGCTGTGTTCTCTTGTCAATCCCTCAGCCACTTCTGTGCCCAACTCAATCCACAGCCACTGAAATAGACGGAGAGCCCAGCCCACAGGGAATTTGTAATTTGGCAGCTGTCTCTCAACAGCTGAAAGCCTGAAAAGCGTGACTCTATAGCCACTTTCTATTGATTTGACCTCTGCTTTCTTACCCTGTCTGTTCTATGTTCTTTCAGCAGCCTGGCCATACTGACATTAACCAGAGAAGGATTTAGATGTCCTGTCGGGTCTAACAGCAAGTAAGAGCTCACTTTAAATATTGCCGCCATCATTGACTTCATTGAAGTGGGTGAATATGTGGCGTGTAAAGAGTCTCTGGCACTCATCCTTCGACACTTAAAAGGGGGAAATTCCATTTGTTGCCCCAGTGAGCCCCTAAAAGGATTTTCCGAGAATATTTCAGGCAGTTTTTTTAAGGCAGAAATGGTAATTTTCAACAACAACAAAAAACAATCACCTACCAATTCTACATTAATCAACACATTGCGTTGCTGATATTTGAACGCTGCTGCCGAACACTGTTGTAAGAGACGCACAGACAGGTAATTCACATATGCTCTCTCTCTCTCTAATAACTCACTGCATTAATAACTGCATTAGTCTGCTATCAGTGGCTGAAGCCTCCGTTACTAGCTCTAAAATAACGTTTTGGAATTAGCAACGGAGGCTTGGGTTTAGATGCGTAAGAAATTAGTCCTGCACACAAGAGCGTTTTAAGGACAAAACTAGGGATCGACAGATATGTATTTTTTACCGCCGATGCCGATAACGATTTTTTTTCATCAGCCTTAGCCGATGGCCGATACGGGCTGCCGATTTTCTTGAGCCGATATTTGGAGCCAATACTGCTTTTGCTGCCTTAAATACATCATAAAAATTAAGTCTAAATTTATAAAAAGTAATATTTATTGAACAAAAAAAACTATATTTAACAAATAGTAAAAACAGGTGAGGTAGAACAAGAAAAAAAAAAGAGTTCAGTGGTGAAAATAAATATTTAAGCATAAAAAAAATAGTTACACTATTGCACACAGTAGCAACAAGCAAGCATCATAATGTAAATAAAACTATTTACAACCTAGTCATTTAATGCTTAGTTGTACTTAACTTAATCTCTTGTAGAGCAACACCAGTGCTAATTCAGGAAAAAAACTCCCAATGCTCTACATGAAACTTCGGTCTTCCGACCTTTTACCATCGTTTCAATTCTCAATTGATTTTGATTCATATGCGCGAGAAAGGGAGAGCAAGACAGTTTGAAGACGGTGAGAGTGCGCGCGCACGGCTGGAGGAGGGGCGCGCTCTCTGCTCGTTCTCTCAGCAACACATGCGACCTGTCAGAAGCGCAACAGTCAGTCTCATCACTCACCGATCAAATAAGGCTTTAGCAGGATAAAAATTTGCTTTGGCGGCCGCCAAAAAACGCAATATGTGATGGCCAGTGTTGATTCTGTGGCGCACCACCGCGACTTAGTCTATGAGTGGGGGAAACACTGGAGAGACACACACAGCATCCAAACCACGGCCAGGTGGTCACTGAATAAAACTCCCACAAATACCACGGTACGTCGGCATTACTTAATCCTATGACCAGTGTTCGTAACAGCTACCATATGCATATGAATAGCCTACAACTTCGCTATTTGCAGCTCCCTAAATACAATGGCAAGTTTTATAGACGAGGCATTCAGCATTTGCGTTTTCCATTTGGACGCACAAACTTGCTTAGCTATAGTTGCAAGCACATATACAGCAACGTGTTTTCCACTTATATCGGCCGGCCGATATATCGGTCTAACACTAGATGAAACCTGACAAATGTGAAATAAATCATCTGAACAGTTTTTTGAGATGTGGTGGTAACCATAGTACAAGTATATATGGAATAATTGACTCTGGGTCGTTGAATTATTAGAAACATAATGCACACCCGAGGTGATAATGCGGTCACGGCGTGAAGCGGTTAATCCTTACACAATCGTTTTTACGAGAAACAAAATAAAATGAGATCAATTGAAAATCAAGTTTTTAATGTTTTTTATGTCTATGTGGTGTTTTTAATATGCTTTAAAACCATGTGCAAATTCATAAGTCAACGCCATTGCTGAGTATTTTCTCCACTGCAGTGAAACAAAGACCAAATCCAGTTTGATCTACCTTGTTACCAATCGCGTCAACGTACGGGCGGGGTTTAGCATATCATTAACTATTACCGCTCTTGAGCAGGGGCGTCTCTAGAGATACCAGGTTATCCCGGTATATTTCTCTGTTGATATGAAAAATCATGTACATTTTGCAATATAGCATTAATTATGTATATTACGATGTTATGATGAACTACATGCCTTCCTCCACTGACGTTCTAAGTTGTTCAAAACGTTTCTAAGGATACTAATTTTTAGAAGGCAGACTGCAACACATTACTAGCTGTTAGATTGTTAGATAACGTAGTCAAGCAAAAGGCTAATCATATTAATTACCGTTATGTGTCCGACATTGTAAAGAGTGATTTCATTGTGCAGCGTTTTCTACAGTAAAGTTGACCGAGTGGATCTCTGTGCTGGTGTGAGTTAATGGAGGCGGGGCTAATTTGCATATTCATTGATCTGCATATATTAAATTAAGCAAGGGTGTATAGTTACATTAAAATTATTCAAAGTCATGACAATTTTTTTTCACAGGAAAAAACATTTTAATGTCATTTTGGTGATCAAAGATGAGTTTTAAGGGATAAAATTATTGACTACAAGTGGGACATATATATATATATATATATCAACCTTTGATCTTGAAGGTACAAAGTGCTCTACAGTCTATATTTCAACTAGACTGTTATCACAAACTCTTGAAATAAAAATCCCAGGGGTTCAACAAAAGTATCGTTTTAAAGAATGGATGCCATGCACTGCAGCATGAGGAAAAACATCAGCTCCACAGTCTGAGGGCCTAAATTACCTATTTACCTATTCACCTCTCCCCATTCAAAGAGTAAATGAATGATAAATGTGTTCTAATATAATACAGTAACTGCTGCAATCTGCACAATCACCAGCACACACAAAAAAAGAGGTGAGTCACTGCCAGCTAAATTACCATCTCAATTAAATCAATATGCGCCCCCTACTAATTACAAAGTCTTGTACAGATGCAGCATGAATATGTCAGTATCTGTGGATCTCAAAACCTGTTTTCCTTCACATTTTATGCTCTCCCATAGACTTTCGAACTCAATTTGTTTGTTCTCGTTTAATAAAAAAAAGCATTTTGCATGGATTCCTATTGTTACAAAATATTCAATATTATCATTCACTATGTGGCTGTATTACATAAATTTATATTTATTTATTTATTTATTTATTCCTCGTCTTCTCAAACATCTGAGAAGCCACTATTTTATGAGAAGCACTTTTTGCTTCTCAATTGAATGTAATTCTAAATAAGATTTAGTTTTTCTTCGACACAAAGGTCAAGTTTGTTGTTTTGCTCTTTGCTTGCCTTGCTCACTTTCCTACAACGTTGAGCTTTAAGAACAGCATTACATGCACTGACGAGTCTATTCTCATTAGACAATAACATAAAAGGGTTATAATATGTGAGACGTCCTCTGGGCAACAGCACAATCTGGTCCCACTGCTGTCGTTTTGTTGTTCTTCTGTGAGGCTCTGACATCCTGATAATAATTACTGTGACTAAAGCTCTTCTTTTGCCAGATGTTTTGACATCCAACAGACAGCATGTATAATGCCCCTTCAAGCAAACATACATTTTCTAAGACAGTGTTTCAGTGGTTAAACACAATTAGTTACAGTCCATTAGCATGAAACAGAACTAGCGACAACACTGAAAGAAACCGTGTTTCTAGGAGACAATTTTTAAGTATAAAATATTACTACTCATAAAATTAAAACCATAAAATGCCAGCAGGATGTTCTTTATACAAAATATTCGTTTTGGAGACCCTGCCGAGCTGGAGCTGTTTCTAAATGGCATTTTTTTTTAGTTAACATTTTGCCAATCTTTGTTTGAAAGTTCACTGAGGAATTCTAAATATACTTCCCAGACCAGATGAGGGTTAAAACATTTCGAAGTAAGGGAATTGAGCTGACAAATAATGAAAAACTACAGGAGCAGAAAACCTTGGTATGAAGGTAGAGTAACTTATAGTAATATTTTTTTGCTTTGCTATACTTGATTTGTGTATATTTTGTATCATAGGGAACATTCCCATGACAATGTTTAGTCAGAGTCACGCACACCCATTTGAACATCAAAACAAACAGATAAAGATTACGGTTGGATAAAGAGTCTTTAGTGTTTAATCTGTCCTAATGATGAAGACTCAATGAAAATGACCTCCACTGAGCTGCTCTCCCCTCCAGTGAGGCAATTTAGGTTTCCTTAATAACCTGTGTCTGTAGCAGGGGATTTAGTCAGTAAAACAATAAGCCAGAGTGTAAGAGGGGAAATGGCTTACATGCATCAGGATTTGTTATCAGAATTTCTGTTGAGCCAGGGTAGAGTGAGTGTATGAAATAGATAGATATATTAGATAGATAGACAGAGAGACAGACAGACAGAATGAGTTGTGTGCATCCCTTAATTAAATCCAAAAATATTAACACAAAGCTGAGAAAGAATAAATGATTATTTACTCATCATTGAGGTGAGGGAGGAGCTTGGAAAAATGGGAGGAAATACAGCGAATAATTAGCCTGACAAGCCAGACCCACATCAAGATGTTGGGTCTGGGAACTCACCATTGTCAGGGCTCAAGCCGAGGGGCGGGATAAATGGTTGTCTTTCAAATTCCCTCTGCACGAATAGGATAGCGCTACAACCAACCAGAGCAACGAAGAAGGTGAAGTGGAGCTAGTTGATAGATAAAATTTTCGCATATCCGGTTGGCAAAACTCTGAACACATCTTCCTTTCTTAAGAATGACTTCAGTGCCGTTCTTTGTTCTTTTCTCAAAGAAAAGCTTAACTCCAAGTCTTCCAGAGTCGCAGCCAAAGCCGATTCGAAAGGCTGCTGTTTGCCAGCGTCTTTGTTTACGAGTAGCATGCGGAACATCAACTCTGCCGTCATTATGTTAAGCCCGCCCACCGACTCTATACACAATGAGATTGGCCTGACCAGAGTTTGGTTTTCTAGGCTAGCGAATAATGCCATAATATAGAATGTAGCCTGGACTGTAGGACACATTTAATTGTGCTATGAAAGCCCAAAACGTTAGCCTAGAAATCTAGACGCACCCTAGCGTCAGCAAATATAATTTGTAGCCAGGGTCATCTAGCAACTCTCCGCTGGCTTGTGAGCAGGAAAAACCAAACTCTGGTCAGGCCAATCACATCTTGTATAGAGTCGGTGGGCGGGCTTAACATAATGACGGCAGAGTTGCCGCGGTTCCGCGTGCTACTTGTAAACAAAGAAGCTGGCGAACAGCATCTTCCGAATCTGCTTTGGCCGCAATTCTGGAAGACTTGGGAGTTAAGCTTTTCTTTGAAAAAAGAACAAAGAACGGCACTGAAGTCATTCGTAAGAAAGGAAGATGTGTTCAGAGTTTTGCCAACCGGATACGGCAAAAGTGTCATCTATCAACTAGCTCTGCTTCACCTTCTTCTTTGCTCTGGTTGGTTGTAGCGCTATCCTATTGCGTGCAGAGGGAATTTGAAAGACAACCGTTTATCCCGCCCCTCGGATTGAGCCCTGCCAATGGTGAGTTCCCAGACCCAACAGCTTGATGTGGGTCTGGCTTGTCAGGCTACCAAAATGTGACTGTGTTATGGAAATAATTCCCAAAAGCCATGATTTCCCATATTAAAAGCTAGTTTACAAGGAAAATAAGCCCAATGTTTCTTAAAATAAATGGCAACACTATACAGGTGGCAGAGAGCAGAATATATCCAGGGAGAAGCAAACAGGTGATGAAAGGACATCTGCCTAGAATCCATTAAAACCTTGCAAAACTCAACTGGTAAAAGATACAGACACAAAGCTTTGGCATCACACAGGTTTGATGAAGTGCAATACAATTAGGTTTTATTAGACCTGAGTGCCAACATAAGTGCAATGACCATGAACCACAGCTTGTGAATGAGATGCTTCATTAAAAAACATTCTGCTTTGTTTCAGTCAGAAATAACTAAATTCATGCCTTCCTTTTCCAAATGCTATCATAATCTAGTGATTTTTGTATGAACAAGTCCTGCAACAGATGGTGTGACCCTGATCTCAACCTCATCGAGTCAGCTTGGAATTACATGAAGAGACTGAAGCAAGATGATCCATCCATAGATGAACTGCTCAGCTCAACAGCCTACCAGCAAATTACCTTCAAAAAAGCGTACTGCATTGAAGGCACCAAATATTATATTAATTTAGTTAATAAAAGTTCAGTGATAAATATTATTCATGGAATACTTTTTGAAAATATCCTCATTCACAGCATCATTTGCAACAGTACTGCATTTCTTTTATTCTTTTTGCTGACTTTTAGTTCTTTCAAAGAGAGTAAAATAAGAGAATATGTGACCCTGGACCACAAAACCAATCATAAGGGTCAGAATTGGAATTGAGATTGGAACACTGAATAAATATGTTTTCCATTGATGTATGGTTTGTTAGGATAGGACAATATTTGGCAGAGATACAATTATTTGAAAATCTGGAATCTGAGGGTGCTAAAAAAATCGAAATATTGAGAAAAATCGCCTTTAAAGTTGTCCAAATTAAGTCCTTAGCAATGCATATTCCTACTAATTTTTTATATATATTTACAGTAGGAAATTTACTAAATATTTTCATGGAACATGATCTTTACTTAATATCCTAATGATTTTTGGAATAAAAGAAAAATCGTTAATTTTGACCTATAGGCCTACAATGTTTTGTTGGCTATTGCCACAAATATACCTGCGTGACTTATGACAGTTTTTTTGGTCCAGGGTCACATATTTGCTGAAATTAAAAATTACAGTTTTATCAAGCTCGTTTACAATACCATTACATTCCTCCAAGCAATTTAATCAGGTAATTGAAGCCCCCTAACTTTCTCTTGCAGTCAAATGTGCTATTTTGCTTTGCAGCTTATTTAGCTTTAAAGTGTGGTTGGCCAGCCATGGACCACAGTTTGCTTTAACCGAGCCCAGATAACATCCTTCAAAGGAAGCCTGATATCAGAAACTCTGCACATTATGCTTGCGGTGAATGCTTTTACATCACGCAGTGCGAGCAGTGTGCCAACACCATATCAAAGAAAAGGAACAAACAAGCACAAACAAGGAACAGATGCTGTACTGTTGTATGGGCAAACCGCATCATTAGAAAAGTAAAGACTTTTTTAAAAATAAGCGACACGGATTGGAAAGGCAAACTTTTTCAGCAGTAGCCGTCATTGTTTTTCACTCAGTAGTCTGCAAACTCAATACCTGAAAACAGAGGGAGGCGCAGACATTAATTACCGAACACCAGCAACAACGAAACAGCACAGGAGCTTGTTAAACACACAAACAAGGGCTCCGGGACTCAGTTGGAAATAAGTTTGTTAAAGCAGTCCCTGAACATATACTACAGCTTATCTAATTTTTAAGATGTCATCATCCGATCTGTTAAAAAAATGAATGAGAGACTTATTGCACCCAGTGGGTCTGGTAACGGTAGAACTGTGCCTTTTAAAGTCTTCCCTATAGGGCACAAACAGGTTCCTGGGCGTCAGAAGAACATAGGAATCAATGCATATGAAGGTACCATGGAAAATCTCCTGTTTGCTCTATCTGATCTGTTGCGTGCAACAGATTCCCAGCTGACATTCTGTCACCACCAGATACCAGTCACACTGGCATTCTGCTCTCAGATGAGACATGGGTGAATAAACACCTCTTTTGCTTCTCCAAACTGGAGTTCTGAGTATAGCAGCTCAGAATAACTATCTGGCCTGGGGAACCAATACTAAGAATTTAGTTAACTGCATCGGGCAATATAGTTTTTGATTAGTTAGATACATGCTTTCTGATTTAAAAAAACAAAATACAATCAAAACCTTTTTTTTCTTCAAGGTAGGGATGTGACGGTGAGGAAATTTCCCCACCGGTTAATCAACGTGTGACAACACAGATAAAACTGGTATCACCAGCGGGGGCTTTTCAAATCTGTAATTTTAAACCGAAAGTAAAATGCACACGGACGCTCGGGCATTCATAAAGGAGCAGTGCATAGCAATGCGAGTGATAAAAATAAGAATTTTCACCAGAAAATTGAATCTGAACGAGTAAGTAACATGTCTGCCACTTTTGTTCTGACTAACTGAGGGGGGGAAAGCATTACAATAAATTGCGCTATTATTGAATCTAATGTTTGCTTAGCTCATATCACATTAAACCGTGCAAATTATTAGTATTGTTATACTTTGTTCTCAAATTGTTAATGTTGACAACATCAGCATTGCATGACTATGTGTATTTGGTGTGTATTAGCGTTACCTGTAGATTTAAATTTCTGTACAGTCTAATCTTTTGCTTTTGATTACAGGTGAATCTCCAGTTGTCACTAATGATTGTCGTTTAGACCTTTCTGGATTACAATCCACCATCAAAATTATACGTTTAAAAGGCTTTAAATTATCCGCCACCTGCAATATCCTCAGATGCATTTCTCACATTTTTCCAACATCAAACTATTAAAATTATTGAAATACAGCATAAAATTACAATTGGCAAAATCATTCATTATAATTCACTACTGACTACTGGCTTTCTGCTCACTGATCTCTCTATATAGATTATACAGATATTATTTGATATTATCTATATTACAGATTAGTACAGATTAGTTTAAAAATCAATACACCCCTTGCTTTCAACATCACAACAAAGCAACTTGTGTTTTATCTAGTTTCCCACTTAAATACAACTTCATTTGATCAGTCATGTGCTCAGAACTCATAAATGTGATATTTCCGACTTCACTTGAAGGGCACAATATACAGGTGCTGGTCATATAATTAGAATATCATCAAAAAGTTGATTTATTTCACTAATTCCATTCAAAAAGTGAAACTTGTATATTATATTAATTTATTACACACAGACATTAATATATTTCAAATGTTTATTTCTTTTAATTTTGATGATTATAACTGACAACTAAGGAAAATCCCAAATTCAGTATCTCAGAACATTAGAATATTACTTAAAGGTGCCCTAGAATGATTTGAAACAACATTTTAAATTGTTCTCTAGTATCTACATAGAGGGTGTATGGCTTATTTAAAGGGGTGGTAAACCACGATTTCACTTTTCTAACTTTAGCTAGTGTGTAATGTTGCTGTTTTAGCATAAACAACATCTGCAAAGTTACAACGTTCAAAGTTTAAAGCAAAGGGAGATATTTGCTTTTAAAGAAATCAATTTCTAAGGACTACAGCAAACGGCCGGTAGGGACTACTAGACATTCCTCCAGGGTCTCTGACATCACCAGCCCCAATATTTACATAAACCCCTCCTCCGAGAATATTAAATAAGGGGGGGGGGGGGGGGGGGGCGAGGCCATTTTGTATTGCCACGGGGAAGCGTTGTGGTATAGTTAGTAGGCTGGAGTGTTGTTGCCGCAATGCAGACGAAGCGCTGCTATTTTCATCCGGATTGCAGGTCCACTTTGTTTAGCCTTCCTAGGGACGGGGGTGAGTTGCAGTACATGTTATATGCATGTGTGTATGAGACAGAGGGGAACAGGTCGCATTTGCAGCAAATATATGCTGCCCATTATAAATCAAAGCACGAGACAGACAGGGGTCGGAGGAGAAGACCGGAAAATGTGACATAATGGACAATATTTGTCTGTATTTGCAATACACCAGCCGCGGTTCAGCAGCGCGAGACAAACCCTGCCAGTGTGAGACGGGCGCGCGCGGCTCCCGTTGCACATTTCACGGAGGAAAGCTTCCACAATATTCGCGAGTTCAATGCAGGATTCGCACAACGGCTTGTCCTGAAAGATGGATTTAAAAAAAGAAGCTGTTTACGGGCCACAACCTGTAAGTATGATTTATTTTTCGTCGATGTGTTTTCCTGTAATAGTTTGTATTGTTAATTGTGCGTTGTAGCAAGGAAGTACACAGATGACAACGCTCATTTGGCTCTGCAAACCAGTTTGTTAAATGCTCATTCATACTTAAAGGTCCTGTTCTTCGTGATCCCATTGTTCAAACTTTAGTTAGTGTGTAATGTTGCTGTTAGAGCATAAATAATACCTGTAAAATTATAAAGCTCAAAGTTCAATGCCAAGCGAGATATTTTATTTAACAGAAGTTCCCTTTCAAAGCCTACAGCGAACGGCTGGCTTGGACTACATCCTGGTACTTCCTTCATAAATGACGTCAGTAGAACAGTAGAACAGACTAACCTCCGCCCACAAGAATACGCGAAAAAAGGGGGTGTGGTCTTGTTGCTGTCCCACGTGGAGAAGAGGACGTGTCGCGTGGAGAAAAGGAATTGTTGCGTTTGACTGTGTTTGTCGCCATGTCGTCGAGACGCTGTTATTTTCATCCCGGAGTCAAATCACCTTTGTTTGGCTTTCCCAGGGACGCTGTAGAGATCATTAAGTGCATATATCTCCCGTTAAGAGGCGTGACCTTTCCACGTGCGCTAAGCTGCTGTCGAATCACAACACAGGACCGTGCCACGTTTGCTAAGCTGCGGTCAAATCACAACACGGGAACCGCTGGCACAATCAGAACTCGTTACGTATTTCTGAAGGAGGGACTTCATAGAATAAAGGAACTCATCAGCCGTTTTTAGGAGAGTGAAAACAGCGGTATACAGATAAGTAAATTGTGTTAAAAATACTGTTTTTTTTAACACGCGAAACATGAACACATGTTATATTGCACACTGTAAACACAATCAAAGCTTCAAAAAAAACACGAAGAACGGGACCTTTAACGTTATCTGACAAACACCTAACGTTACAAACTTTTTTTAAATCTCAACAGCGAACTTGGCATTAGTGTAAATTATTCTTTGATTAGAGCATTTATGTATTGTTTATCTACAGGCATGCTAAACATGGTTCTGTGTTTGATTTGTCTACAATAGAAAAACCAATGTTTAGTGTTCGTTTTGGGTTAATAGTTCTTGCGACAGATATTTGGCTATAATCGTTCTAAAAATACAAAAGTAACGCTGCCATTCAGTAGCGATCACTATAGATCTGAACTGAAAAGGTTCAACAGGTCTGGGTCTGATTCGGGCTCAAATTGGTATGGTTTTATTAACGCCATTGTTTCTAATACTACCCAAAGCACAGACTACCTGTAAAGGTAAGGGGCGTGACGTTTCCAACAAACATGCACTAGGCGGTTAGCGAATCACAACACACTGGGCCAGCTAACCAATCTGAGCCCATTGCGTATTTTTGAGGGACTGGCTTCATTCAACCCGGAAACCATCAGACCCTTTTTTCAAGGAGGGACAGAGCAGTGTAGAATAAAGGTAAAATATGTGAAAAATAATGAATTTTTTTAAAAACGAAGCATGAACACGTTACAGTGCACCCCACAAACACAATCAAACGCTTCTGAAGTCTTTATTTTAATTAGGAACCTGCAAAATCATTACGTCCATACCAGAACTTCAGCCTAAACGATAACTAGCAGATTAAATATACACATCAGCAGTCACAACTTTTTTAGCATTGTAAAAACATTTTAATTATTGTAATGTGTCCCTGTATGATTTTACAATGATAGCTTCTTCACTTTGAATCACAAACTGAACTGGGTAGCGCTTAAATATGTTGTTTGTACTGTAACGTTTGAGTTTGACAGTTGAGTACTAATTTAAAAGTGGATTTATTTAGTCATTTAGTTATGTAAACTGCTTGGATTATCCTATTGTTACTGTACTAGCATCTTGCGTTGGATCTAGACAACAACGGGGATATTATCGTTAATGTTGTCTCTCTAAGAAACTTTCAACTTAATCAGAAATTGTTTAGACAGTCAAGAAGTGGATAAAATCACTTACTGCTTGCAGGTATATGGTTGGAATTGGCCCTTTCTTCAGTGTCAGACGCTGAGCAAAGGCTGATTGATATTGTCTCAGGTTTGAAAAACTGTCCGTGGTGAAATGGACTGAGCAAACTAACAACTTTGAATTAAATTGTTGAGGTATCCGATTATAAATAAACATCAACCATGCCTGTTGACATGTTTTATCTGTGGGAAGAGTATGAAACGTCTTCACATCCCCTGCACAGCCTGGAACATAACATTTGTTTCCATGATCTGCCATGTTCGCTATCCTCGCATGACGCTTGTTTACCTGCAGAACTCCAGATGATACGGCTGGGCAGTTTCGCCTGAAAGTGAACATGTGCTTGCATATGCAAATGTTGGGGGGGGGCGTACATATTAATGATCCCGACGATTGCGTCATTCTCGGTGTTACGTTGAGATTTGCCTATTTTTCGTGGTGTTTTTCACAAACAAGATTTACATATGAAGGAGGAGGCAATGGTGTTTGAGACTCACTGTATGTGATTACATGTACTGAACTTCTGTTAATTAACTATGGCAAGGTTAATTCAAATTTTCATTCTAGGGCACCTTTAAGACCAATACAAAGAAAGGATTTTTAGAAATCTTGGCCAACTGAAAAGTATAGACATGAAAAGTATGAGCATGTACAGCACTCAATAAATTTTTTGTTCTCCTTTTGCCTGAATTACTGCAGCAATGCGGCGTGGCATGGAGTAGATCAGTCTGTGGCACTGCTCAGGTGTTATGAGAGCCCAGGTTGCACTGATAGTGGCCTTCAGCTCTTCTGCATTGTTGGGTCTGGTATATCGCATCTTCCTCTTCACAATACCCCATAGAGATTCTATTGGGTTAAGGTCAGGCAAGTTTGCTGGCCAATTAAGAACAGGGATACCATGGTCCTTAAACCAGGTACTAGTTCCTTTGGCACTGTGTGCAGGTGCCAAGTCCTGTTGGAAAATGAAATCTGCATCTCCATAAAGTTGGTCAGCAGTAGGAAGCATGAAGTGCTCTAAAACTTTGTGGTATATGGCTGTGTTGACATTGAACCTCAGAAAACACAGTGGACCAACACCAGCAGATGACATGGCACCCCAAACCATCATTGACTGTGGAAACTTTACACTGGACCTCAAGCAAAGTGGATTGTGTGCCTCTCCTCTCTTCCTCCAGACTTTGGGACCCTGATTTCCAAAGGAAATGCTAAATTTACTTTCATCAGAGAACATAACTTTGGACCACACACCAGCAGTCCAGTCCATTTTGTCTTTAGCCCAGGCGAGACGCTTCAGACACTGTCTGTTGTTCAAGAGTGGCTTGACACAAGGAATGCGACAGCTGAAACCCATGTCTTGCATACGTCTGTGCGTAGTGGTTCTTGAAGCACTGACTCCAGCTGCAGTCCACTCTTTGTGAATCTTGAATGGGTTTTGTTTCACAATCCTCTCCAGGGTGCAGTCATTATTATATCCCTATTGCTTGTACACTTTTTTCTACCACATCTTTTCCTTCCCTTCGCCTCTCTATTAATGTGCTTGGACACAGAGCTCCGTGAACAGCCAGCCTCTTTTGCCATGACCTTTGTGACCCTCCTTGTGCAAGGTGTCAATGGTCGTCTTTTGGACAAATGTCAAGTCAGCAGTCTTCCCCATGATTGTATAGCCTACAGATCTAGACTGAGAGACCATTCAAAGGCCTTTGCAGGTGTTTTGAGTTAATTAGCTGATTAGAGTGTGGCACCAGGTGTCTTCAATATTGAACCTTTTCACAATATTAAAATTTTCTGAGATACTGAATTTGGGATTTTCCTTAGTTGTCAGTTATAATCATCAAATTTAAAAGAAATAAACATTTGAAATATATCAGTCTGTGTGTAATGAATGCCTATAATATACAAGTTTCACTTTTTGAATGGAATTAGTGAAATAAATCAACTTTTTTATGATATTCTAATTATATGACCAGCACCTGTATAACTAGTTAGTTATAGCTAATTAGGGATGTTAATGATTAATTGTTGATTAATTAATCAGCATTAATGATTTAATCTATTAAGGTTACAGATTGCTGACTAAATTATAGCACAACTGTGTTCAGTAATCATACAAGCAGATGTAAAAAACTCTATAAAATCATCCAACGTTAGTGTGTGCACTACACCTTGCACGCTGCATGTATTCACGTCAAACATGCATCCTTGCCTTGATTGAAAAAAATTTATCCACAAGTAAAAATTATGGACACAACAAACACTGTGATCATATGTCTAAAGTACAATATGACAACAAGCACTTCAGCATTATTTACGGTGATGCTATTCTGCCTCTCTGTCATTTCTAATAAGCACTTTGCTGTTTGAATGAGCACTGTCTGTGTGTCTTTAAGCATCTTTGCTCGTGTTCAGATGAGCAGAAGGAGAAATCTGCTTGCTAAGTTGTGACATAATTAATATAGTTTCCAGGTCCAAGCTTTCCACTCTGTTTTAATTGAAAATATGTCATCAACAGCCGTTTATGGACACTATTTATTTATAGCATACATTCAAAGGGTTAGTTCACCCAAAAAAATTAATTCTGTCATTATTTACTCACCCTCATGTCGTTTCAAACCCGTAGGACCTTCGTTCATTTTTGGAACACAAATTAAGATATTTTCGATGAAATTGGAGAGCTTTCTGACCCCTTCATAGGCAGCAATGTTATTGCAACTTTCAAGGTCCAGAAAGGCAGTAAAGTCATGGTTAAAATAGTGACGAGAATACTTTTTGTGTGTGTCATTCTCCTATGCTGTTGACATAGTAAATACAGTGGAACGCTTCCAAGTTCTACATCAGAACGGCTCACCGTTCTTCTCTTCAATGACGTTAATATTTATATCACGTCTCCCCCAAACTCAAGCATCACAAACACAACTCTTACAGGTGCTTATAAAGTCATGTCTCAACAGGTAAAAGTAGGCTACTTTTAATAAAAAAGTTGAGATATTAGCTATACTTTTAGCTGTGTTGCTGTGTTATAAGTAAGCAACTAAGTAAGCAATTACTATTTATCAGAATACAAATGAACACAAATTTTCAATACGAATGAGTCAGCCCTTTGTTCAAAACAAAGGAACTCTCCCACTGAGAAGTGCACCTTCCTCATTGGTAAAGCCAAAACTCAAAAGGTGTGGTCTCTGGAACTTAAAAGGCCAACACAAAATTCCCTCCAGGGTTAGTTGTGGTTAGGTTTAGGGTTAGGGTTACTCGCTGGCTTTCCATTCCCGAATGCTGTTCACGTGAGACCTCACGTGTGTGCCAGGCACACACACACACACACACACACACACACACACACATCAAGCCATATGGACCTTCTTCGACCACCACAGAGTCTCTGCAAGTTCACCATCATTCTTTTGCTCAACACGGAAAGAATCGATTGCAACTGCAACGACATCGGACCGAACTATCAAGACTTTCTCCTGTGACTGTATATCTGGATTAGGGATGTTAACCGATGACCGTTTGACCGATGGTTGACCGTATCAACGTTAACCGATCAAAGTTGTCGGTTGTCGGTTAAAAAAAAAAAAAGTGATCTCTAAATTAGGCTATTTATAGAGAATGGGAACGTGACGTCACCAACGCAATGCATTCGCGGACTTTAGGACACAGACACTACATTAGAGAATGAGTAATAGTGGAGGTAGACTTTAAAACTTGTATTATACAGTTAAAAACACATTAGAATGGTGAACGCTTGCTGTGTTATGAACTGTCATAGCCCCTCTTACAACCTGCGTGGAAAACATATCTCAAATCATGCGCAATATTTCAGTTTACCAGCTTGGAAATAACAAAAGTAAGTGAAAGTGAAAAGTAATGCTGCCTTCACGTGCTATCGGAAATTTGACAATTCCCACTTCTAAAGTCGTGATTATGAAGTATGAACTCATCTCGTTCATATTTCGAGGGGTGGAGCGCGTTCACGTGCAATTTTTACCTAGGAAACTCCTATTTACAATAATTCAGAGAGCACGTGAAGGCAGCACAACACTCGGAAATAAACAACTTAGCCAAAATGTGTCTTTATAATTTGTATTTATTATTTATAACCGATATTACAGATGAATATTTTCTGAACCGCTTGAATGTGCTCACACCATAAATAATGCATGAAACGCGTCAGCAAATGCTTCATTGTTCAGCTTCAGATGTAAGTTGCAACTTGTGTGATACAGTGCTTAAATACAGTACTTAGCACATCATCTAAATATATTACATCTACATTTCAGTGGTAACACATAAGGTGTTGATCATCATCTTTCTTTATTATTGTTAGCACTACCTCGAACTAAAGCGGCATCTCTTCCGAGCTGTCATTATCTTAAATGAGTTGCGGCAATGTTTCAAATGAGCTTCTAACGCTAGACAATAGCCTTTATTTTCAACGCGATCACCTTGTGCCCAAACCATTTCGAAACTAAGGAGCCATTTGTCCTCCGATTACAAACAAGCTCCTCAGCGCCGCGTTTGCGGGACTCATGTTTCGCGCTGTAGGGGATTTTAAAAAATTGACGTGAGTGGAAGGCAGGCGGTGGCGCCTGGACAGTGTGCGTGCGTGTGTGTGTGTGTGTGTGTGTGTGTGTGTGAGAGAGCGGGAGGCAGAGCGGCAGAGAGATGCGACAGAGTTGCGAAATTGCAGGCGCGGCTCGCGAGTTGCGGCTGTTATTTCAAATAGCGCAGCATATTTTTTTAACTAATCGGTTAACCGGTTTCAACCGGCTAATGAGGCTCGGTGGTCGGTCAAGAAAATGTTTAGTTTTCGCCATCCCTAATCTGGATGCCTTTCAAGGCAAATGCAAGTAATGTACGATATACAAATTTGTTGTGTAGTTAGTTCTACCCCATGTTTGTATGATTTTGTGTTGTGCGTTTATGTTAGTTATGTGTTTGTGTTTTAGTTAAATAAACTCTTGTGCACATTCGTACGTGTTGATTCTGTTCTGCTTATAAATAAATTGTCACTTTTAAAGAATCGATCATTGCTACGAGCTAAGAAAGAGTTATTTTTCTGTGGCCACAGAAAAAATCCTTTCTGAAGAGTTGCTAGACAATCAGTATTGAATGTTCGCTGGACGAACATATTATTTGATTGTAATATTAATTCAGTTACATTAAGTTAATTCGGTTAATTGATCCAAATATGTATAATTAATTGTAACGAGTTATGATTAATTATTAATATTTCCCCCTTGAGCTAATTTGTTACAATAAAATTATTAGAAGAAAATTAATAGAATAAAATATGAAAATAGTATAAAAGTATAAGGTCACAGTTAGATTTAGTCAGAATAAACATTTACAGATTATGAACATATTTACAGCATTTTTAATAGTATGAATAAATTAGAAATATAAATATCACCGGTATTGCACTAAACAGTGGGAGTATTGCACCTACAGGCATATGCCTCGTATCCCTGTATTTAACTGTTCAAAGGGGAAATGGCCTGTGGGAAGAAACAGTCAGACAGTTTCTGTGACTAGATGTTCTAGTGGCCAGTGATCTGAGTGTAACATCAGACATCAGCCATGGTCCCACACTGGTTAAACACCCTCTGGCTCTGCCTGCTAAAGTAGCCAAGCCCAGCTGGAAAGAGATTGACGGATCTGAGCGTGCCGCTCTCAATGTTTTGATGGTGCCTGGGAAGGCTCAAAGTTTATACTTTTTGGGGAGACAAACCCATGAATGGCATACTAATAGTAGACAATGAACAATAAACTGGTTTAAGAGAGTGTGAAAATGTATTTTATAGGGGTGTAACGGTACACAAAACTGGCGGTTCGGTACGTACCTTGGTTTTGAAGTCACGGTTCGGTACGGATTTGGTACAGCAGTTTTAAAAATTGCTTTTTTTATTTTTATTAAACAGTGGTTTACTGAAAAAATTGTGTCTGACCTTAAATTAATTCAATTATAACTAAAAGTTTATATATGCTGTAATAATGCTGTAAACTAGGGAGCCCTTACTCTACTGCACATTATTAATATAAGATTAACAACAGAGCCCAAACTATGAGCCTAGATTCAGCTGATATTCATGTTTAGATATAATAATCAACACTCAAATAACACATTGTGTGCAAACATGTAAACTTCACATTAGGCAGTTTTTGCATTAACTCCTAAATCTAATTATAAAATGATGGGTTTTCTCCAATACGTTTTTGAAATATAATCATTTATACACAGTGGCTGTCATTTTCATGACATATGTATCTAAACATGCATTAAATAATCAAGATATCACTAAGAGGTTAAGTAGAATTAATATATGTGTATATATAGGCTAATATAGGTCATATATTTAGTGAAAGAGTTGATTTCTCTAGTGAATTAACAACTGTGGACACTGAATGACTTCTGAGGTAAATGATGCTGCATGACATTGTTTACAAGCTGTTTGACGTCTTTCCGCGGTTGAAACACTGATTGAGCGATTACACGACATATGATACGTTTCAGTAAGTGTTAATGCATACTCAACATACCTTAAGATATTAATTCATGTTTATTCTTCTAGAAGAGATGATCGCGTTCACTCGCGCACGCGCGCCGTGGCTGCTTGAATTGACGCGCCTATACAGTGATCAGTCGTCACATTAAAGAGCGTCAAAACAGTATTTATTGTTTGAATTTCGTGATGAAATGAACTGAATACTAAATATGTTCAAGTGGGAACTAGGATTGAAGTGTGTTCCGCGCTTAAAACAAGCCTACCGTTAACTGTTAAAGATTGCAATTGGAACCGTTCGGTACACACGCGCACCGAACCGAAAGCCCTGTACCGAACCGGTTCGGTACGAATACGTGTACCGTTACACCCCTAGTATTTTAAAATAAACAAACTTCACTTTTAACTTTAACAATCGTTAATTTGAATGGAAATTGATTATTCATTTTCCTGAAAATTGGACATCACTAGTCATAATATTTCATATACAGGCTATAGTAATATGTGACTGTACTGGCAAAATTTGTCGCAATGAGCAAATAAAAAAAAAATTGTTATAGTATTTTTTTTTTCTAATTCTCTATTAAAAACCTTTCAAAATGATGTATGGTTTGTTTGAATCAAACAAATGAATGAGCTACACCTGTTTGAAGTCAATAGAGTCAGTAAAGTTAATTTTGAGAAGAATCACCTAGCAACCATACCTTACCTACAAAGGAAAGGTACTCCTCCCAGAAAATGTACAAACAAAGATACTTTTAGATGTTTAATTCCTATTTGGAGCATTGGAATCGCTATATGAGGGCTTAAATGAACACATTTTTGTGAAAACCTCAAAATCGACATTTTCCCCTTGTTTTGCCTGTAGCTTGGAATTATCCCGTGGGTATTCCGACTCCTTTAGCCAGCACGGGTCACGGGTTGTTGTTGTTTTTTTGGTTGAAATTGACACATTTTTCTGTCACAGCTCAGGACTTAACTACTGAATACATAGTGTTTTATACATCTCTAAATTCAATTGGTGTGTGTATCAATTTTCTTTTTCAATTGCCTTTTCTTCATGCCATGACTAATGTGATTTATGCAGGTTGGAAGTTACTCACCCTTTTATTATTATTCTAGATACTAACCTTCTATTTTTGGCTCATAATAGAGTGAAGACTGGCAGTTAACCTAACATGTAATTAGGTTAATTACCGACACTGTTGAAGGACTGAATATTTGACACTACTTAATTAGTGTCACTGTAACATAACCCTGCATAAAAAGGGTCAACAGAACTGAGACTGATAACTGTGCAATGAGAAGTTGAATTCCTTTCGTCATCTATGTAGCCAAGTCTCTACTTTCTACAGAAGGGCAGACCAATCAATATTATCTTGACATAAAAATAATATTACTATTTGTATTATATATTTATTCAACCTGAAAATTGTGTATAATAAACTTTAGAGTGAAAATAAACCGTGTTAAGTATGGAAATAGGAACTAATTGTCCTTTCATTCATCTGAACACAAGAAGACACTGAAAAGTGCAAGTAGTCACAGACAGACAGAGCTCATTTATACAGAGAGAATCAGAGATTGTGATAGAGAATGAAACAAATGTATAATTTAAAAGTTATTATAGGTTTATTATGTTCTGTAAATGTTGTTAATAAATGTTAATGATAAAAAGCAAGTATTTATGTAATAATGATAAATGGCTATAATTATGTTAGAAATTTTATAACTTGGCCATTTAGTATTCGGTACTTTGTTAGTATGTGTGGTATCAGAATTGTTTTTTGTTTTTTTTTTGAAAAAAAAAGTGATATTGTATTATTCTTACTCTTTTCTATGAAATTTTATCATTGCACGTACAAATCTCGAAATTACTGTCCATACATTTTCTGTGTTTCTGCTTTACTCATTTTTTTTACTTTAAAATTAAGAAATTCTGACTTGTATTGTATCTATTAATTGGAAGCTGTGAAGTGTGACCTTCATAATGAATTCTAAAAAGGAAAACGTTCTGAGTATGCTTCATTTCAACCCATTGAACTTACAGCATTCTCAACTTCATGTTGATAGCATGAAATATTTAAGCATGAATGCAGGATGTTGTTTAACGCAATCAAACTTGAATCAGGTCAGGGTTCTGTGATGTACCTTGAAGACCATTACTAGTGGAGCGGCTAAGTGATATAATCGTTCAGTTTATGATACAAGCGTGAAAATTGGCATGAGCAGTCTCCATGGGTCACTTGACAAGAAAATTGTCCGAGCCACTTGAAATTTCAAGATGGCCGACACCTTAGTGGAGCACTTAAGTGATATAGTGGTTTATTTGGTGATACAAGCATATACATATACAGTGCCCGGTCAGTTTTAAACAGCCATGAAAATGTCAAAAGCATTACAGTATAGCAGACGTGGCAACTGAATGAATTCAGTATTCATCTAAACATCTTCCAGCTGAAATATACAAATACAAATATTCTTACAGATGTCTAAACCCGCTGTAAAGTAAACTGAAACTACATATTTAGACAAAGGCCTACAAAAGATGCTTTGACCTTTGTAATGGTCCTCTCAGTAAGCTAAAAAACTGAACGTTCAGTGAGTTTCTCACAACAACCCTCCAACACTCTCTGGTTTCCTGATCTTTAGACATTTCTAAACCTCACTGGCCTATGGTATAAAACTGAAAAAGCAAATGTAAGAGTTGTACGATGCAGTTGTTTTGACCTTTATAAATAGCCTTTCCAATAATTTAGAAGGTTAAAATTTCAGAGCAGACCACTCTCTATAGTTAGATTAGGCTACACTGTATCTATAATTGAGCTGTCAGATCAGGAAAAAATGTAACTGTTGTGCAATGTTGTCAGACTTTTTCCATAAGTTGAATACGGAAGGTGATCTGGTGTACTTTATAAAGTTTTAAATATGGATATTTTTCTTACACAAACGCATCGCATCGCTTCAGAAGGCCTTTATTAACCCCCCGAAGTCGTGTGGAGCAGTTATATGATGGATAGATGCACTTTTAAGGACTTCATAAACGAAACAACAATTCACTGCCATTATAAAGCTTGGAAGAGCCAGGACCTTTTTAATAAAACTCTGATTTTATTAGTCTGAAAGAAGAATGTCAAATACACCTAGGATGACTTGAGGTTGAGTAAATCATGGGCTAATTTTAATTTTTTTGTGAACTAACCCTTTAATTGAATTGAATTGAATTGAATTGAATTTAATTTAATTGAATTGAATTTAATTGAATTTAATTTAATTAGTTCAGGGATGTTACCCACTTTCTATTGATTAACAATAAAGATCAAATATTTATTAGAATTTTACTTCAAATTTTAATTCATAACAATTAATGACCACTGGCATTGCCCACTACTTGGCAGATACCACATTGTGTGGGCGATAGAAATTGTAAATATTCTCCTTCCAAAACTGATGTTATAATACATTTAATGCGTGTGTGTGAACTGTTATTTATTTTTTTATATATTTATATTTTAACTTAAGAATAACATTTAATCACTACACAACTTGAGGGTAACCTCTGAGGGTTTGTTATAAAGTACTTGAATTTGCCTTCCATGGTGCACTGAAAAGTGTCAGGAATCTGAAGTGCAGATTACTTAGTGGGAAAACCAGGCATTAAGAAGAATGACTTTGAGCACAATCTATAGAGCACACTCTGATCCTAAGATTAAACATCCAGAGGCTAAAGTTCTACAGTATGTGCAAAGCTGATGTAGTCTCTGCCCCCAAATGACACCAACATGTTTTTTGACAACTAGTTATGCAAGTAATGCCTTTAGGGCTGTATTTAATTGCATTTCGGAATCATAGTTTCTCTGCATATTGCATCTGGAATTATAGCAGCTATTTGTACATGTATATTTGTTGCAGAAGAAGAAAGGTCAAACGAACATTGAAATAATTGTGTAAAACTTTCTCATAACATCCTGAACACTAAAATGCTTGCTGCCTGAAGAACACATAAAAAAAAAAAAAACACAAGGCCATTATCTGAGTTATCATAATAGCCTGACAGAAGTCATTGAGTGCTGCTGTCCATCAACGTATTGAACAAGGTTTGTTTCTTTTAACTAAACAAAAATATAAATATAGAGCACTTTCGACACTGAGAAAATTAATTTAAAGAGTTTGCCTTTTCCATATATTGCTTCCATTCTAAAGTTCTATTTTCATGTATAGAGAAGACCAGAACCCTGCACCCTTTCTGACCTTTGCATTCATTAAAACCTATGGGGCTTTCACACCAGGTAGTTCTAGCCACCAGGGTGGTTCCCTGAGAACTAAAGGTTTCCCTAGGACCATTTTAATGGTTGCATTTGCACCAGTAGAAATTCTGAAGTGACGTAAGCCGCGCTTGTTTTCGTGACTTTTATTTTGACGGCACAGCGGACCTTGCATTCTCCGTCTACATCAGTTTACGATCGGAGTTAGTTTCTGGAATAAATATATAGACTATAATATGTGTGTACACTGCTTTTTTTTAAATGGCGGGTGCTGGTGTTTCACGTGCGTTCGGCCAATCAACGTACATAATGTCATTGGTAGTTCCTATTGTGTAACTCCGAAGTACTCTGAAGTAGGAGCTAATTTAGTCGCCCCAAAATGAGTTCCTAGAGCTAAAATCATTCCTAGTTCCTGTGGTGCGAACACGCCAAAAACCAGGTACTTCCGCCAATAGTTCTAGGAACCCTCCGGTGCAAAAGCCCCTCTAGTCCGGTATCAACAAAGGCACAGGAAAGAGACAGATGAAACATGAAACCAAATAAATACAAAATTATAATAATTTAATAATCAAGTGTAACTCTACACCCCTTGCTTCATTTAGGTGACGTGGATTCATGAATATGCAAATTAGCCTTGCCCCCACTCACTCACACAAGCTCAGAAATACACTCGATCAAATTACGTCGGTTTCACACCGTTCACGCAAGCAGTGCAGAGGCAGCGCAGAAGCGAATGGAGAGTGGGAGCAGCATGCGTCTGTTGTGCTTTCACACTGGCAGCGCTTGTGTACTGCAAATACAGATGAGTATCGTCCATTCTGTCACCTTTTCCGGTGTTCTCCTCCGACCCTTGTCTGTCTTGTGCTTTGATTTATGATGGGCAGCGTATCTGCTGCCAATGCAACCGTGTTCCCCTCTGTCCAAAACACATGGATATAAAATGCTGTATATAGGTAGTTCATCATAAAAGTAACCTTACAGTTAAGATATACCTCTAGTTTTAATCATTTAAACAGGCCTTTGAAGTTTGGGCAAAAACTTCTGGCAATGTTGTGTTTGTGCATTTTATAAAAAAAATTCACAGCGCTCGATTTCATATGGTGATTGTGAAGCACGGAACACTTGGCTACATCATTTCATGGTGAAAAGTATTGTTTTTCATGTTAATCAGGTACATTTTGATCAAGAACAATGCACTGTGGCTTTAATTTCAGTGTGGGCCGTGCTGCTCTGCTCCTGCGACACGCTGCCACCCTGCCTCTTCATGTGGTGTGAATGCTCTAATCTGTTAACATGGGCACCAGAAAAAATATGCGCTGCTTACGCTCTGCTAACACGTGTAGTGTGAAACCAGCCTTACTGAGGTAAACACTGCACAATAGCGCTCTCTTTACAACGTCGGACACATAATGGTAAATAATATGATTGTCATTTTGCTTGACTATGTTATTAAACAGATAATAATGTGTTGCTAATGTTACACAAACCATGTTCCCGTTCGCCATCTCAGTCTGCCTTCTAAAAATCAGTATCCTTAGAAATGCTTTGAACAACTTAGAACGTTAGTGGAGAAAGGCATATAGTTCATCATAACATCATAATATAAATCATACACATAATTCACCTGCTAATATATTGCTAAATCTACCCGATTTTTCATATCAACAGAAAAATATACCAGAATACCTGGCTTCTCTAGTTAATAGTTAATGATTTGCTAAAGCCCGCTGGCACGTTGATGTGATTGGCTACAAGGTAGTTTGTGATGTCAGAAACACCAATTTTCAAATTTCAATTTCAAACCACGTTTTTGAGACTGTCTTTGGTTGGTGGCCCTGCTCGCTTTTGGCCCGACAGTGGAAACACAGCTATTGAAAGCAGCAGGCCCAGACGGCATTTCACCAGCCTGTCTGAAATCCTGCCCTGGCCAGCTGGGCCCTAACTGCTTCAAATGCTCCACCATCATCCCCATCCCAAAGAAACCCAAAATCACAGGACTGAATGACTACAGACCTGTTTCTTTAACGTCTGTGGTCATGAAGTCATTTTAAAGACTGGTGCTGCCCCATCTGAAGGACATCACTGGACCTTTGCTGGACCCCCTGCAGTTAGCTTATCGGGCAAACAGGTCTGTGGATGATGAAGTCATCATAGGACTGCACTACATCCTGCAACATCTCCACAGACCTGGGACTTATGTGAGGATCCTGTTAGTGGACTTCAGCTTGGCTTTCAACACCCTCATCCCAACACTCCTCCAGACCAAACTAACCCAGCTATCTGTTCCTAGCTCCATCTGTTAATGGATCACCAGCTTTCTGACAGCTAGGAAACAGCTAGTGAAACTGGTGCCCCCCAGGGATGTGTGCTCTCCCCACAGCTCTTCTTCCTCTACATGAATGACTGCACAGCACAAGACCCCTCTGTGAAGCTGAAGTTTGCAGACGACACCACACTAATGTGCCTCATCCAGGACGGTGACGAGACTGCTTACAGACAGGAGGTTAAAGTGCTGTCTGTCTGGTGCAGTCACAACAACCTGGAGCTGAACACGCAACAGTGGAGATGATTGTGCACTCCCCCACTCACCATAATGAACAGCACTGTGGTAACAGTGGAGTCATTCAGGTTCCTGGGAACCACCATCTTTCAGGACATGAAATGGGACACTCACATAGGCTCCATTGTGAAAAAGGCCCAGCAGAGGTTGTATATCCTTAACCAGCTGAGAAAGTTTAACCTGCCACAGGAGCTGCTTCTGCAATTCTACTCTGCAGTCTGTCCTCTGCACTTTTGTTACTGTCTGGTTACCAAATCAGCTACCAAATCAGACCTCAGAGGACTATATAGTCCGGACTGCTGAGTGAATCATTGCTACACCCCTTCCCACTCTCCAAGAACTGTACTCATCCAGAGTGAGTAAAAGATGGTAAAACCACTCTGAACCACACACATCCAGGCCACATTCTCTTTGAAATGTTGCCGTCTGGTCGCCAGAGCACTGTACACTATTTATACTCATATTTATTTACTCCACACAACACTGTTTTTATTCCTATTTATTTAGCATATCATACGTACATATATTGTCTATTTTCTATTTGGATTTGTAGGGTTGAAAATAATCAAAGATATTTGAAAATGAACAAAGACTGTTTCAACCCCCTCTTTCTTACCACAAGGCCCATTTGGAAAGACAAAGAGGTGTTGAAAGTGATCAAGGCCTGTAGGCCAAGATGTGGGCCTAATTGTCACACCTTTAGTACAGTGGGGGAAATTGTAATTATCTGATCAGTTTGAATTCGGTTGTCACGTTGGGTTTGAGTCACATGGTCATGGAAATGATAAAAGATTGAACTGAAAAGGCTCTTTCCTTTTTCTCTTTTCAAAACTGAGTGGGAAGTATTCTCTCTCCCTTCCTATCTCTCAGGTAACATTATACATATATAATTAATGGTACACGTTTTTTTTCATCTCATACATCTATTTTGCAACTAAGAGTAATCTAACCAGATATTGTCATTAAACCCCATCAATTACAAATGATGTGCTAATTAGTTTTGATTCAGTAATAACTTTGAAGTGCTACACTATTGCAATATAATATCATCACACTATAGCAACACTCTTTTACATATTTTGCTATTATAACTGCACTTATTTCCGTCATTGGTATAAGTAGCAGTGGGTGGTAATAGACAAGAAATGTACAGATTTCTGCCATCTTGCTGATAATGTTTTTTAGTCATTCGGCAATCCTGCAGCCTGAACCACTGTAGGCAGACCACCCTTACACTATTTTGTACTGTATATTGTGCAATTTTTTATATATTTCTTTTTATTCACTTATTTTATTTGTATTATCGGTCTTGTCGCTGTCATTCTGTCTGTGCACTGGGGGCTTCTGTCAGCAAGGCAAATTCCTTGTATGTGTAAGCATACTTGGCAATAAAGCTCATTCTGATGTAAATGTTCAGCAAAAGCAGTTGAAGGGAAGGCCAATTTCAAAGGACAAAGTGGTAACACTTTAGATTAGGGAACACTATTCACTAGTTGCTTATTAGCATGCATATTACTAGCATATTACCAAATGAAATGTAACCAAGCTACAGAGATGAATGGAAGATTTATGGTCATAATGCTGTCATAATCTCATTCCAAAAAGACCAATGCCACCTCATCCACAACTATCAACAAATATTCCATGAAGTCAACAGCATTTATAACAAATAATTTTCTTTGTGTGTGTGCATGTATTTATGTGTGTTTGTGTAGGCATTTGTTTGTGGGTGGCTGACAGGGCACGGTTATTTAAATGTCCAGAATTTTCAAATGAACATCATTATGAGCATATGGTGTGACAGAATGGTTTCTCTTAGACGTACTGAAATAAATACTATGAAAATAAATCCCAATTTAGACCTAAATATCTTAAAGGAGCATTAAACAAGAACCAAGCTATATCGACGCCATCTGTGCTCTGCTGTCAATTAGCTAAAAAAAATGACTTGCCAATGTTGTCTATGTAAAACTTTCACATTCAATAATGAGGCTTAGTGATCAGTGGCAACAAATCAACACAAACTGAAGATTCATGGATGAGTGTTAGAGGATTCAACAGCGTTAAAATGGGTTTCTTACAAAAACAAAAACGCTGAGGATTATTAAGATGAAGATGAATGGAAGAATAAGGCAGACATTAATTCACAATTATCCCTTAGAGATGAGAGACTAAAGAACAATGTTTTTATATATTTATACCTCAATCTATCTATCTATCTATCTATCTATCTATCTATCTATCTATCTATCTATCTATCTATCTATCTATCTATCTATCTATCTATCTATCTATCTATCTATCTATCTATCTATTAAAATTAGAAATACCATCAGAGGGTTTTTAATGAGCAATCATCTTAGTTAATTAATTAAATATGTATTAAATTACAATTAAGTTTTTAGTGTACCCTTAAATGTGGTTTAATGCACCCTGCAGTGAACTTTGCAGCTAATAGAGATACCCACTCTTTTTTCCGCTCAGTAAAGCACATTCCACAAACAATGCAGTCCTACTGTACCTTTACTAGCGATATAACACCAAATATAGAACAGTTATTCACAAGACCAGCACGCTAATCCACAAGAAACTCATTAACATAAATTGTAACTGACTGTCATAAAACTTTGAACGGCGGGCATTGACTTCACTGCCATTACACGGTAGGCTAAGAGGTGACGCAAGTTAGCATTACGCTTTCTCCAATGGTAAGAGATACAGACCCTCTCATCTCCCTATAATAAGACAATCTCTGGATGCGTGTCTTCAGCCATTGAGCCATGTAGTTTCTGCGACATTAGTGCCACATAGTAAAATTACAAAAATAAAGCATATGTTGTCCCTTTCACGCTTCGCGCATGACCCAACTCGAACACAACTCAATAGGTTTTACAGGTGCTTGTGAAGGCATCAACAGGTAAATGTAGATTACTTTCAATAAAAGGTCAAACATATTAGGAAAACTTTAACTTGTTGCTATGTGTCATGAGAGTAAGCAACTAAGCAGCTAACGCTCTGTCTAGAGCGATTGCGAAACGTATATTAATTGAATATAATTTATATTAAAATAATTTCCCGAATGGACTTACTGCACAGGTGGTAACCTATCACGGTGCCACGCTTGAATTCACTGAGCTCCTGAGAGTGACCCATTCTGTCACAAATGTTTGTAGAAGCGTCTGCATGCCTAGGTGCTTGATTTTATACACATGTGGCCATGGAAGTGATTGGAACACCTGAATTCATTATTTGGAGGGGTGTCCCAATACTTTTGGCAATATAGTGTATATATACTGAACACACCATAAGATATTTTGAAGAATATTTAAGCCCATTGACGTTCACTGACTGGACAAAAAAAAATTTACAGTAGAAAGAAATACTTTTTTTAATTAATGGGTGAACTACACCTTTAGCCTAATTGTCAAATAAATTAGAAAACTATTTCAAATCATTGTGATATTCACATTTTGTTCAATTTTATATAGCTACTTGCTAGCAAAATTATTGTGTACACCGTGACTAAATCTTGCTTTGTACCCATAGCACAAAGAGAGAAGACTGATGAATGTTCTTAGAGAACACAGACAAGCATTCTGCTGCCTCTGTGTGTAATGGAAAGAAAATAGCCAGACAATATCCCAGAGGAGACCATTCCTGGGGTTTATACACCACTGTGGAACAGTGGAAGCCTTTCTGTCAGTGATTTTATTCTATTTAATTTTCTCCCCCTAACTTATGTCACTTCTGTCTTCTTACGTTTCTGTAAAAAAACACAACCAGTTATCTTTTTGTCCAGCTATTTCATGCAATCTCTCCCACTTGCTTCCATTGTTTCCAGCCCAATTTTCCTCTCTTGTCCTCCCACTCTCCATTTCCATCCTTCACCTTCTCTCATTATTTACTGAGAAAGTACGTGGAGAAACGTAAAAGCAGAGACACGGCAAACAGAAGGTCTCTGGAGCAGCGCTTGTTCCGCAACTAATATTCTGAGATCATTACCTTTGAGCCAGCTGCCCACCAATTTAGAGTCACCAGTGGCTGGGAAGAGGACAAGGTGCTTTGAAACTACGCTTTCCAACTAATTACAAGGTGTTTTCTGAGAATCCTCCCAAGTGGAATTGTATATCATCCATCCATTTTACTGTCTCCCACCAGCTTTTTCAAATCCAGGAATTTCTGTCCCTTTCAACACGTGATTTTCTAATCCTGTTTTCTATCAAATTTACTGACGTTTCAACTTATGTACAGGTGAACACCAGATGGTGCCAGTTGGCATTTCTGACAGTATGAAAAAAACAAAACAAATTTAAAACATCACTTTGAATTTCTTGTTCCATCATACCAGGGGTCTTCAACCGGGTGTCTGCGAGCAGTACTGCAAGGGGTCTGCTAATTATTCATTTTTCGTAAAAAACTTTATAAAATAAAATAAACATAATATTAAGGCAAGGCAAGGCAAGTTTATTTGTATAGCACATTTCATACACAGGGGCAATTCAAAGTGCTTTACACAGAAATGAAGATAAAATATTCATAAGTGAATACAATAAAAATATACACAGTATAACAGTTATAGTGGGAATTAAAAGAAAATATAAAATAAAGATGAAATCCCCTATCTGGGGTGGAAGAAAATGGAGAGTCAGGTTTACTTTAAAAATATTTGTCAGGTAACTGTGCGTTTAGACAGTACCCTTACAGACAAATCTTCTTGGCCTAACTTGAGGGCGTTCTCTAGATGTTTTACCCGTCAGAGCAGATCTAAACGGGTCTTCCTCGCACCGGAGCGAGTACTCAAAAAATATTTGTCAGGTAACTGTGCATTTAAACATTACCCTTACAGACAAATCTTCCCGGACAGGAACACCGGGGCTATCTCTACTTTGTTCGACCGTCAGAGCGGATCTACACGTTAAGTTAACTTCTACCACAGCTTAAATTTACACTGCTTTATCTCGAGTGTTCCTTCAGGAATTTGTCAGTGGCTCTTATATAGATAGTGTTTAAACATAAGGAATTACTTATTTTGGGTATATGAAATTACCAATATTTGGTCTTATTAATCTATTATTGTTTCAAGCAAATTGATCTGGCCAAGGGCAAAGTTAAGTTTCATAACTTTATATTTTTATTTATAACAGTACACAAAACTGACGGTTCGGTACGTACCTCGGTTTTGAAGTCACGGTTCGATGCGGGTTTGGTACAGCAGTTTTTAAAAATGGCTTTTTATTTATTTTTTATTAAACAGTGGTTTACTGAAAAAAATATGTCTGTCCTTAAATGAATTAAATTATAACTAAAAGTTTCTTAACGATAATGCTGTAAACTATATAGGGAGCCCTTACTTGCACATTATTACTATAATATTAAAGGTTAACAGCCCAAACTATGAGCCATTCAGCTGATATTCATGTTTAGTTATAGGATAATCAACACTCAAATAACACATTGTGTGCAAATATGCAAACTTCACATAAGGCAGTTTTTGCATTAACTCCTAAATTTAATTATGAAATTATGTTTTTTCTCCAATTCGTTGTTGAAATATAATCTTAGTGACTTATCTAAACATAGCATTAAATAATCAAGACTCTACTATCCTACAAACAGGTAAAGTAGAATTAATATATATATATATATATATATATGCTAATATAGTGCGTATATTTAGTGAAAGAGTTGATTTCTCTAGTGAATTAACAGCTGTGGACACTGAAGGACTTATGAAGGGTAAATGAAGGGTAAATGATGCTGCGTGACATTGTTTATAAGTTATTTGACGTCTTTCCGTGATTGAAACACTGATTGAGTGATTACACGACATATGATACGTTTCAGTAAGTGTTAATGCATCCTCAACATACCTTAAGATATTAATTCATGTTTATTCTTCTAGAAGAGATGATCGCGTTCACTCACGCTTGAATTGACGCGCCTATAGGCCGCTACAGTGATCAGTCGTCACATTAAAGAGCGTCAAAACGGCATTTAATGTTCGTGATAAAGTGGACTAAATACTTATTATGTTCGAGTGGGAACTAGGATTGAAGTGTGTTCCGCTCTTAAAACAATCCAACTGTTAACTGTTAAAGATTGCATTCGGAACCGTTCGTACACATGCGCACCGAACCGAGAGCCCTGTACCGAAACGGTTCGGTACGAATACATGTACCGTTACACCACTAGTATTTATACAAACTTCTTATACTTTTATAATGGCTAATATTTTTCAATAAATAATATTTTAAATAAATAACACATGCCGTATTTGGTATTGAGAAAGCGTCACAATCAAAGTTAGTGATTGTGATTTCGACCTTAGGGAAAGTTGCATTATTTCGGCATTAGATTAGCCTGACGTCGTCATACTCAATTCTAGTCAGAATTTGAGTCTGATACTGCTCCGTTGGGCTGTGATTATGGGGCGTGTTTAAACCGAACCAGGAAAGACCTCAATTGGATAGACCTACAACCAATCAGAGCAACGGAGTGACGCATAACGTTAGTTGTCAAATGTCAACAGAACTCAACTGCACTGTGTTGCCAAGTCCGCGGGTTGAAGCGACCCCCAGGAATGCGAAATTTAACAGGCAGTCCAGCCAAAATAACACATATTTTACCCCCCAAATGCCATTTTTCCTGGAGAACCCCCCCACCCAGAAAGCTATTGGGCTTGTTTTTGGCTAGTTTTGAGTAGCAATTGGGAGAGTTTTGCTGTAAAAACTTGGCAACCCTGTCTGTGCGCACGCTGGAATAAGTCCTGTTAGAAGAAGAAGATGAGTGTAAACGATCTTTACCGGTGTTGTAAAAAAAGAATTTAAGGATACACAGAGTACTTACCAACACGATCATCATTGAATGCATATACGAACAAGTTCTCCGTTTAGGATTAGAACAAATTCAACCCAAGCGCCTTTGATGACCATGATTACGTTACTGTTTATCATCTGTCCATCATCGTCTAAAGCCCGCCCTGACAATTTCATTGGTCCGAACAGTTTCTGTTCGGGCATAATTACTTCTCTATGGATCAAGTCCGAACTGCCCGTGCAAAAAATGTTGTGGGCGGGGCTAAGTTCGTCTGGCATCCAGGCTAGCATTAGATAGCAGCAAAGACTGTCTTTATAAGTGAGTCAGTAGCAAAGACTTTTATATTGAAATGGACTGAAACAAGGTCGTAAACAAGGACTGTACTTTAAAAACAGGGTTTTTAGAGACACTCCGTTGTTGTTTCTTATTTATTCACACACTTGTGCCATCAAACTTTTGTATACCCTCAATATCACGGCCGAAATCACAGCAGTGCTGATATAGAGCCATATGATAATAATAATTTGTTACATTTATATAGCGCTTTTCTGGGTACTCAAAGCACTTAAGTTTACATATAGAAGGGGGGGGGGATCTCCTCAACCACCACCAATGTGCAGCATCCACCGGGATAATGTAATGGCAGCCATACTGCGCCAGAACGCCCACCACATACCAGCTGATTGGTGGAGAGGAGACAGAGTGACACACCAGCTGATTGGTGAATAGGAGACAGAGTGATGAAGCCAATCAGGCAAATTTGCTACTCTTTTTCCGAAGGACATCCTGGGATTTTTTATGACCACAGAGAGTCAGGACCTTGGTTTAACATCTCATCTGAAGGACGGGGCTCTTTGACAGTATAGTGTTCCTATCACCATATTGGGGCGTTAGGACCCACACAGGGTGAGCACCCCCTGCTGGCCTCACTAACACCTCTTCCAGCAACTACCTGGTTTTCCCAGGAGGTCTCCCATCCAGGTACTGACCAGGCTCAACCCTGCTTAACTTCAGTAGGAAACCAGTCTTGGGTTATAGGGTGATATGGCATGGCTACGAGTGCTATGCTATTTACTGTATATACTACACAAATATTAGTATGTAAGAGGGTATCCCTTTATGTTCTGTCTCTCTATTGACCACGTTTTTGGATTGAAAAGCTTTATAAAATTCCACACACACACACACACACACACACATTCACACCACTATATGACAAACCCAAAACAATGGCCTGACAACAACATGAAATATTCAACAAAACTAGGGCACGATTTCCATAGACAGCTCCAAATGACACACTAGGTACACCTGGGAACAACATGCCAAGCTGTTGGCTCTTCTCGGCAATTGACATTGTGATATAGTGAAATGGCAGACAGAGACGCATTCAACATCTGGCTCAGCAGAACCTGAGCAGCACTGGCTTGGTTTTGGACACAGTCTCACAGGAACATATGTTTCGGGTTCAGACACACATTCAAACACTCTTACTAAGAAATTTTAATGAAAAACCATTCTCATAACAGCCAACAGCACTAAGTGTATTCATAAAAAAAGAAGGCTGTGTAACAAACCTAGTTCAGCCAGCGTTCACATAAAATATGCTGTCACAAGGGAATAATCATGAGAGTCACAAAGGCTTTAGCTGTTTTTCCTACAAATTTTAGTGGATGACATTAAATGCTGAATTAGTTTGTCAGTTTAGGTTTGGTTTGTACTGCATAGTTGGTACATTTTTACTATCCTAGACAAAATTGCATAGAAACATACACTCACCTAAAAGATTATTAGGAACACCTGTTCAATTTCTCATTAATGCAATTATCTAATTAACCGATCACATGGCAGTTGCTTCAATGCATTTAGGGGTGTGGTCCTGGTCAAGACAATCTCCTGAACTCCAAACTGAATGTCAGAATGGGAAAGAAAAGTGATTTAAGCAATTTTGAGCGTGGCATAGTTATTGGTGCCAGACGGGCCGGTCTGAGTATTTCACAATCTCCTCAGTTACTGGGATTTTCACACACAACCATTTCTAGGATTTACAAAGAATGGTGTGAAAAGGGAAAAACATCCAGTATGCGGCAGTCCTGTGGGCGAAAATGCCTTGTTGATGCTAGAGGTCAGAGGTGAATGGGCCGACTGATTCAAGCTGATAGAAGAGCAACTTTGACTAAAATAACCACTTGTTACAACCGAGGTATGCAGCAAAGCATTTGTGAAGCCACAACACGCACAATCTTGAGGCCGATGGGCTACAACAGCAGAAGACCCCACCGGGTACCACTCATCTCCACTACAAATAGGAAAAAGAGGCTACAATTTGCACAAGCTCACCAAAATTGGACAGTTGAAGACTGGAAAAATGTTGCTTGGTCTGATGAGTCTCGATTTCTGTTGAGACATTCAGATGGTAGAGTCAGAATTTGGCGTAAACAGAATGAGAACATGGATCCATCATGCCTTGTTACCACTGTGCAGGCTGGTGGTGGTGGTGTAATGGTGTGGGGGATGTTTTCTTGGCACACTTTAGGCCCCTTAGTGCCAATTGGGCATCGTTTAAATGCCACGGCCTACCTGAGCATTGTTTCTGACCATGTCCATCCCTTGCACCATGTCACAAATCTTGAATAATTTCAAATTGGTTTCTTGAACATGACAATCAGTTCACTGTACTAAAATGGCCCCCACAGTCACCAGATCTCAACCAATAGAGCATCTTTGGGATGTGGTGGAACTTCGTGCCCTGGATGTCTCCATCAACTGCAAGATGCTATCCTATCAATATGGGCCAACATTTCTAAAGAATGCTTTCAGCACCTTGTTGAATCAATGCCACGTAGAATTAAGGCAGTTCTGAAGGCGAAAGGGGATCAAACACAGTATTAGTATGGTGTTCCTAATAATCCTTTAGGTGAGTGTACGTAATGTGTTTGCACTCTTACACAATGACTAGCTCTCTTAGGTTGTACACCAACATTATAAAAGCAATACAATTTTGTTCAGGTTTGTATTTCAGAAAAAGTAGAGGTGCTAGAAATATGAGGACTAAAATATTTAAGTATCCTTCATACATTTAGTATGTCTCTTATAAATGTCAGTTTACATGTTGTTCAAAAGTCAGTGCCTGTGGGCTGTGGCCATCCAGAGCTCATGTATAACTGAAGGAAATGGTACTTTTATAAAATCTGTACAATCATAATTCCCAAATAAACCATTTAGGAGCAGCTTTCTCATTCAATAATCTATTAAATGTTATAATAGCTGAGCTGAAACCATATAAATTCTCAAAGGCCACACATGCAGGCATCAAACGGAGCTGCTTGGCCAGCCTCATCATGATGTATTTGCTCCTTCCAGACACCCTGTGGAAAAAACAGGTTTCCTCTCTCCACACATACACAATGAGCCTATAAGTCACCACAGAGTAAAACATGACACAGCCGTTATCCACCACATTATGTGCCCTCCTCCATTTTCTCTATGATTAAAAATCTAAGTGGATGGATTTTGGATTCAGTTAATTATCCACATACAGGTCTGAAGCTTTAGTGGAATATATCCTACTGTTTTACTATTTGTAACCTGCTGTCTCCTGAAGACCTGACTTATTTAAGTATAGACCTTCATTGAAAACAAAGCGTGTTTTAGAAACAAATCACTGCTGCCATTTGACTGTGAATTGTTTCTTTACCATCCACCTTGGTCCTTTTGGTTTCATAATATGCTCAGGGCCATGGATTATATTTTCTTAGGCTTTAGCTCAATTCCACACATCCAGTCTCTGCTTCCCTCTGCATTTATAATTTTCTAACAAAGACGATTTAAGGCAAAATGCGAACGTAGGACTAGGATTTTTAATTTGAATAATTTGTGCCCTAATTCAGAGGCTGCAAAACCATAGTGAATACTGAGTTTTTGCTTGTTAAAGTTCCATGCATTAAAATCTAAAGAGATAATCTGACCCTTGCAGGATCTAGAAGCTGCGATAACCACAAATCATCTCAACAGCAGCTTTTCAAATCACTGTCACTGTTAATGCCATCATGTTGAATCAGGTCAAGCTGGCACTGTGCACTGCAAATCTATCAATTGATCTGATATAAATGTTATGTACATTCAACACAAATACTCAGCTCAGTGACTCTCAACTAAAAAACACTTTAATCAATATCAGTGAAACATGAATGAGATTATAATGCTGCTTTTTGGGACTGCAGGGATGATTTATGGTGGTTCATTAAAAGCTATAAAAAAATATATATTTAATTAAATCAATTAAAATTTGTAATTAATTTCAGATAGAACTTCACGTGACATATAAATGTCAGTTGAGACATGCAAAACATTCTCTTCCATACAAGCTTAAAATGCATATACCATATGCAATTATATACATAAGAGCTTCAGTAGGCAAATAAAATAGATCAATCTTGACGTGAAGAATGATCCAATCATTCTGTCTAGAGTGGACTAATGAAAATGCCACTCAAACAGGGGCAAATTCACAGTTGACAAAATACATCTACTTATCTCATCAAAAGTGAATAAAACTCAGCCTTTGTTACCATTATAGATTTATTGAACTGTGTTACATAAAACTAAATGTGGACTGAGGCCAATGCTGACAAATATCTCCTGGCTAATATGCTGTTCCCAAGGTTTCATGCAAAAGACACAATAGTTGGACTAGAAAAACAGTCACACAAAAAAAACAAGCAATTGCAATGACCTGACATCATGAGATAATGTTCGCATGAGACAAACATCTACCGGCCACATAATGGAGATTGGTCTGGATACCATTATGTCTTGTCAACGACCATTCAAATCTGTATAAAGAAATATTAAAAAATAAATAAAAAATATTTAACGTATTAAAAAAGTGTTCTGAGTTTGTCACACCACAGAAAAATGTGTTTTTAACCACCCAGACAAATTTTAATGATAAAAAGTCACTAAGTAAAAAAAACAAGTTATACAAATCTTGAAAAAATAAGCAGTATTCTCTGCTCTCAAACACAGGGGGCATGTCAGCTGTCTGCGCTGAAATCACGGCCACTCGCAAGAAAGCTTACACTCATTGGTGGGCATGTACTGCCAATGATGGCACCAGATGTCGGTGGGTTGGGAGGATGAAGGTCGGTGTTTAATACCAAATTATTACCCCCCTCGTTTACCAGTCTCTACCTGATTGAACTAATCCTAAACCTACCAATACTAGGAGGGGTAATGATTTGGCAAGGGTCGAAATTTGGGACAACATCAGGACGGGAGAGATATAGTCGGTTCGGCCCCATTCACCAGTAATAGCGGATCATCAGTGGATCCCAGTTGTATCAGATAAAACTATCCGGTGTAAAATGTTCACTCCAGAGAAGGGTGTTGGTGGTGATCAGGTCTCCATCAAGGTGGCTCTTCACAAAATTAATCCACTTCTTCTTGATATCACAACACATTTATGTGACAAAGGCATAGCTACCTAGTAATAGCTAGCTAACTGTAGGTTGTTGCAACACGTTCTCACTCCCAAGTCATCACATATTGCCGCTTGGTCAGGACCCCTCGGGCGGCGTCACTTTTTAATGCACGGGGTACCCCTTTAGCATAATTTATCGATGTGCAGGGTACCCCATTGTTTTCAGTTGTTTGCCCAATGTGTCAGATCAAGATGCATTTAATTATTTGCATTTGTAACATGATTTTATAAACATTTATAGGCTACTTTTATATTTTGGAGTAACTAACCCAACCCTTACCCTAAACCTACCCACTTCTAAACAATATAAAACACATAACGTTAAAAGGCAAATAAAAGCACAGTCACAGGTATATATTGCAAAAACTGACCAAAAAGAGAATAAAAGTATTAACTCGTGTTGCATTCCAGGTCTTCTGAAGTCATACGATATCTTTATGTAAAGAACATAGTAGATCTTAAGGTTTTAATCTCTGAGATGATGATCCCGCCACTCCGTGAACGCACACACGCACTCTTTAGCATGATTCTACCGGTCACAAGACACACAAGAGCCAATCACATTTTACAAACTAAGCTAATGACGCAATTGGTCACAAGACATACGAGAGCAGCCAATGCAATTTCACTATCAAAGCTGACGTAACATTTCTTTGGGCGGCAATTTTTGAATGTGTGCATGATCTTCGGCGGATGGAGACGCTGATCGCTTTTGGGGATTTTCTTCACACAAATCAAACATTTAGCCTCGGAACACTTGGAATATTTGCTATTTTTGAATAACTTGTGCCTGCAGTCGTATCTGCCTGTTATATCCTGTGTTTTATATCATATAATACACAAATGGGTAGGTTTAGGAATAGGGTTGGGTTACATGTTCAAAATAAATGTAAATAAAAATTATGCTGGCTAATTAAATTGAGAATCACACTCCAACATGTCATAATGGCAAAATCATAACCCAATATGTAATTTCATCATGACGATAACATTATCATGCCCAATGCATCTGTGAATGATGCCAAAAGTTTCTCATTGAAATCATTGATAAATGATGCTGTGCATTAAAAAGTGACGCAGAATGGTCCTGACCAAGCGTCAATATGGGAAGATTTGGGTGTGAGAACGTGTTGGTTGTAGTAGCTAACGGTAATGACAGTAACTCACGATTGAGCGGGCGAGACACTGATGCTAATGCGCTCTATTTATTATAGTGTTAGAGGGGGGCATACTCAGGCCCACCAAAAAACTCCTGAACACAAAAATGGTGAAAAACTGTTTAACCGTCTAGCAATTCAGTACTACATAGTTCACAGTCTTTGTAAACATTTTTCAGCAATATATTTCTAACATGTATAATGTGTTTAGAAAAAAATTCTGAATTGTCTTTACACGGAAAGTATTTTGTACCGATGCAAAAAGCTCCAATCTATAGAACATGCTGAAAAAAAAGTATATTACTGTCACTGTATGTATTTAGAAGAGTGATAATGGTTTGTGAGAGTAAATGTCTTGTAATTGTTATGCAAATAACTTAAGCAGAACAAAAAAAATTGTCATAGCCATTTCAGTTTGCTAAAACCTTGCAACCACAACCATGAAAGTTTGCACAACATCAGCAGTTTATGTGCTCTTCCTTCCTAGAGGCTTGTTTGACTCTGAAAACTCATTGACTGAAACGTTCATTTTGTAATATCTGCCATTGTTCACCCTTTCAGTTATTTCAGCAAAACAGTTCAGTGGTTCTGTGTTACTAACCAAACAAAAGCAGAACATGGACATGCTGTTAGCAAGTTCATTCTTCAATAGAAGGAAATTTCATATTCAGTGCATTTTTCAAATGTAAAACCTGTGCTAAAGAAATAACAGGCAAGCAAAGTTTCATAACGTTTAGTTAAAAAAAACTTGAAGAATATTAAGAAGAATAACATCTACAAAAAGCAACAGATTCTCTAATAAGCCTAAGATAGTGATATTAAGGCTGCGTCTGTGAATGTTTTCAGAAACAGAGGATAAATGCCTCATTAAAGGATTCATGACATGTTTTTTCATTATTATTATTTTAATGTCTCTTGAGGTTCACTTAATAAGTTCATATAGTTTATATATTCGCCCAAATTATTTTCAACCATCATTATGACTCTCTGTCTGAAATTATCCATTTTAAGGGGGTGCCACCCTTAAGACTTGTCAGTAGATGACACTGTTATGACTAGTTAACGTCATTACATAGGAATAAGTATCAACCCCCTGCGTCAAAGCAACAGTTATTTTATTCTCTCAATTCAGAAGTGCATGGATGGAGTAGATCAGAAATTGAACAGGCATCTGTCTACTGTCGTATCCCATGTAGACAGCGTCAATGATTACAATGGGTTCTATTTGCTTTTGATGAGACGATCGCATTCGTGAGCAGGTGTCAGCTGTTTAGCGACTGAATGCCAGTGGGAGGGGCCTATGGTGTGATGATGTAAAAGTATTCATCAATATCTTATGTTAGAGGCAGTCATGTGCAAATGTATTTGCCTATCTAAAGTCACAAATCCTTCAACACCTAAATGTGCCATTTTTGGAGCTTGTTTATTTAAATCCTCTTTTTGTACTGATGAGGACATAAGCTATGAAACTTGCAGGGTGCATTAATGGTAATGTTTTAATGGGAAATTAGTTTCTCATGTCAAGACCCCTTTAAGGTTACAGCCTGTTTGAATATTATAAATATCTGCAATTAATCACAAACCTGTAATCACAAACCTGAAGCTCGCAAGCAAAGAAGAGGAAGGAGATTAATAAATTAAAGGGGGGTCTAATGCTATTTCATGCTTTCTGACTTATTTACACTGTTAAAGAGTTGGATTCTCATGCTAAACATGGCCAAAATTAAAAGAAACGAGTTGGACGTATGACGGAGTATTTCTGTGCCAAATACACTCCTTCAGGTTTTGAACAAGTTTCTGAAAAAGTTTTTTGAGTATGGCCCTGTATGACTTGATAAAGGGCAGAATTGCTTGTATGGGCACTTCTCCCGGATGAGTGTGTGACCACATCAACCAGAGCGAGAGCAAGAACTCACCCAACAAACTTCGTTTGGGTTACAGGCCCACAAAATCAACAATGTCACTAAAGAAGTGTGTTTTTGGTTGTGAGGGAAAGATAACCTTGTTTCCGGAGCAGCAACAGAATTCTGCAAGTGTGTTTGTTTGTTCCCGGTCATGAGTCGAAACTGCAGGCGGTGAGTGAAACTGCGTAAGTGCATATAATGTAATCAAAACACAAACGTATAGTAAATCGAAAGTTATCCAGGAATAATGCCATGATGTATGTTTTGTGTGTGTGTGTGTGTGTGTGTGTGTGTGTGTGTGTGTGTGTGTGTGTGTGTGTGTGTGTGTGTGTGTGTGTGTGTGTGTGTGTGTGTGTGTGTGTGTGTGTGTGTGTGTGTGTGTGTGTGTGTGTGTGATGTGTGTATTGCGTGAGTGTATGCGTGCTCATGACTCCTTAGCTCCGCCCACTGCACGCCTGCACGAGTTAGGCTGTTTTTGGAAAGCTTATCTGTCTTTTATAAATACGATCAAACTAAAGACTCTTCGGAGAGATGAAGGATGCAATACTACTCCATAGGTACTCAAGATTAACATGAGATTGGCAGAAACTGTGTATGTTATGTACCCTTTAAATTAAAGGTGCCCTAGAATGATTTGAAACAACATTTTCAATTGTTCTCTGGTATCTACATAGAGGGTATATGCCTTATTTAAGATCAATAATTGTCCAGATAAGGTTTTACAGGTCCATTTACAACTCTAGAAATCTTCTGTTTTTGCCTTATTTGGGAGGGTTTTCAAAAGGGGCCACTCCACAGAGACTGCACTACTGTCGGTCACTGAAGCCCTGCGGATAGCTAAAGCTGACTCCAAATCATCAGTCCTCGTCCTGCTCAATCTATCTGCGGCCTTTGACACGGTCAACCATCAGATTCTTCTGTCCACCCTCTCATCACTGGGTATCACAGGGACTCCACTCCTTTGGTTTGAGTCCTATCTCACAGGTAGGTCTTTCAAGGTTGCCTGGAGAGGTGAGGAATCCCTAGCACATCCACTGACCACTGGGGTTCCCCAGGGCTCGGTGCTTGGTCCTCTCCTCTTCTCCATCTACACTACTTCATTGGGACCCATCATTCAGGCACATGGCTTCTCATACCACTGCTATGCTGATGACACTCAGCTCTACCTTTCATTTCACCCAGACGACCCCACAGTAGCTGCACGAATCTCCAGCTGTCTGGCTGACATCTCTGCATGGATGAGAAAACATCACCTGCAGCTTAACCTGGCAAAGACTGAGTTTCTCATCTTCCCCGCCAGTCCCACCATACAACATGACTTCACCATCCAGTTAGGTACATCCTTGATTTCCCCATCAAAGTCAGTCAGAAATCTTGGAGTAACATTTGATGACCAGCTGTCCTTCAGAGAACACATTTCTAAGACAGCTCGCTCATGCCGGTTTGCGCTCCACAACATCAGGAAGATTAGACCGTTCCTAACAGAGCACGCAACACAGCTTCTTGTCCAGGCCCTGGTTATTTCTAGACTTGATTACTGCAATGCGCTTCTGGTTGGACTCCCCTCTTGTGCGGTCCAATCACTTCGAATGATCCAGAATGCAGCAGCACGTCTTGTCTTCAACGAGCCCAAAAGGACCCACGTCACACCTCTCTTCATCTCCCTGCACTGGCTACCACTCGCTGCTCGCATCAAGTTTAAGGCGCTGACGCTTGCATACAGAGCCACCACACGCTCAGCTCCTGCTTACTTTGACCCCATTCTACAAATCCACACCCCCACCAGAAGCCTTCGCCCAGCAAAGGAACGACGGCTTGTGGTACCATCACAGAGGGGGAAAAAATCCCTTTCCAGAACATTTTCATTCAACGTTCCCAGCTGGTGGAACGATCTTCCCAACACCATCCGAAACGCAGAATCATTGACATCATTCAAAAGTCAATTTAAAACTCAGCTCTTCGGTGAGCACTTAACCTCATTAAAAAAATTGTTTTTAATTCCTCTCCTCTTCCTATTTCTTCTTCCCTCCCCACTCTAGCCTGTGCTACACTGAGCAATGTACACGGTCTCAGGATTTCAGGCTCTTATTGCGCTTCTCGACTCTTCATGACCTATCGCTTCATGTTCCCCCAAGTTGTAAGTCGCTTTGGATAAAAGTGTCTGCTAAATGCATAAATGTAAATGTCATGTCATATGTAAACTACTTGGATTATCCTATTGTTACTGTACTAGCATCTTGCGTTGGATCTAGACAACAACGGGGATATTATCGTTAATGTTGTCTCTCTAAGAAGCTTTCAATTTAATCAGAAATTGTTTAGACAGTCAAGAAGTGGATAAAATCACTTACTGCTTGCAGGTATATAGTTGGAATTGCCCCTTTCTTCAGTGTCGGACGCTGAGCAAAGCCTGCTTGATATTGTCCCAGGTTTGAAAAACTGTCCGTGGTGAAATGGGCTGAGCAAACTAACAACTTTGAATTAAATTGTTGCAGTTTCCGATTATAAATAAACATCAACCATGCCTGTTGACATGTTTTATCTGTGGGAAGAGTATGAAACGTCTTCACATCCCCTGCACAGCCTGGAACATAACATTTGTTTCCATTATCTGCCATGTTCGCTATCCTCGCGTGACGCTTGTTTACCTGCAGAACTCCAGATGATACAGCTGGGCAGTTTCGCCTGACAGTGAACATGTGCTTGCATATGCAAATGTTGGGGGCGTACATATTAATGATCCCGACGATTGCATCATTCTCGGTGTTACGTTGAGATTTGCCTATTTTTCCATGATGTTTTTCACAAACGAGATTTACATATAAAGGAGGAGGCAATGGTGTTTGAGACTCACTGTATGTGATTTACTCCTGTTATTTAACTATGGCAAGGTTAATTCAATTTTTCATTCTAGGGCACCTTTAATTAATTTCATCAGACTCTCATTATTTTAAACTAATGGATGTTACAACAATTTATGTTGGATGCAGCCCTAATATCACTTCCCTTTGTTAAATGTGAATATAGAGATATGGTGGCTCCAAGACCTGGGAAATGAGAGGACACTCTTTATCTCCATCTTCATGCATATGCAAAACAGACACAGAATCAAACCCACTATAATTAATGTCACACTGACCCTCCTCTCACTGGTCCATGGCCAGGCTGTGTACATGGCAATGTGGAGGTGCATGAGTGCTGCTGGCAGAGTGCAATGAGACGCACCTGCTGCTTATTGCACCTTTTCACCACTGCCATAGCCCCTCCACCTCAATCTCTGCACCAGTTCTCGCACATTAGTGGAAGGTGTCCTGAGTTGACAAGCTGACATGACCCTAAACCTACCCACAACTAACCATATTGTGCCTGTAAGGCTGATCAGTGTAGTGCGTATATAATGCCAATTCTGACTGTGCATGACGAGCTTGTCCTTGGGGTCCAAAACAGCTAAACTTAACTGGGAAGCCACCTAATCAATGGTCACCTGGCCCTTATCTTCAGTATCAACAACCCAGCTCTTCTGTCTTGAACATTCTTCCTTAATATTTGTACTTTTGACCAAACAAAAGACTTTCTGAAGCATGAAACTACTCAATCCCTGCCACACAATCTACAAGAAATGAATCCATATTTGAAGAATAAAGAGGTTTATTCTGTATTCTAGATCATTTTTCCAACAATGGACTGAAGTAATGAAATGTATGGTTTTCATTAGCCAAAGTAAGCGAACAATCAGGGAGATTGATGATTACTGCCATGTGCTAAGGTCTAACAGATGAGGTACTGTGTAGCTGAGGTTCTGCACCAACAATTATACATGAGAAATCATAGCACACAATACAAACCTCAAGAAAAGACCTATCAGCTCAGGAACATCTCCTCGTAACATAGATGCACAAGCTCACAACACACATACAGTTGAGTGGGAGAGCAATTCCCCACACTCAATACAGACTGCAAGCCACGCATTGAATGTGTTATTCTTGTATGAAATGTATCAGCTTTACCCTGTGTCACTGAGGGTCCATCTGTTTAACCAAGGTTTGATTGATTGTCCATGAGATGATGGCAGCAAACACGCTTGTCTCACAGGGCAAGTAATTATGAGGAAAGCCTCAGAATAGGAGGAAAGCCAAGTAGCATTAGGAGGGCAAACTAAATCACATTCTCATATAAATTCTCATATCGCTCTCATTCTCTGGAATTAAATCTTTTGCATTAACGGTTTCTAGTAATGTGGAATTTTCTGCGATAAAATAACACAATAGCCACCTTTTTAAATCCTTTGAGCAAATCTGTATAATAAGAGACATCAAAAAATGGTTAAAGAATTGTCATGTAATTTGATTAACTGATCTTATTGTATGTATAAGCATAACCATGCTAAATCAATCTTCCATTTTTCTAGGAGAAAATAATGTTGCTATAGTTATGCCTGATAGGGGAAAATAAATATGTGTCATGTTATTAAGGAACCTCTGGACTCATGTGGACAGTGATAATAATTGAATTGAAATTATTTTCATTGAAATGTATTATTTCATCCAAATTGGACCTATGACAGCTTCTTGTGCAACATATAGAGATAAGATTTTATCAGACTTCTTTGCTAATTCTGATACAATTCTGTTTGAGAAATTACCATAATACAGCTAAACCAAAGGGCTTTTTTATTGAATATGAGCAGTAAATAAATATGTAAATATCTTATATGTCAGCAATAGGTCAAAAGATCATATTTGTGTGTTGAAAAAATGTGGCGTTATATTGACGATTCATGGTGCAGATAAATGTGTGACATACATGTGACAGGATTGAAAGGAGAAAGGAGAATTATTCAAGATACAACAAGTCTAATGTGATCATAGTAGGAAACCACCCACAAATTTACTACTGGAAAAACAAAGCAATATAATGTGGTTGTGTGTAGATAGATGGGGATATTTACCAGGGCCAGCTGACAGCACTTCAGGCTTTGGTTGTTGGGTGAACAGTGACTAATTCAAACAAAAAACAGTGTTTAACAAGTGCTTAATTCTTTCTAATATCATCACCTGTTTTTATTGTAAGGATGATTACACAGACTGTAAACAATCCTTTTGCATGGATAAGCCAAACTGAAAGCAAGTAGGCCTACAACTGGATACTGAGTGCTTGCATAAAACTAAATCTGACATAAACATTACTTGTGCATCAGATTAAATGAGAAAATAAATATAGAAATATATGTTAATGTACTAGAATTAGATAAATGTGTATGTAAATGTGTCTTTACTTGCATAAAAAGCCTAAAGTAGGCTATGGTAGCCTAAATCACATTGAAGATGTGTTTTAAATAAATAAAAAAAGTTAAAACAATTATATAAGCAAGATAAGCAAGATTGCTTTTGCATTAATTATGAAGCCTCAGCCATGCTGATTTTCAGTAAAACATCAATTGCCAGTGTGATAGGCTATTTCCTAATTACAACAGTTGAATAGTTCATAATTGATAAGTAACTGGTCAATGATATTATATTAATATATTGATTAACGTTTCAGACATACATTGGCCAGTTGGTATAGGGCCTAGGTCTTGTGTGTCAACAAACCATGCACAGACCAAAAACCACTCTCTATTAACTTTAACTTCTGGTTTCAAGAAAAAAAATGGCTGTATTAATTTGAAATAGTTATTTAAATAATGGATGTCAGTGGATCCAGCTAACATTTTGGCTAACATTCTGGGAAGGTTCTCTCAAAGTTATGTACAACGTTCTACCAGTAAGATGTCCGTTTAAAGTTACCTGGTCTTTAATAACGTTATTAAAACATTAGCACAATTTTTTTTAATTTAGGGTAAACATGACCCATGAAACGTTTTTCTGAAACATTTTAGTTGAAAGTTAGCCTAGTCTGTTTTTTCAACTAGCCTACTTAGGCCTACTACTTTTTTTAAAGTATTCAAAACATTCAAAATGATGAAAATATGTCCTTAATGTTTCTCTAACGTTCACACAGACATTGTTTTGTTGTTGAAAATTCAGAAATAACCTTTTCATTTCTTAATGGGAACGTTTCGCTGGCTGCCTTTCCATTCTATAGTAGGAATTAACTCTTTTGATTCCGAAATAACACTTGGTTACAAAAGACATTGCAATGCTGCTGTAGAAACGGAGACAGAATCATACAAAAACAGCACTAAAAAAGTACCCATATTATCTATGGTAGCCAACTTTTTATGGTTCTTGTTGTAAATAAAAAACCGCTGTTATGAGCGTTGGTATCAAATCTAGCAGCAACTTAATCAGACATCACTGAATAATTCCACAGCCCTCAGCATCCCAACTGGGAATCCGGAGATGAAAACACGCACTCCATTTTTAAAACAGAACACTCTAATATCAAAAATAAAGGCAAAAGTGTAAATAATAGAACAAAAGCAGGAACAAGCATCTAAGCATAACATTCTCACCTCAAATGCGGATCCACTTTCTTGCACGTGGGAGACAAAAGAGGCACAAAAGGATCCCGTTTTAAACTCGTGATCAATAACACGAGTGCTGTGCCGTTGTGTTTTTGTGTGTATAACCCATGAGGTGGACCAGAATCGTCAATGAAGAGGAACCAGCATATTCTGTCCCGGTATCGAAACCTGCTCCGCTTCTGTCCTTCAACACTGCTTGTCTGATACAGTCTGAACTGGTACACGGGGTCCGTACAGAAACCAGCACTCCAACTACAAAAAAAAAGATGCTGGTGTTCGTTTTTGTGTCTCGCTTTGGCAAGATGCAGGCGGTTTTCACGCGAACCAGGCTTGCGCTTTCGTTCTAGAGGCTGAACGTTCACTGTGCCTGTCAAAAGCAGAGGAGGATCTCCAATGCAAGAGCGCTTACATACATTGAGACGTGGGCTGCATCGTGTGATTAAGTCACTGGAGGGGGGGGGGGGGGATGCTCAATTTATTGCATTTAGCCTATTTTATGTTCGTCTCCAGGCATTGGTTCAAATAGAACATTTGCCCATTCCTGCATGAGTCACTTACCATGGTTGAGACTGTTTTTTTAGGGCGGGCTGTTTCTGAAAGTCAGTTTTATTATAAGTGCATACATTTAAGAATTTACAGCAGCAAGAAAAAAACTCTTTCTTGAACATTTCTACCCATTTTTCTTAGGAAAATAGGTCAGTAACACCTTCACTCGATTGGGTTGTTTTAAGCAAACATTTAACCCAACCGCTGGGTTAAAACAACCCAAATGCTGGGTTAGTCCATTTTCAACCCAACTTGGGTTATTTTAACCCAGCATTTTTTTGTTGGTGACAGCATCTCAAAAGAGGGTTTTGACGTCAGAGTGCGAGAGCCTACCATCAAAGAGCCTAATAACAGACCAATGATTAGTTTTAAAACAATTATGAAGAATAAAATATACTATTAAACATCCCTTCCAACATTAAAGGTCCCGTTCTTCGTGATCCCATTGTTCAAACTTTAGTTAGTGTGTAATGTTGCTGTTAGAGCATAAATAATACCTGTAAAATTATAAAGCTCAAAGTTCAATGCCAAGCAAGATATTTTATTTAACAGTAGTTCCCTTTCAAAGCCTACAGCGAACGGCTGGCTTGGACTACATCCTGGTACTTCCTTCATAAATGACGTCAGTAGAACAGTAGAACAGACTAACCTCCGCCCACAAGACTACGTGAAAAAAGGGGGCGTGGTCTTGTTGCTGTCCCACGTGGAGAAGAGGACGGTCGCGTGGAGACAAGGAAGTGCTGCGTTTATGTGTGTTTGTCGCCATGTCGTCGAGACGCTGTTATTTTCATCCCAGAGTCAAATCACCTTTGTTTGGCTTTCCCAGGGACGCTGTAGAGATCATTAAGCGCATACATCACCCCGTTAAGAGGCGTGACCTTTCCACGTGCGCTAAGCTGCTGTCGAATCACACCACAGGACCGTGCTACGTTCGCTAAGCTGCTGTCAAATCACAACACGGGAACCGCTGGCACAATCAGAACTTGTTACGTATTTCTGAAGGAGGGACTTCATAGAATAAAGGAAGTCATCAGCCGTTTTTAGGACAGTGAAAACAGCGGTATACAGATAAGTAAATTGTGTGAAAAATACTGTGTTTTTTTACAAGCGAAACATGAACACGTTATATTGCACACTGTAAACACAATCAAAGCTTCAAAAAGACACGAAGAACGGGACCTTTAAATGATGTGATATTATGGCCTTGTTTCACAGAAACAATCTAAGATTGAGCCAGGGTTAGCCTTAGTTAAAATAGAACATTTAAGTAGCTTTTATAAACAAACAAAAAATTCTTAGAAAATAAAATTTTATCTCAAGACAAAACAATGACACTGACATATTTTAAGGTATGTCAGTGCAAGTGGCTTTCACTTAAAGCTGCGGTCTGTATGTTTTGCGTCTTTTGTCACCATCTTTGAAACCTGCAATTGCAGTTATTTGCGGAATTATCATCTTTACGTGGGTTGTGCATTGGCACGGCTCCTCAGCATAGATTAATCTAATGTTTTGAGGAGTATGTGTGGCTGTCAGCAACCGCAAAATACATACTGTACTTCAGAATCACAGATTCTATGTCTTGGAGAATGAACAAAAAAACTGAACAAGTAAGTAACATGCTTTTGACTATGGGTGAATCTCCAGTTGTCACTGATGATTTTTGTTTGGACAATTTTGGATTACAAATGATACGTTTCATTATTCCAGCTGCTGTGAGAGAAGGCTGTGTGAGGCTGTGTGAGATGGTGGTCCAGTGGGTTAAACCATGGAACTGATACGCAGAAGGTTGCTGGTTCAATCCCAGTGGTCACCACCAGTGTGTCCTTGAGCAAGGCACTTTACTCCATGTTGCTCCAGGGGGACTGTCCCTGTACAAAGGGCACTGTAAGTTGCTTTGGATAAAAGTGTCTGCCAAATGCATAAATGTAAGGCTATAAATGATCCGCCACCTGCAGCATCCTCACATTTCTACTTCTTTATGTATAGGCTACAGACGTGACATAATGACGCAAAGACGAACAGAGCCATGTTCAAATTTCCAGCAGAAAGCTACCAGTACCACTCAAATTATAACACATTATTAAAAGCATTATTCGGACTGCAGCTTTAAGAATTGGGACTACTTTTTCTTTTTTCCCTCACTTTATGTTTCTCCACATACAACATCCCAATCATTTCAGAACACAGTTGTACATTTAGCATATGTAGAGAAAGGCAGGCCAAGACATGCCCAATATAAAATTAATAATTATTGACACCCAAATAAAAATGTACAGAAAACAACAATAAAGTAACAGATATATAAAAATACAACACAACCATCAACTACCCCCCCCCCCCTTCCCCCCCTTAAAAAAGGGCATATTTGGGAATTTTTAAGCCTTGTCTGTGAAATCAGGCATATATTTGACATTTAAAATATGTGTCTTGAGAGTATGGTTCAGACTTTTGGTTATCTACCTTTACAGATGACCCTTACCTGAATGAATATGCCAGGGTGTGTTATTGTGTATTGTTACTGAACAGCTAAGTAGTTCCTTGAAACTGACATTTAAAACCGGTGTTTAAAATAACTTGCTGTGACAGACCTTGTGACACATTTCCCCATTTCACAACTAGCCCTGTTTCGCGCTATAAAATCAGGTGACGAGCAGTGCTGGTCTTGACACCATTTTTCCAAGGGCTTGTATAAATCAGCTTTGCAGAAATGGACACTGTTGAATATGCTCACACACACATTGGTCAAAAAGAGACCAATGCACCACATGATATGAAGAGGCTGCGTCAGTTTTCATTGTGAAGCACACTATGAGCAAAAATCTGATGATTCCAACTGCACTGGACATCATAAAATACTATAGTATTTTATAAAATACTATAGTATTTTATACTATAGTACAAAAATTCTGTTAAAAAAAGAAAAGATACTTGTCACTTTAAAAGGCACAAATTGTGGATCCTCATTGCCACATTGGTGGAACCAAATACTCAAGTGTCTTTTTTTTTATTTATTTTTTTATTTTACATAGTTACAATTGATTATACTAATCTTCACTGTTACTCGTTTAAATTCTGTTCAGCTATCTTATTATTGTCAAGTACATCAAAATGTATGCTTAATGTATGTTTAATTACAAGCCATACATTTTAAGTGCCCCTTTACAACCCAGCTGACATAATCAAATCGATTCATATTTTTTGTCTTTAGCATTGCAATGTTTAGTTTACCTCACCTACACAATAAGTACATTTTTTGTCTCAAATCCATTGTTGTTTTCACACATATGGGAAATGTTGGCCTATACATTACTATTAAGTTTTACTTATTTATCTAACCTGTGCATGTCCAATTAGAACAGTCATCTACACAAAAATAAAGGTTCTTTGGTGGGGTGTATGGTTCCATTAAGAACCGTTAATATCCAAAAAAACAGTTCTTTATAACATAGAAAGGTTCTTTATAGACTATAAAATGGATAGAAAAAAATGGTTCTTTAAAGAACCTTTCACAAAATGGTTCTTCAGGGAACCAAAAATGGTTCTATGGTATCACCGTGAAAACTCTTTTTTGGTTCTTCTTTTATTTGGTCTCTACCTTTATTTTTAAGAGTGGCAATGTCAGATTATTAGATGGATTTGAATTTCTAAAATATGCAGCTGAATACAGATGAAAAAACTGGACAGTATTCAATGCTGCTGATGAAATGAATGAACAGCTGAATGATCCGCATGATTATGAGTCTAGTTATACAATTATGCAAGGTTATGCATTACAGTTTCATTCATTAGTGTTTAATTTGGCAGACAAAACATTAAGGAATCTCCCAGACGTTGAAAGCACCCAGTAATTGCAAGGTGGTTAAAACCTTTTTATGAACCTTAGTGGCATTTTTTCACTGATCAATTTCATTATCGGCTTTGGAGTTGCTCCTCTTGATAATAAAGCATTGATTAGAGTCTCAGACTACTAATGGCTGATCCTAATAATGGATGAAGAAGACGAGGCTAGTGTGCCCACTCTAGGAATTAGGACATGGCCAGTGTATGTGCCAGTAAAGACGGGTGTTTGAAGTGGTCAGGCAAAGACTAAAGCTAAAGCCTGGTTGTATTGTTCCAGTGAGGATTTAGCGCTTAAGCACCATGACCATGATTAAGAAACAAGACCATCTGCTATCCTGTGTCAGAATGACAGGAGCTTTTTTACATGCACTCTATCCCTCTCTCATGCATATGTTCATTCAAACCTAAAGTCCCTTTAAGACATGTCATTTCACACGGCGGCCATCTTTGAAACGCCTCTCGGGCATGCAAGCAAGTGCAGCTCCTATCTCATTGAATGGGGAAACATCAAATTCTCCAAAACTGTTCGCAAAGCTTACGATTACATTTCATATTTAAAATCACCAATGGAATAAAGTCTCTCAAATCATGACAAAAAAATATTTTTCAGCCTGGACAAAGCTAATGTCCTAAGCACGTGACTCAGAACACTGCCTGTTTTTATAGCAACCTGAGCTTCTAACACCAGCTGCAGTGACGCAATGATTGGCTCTTTCATTTAGGTGGGGCTTATTCACCTTATTGGGTGTTGCACTTTCTCCCATTCATACGTAATTGGAGTGCACCATCTGCCTGTATATAAAGTCTTTGTTCAAAACTCATGACAAAACCCGTACACAGATGTTTAATATTGTCAAGCCTTCGTGCCTTAACATTTTGCATGCATAAACCCACATTTTACTGAAGCATCTATTTTAGTGGCAGTGAGAAAAATGTTTGATGTTATGTTGGCAGCATGATGACTCAATGGGTAGCACTGTGGCCTCACAGCAGTCCTTTCTGTGTGGAGTTCTGTGCGTGTTCTCCCCTGTGTTAGCATGGGTTTCCTCCGGGTGTTCTGGTTTCCTCCACACAGTCCAAAGACATGCAGGTTAGGTGAATTGGACATGCCAATTTGGCCGTAGGTGTGAATGAGTGTGTGTGTGAGTCCCAAGCCATGTAATGGGGAGAGTTGGGGAAAGGTCTGGCAACCTATTCTGGAAAGAAAACGCCAAGAAAATGTATATCCATCTAAACCTCTAGTCCACTTTAAAAGTGCTTTATAAATATTTTTGGATTAGAACATATATTTTCAGAATTCTTCTCGCCCTGTGGCACACTGACATTGTAGACAGATAGAGCTTGACAAATAAGACAGCATTTGATTTCTCAGACACATCACATTAACTCTAGACAGAGCAAGAGGATATTGAGGTCCCTGCGGACACAATTACACACACTATAACACCAGCACTGTCTTCTCATTAGTAACCACCAAGCAATTAGCCTAGCGATTAATGACCCCCACAGAGGCCTTGTTTAGATTAGAAATCAAGATGTGTTTTTACATGTGTTTACAGATTTCACTGTAATAGTTATAGAACAAAGGTCACAGGAAAATACTAATTTCTGTCTAGAAGTGAGGAAAACTGTCCTGAAACACTGGCACATTGGTTAAATGGAGAGATTCGATAGACTTCTCATTTTTATATACAGCATGGTAAATACTACAACCTAACCCACATAAAACTTACCCATCATTATTTAAAAAAAAAAGTACTTTATTTGTAAACCTTTTACAAATGAGGATGTCCTCAAACAATGTTTTGTTCAACCCACGCTCATTGGACAAACGTGGCATTACGTCAACATTATGTTGTTGGGGTAACAGCTTAGGACCCATGACCAGAAGTGAAAAATGAAGACCAAGAGTCAGGAGTTAGATTAATTAAAGAAACATTTACTGAAGAATAGTTTGCAGTTTCATCAGCAGAAGCCAGCTTCAAGTCTCACAAGGAGTTCGTAGGCCGCGCTCCCTCTAACATTCTCCCCGCCTCCGCCTAACGTACATACAATTTCTGAACAGTTATACTGTTTTCAAGGTCTAACCATGTCACTACTGTCATGTGGAATGATTCTGATTGGCTCTAACAACGTGCAATGTAAGCAACTTTCCACACGTAAACAGATAGGAGCACATATCACTAAAAATGCGTAGACTCGTTGTCGCCCAGTCCTAGATTTAGATCACAATGACCTCGGAGGTCACAGAAAGACGTCTCCAGGTCTGACATCGTCTGCAGAAACTCCATCTCCAACACTGGATCTGCAAAGATCATACAACGCACATACACACAAAAGCTCCAGCGAATAACAGCTTCCTCAAGGTTGGGAACATCTTAACTAACTATCAACAAGGCACTTCTCCAAACATGCTGATACTGCATCTTAGTACAGAAGTGAATTTATTCTTTTAGTAAGAAAGGCACATAAAAGAGGTACATTTCTCTGAGTCCCCAAAAATTCACGTAGACCTGCGACCTATGTGGACTTAAGGTCACTTTAGGATGACATATAGCTCAACACATGCAGAGAGGTCTCTTCGCTCTCAGAGTGTTTTACACCCCAAGGACAGTTGCCTGTCAGCACGCCTTGACACAGACATCAGAGAAGTAACTGTAGAATGTGGATACAAAAGCACACAGCAAATATAATACTAAAATCACTCATTAAATATAGAGAGGTTATAGATGAACTGATTTATCAAATGTATAAAATGGTTATTACTTGATTATCATTGATTCTTATTTTTTTTAATATTGATCATAAAACCATTCTTGAAGGATATGTGTATAAAAGAAGAGACACAGGTATCTGACCTTCCCCATTAATGTTGCTTCTTGCACGTTTATAAAGCAAAATGTCCAGTAAGTGGAGCTAAAAGAGCATTGGTTTTATTCAAAACAGATGAAGAGGAATGTGACAACATTTTATTACACTGGCTTGTATCGCAGAAGTCTGCAAATAAAATGTCCAGTGAGTGGTGCTTAAGGGGTGATGAATTGAGAAATCAACTTTCCCTTGAGCTTTTGATATATAAAAGGTCATGGTAATATAAGAAAATCCTGTAAGTTTCAGAGCTGCAAACTTCCTTGTTAGTCAAAGAAAAGCTTTTATAGACACCAGGCCCAGCAAACGATCGATTTCAGAATGTGCCCGGCTATGACATGTGAATGAAGTGAAGCACCACCTCAACAGAAGAACAACAACGTCTGATTCTGTAGCCCCACCCACCGACTCGTGCCACTAACATGACAGCTAAGAGCAGCATAGAGCTAAACAGCATTGAATTTCTAAGCAGTAAACATACCACATAAGCTTTTCGGATTCGGATTTTTAAACATTCGAATTTAACTTTATTTTTAATGAATATCCAGCTCACGTGGGGAAGACATTGGTACGCTCGTGTGTGTGTGCGGTTCATGGTTATATTCATCGATCGGGCGGGCCAAGTAACGTTAAAGGTCCCATGGCATGAAATTTTCATTTTATGAGGTTTTTCAACATTAATATGAGTTCCCCTAGCCTGAATATTGTCCCCAAGTGGATAGAAATGTTGATCGGTGTAAACCCGAGTTCTGGCTGTCTCTCTCTGCCTTTGAGAAAATGACAGGCCAGACGAGCCAATCCTGAAGTCTCCTGTTTTGACGTCCAAGCAGGAACGGTTACCTCCCTTTCCTCCGCCCAGAGAATCTGGCACGCCCATGCAAACGCTCGAGAGATCATTCCTTGTGAACGAGTGAATGCTGGCAGTTTCTCAGTGTTTGGATGTACAAATGAAAACAGAAGTCTTTTTTCAGTTCCTTCTGATCTGTGATCAGTAATTTCTGATGTGTAGCTAATTATTTATTATTCGTGCACACAATGCGGCTTCTCTCTCTCCAGACAGAACGGTGTTTTCGTGTTTTCTATCTTGTGAGTCAGTGTTTTTGTACGTCCTCGTCGCGTCTACCGGTTCTAAAATGTGCATACAGTCATGAGTTTCTGCTCAACATCGGCCTCACACACGCCGAAGCTCGGGCTGCACTGGCCGTTGGCCTTCAACATCCCCGACCCCCAGTACTGCATCTGGCCCACAGCGGAGGCACCAAACGCGGCGTGAGATTAAGCAGAAGGGGGGTAAGCGTGAGCATATTCGGGCTAGCCAGTCTAGCCCCACAATAAACTGGATTACATTCGATTACTGCTGTTGTGTCTTTGTTTGCGCTGTGTACTCAACGCGCGTCACTGACGCTTTTATTTTATTTAAAAAATAATGCTATTATCAACACTTACTTTTAACTCGTTCATCTCGACAGCTGTAATGGTACTTTGCATGTGTTACAAAGTTGGTAATAATGATGAAGACGGACTCGGTGTGACTGGGACTCGTGTTTATTCAGAACTCTCAGATACAAACACAATAAACTCGCGCTGACTGACAGCGCTCTCATAACTCAGTAGGTACTATAAATAACTTTGTTAGCGATCGCTGAGCTCCGTCTCTAGTACGTTAGTGATGTCCGGTTCGCGAACGATCTTTCTTTTGAACCTGTTCTTTTTAGTGAACCGAATCAGTTCACCAAATCGGACTGAATCGTTCTAGATGTCAGCCAATCACAACAGTGGGCGTTTTTACTGAAGTCTCACAGCAGACACGCCTCTTGAAGCAGGGCATTCAGCCACAGGGCAAACAGCAGTATTGAAAAAATGCCTTTTATTTCTAAATTATTACATTTTATGATGTAAAAGTCATACTAACAATATAAGTACACCTCAGGAAACATTATAAAATAATAGAAAAATGCCATGCCATGGGACCTTTAATAAAAAAATAACATTCCAATCAATCGCGGGTGGATGAGCGATGAATCATTGTGTTTGTTTGATAAAGACATTTTGCGAGCCCTGGCTGTGAGCTGGGCGATTCATTCTGGTTGCTGTTTGCCACACGCTGTCACTGACAGGGGGAGCAGAAGCTCATTAAATATGCAAATCTTAGTCAATCCTAGCCGTGGGCGCTTACTTCCAAGTCTTCAGTGTGGCACGCCCATCAAAACCGAGCGTTTTTCAGAGAGCCTCAAAACCAAGGCAGAAAATAGCCTATTACTTATTCATTATGATGTTTCTGAATGTAAAAACCATGTGAACGCAATAAGTTGACCTCAAACAACAGTATAAAAAAGCCAGTTCATGACTCCTTTAAAGTCACCCTGAAATCGAAACTGACAATTCTTGTTATTTCACTTAAGTATTTATTGTGAATGATTTATACATGAGCATCATTTGCTCTTGTGGATTTGCTCCAGACTATCTTACAGCATATGAACATAGAAGGACTCTCATATTCTCTGATTCCTTTCTTTTAAAGTAGAACTAAAATATTTGGTGATGCACAGCAATAGCAAACCACAACAACCCAATGATCCAATCAATTCCTAATGGACAAAATCAAGTCCTGCCATACAATTCTTTTTGTTTGAGAAGCTGATCATTCGGATATGCTGCCTTCACGTGTGTCACAGGGTGTTTTGGTGTTGGTTCATGTTCATGTTTCATGTTTTCAGTTTGTCATGTTCACAGTCATGTTTTGTCTTGACATGCACTTCCTGGTTTTTGTCATGTGATTCCCTGGCCCTCATGTGATCCTGCCATGTGTTGTGTCATGTCATTGGTTCATTGTTTAATCACTGTTCACAGGTGTCACTTGTCTTGTCATTAGTCTGTGTGTATTTAAGCCCTCATGTTTGCCATGTGTCTTTGTCTGTTATTGTATGTTGTAACATACTGTGTTGGTGAGTGTATGTTTAGGCAAGTCTTTGTTTTGATTTATGTTAAGATTTAAGTTATAATAAACTGCTCTTGGGTTCAGGAACTTGCCTAGTCAGTGGACTTATGTTACAGAGTGCTATCGGAAATTTCCAGCTGCCCATTTTTTTGAAGTCATGATTGAGCTCTTATGAGAGGTAGTTGACATCTAGGTGAAATGTTACTTATAGTTAGTCGAATGTCTAAAGTGGACTATCGAAATAGAGTTACCAAAAACTAATAAATAATAGCTGTCACAGCAGCAATCATTTTCCCCTCCGCCAAGTTTATGGCCCACTCAAATTGGGAACTTGGGTATCAAAGTTACCCCTGAGCTTCCCATTGGTAAATATGACTTGAGAGGGTGCTCATGTCCAAATTTTAAGTAGGTAACTCGTATTTCCGATAAATAAGATCACATGAAGGCAGCAGTCATCAATCTAATTGAAAATATCGTCACACCTAAATGTACATAGAGGCACATTTTTCTAATAAGCCTGTTTGTTGTGTCAGATTTGACATACTTTGGGTACAAATTTGTCCCCAAAGAATATGGCAAAATGTCGACTTTGAACTTTGTTCTATTGCTTTTTTCACCTTCTTCTTTTTTAGATTTTCATTAAGACTGTATTTCATTGAAAAAACATTTATTCTATCATTAGCCCATTTCACACAGTAATCTCTGCAAATTACCGTAAAATCACCAGAATGACTTTACTGGTAAATGCACAAATATGCTGTTCACACAAGCAACGGAGTTCTGGCTTTTTATTGGTTTTTCTGTTCCACAGAAGAAAATCATAGTTTGGAATAACATTAATGCAAGTAATTGACGCAATTTTCATTTTTGTTTGAACTACCCCTTTAAGGTATTTCCTTGTGGGAACTTTGGTCCCCACATCAAATGACTCACACACACTTGCCTAATGTTTTGAAATTTACTCTGAGGACTACATTTCTGATGATGTTTACTTCAGTAGAATTCTTGGCATTCGCTGTAGCTAGTCCTACTGAGCATCAGTACTATTCACACAGTGGGGTGTGTTACTCATCTAATGGAAGAGGCGTGAGCAGCCACAGTGCAGCCTCCCACCCAAATCAGAGGCCGTCACCGCAACAACTGCTCACTCGACCCTGAGGCATGACTCATCACTGTGCAAGAGTCTCCGTTTAGTCCTACTATCATTTACATATTCAAATGTGCACCAGGCAGTGCTTAAAGGTCCTGTTCTTCGTGATCCCATTTTTCAAACTTTAGTTAGTGTGTAATGTTGTTGTTAGAGCATAAATAATACCTGTAAAATTATAAAGCTCAAAGTTCAATGCCAAGCGAGATTTTATTTAACATAAGTCCCCTTTCAAAGCCTACAGCGAACGTCCGATTAGGACTACATCCCTCTACTTCCTTCTTTAATAACGTCACTCGAACACTGAGCGCATGCATCTCTGGTAAGAGGCGTGACCGGGCAACGTGCGCTAAGCTGCTGTCGATTCACAACCTATGATCACAACACAGGAACCGCTGGCACAATCAGAACTCGTTAGGTTTTCTGAAGGAGGGACTTCATAGAACAAGGAAGTCATCAGCCGTTTTTAGGAGAGTGAAAACAGCGGTATACAGATAAGTAAATTGTGTGAAAAATACTGTTTGTTTTTTTTTACACGCGAAACATGAACACGTTATATTGCACACTGTAAACACAATCAAAGCTTTAAAAAAAAAAAAACAGGAAAAACGGAATTACAGTAGGCCTAAAAGAAAACAGGACATAAGTATAAAAGCTATTCTTGCTTATTTATGCACCGAAATAAATGGTGCTGGTCATATAATTAGAATATCATCAAAAAGTTGATTTATTTCACTAATTCCATTCATAAAGTGAAACTTGTATATTATATTCATTCATTAGGCCTACACACAGACTGATATATTTCAAATGTTTATTTCTAGGGATGCACCGATACCAGTACTCGGGTGTCGGTCCAATACTGTTGTCAAGTACTCGTAAAACTACGCCGCGCGGAAAGTTACATAATTTGGCGTGCACACCGCGGCGCCATGTGCAAAGGGGTCTCGCGCTCTCAAAGCGCACGACTGCCATAGTATGGCGTCATTTTTGCCGAGCGCTAGTGCGGACGCGGCGAGTATAAACCAAGCTTAACCGCTCGTGAGGCAGATACCGCTCGGAAGTGAGTGCTGAAAGTGAAGGGCTGTTTAGTAGGGATATGCGCAATGACTAGCCTAACCCTGGTAGTATAACAAGCCTAAGCAAGCTTAATTGTTATACTAGTTTGACATGACATGGAAGAACATTGAAAAGTTTTGTGAAAGCTTTCAAAATCCTCCTTCACCCGAGTGAAGATTTATTTGAAGCCTCCACGAGCGCCAGAGAAAACCAACGCATGCAAAACCTGAGGTAAAATTAAATGATTTTGTTTTGCTGCAGATACACTTTTCAAAATAATATATTAATTTCAAGATATAACATTAACAAAACAGTAATTTAAACATAGCCTTTGTAAAAAATATATATTTAAAGCTAAACCTTAAATGTGCCAAAGAAAAGTAAACAACTAGTATTTTCCAAGTCGTCTTGCAGCAGCACTAACGTTTAATCGACTAGTCTCGCACATCCCTAAGTTAGCTCAGTGTCACACATTGTAGAGGAAAACAGAAACAGGCTCATAGCTGATAATGCAGAGAAGCTTCTTTTCATCTCCAAAAAGGGCTGTATGGCTATGATAACATAATAATTGAATTCAGTGGTTCTGCTACTATGTTGTGTGGTGCTGGAATCCACTGAATGTTACAGGTTACATTTATGTGAAATGGGCAGCAGTGCCATGTTTGTTTAGGAAAACACCAAGTTGAATGTTAAAATGTCAGCAACAGCATCAATTTGTGTATTTACTTTGTTACAGTCAGAAAGTGAAAAACATCTGATGAAAATAAAACATTGTTAGAAGAACTGTAATGGTATTAAGTACTCGTATCAGTACTCAGTATCGCCAAGTACCCAAATATAAGTACTTGTACTGAAAAAAAGTGGTATCTGTGCATCCCTATTTATTTCTTTTAATTTTGATGATGAAAATCCTAAATTCAGCATCTCAGAAAATTAGAATATTACTTAAGACCAATACAAAGAAAGGATTTTTAGAAATCTTGGCCAACTGAAAAGTATGAACATGAAAAGTATGAGCATGTCCAGCACTCAATACTTAGTTGGGGCTCATTTTGCCTGAATTACTGCAGCAATGCGGCGTGGCATGGAGTCGATCAGTCTGTGGCACTGCTCAGGTGTTATGAGAGTCCAGGTTGCTCTGATAGTGGCCTTCAGCTCTTTTGCATTGTTGGGTCTGGTATATCGTATCTTCCTCTTCACAATACCCCATAGAGATTCTATTGGGTTAAGGTCAGGCGAGTTTGCTGGCCAATTAAGAACAGGGATACCATGGTCCTTAAACCAGGTACTAGTTCCTTTGGCACTGTGTGCAGGTGCCAAGTCCTGTTGGAAAATGGAATCTGCAGCTCCATAAAGTTAGTCAGCAGTAGGAAGCATGAAGTGTTCTAAAACTTCCTGATATATGGCTGTGTTGACCTTGAACCTCAGAAAACACAGTGGACCAACACCAGCAGATGACATGGCACCCCAAACCATCCCTGACTGTGGAAACTTTACACTGGACCTCAAGCAACGTGGATTGTGTGCCTCTCCTCTCTTCATCCAGACTCTGGGACCCTGATTTCCAAAGGAAATGCTAAATTTACTTTCATCAGAGAACATAACTTTGGACCACACAGCAGCAGTCCAGTCCATTTTGTCTTTAGCCCAGGCGAGACGCTTCAGACACTGTCTGTTGTTCAAGAGTGGCTTGACACAAGTAATCCGACAGCTGAAACCCATGTCTTGCATACGTCTGTGCGTAGTGGTTCTTGAAGCACTGACTCCAGCTGCAGTCCACTCTTTGTGAATCTCCCCCACATTTTTGAACGGGTTTTGTTTCACAATCCTCTCCAGGGTGCAGTTATTATTATATCCCTATTGTTTGTACACTTTTTTTCTACCACATCTTTTCCTTCCCTTCGCCTCTCTATTAATGTGCTTGGACACAGAGCTCTGTGAACAGCCAGCCTCTTTTGAATGACCTTTTGTGTCTTGCCCTCCTTGTGCAAGGTGTCAATTGTCGTCTTTTGGACAACTATCAAGTCTGCAGTCTTCCCCATGATTGTGTAGCCTACAGACCTTGACTGAGAGACCATTTAAAGGCCTTTGCAGGTGTTTTGAGTTAATTAGCTGATTAGAGTGTGGCACCAGGTGTCTTCAATATTGATCCTTTTCACAATATTCTAATTTTCTGAGATACTGAATTTGGGATTTTCCTTAGTTGTCTGTTATAATCATTAAAATTAAAATAAATAAACATTTTAAATATATCAGTCTGTGTGTAATGAATAAATATAATATACAAGTATCACTTTTTGAATGGAATTAGTGAAATAAATAAACTTTTTGATGATATTCTAATTATATGACCAGCACCTGTAATTCCACTCTCTTTGATTCTAAATACGTGGTTTGAAAGAAAAAGGCATGCAAGCAAAAATACAGAAGGACATCCTAAAAGCAACAAACAATCTTTAACAAACGTTTAGCTGCTTCAGTGGGAGAAGAATCTAGATGGTCTTTCCAAACTTTGACTTACTTGTAACTGATTTCAGTGGAAAGGAGTTAAACCTGTGCATAACACCTAAACAACTGCTCAAAAATGTTATTTAACCCTTAATAGAACTGGGGGAAAAAAGACATTTCCAGAAAAAGTTAAAATGTCATGTTTTTCTTCAAAACATTGTTTATATTTTCATTTTTACAACTGTGTCTTTGTTACTTTTAGATTAAGTTGATGTCAGGGTTTTACCAAGTTACTTGACCATGTTTTCAATAGAGAGTATGCATTGACATCACTTTCCCGCCGAAACACGCCACCTCAGCCGGGACTGAGTGGCAAAACAGTGTGCTGCATGATAGGATTTCATAGGGGAAAATGTGAAAACATGAGTAAAACAAACGATTATCAGTTTAAACTAAAGGTTGGACTCAATATAAGTATTCCTTACAACATACCAAAGATCCAGTGATCCATGGATATTGACATGCAGCCAGGAATCGTGTTTCCTGGCATTTATGTGAACCTGTTTTAGACGCCGGGGAAATACATTTGCCTGTGAACGCTTTATATAAAATACAATAATAAAAATAAATCCGGGTGATCACTTACATTAATGGTGTATATTTATAATATATAACATTCAGCCCTATAGTTTTTGTCTGTGTTTATTTAAAAACATCTAATTATGCAGAATATAAGATGGTAAATATTTAATTGATAAGTGTCAATGCAATATATAAAAATCATATAGGGTATGATTTTACCCTAAAATTCAACATATTGACAAAAAATAATTACTGCAAATCTACGTTTCGCTGCCTGGAGTCCAGTTGTTCCTGTGAATTGCAGCAATCCATTTGCTTCTCTTTTCTGTAGCTTTCTGCAGTCTGTAAAAATATACCTCAAATTTCTTGTCAAATCTATCTGTTTACTGTCAATCTCAAAGCTCTTTTCCGTGTTTTGTGTTTTTCGCGTCATTCACGCTGGAAACCAATGCTGCCACTCAGTCTTTTGCCACTCAGTGGGTGTAACCGCAGTCACTCCAGCCGACGGTGGCATCACATGCATTCCCTCTATACATTTATCAAAAATGAGGAGCCTTCAGTGTCCTTCCCTATAGTTTCTTAAATGTATGTTAAAATATTAATAATAAACAAATTAAAGGTTAATATGAATCAACTAACAAAATGCCAAGGAAAGTAATTTGTAGGGGTCAGATGAAGTTAAAATTGCTCCTTAACTGCACAATTACATTTCTACATTTCCTGAAATATTCAACAGTATAAACAAGTGATGCCTTTAAAATTCGGATTCAGATGTTGGCAGATTCCCCTTCAAATGTTATGACATTCTGTCATTTATAAGGATATTTAAGCCTGTCAAAATATAAAAAGGCCTTTAAAGTACAGTGTGTTTCCCTGTCAGAAGAGAGCACTAATCTAATATATCCTGACATGGCACTGTGATTAATAATGAATAATCATCCTATGAGCATATACACATGGAAAAAGTGAGAGAGGATGATATTTATTTTGATAACACGGAAAGAACAGAAAATTGCTATTTTTCACTTCCTGTTTCAAAAACAGTGTAGTTGGAGGTGTGAAGTCTCAGCTTGCTGATTAAGGTAATTAATAGAACTGAGAGAGAAGCAGATCACACATCAGGACAAGGGTAATTAACATTGTTCGGTAAACAGAAAGTTTTATTAGCATGGGTTGCACCTCGGCAAAGAGTGATTCCCCAGCATCCCCCCACCAGCCCTTATCAGCTGCCAGCCATGTGTGTGTCTTTGACATGTCGGGATTATTTTTAGGAAATTGGAGGAACATCCAATTGTTTATCGTCCCTATCATGGCTCAAAGTAAAGTGTGTAAAAAGCATGCACAAATTAAGAAATTATAGGTATAACATGTATCTGTTTTCTGAGGAAAACCAGTGACAGTCCCTATATAAAATATAATAGATATTCTTATTAATAGGAATATAATTAAAACATTTTTTTAAATTGCATAATATTATATTACATACTGCCTTTACTTGATCTAGATTAAAGAGGCTTGACGAAGATGAACGATGAAATCACATTTAATAAATACAAGGAACCATCACAAGAAACACCAGCGCGAAACGTTAACGCATGAAGACAGGGTAAAAAAAAAAAAACAAGGGTATCTATGGAAACTAACAAGAAGAAAATAGAAACAAAAGGAAACAGGAACTAAACCACAGGAACTGAACACAGGCACATCCAGACAAAAGAACATCAAAATAATTCCATGAAACAGAGACACAGGGAATCATGACAGAGGAGCAGAAGGGGAGCAGAAGACCACCACAGCAGAGCAGACGAGATTATAGACCCCAGCGGTGGAGCAAAAGACCACAACTGTGGAGCACTGCAGCCCCACGGAAAAAAAGAGCACAGAGAGATTATTGACAGCCTCAATGATATAGCAGTTGCGGCCGCCTCAGAAGGAGCTGTAGAAGAGTTGCGTGGCATGACATACAGTACAGACGACACCACTAACTCTGGGACCACCGGACTCGGATGCTCTACGACCTTTGGACATGGAAGCGCTGAGACCACTGGACTTGACCGAGCTGTGATAACCAAATATGGTGATCCTGAGACCACTTGACTTGGCAGCGTGGAGACCACCGGACTTGAGGGCGCTGACACCATCAGATTGGGCATGGCAGCTGCTCGCAGTGACCTCAGTTGTGGATCCATTAGCCTACACTAGCAGTCAGTTTCCTACATCCCAGGACTGATCCAGTGATCAAGAAGATCACCACATTGCATAGCGGCTGTGACTTGATGAGATTCTGCTGAAGCGACCATGACGTGATGAGACTCTGCCATGGTAGCCCTGACGTGATGAGACTCTGGTGTGCCGGCCATGACGTGACAGGTTTCTGCTGCAGCGACCTTGATGTGATGTGAATCTGCCGTGGCGACCTTGACGTGACGAGACTGCTGTGGCATGATCAGATTCTTGTGTGGCGACTGTGACGTGACGAAACTCTGGCGAGATGGTTACTGTGGGATTGCAGCATTCCTCCTCTGCAATTCCTAAAGTGAATGAAGAGCCGCTCAACAACCGAGCATAGTCTATATATTTGGGTAGAGAAAATGAATTCCCCTCCAGGTATCCCAGAACGAATTGGCTCATTTAGTCCATGGCAAAAAATGTCCTTGAGTGCCACATCATTAAAATTAATTAAAAGTTTCAGGAAGTCCTCAACATAATTCTTCAGGGAGCGATCTTCCTGAGAGATCTGCAAAAACTAAATTGCTTGTATTAGTGATGTTACATATGACACTGAATTTTAAAGGCCTGTATCGAGCATGCAGCACAATCTCCAGTAAAGCCCTATATCATGTGGTGCAGAAGACCACCACAGCAGAGCAGATTGGATTGAAGACCCCCACAGTAGAGCAACGTTGGAGACGTTGGAGCCTGGAACCATAATGGTATTTTGGCACAGAGAGATTACTGACAGCCTCATTGGCTGTAGCGGTTGCGGCCGCCTCAGAAGGAGCTGTAGAAGAGTTGTGCGGCCCAAACACTCAAGATGGCAGTAGCTGTGACATACAGAACAGACAACAGTGCCAATAACTCTGGGACCACCAGAGATGCGCTACGGCCACTGGACTTGATAACCTTAGCTGGTAATGCTGAGACCACTTGACTTGAGAGAGCTGAGATCATCCGATTTGGCTTGCCATCTGCTCAGTGATCTCAGTTGTGGATCCATTACACTAGCGGTCAGTTTCCTTTGAGTCAGGACTGATCCAGTGATCAAGAAGAACCATGGCGAACTAAGCTTGGCGGCTGTTGGAGCCTGGTGGGTATACACGGGTTTCCTGTTTACAAACATTACAGGGTGCGTGCGCATCCTGGAGGCAGAAAGACAGATCGCTGAGCTGGTCCGCTACTGCAACAACCTTAAGTATTGAAGCTTTCCTTATTGTTTGTATATAACTGCTGACTCAATAAAACGTGATTTTAGTTGGATCTGTTTGTCTGTCTTTAATTTTGCAGTGTTGCTGTGATACATGTATGAATGATCATGTCAGGCTAGTAATGTAATCAATTAATCAAACATCACAGATACAGTTATTAATAAGCATTGGCTCTGTTGGTACAATTAACCACGCAGCAACTCCTTGGCATTTTGACTTTCAGACACGCCGCTGCTAACCTACAACACGCGAGATCTCTTCTTTCTGCCTCTCGGTTGCGTGCGCAAGCAGTGATGACGTCGCCGAGAAATCCATGTATAACCGTCAAGGTTCACAGGCTTTTGGCTGCTTTATTTTTTACTAACCACCAGATGGCGCTGTTTTCGATGCTCTCAAAGCTTTGAATCTTTTCCCGGAACAGTCAGGGGAAAGCCTCAGTGCTTCATGAGGCTTAATTTCCCCATCCCTAACTGGTATATCCATACCTTTTAAATTTGTTGTAGGTCTTGTGTTCTGCCCCTTACTGGCTTGAGTTGATAATCCAGCCTGAAGAGGCTTGACGCAGATGAACCATGAAATCACATTTAACAACCACAAGGAACCATCACAAGAAACACCAGCACGAAACGTTAACTCAAGACGAAGAACAGAAGAGAACTGAGGGTTTATATACACAAGATGACAAGGGGCTAAATGAAGGACCGGTGTAGGTGATTAGTTGACATGGTAGCAAACAAAGAAGGGAACTAACAAGATGGAAAAAGAAACGAAGGAAACAGGAGCTAAACCACAGGAAATGAACACAGGCACATCCAGACAAAAGAACATCAAAATAACAGTCCATGAATCAGAGACACAGGGAATCGTGACAGCTACAGCATCCTCATGCACCCCATCTGTGTGCTGTGCGTACTTCTGAGCATGACAGATAGTTTGTCTCTATCAAGGCCACCCATTCCTCGTCAATCTATTTACCCACCTGCCACCTCTCTCTTATCCCTTTTTTTTCTGCAAGATTATATTAGATTCTGATTCTATTCACATCCGTCTATCACATCCCCTCATGAAACACATTCCATTACATTCCTCTAGCTCTGTCAATTCCAACTCTTGTCTTTCCAATATCACTTTCCTCCTCACATCCATTACAAACCTCTCAACCGTATCTCCTTCTCTGCTTCCTTTTACCACTTATGTCCCTTCGTTCACTACCTCTCTTCTTAACCTCCTTATATCCTCTCACGTTTATGCCCCCCCCCCCCCCCTCACCTACACCCTGGAATAATCTGTTCTTCTTATTTTGTTAATAAGCCATTTTGATGTTCTTGCCGTCCTCTTCATTTCCTTTCCACCTTCTCAACTCAATCTCCTTTTATTTCGTCTGTCATTTATTCTCGCACTTGAGCTAACCACTGTGCGGTGCGGGGTCATCGTTAATGAGTCATTTGGCTGCCAAAACACGGTCATTCAATCATATCGTGCTGATATTATTCATCTCAGTGGCTGGATCTAATGAATATGAATGGAAGTCCTAGTGTTACAGACTCTTCAAAGGATTCAAGCTTCAGTGGCCAGTGGGAAATCTAGAAAGTAGACTCCGTTTAATACTAGAAATCTACGTTCTGGTATTTAGACCAAAGTGTTTCAAACTGCTTGATGCCAAAGACCTAGAATATAATGATCACTTTCAAAGGAACCCCATGAAGTCAGCTATGTATAGTTTATAGAACCTATTTATACTGTATGATAAAAATAGTAAAATAAAGATAATATTATAAGGACAACATGTTTGTTCCAAAATTAAATAATTGGCTTTTATACAGTGATTATACTAAACCCAAATTAAGTAATTCAAATAAAATCTGGGACATTTTCCAATTTTAGCCGCGTTTCCACCGCAGGAACTTTCCCCAGGAACTAGGAACTTTGGGGTGGTACTCGGTGTGTTTCGACCGCAGGAACCAGGGTCTAAATGAAGTTCCGGGTAAATATTTCCCTCTCCGAACGGCCCTGCTCCCGAGGTAAAAAAAGTTCCTGTAAAAAAGTTCCTGGTACAAATTGTTCTGGGTAATTTTGGTGGAAACGGGGCTATTGTGTGCACTTATTTGGATGGGTCAAAAAAAAAAAAGATAAATTGTAGATGATTGTTTGAGGATTGACAAAATACAACTGTATAATCTATAAATTAAAAGACAAAAACTAGTTTGAATAGTTAAGCATCACTCCCATGGTGTCAAAATCTAAAAATCTGAAGCATGTTCAAGTGCCTTCCGCATCAAAATGAAGACGCTAAAGATACCCCTAGGCGTCACTATATCGACGCGCAGGGTACTCCATTGATTTCAGTTGTTTGCCTATGGCAGGGGTCTCCAAACTCGGTCCTGGAGGGCCACTGTCCTGCAGAGTTTAGTTCCAACCCCAATCAAACACACCTGAACAGGCTAATCAGTGTCTTACAATGCCCTAGTTAGACACTGATTAGCTGGTTCAGGTGTGTTTGTTTGGGGTTGGAACTAAACTCTAAACTAAACTGCAGGACAGTGGCCCTCCAGGACCGAGTTTGGAGACCCCTGCCTATGGCGTCAGATCAAGACGCATTTAATTCTTTGCATTTGTAAAAACAAACATGATTATATGAATATGTATAGGCTACTTTTATATTTTGGAGCAACTAACCCCACTCCTAACCTTAAACCTGTCCACTTCTAAACAATATAAAACTCACAACAGGCAAATAAAAGTACAGTCACAGGTATGTATTGCAAATACTGACCTAAAACAGTATAAAGGTATTAACTCATGTTGCATTCCAAGTCTTCTGAAGTTGGGGATCTTCTTTGGGGATTTTCTTCACACAAATCAATCGTTTGGCATCGGAATATTTGTACTTTTTGAATCAATTGTGCATGCAGTCACATTTGCCTGTTATATCCTGTATTTTATATTATATAAAACACAAATGGGTAGGTTTAGGGATGGGATGGGATGGGGTTGGGTTACATGTTCAAACGTGTCTAAATAGTGTACATAAAATAAATGTCAATAAAATTATGCTGGCTGATAAAATTTACACACTCCAACATGTCATAATGGCACAATCACAACCCAATATATTTCATCATGATGATTCCCATGCCCAACACGTCTGTGTATGACGCCAAAGGTTTCTCATTGAAATCAATGGAGCACCCTGCGTATCGAAAAATGCCGCCTAGGGGTACCTTTAGCATCTCCATTGTGACGCAGAAGGCACTTGACCATGCTTCGGATTTTGACGCCTTGGGAGTGAGATTGGGTTGAAATATGATATAGTTACCTCTGCAGTGGAAACAGCATCTCATATGCTCTTGGAGGACATTGCCACATGATTAGACTTTGCAACACCTTTTGAAGTATCTTTGAAGGAATTCATCCTTACCTAGCTAAAGGGGACAAACCAGCTTCATGTATTATTCAGTGAACATGATTCACTTTTTTCATGCTCTTTTAAAATATTAAAGTGACAAGATTAATTCAAAACCACGCATATCAAGCTATTATATATATATAGAGAGAGAGCCTGGATAACTGAAGGTGTCATGGGAACACAACGGTATGCAAACCATTCTCAAAAACCCATTGCGTCAAGAACTGTATGGTCAAGTCAAGTGCCTTGTGCATCACTATAGGCATCGCTATATAGACTAACTGGAAATTACATAGCTTTCAATTGCTTGCCCTATGCATCAGATCATGACGCATTTAATTCCTTGCATGCATTTGTAACAGGATAAATGATTTGTATATATACACATATAGATATTTTTGAGCACCTAACACTACCCCGACTATAAAAACCTAACCTGAAAATGATCCTGCTCCATTATTACAGTCATACCTCATTTAAAATCCGAACTTTAGCATGATGCAATTGGTCCCGAGACACACTAAAGCCAACGGCAGGCTATTTCCCGATCAAAGCTGAATTTTTTTTTTTTTTTTTTTTGAATGTGTCTGTGATTTGAGCAATATGGCTGATGGAGACGGCCATCACTTTTGTTTGTTTTTATTCATATAAAGCATTCGTTTAGCCTTGGTAGGCTTTGTGAATAAATTGTGACATTGCATCTACTTGTTGTGTTTTAGCTGTATTGTTTTATATTTTGACAAAATGTTAAGGTTTGGGGTAGGGGTTGGGTTAGGTGCTCAAAAAAGTCTAAATATTGTTAAAAATCATACCCCAACATCTCTAAAAAACAAAACAAAACAAAAAAAACAAATACAAAATTATGCCCATTATACAGTTTCATGATGAAAAAATTCCCTTTGTGTTTGTGTACTGACGCCAAAGGTTTCTTCTCATTGAAAGAAATGGAGTCATAGTTCATCAATAGTGAATGAGTGATTGCGGTTGTAGTGTTTGTTCGTGTAGGTGTGGGAAGGTAGAAGACTGGGTCGGCATAACTGGGACTGCACTCTTTTATTGATCTCAAGACTGTGATACGCACGAGGGCGTTCAAACTCAACACATTCAAATAACAAGAGGCAACGTTGCTCTCAGGTTCAATATCTTTCTCAGTACTCTGACAGTGGTAGGCAGGCGTTTGCAGTCCCAGTCCCGGTCTCTCTCTCCTCTCTCTCTCCCAGCAGCGGCTTAAATGCGGTCTCTCGACGCCAATTACTGCAACGTGACACAGGTGTTAATCATCTGCACTTGACCTACTTACTCACCGCTCGGCTCCGCGCTCTCTCTCTCTCTCGCTACAGACTTTGCAAAACCACGCCTCCTATGCCACATACCCCCACCACCCGCACCAGGCCGGGGAGCCATCGGGGCCTCCAGGAGAAGGATATCAGCCACAGCCATCTGAGTACCCGGCTTATGGATCACCTTGAATTTAAAAGGCTGTAAAGCTAGATACCAACGGGTGATCCAGGCATTGGTATCCTTCATGCGGTTGGAGCCGCTGCAAAGGGGCGTGGTCCGAACAGAGGGTGAACTCCCGCTCCAGAAGGTAGTACCGAAGGGTGAGAACGGCCCACCTGATGGCCAAGCATTCCTTCTCTATGGTGCTGTACATCGTCTCTCTCTTAGAGAGCTTGCGACCCTCCCCCGCTCTTCACCCTCCAGCTCCTGGGACAGGACCGCGCCCAGCCCCCTGTCCGACGCGTCGGTCTGTAGGGAAAAAAGGAGAGAGCAATTAGGAGCCTGTAGGAGCGGCCCACCACACAGAGCAGCCTTTATCTGGGTGAAAGCCTGCTGGCACCGCTCCGTCCACTGTACTGTATCTGGCACGTCCTTTTTTAGTTAGATCAGTCAGAGGGCTAGCGAGGTCCGAATAATTAGGTACAAACCTTCTGTAATATCCCGCTAGCCCCAGGAACTGTCTAACCTCCTTTTTGGTCTTGGGCCTTGGACAGGTCGCAACAGCTGCGGTCTTGTCAATTTGGGGATGCACCTGTCCATGACCCAAGTGGAAGCCCAGATATCTTACTTCCACTCACCCAATCGCACACTTCTTTGGGTTGGCTGTGAGCCCCGCCCTTCTCAGTCACTTCAGGACAGTGCGCAAGTGCTGCATTTTTTTTAAGAGGTTGAGGTGGTATATTTGACGTGCTCCCTCCCTATCTGAGCGCACCACCTCATAGTTGAGGTCGCCAACTTGCCGTGTGACCTCAAAGGGCCCTTGCCACTTTGCAAGCAATTTAGAGCTGGAAGTGGGAGTAATACAAGTATCTTATCTCCCGGTGCAAATTGACGAAGTCTAGCCCCTCTGTTGTACAGCTGTCTTGAGCCTGTAACAAATTCTACAATGATAGCCGCCCCAAAGTGTGGAGTTTTGTTCTCAGGTCCAGGACATACTGAATTTCGTTTTTACTTGTGGAAGGTCCGTCCTCCCAAGCCTCCCTAAGGACATCCAGCACCCCCCGAGGCTGGTGGCCATAGAGAAGCTCGAAGGGGGAAAACCCTGTGGAGGCTTGCGGGACCTCGTGTACAGCAAACAACAGAGGTTCTAGCAACTTATCCCAATTTTTGGCGTCCTCGTGAACATATTTACGAATCATGTTTTTCAACGTGCGATTAAATCGTTCGACCAGACCGTCTGTTTGTGGGTGATAGATCGATTTAATGCCCAATAACTCGTAAAGTTCGCGAACCGTCCGTGACATGAACGCCGTACCCTGATCTGTGAGAATCTCTTTCGGGATTCCCACCCGGGAGATTAACGAAAACAGTGCGCTCGCAACACTTTTCACCAAAATAGTGCGGAGCGGAACTGCTTCCGGGTATCGCGTTGCATAGTTCACCAGAACCAATGCAAAGCGATGCCCACCGTTGCTGACCGTTCTAATGGCCCGATGAGGTCCATACCAATTTGCTCAAAGGGGACCTGCATCAGAGGGAGTGGGCACAATAGTGCTTTTGGGGTGGCCGGTGGATTCACCAACTGACATTCACGACAAGATGCACATCACCTATGCACATTCTCGTGAATGCCCGGCCAGAAGAACCGGGCCATGAGACGGTTAAGTGTAGCCATTTGTCCTAAATGCCCGGCCATCGGATTAGAATGAGGTCTGGTTACAACCAGAATCCACCAAGGCCTGATAAGTACCCCCCCCTTGATACTCACGGGAATTGGGTACAATCCAGCTTGATTGGGGGCGGCTTGTGGAGCGTCGGGGACCCGGACCAGCGCCCTGACTTCCATGACGGGACAGAGGTCAACGAAGTGTACTGGATCCCCGCAGTGCCAGCAAGCTGGCCCAGACTTCCCCGCTGCCCTAGTGGCCGGAAGTAGGTTGGCCGATTGCCGTGGAGAGAGCGCTGGGACGGAGGAAGAGGGGTAGGGATCAGCCGTGGTCACCCCCCCCGCTTGGCGCCGGACGGGGAGGCACTGGTGGATCGCTGGGTCTGGGAGGCAATCCCCCGCGGGACCTGGGAGCGGGGACAGGTTTGGGGAGAGAAGGGGAAAGAGAGAGAGAAAGAGAGAGAGAGAAAGAGAGAGAGAGAGAGAGAGAGAATGGTAAGGGTTCGCCGACCCCGTGGCACGCCACCATGTGATCCTCCGCCAACTGGATGGCCAGGTTCAGCGATGCTGGGCGGTGGCACTGGACCCACTGCGCGGTCTTCCGGGGGAGCCGCGCGATGAACTGCTCCAGCACCACGCGATTGATGACATCCTCGACGTCGCCTCCATCCCGGAGACCCTGGTGCGCGAAGGTGAAGGGCCGGCTGGATTCGCCGAGGGTCAGGGTCTTGAACCGCTGCTGCTGTTGTTCTGGGCTGAATAATAGCTGAATAATAACCCGCTGAATAATAGCGCGCTTCAGGTCGTCGTAGACCAGGAGATTCTGGACTGGCAGTTGGTGGGCGGCTACCTGCGCTTCTCCGGACAGCAGCGGTATTATGGGAAACGTTTGTGAGTTTTTGCTTTTATATACTATTTATTTTCCATGTCCTATTTAACTTGAATGCTGTATTTGAGTGGCTTTCTTCCTGCCCTTCAGTTACTGTAAGCTGAGGACTAACATGTTTCTATATGTCAAGTTATGTAACGTGTTTCCCAGCCCCCACAATAACCTTGACCGATCAGTCAACCTTGATTTGTTCCATGTTTTTTTTCCCTTCTATGTCTGTTCGGCTACTTTCAAATCACCGATTCCATCTGTTCCTTGAACACATCACTGTACAGAAAGCAGCTCTCATATAGACACACACACTTTTTTCTCTATTTCCTATCATACTTTCCCTTTTACTGTAAACTTTCCAATATCTATTTGGATACTACTCCAGTGTTTATCAGAAGATAATGACTTCTTCTGCCTATGACCTTAAAATCACCACTTTGCATCAGAGGCTCTCAATATGAAAGCATTAAAGATCCTGTGCAGTCTAAGTGAGGTCCATCAGATGGAACCTAATGGAATATCTCATATGAAATGCCGATTCCTGCAGGAGTCCAACTTTTGGACCGTTCACTGGATGAAAGAGCCACTTAGCGGCACTTACTGGTACCTGTACAAGCACAGCACAATCTGATTCCATTTCAACCCATTTAGTCCTCTCTACCCTGCACAGATTTTCCACTGAGTTGTTTAGTGTCTCATTTTTGATCTGGCTTTGTGAAAGCTTTAGAGTAAATGCCCATAAAAGTTGAGCAGAGGATTATTCCCAAGTCACAGAGGAACATTTGCCTACCGGTAATGAGAAAAGGTGACCACAGGGTTATATGGAGGAAACCTTTTGCCTTAACACTACAGGTTTGCTTCCGCTCGATACTTCCAGCACCAATAAATCAAATATAATCAGTTTTCAAACTATTAGGGAGAACTGAAATAGATATGACATAAATCTCTAAGATTATTACAACATTTTCTGGTTGTACATTGCCTCAAGGAACGTAATCATCTTATGTAATAACATCTTAAAATTAGTTTGATTGCGCTGTAACAAACATGTATTGCTTCCAAATTTTGAGACTAGGGTTATTTTTAGGGGCCAAGCACCGTATCTGTTGTTTTTCTTTTTATGTGTTCTGACTGGAGTCTGTGGCAGCTGTGAAAATGCTTTGGCAGACTATAGGGTGGATCGCAATATCCCTGGTCACGGTTCCAATTTCACAAACCCCTCTAGCGTCAGCAACATTTCAAAAATCTTTAGACAAAATACATTTTATCTAATAGCTTCTGTACAAAAGGCCTATAGAAATGAAATGTATTTTCTCTCAGATGACATGAGGACACCATACAAGTGCAGCATTTGCTTCACGTGTTAAAGGAGAACTCCGGTGAATTTTTAAGTTAATCTTGATCGTTATACCTTTGTGAGTACTGTCAATAGAAAAAAAAAATGAACCGGATTGGTGCTTGCAACATGGAACTGTTACAGTTAATGCCCAGAGCTCCCACTCAGCTAACACGGCAGCTATGGGGGCATATACATAAAGAGTGTCTTTGTGCCTCTTAACAGACACAAAATGCAATTAAAATGTCTGTCAGGGCCCTTACATGACAACGAGATGCGTTTAGCAACTTAGCCATTGTTTAAACTCACCGAAAAAGTGTTTTAGACGCAAGCTGTAGTCTCATGCTGAAGTCCCGTGGGAACTCAGTTGTAGCCGGTAAAATTTAAATAGTCCAGGGGGGAGGAGCGTTACAAACCATTTCTTCTTCACTTGTGAGCCGTTCATCACTCTTCACACACACGACGCTCCTTCCCCCTGGACTATTTACATTTTACCAGCTACAACCGTGTTCCCACGGGACTTCAGACTTTTGTGCACTGATGCATACCTGTCAGTTAAACAACACTTTGTTACACATTAATTTCAACAACATTAATTTTTATAAGTGAATTAACCAGCCAATTAATTAAAGGTGCACTGTGTAAATTTTAGCGGCATCTAGCAGTGAGTTTGCAAATTGCAACCGCACACCGCTCACCCCTCCCTTTCGAAGCACATAGAGAAGCTATGGTGGCCGACACAGGACAAAGATGTCATCGTCTGAGACATCAGAGAGTAGCTAACCCTCTGTAGAGCAGTTTGTCTGTTTAGGGCTACTGTAGAAACATGGTCAGTGCAAAATGACGGCTTCACTGTAAGACCCGCGGTTTACGTAGTGTACGCTCATTCTAAGGTAATAAAAAAAGTTGTCACAATCACCATTGAGAGTGCCCTGTGATTACCACCAGAGGGCACGCCACCCCGGACTGTCATTCCATCAAAGACTACTTTTACCCATAATACTCTCTGCCCTGACTCATCAACTCTGATTACATCCACCTGTGTCTCATTACCCTGTTCACCTCACCCTATAGCTGTGTCTCATTTAATTTAATTTTGAAGGCTGCATCCTCTGGAGGACACATCCTGTGAAGGATGCGGTATACGGAGTGTCCTTAATCAGAATTAAACGTGACGTCCTCCGTAGGACACACAGACAGGAAGTATCACGTTGCTATGCCAACACGTTCACAGTGGAGTTGCGCTCTCACACCAGTTATATGAATGAAAATTATTTATAACTTGAAAATGACTATGAAATGTTTTGCCTTGACAGCAAAGTACTGTTCTAAACATAAAAAAAAAAAAAAAATCACTAAACACTTGTAATCCTGTTTACCACAACTATCTATTTGAGGTATATACAGCTTAAAAACAAAAACAAGCTTGAAACTACTTAAGTTTAAACACCACATTTCGCTTGCATGTATATCTGCCGGCGGTGCCATTTTTTCAAATAATATTTAAAAAACATGACGGTTGTTAATGGCGACGCAAAGAATTGTGGGTTATCTGCAGCAACGAAGGATACATCTCATGCACACTCGGAGGTCACATTCGGAGTGTCCTACTTACTTTTTTGAAATGAGACAGCCTTCAGACGCATGCAGCCTTCAAATGCGACCTCCGGAGGATGCAGACTTCCGAAATGAGACACCGCTTATATTAGCCTGGTTATCTCAGTCATTCATTGCGAAGTCTGGGATTACTTGCCTGCTCCGTGGATTACCTTTTGCCTGTCTCTCATGCCTTGTTTGCCTGTTTGGACTGCTTGCCTGTGTATGACCGTTTGCCTGTTTTTGACTATGATTGTGGATTACCCTTTCAATAAATACTGCGCTTGGATCCTCAACCTTTGAGTCTCGGAGCAGTATGTTACAACAGTATTATGTAAGGTCTTTATACAACACTGAAAACAGTTATGTATATTATATTGCATTTCTGTCACTAGTTCCTCATAAATACTACACACTGCACCTTTAATTTTGGTTCTTTGTGTCAATTCAAATTATTTTGTATCACTCAGTGAAGACTGGACACAGCAATGATGCAATAACTTGATAAAGTAACACCTAAAACTTTTATGTTGTTACATAAAAATTCAAAAATTCTATTTTAAATTAATTATTTTCTTTTGAACTTTCTATTCATCTGTGAATCATGAAAAATGTAACAAATTATTCTTGAGCACAAAATCAGAATGTTTTCTGAAGGATCATGTGACTGAAAATTCAGCTTTGCCATCACATGAATAAATAACAATTTATAACATTAAAATAGTTATTTTAAATGATTGTTATATTGCGCAATTCTACTGTTTTGCTGTATTTTTGATCAAATGCAGACTTGGCGAGCATAAGAGACTTCTTTTCAAAGCATCGGATTTAATGTTTAGCTGCCAAAGGGATTCTTTAAAGCACAGATGTGGATAAGCAGGATATAAGAATGAGAGAGCGCATGACCAATTGACCTGTCTCTAATGAGATCGTTAAAGCTGTCTTAAGTAGATTACGGAGCGGTGTCGAAGTATCAGAGATGAGGAGTGCACTCAGACCTGTTGATTAAACCATTATTGGATTGCGTCAGTTTCCGTCTCAAAGATATGATTGGGAAATAGGGCCCTTTTCATTTTTGGGAAGCTAAAGACATTACAATTAAATATTAACTGTTGCATAAAAGCAAGGTGAAGCATATGAAAGGAGCAGCTTCCTGGTCCATCATCTATGGCGTTGCTGCAGAAAGTCCATAGGCTGACATATATGCCTAAAACATTTAAATAATTATTTTTAGATAGATAATTTGATGTATACAGTCCTCTCCCCCCCCCCCCCCCCCCATCTTATTAAAGTTATTATACTGTCTAAGGAGGGGGGGGGGGGTCTCTTGGTCAGAAAAGGCTGCTGCTCTAATAGAGTTAGAAACTAAACAAGTTTTGTCAGGTTTTTTATATATATACACAAGAATTACTGATCTGCATGAGTATACAGCGCTGGCAGGTGTATGTTGGCATTTAACAGTGTTACAGTGCCATCTGTTGGCCACCTAGAAGCAGTGAAATTTCTCTCATTTCACAGGAGAACCAACGCAGTCAAATCAATATGGATATACAAGTGCTATGGATAAACATGGATATAGCCTACCAATGGCATTCAGCTGTGTAGTGTGGTTTGTCGTGCATCTTGCAGATACAAGCCTACGAAAGTTTGCCTCAGTTTTTGGGAAGTAGCCTACTCTCCACCACGACCGATTGTTCTTTAATTGATTTTAAAAAGAGAATTCTATTTAGCTTAGAATAATAATTGTATTCTATTTCATATTTATTAATGTATAACTTTATGTAATATTTATTTATTATAATTAAATAAATATTAAATACACATGAACGACAAAACACTAAAAATGTACACTTAAAAACGTTACAATTAAAACATACGAACATGTGCATTTACATGTATTACCTTACACAATTGTATCAGTGAAAACATTTACAAAAATAAAAAAAAACTAAATAGCCTTTACGGATTCGATATTTCTCTTCTTTTTTTATCTAATGAATGGGCAAGTTTGCTTTCACGAAGAAGCTTGTGTAAATTAAAGATAGGGTAGGTAATTTCAGAGCGGCTAGCAATAGCAAGCTAGCTTTGAAAGCATTAGATCTCACCCTTTCATTCCCCTTTTCCACCAAGGCAGTTCTAGAACTAGATCGAAGCCAGAGCCTAGTTTCAAATCGGTTCTTTGTGTTTCCACACCCAAAGCCCCAGCTCCGAGCCAGGAAAAGTGGTTCTTAAATAGCACCAAAACATTGCTGGGCTAGAAGTAAGAACCGATTACGTCAGGCACTGGGGGCGGGGTCAACAAGACGAACACAAACTTGAGATCCGCCATTTTTTAAATAGCAGCGAATGGAGCTAATAGCTGCTGCTTGTTTGTAATCTCCGTCTATACAAATTATGGCGAACTGCATGAATGCGTTGGATTCGCTGTGTTTTCGTTGTGTTTTGATGCCAATGTAGGATCGTAAAGCCATGTGAATCAATAGTAACACAACGTTTGCATTGTTGATGGAAGGCTTGTTGGCAGCGGTGCTGTGCAGAGACCGATCGCCGAGTCCAGCGAGAGCATATGACTCCTTATGCTTTTGATTCACTCATGCGTTTTTTTTTTATATCACACGTGGATCGGTCTGTGCAGCGCCGATGCATCTCGAACAAGCCTGGTGTGTTGTGTGTTTCCCGCTGCCCAGGGTTGCCAGGTTTTCACTTCAAAACCCGCCCAATTATCCCCGGTAAAAATCACATTTGGGGGTAAAATATGTGTTTTTTTGGCATGGTTGCCTACTAAAATTCACATTCCCGGGGCTAAATATCACATAATTGGAGTCGCTTCAACCCGTGGACATGAAAAACAGCCCGCGGGAAAACCGCGGACTTGGCAACACTGCCGCTGCCTCGCTAGCGTTGCTGAGAAAGATGAAATGTATACAGTGACGTAAGACATGGCTCTGTTGTGGCTCTCAGCATGTGGAAAAGCAAACGGTTCTTAGAAGGCTCCTCAGTTGAACCAACTATGAACTGGGATTAGCACTGGCTCTGAACTAGCACCCGGTTCATTCTGGTGGAAAAGCCCTCTCGAACTTCGGACTTGACAAGTTCGACTCCCGGTAAGTTTGCTGAGTCCCTCAGCTCGCTCTGGTACTCCGGTTACTTCTATATTTTAGGCTGCAATAAAACGAAATATGTCATAGAACACCACTCTGCCTCCTTTCTTTTTTTATTAAAAAAAATAAATAAATCTTATTAATAGCCATATATATATATATAATTTTATCAATCTATTATATATATATATAGCCACACAAATATCAGGCAACACATATTGATTATCTTCACTGCATGTATATTTATAACAAAAGATAACATAACCCTGCCTTTTTTTTTTTTACATTTTTTTTTTTTTAAACATATTAATATGTGGTTTACACAATGATTGTGCATACATGAGATTATCTAATAAAATTTAATATGACATAAAACACAACCTGTTTTGTTAAATGTCAGTTTTAATGATCAATAATAGCCATTATAAAAGTATAAGTAAAATAAATAAAGCAAACAATTCAGTCAAACGTACAAAAACAGTGCTAGTAGGCTTCAACAGTAAAGTTAAATAGCCTAACAATTAAAGTTATGAGTTATTTCAAGTTCTGAAACTTCACTTTGCCCTCAGCCAAAACGATTTGCCAGGGAACAAATTATAGATTCATGCGATCAAAGATCGCCAGTTAGATATACACAAGGCAAATTATATCTCATGTTTAACCACTACAGAGACATTAGAGCCAGCGGGAAACGTCAGAAGGACTAGCCGAGGATAGGCTGCTCTCGGCGGGGTTAATGATTTTTTTCGGAGTGAAAATTTCCGGAGCGAACTTGAAGCTTCACACAAAGCTGCTCGAGTTATGTCCAAAACATCCATTTCAGAACATATTACTCCTGTTTTACAAAATTTGCATTGGCTTCCAGTTAAATTTTGTGTAAATTTCAAAATTTTACTTTTAACTTATAAAGCACTATATAATTTGGCTCCTCCATATCTTCTGCATCTATACATACCTTCTCGTACGCTAAGATCTGCTTCTGCACTTACACTTGTTCTTCCACGCACTAGGACAACTACCATGGGGTCACAAGCTTTTAGTTATGCGGCTCCTCATATATAGAACTTGCTTCCTGTAGAAGTTCGTAATAGTACAAGTCTTCAGGTTTTCAAAACTCGTCTTAAAACGTATTTGTTTAGGCAGGCTTTTATGTGATTTTAATGTTATTGTCGTCAGTTCTGTATTGTCTTTTATTGTTTGATAACACTCTTTTTGTGTGAACTTTGTAAGGTGTCCTTGAGTGCCATGAAAGGCGCCTATAAATAAAATGTATAATAATATAATAATAATAATGAGCACTGAGCGCCTGCTGATCGACTGGATCTTACAACTCCGAAAACGGCAGATCAAAATTTCAAAAAGGCACTCTCTCTATAAATAAACCACAGATTTGAGCTTTAAACAAATACATTCTCGCCTGAAAAGTCTTAAAATGAAATTTTTCTGACACATTAACAGTAGTATTTTTAAACTACATGGGTTTTCACATCCACTACTGACGCTTGTTGGTTGGTGTGAGATGCATTCTGGGATACTGTTCTGTCTGAAGTCCACACAAGTCTCCTCTCGATGCATCCTCAATAAAAGGGGCGGATCAAAGACACATCTGGGGATTTGAACTGTACTCGGCTAGATGTGAACTTTGAATTGGAACAGTACTTGGGGAGGGACTGATGACGATTCACAAGTCCACGAGAAAACAAGTATAGACAAGAAACATCCTGAGTCTGCTCTAGGTGTGATTGGCTGTTGTTACTATGACAGTTATGTCAGCACCGAGCTTCAGACATGCCCTCCATCAAACGCCCTGTGTGAATTAATTTTTTTTATAATGCTTTATTAAAACAGGAGGAAGATCATTGGTAAAATAATGATGATAATAATAGTCGTTAACAACTTCCTTGAGAAACACCACATTGCTCTTTAAAATCTGAATAACTTCCATAATAACATAAACATTGTCACATATTAAACAGATAACTTTTAAACCAATGTACACAGTAAGAAGTAGATTTCTGACATTTAAATTTATCCAGCAATAATTTATGATCCATTCCATAAAATGCTGAGCCAAAATCTAACGATACAGCTTCTACTAAGTTATTGTCAGCAATTTGTGCTCATACTACTCCCTAATATTGATCTGTAATTCATATTTAGACATTATAAAATCACTATTATAACATTTACAATCACATTTTGTAAAATGCATCACTTCCTTTCTATTGAAGTATTGGTATTGACAATTGTGCCACATGATGAGTAATGTGAAACCTGAAAAAGACTTGCAGTAAACATTTTGTTTTCACCATATATTTCACATATCTGTATCTACAACAAAATGTGTGTGTGTTTGTGTGTGTGAGCATGTTTAGTCTGTATAAAATATTATTGTTTAAGCCTATTGTTTAAGTATTATTGTTTAAGTATTAATGTTCCGCCATCTTTTGTGGTCTCAGTAATACATTTTAAGTTGACATAGGGTTGACAAAACTCAGTATGGGTCATCACCACGATGCCCTGAGGTAGCCTGAGTAGTTTTGAAACAGCGCCACCTAGTGGAGAATTCTTTTCCCCAAATGCTTATAACTTTAGGTGTGATTGACTTGTTTTCATAGGAGTAACTTTTTTTTTTGTCTCCTGAATCCTTGCCAAGTACAACGATACCAGACTTGCCAGGTTGCCGTGGTAACTTAGCATTAAAAAAACGTTAGCAGATATCTTCAAAACTGCTACTCTGATCAGGACGAAACCAGCATCAGAAGTTCTGAAACATAGGTCGATAGCCAAGTGTTAATTCCTCAAATGTCAAAATATTGATATCAAGGGGGAGTAAAATCCAATCAAAGTCAGGTGTCAGTAATTTTTCATGTGTTTTTTCATATAAATCTCTATAACTCCAAAATGAAATGAGACACCAAAATTGACACACATATATGGGCTCACTCCGAGAACACATAAAAAAAAATGGTAAGATTGTGCCACTTGGTGGCACTATAATAGAACAAAACATGAAATTCCCATTGACTACAATGCAGTATTATGATATAAAATGCTATACTTTACAAATGAATTGGTATATCATTACGAAACTTGGTTTGTGCCATCAGCACCATGCCTTTAAGCTACTTAAAAGGTTTGAAAACAGCACCGCCATGTGGTCCATACTTATAATGAAAAGGCCTCTTGAGGCTAGATCTCTGCAATGACATATTGACACTATATTGACACCCTGCTTTGATATATTGACACCAATCTTTGCATGTGTCATTGTTCCCTTAATCTGACCACACCATATCAATTTCGTAACTGTGCCACCTATTGGTTTAAAGTGATAAATCATTAAACCATTATTATTGATAAATAATTATATTTATATGTATAATTATAATTTTACAGCTATTTTGCCTAAAATCACCTTAATAGGTCTTTAATTGCTCATTGCTGCGGTTGATCTGATATTGGCAGCGCGCTTGGCCCCGGTATTGCTGCTTGCAGCTATATTTATTATTATTCTTCCGCCATTGGAGTCTATGGCAGCCCATAGAACCGCTAGCGGGAAAGTTATGAAATTTGGCACACAGATAGAGGATACTCCCAACTGTCACTATAGCAAATTTTGAGTCTCTAACTCAATCCCTCTAGCGCCACCACCTGTCCAAATTTGACTCATTTTTATGCTAATAACTTTTGAACCATAAGGGCTAGACACAAAAGACACTTTTACCTCTGATTCCTTGGCTCAAGACAATTTGATTGCACCATATGACATCATTTTCCGTCATGAAAATTTTCCCGCCATTTTTAATTAACTGAAAAACCTACTTTTGCAAACTCCTCCTAGCCCGTTGCTCCAATTTTCTCAAAAATTTAACCAGATCATCTTCAGACTATGCTGACAAAAAGTTATGTAAATCAAGTTGATTCGTCAAATAGTTTTTGATAAATGCGTGAACAAATTTTACGTAACCTGAAATACACTTTCAGGTGTCAGTCATTTTTTACGTGTTTTTACATATAAATGTCTATGACTCCAAAACGAAATGAGATATTTTCACCAATATTGACACACATGTATGGGCTCACTCCGAGGACACATACAAAAAAATGGTAGGATTGTGCCTCTTGATGGCACTATAATATAACAAAATATGACATTGGCTCTGTACAACTCAATGTTTTAATGTGGGGTTTTAACATTTTTGCTTAAAATCGTCTTCAAATGTCTTCACAAATTTTTTTCAGTTGGTCTGCTGCTAGCTTCCTTGTTTGCTTCTGTTGCGCTTGGCCCCGGTATTGCTGCTTGCAGCTATATTGATGTCTTCAAATCAATCATATCTAATGATATTCTAAAGGAAAACACATTCAATGTTAAAGGCGGCAGGTATAGTTAATGTAAATGGATAGATGGATAAAAGCTTTATTTCTAAAAACAATATGTAAAAATTAAACTAATTAAATGGAAGTAAACAACACTTGGCCATAACTGCAATAAATAGTTTATTCTGACCAGAAAAATAGACAAGAAATACGTGTATACGTGTACACATTCTTACTGATTGACATATATTTAACCAGTTTTATTCACTGAGTTACATTCAACCCTCATGTCATCAAAAATGACCATACACTGAAAATAGATGACATTTTGTAGACTCAAAATATTTGAGTTTCCAAAGAACACAGACCTCACTGACAAAATATACATTCATATTGAATGAATAAGCCCAATGTAAAAGCAGACATGAGAAGCCATTCTTCACAAAGCTGATATTTAGACGGACTCCTCTTAAAAAGTCTCTTCATTTATTAGCTGGACTTGACGAAGCTCCTAAAATGCAGCCACTAAAGCGTGACTGCGACCACCACACTGAGAGTAAGTAAAGTCTCTTCCTGCTACCGTACTTCATTCCAGTTAGTGTGGTCTTTATAAGATTTTCCTTCAGCCTTCAAACACTTACGAAATGTTCTATGTGATGAAGGTGGAAAGCAGCGAGTTCCTGCAATGACAGGCTGATCATCAACCCATCAGAGACATTCAGAGTTTAAACTGTGCTTGGATGCTCTTATCAACTGAGCTAGGGAAATCTGGCTGTAAACCTTCAAATGTATAATATTAGAGGGGAGTCAAACCGATCATAAAAGAGTTATCTCAAAACACTCAGTTGGTAGGAGGTGAAATGTGACAATGTTTCGGTTGTTTTACTCAAGATAGATGAAAATAGGACATGGAATGAAGGGTACATATTGGTGGATAAAGTGGATAAATGGAAATAAAAACCAAAATCGCAATATGACTTAGTGCGATTATCAAATCTCAAAGGCTGCGATTTAATGAAATAATATATGCGCTGCATGTTTCAGAGTGAAGCGCCACACTGTGTTCTTTTACACACAAGCAGTTCATGATCTGGTATCTGTCAGTAAATGCACAAACCCGTCTAAATTTGCTCTGTGTCTGGTTTACTTATAGAGTGTGTTGCGTAAAAACGCACCAAACCTCTTCCCAAACTTGTAATGAGAAGCTTCTGTTGTCAACAAAAGAGAAACTTCAAGGGCTCTGTGCAGTTTTTCCAGTAGTTGATGGTTTCATTTGTGAAAATGAAGGATTTAAGACAGCCATTAATATTAATAATGTAATTTTACAGTTGTACTGTAAAATAAAATGAGTATTATAATAATTATTATATTCTTGCTTAAATGTTTTTATTTTACATTACAATGTTACTATCGTAATACTTCTTATTTAGTTTAATCATTTTCATCCTGGAGCTTTAAAAACAACAAGTTTTAAACAGCAGTCTTTTTTTTTTTTTTTAAATCAGAAAAAAATGTCAATAACATTTTTTTATAAGATTATCCCACAATACCACCAGGTGGTGCTGTTCTCATTATTTCATGGTGGATTAATGCATTCAGTTCGAAACTGAGGCAGATAAAGCGGAATGCTGCGAGATGCATTATTGGAATCGACGTCTGTGGAATTTTTGCCTTCCAGAAGAGGCCTGGCATCCACCCTCATAACCATTTCATTCTTATCCTGTCCATCCTGTGCTTCCTCATCCTCTTCTTCATCCTGCTTCTCCTCCTCATTCATATCAAGGTAATAGAGGTCTTTGGCTACACCAGTGCTTTCCAATGCTTCATCTTGTTCTGATGTTTCCGAGAACTCTTCCACAGAGTTGTAGGAGCTGGAATGGCGAGGATTGCTGCTGTCAGAGCACACGTGGTTCTCCAGGTCCCAGAGTCCTCCTGGGAAGGAGCCAGAAATCTCTGAGTTGTTAGCAGAGAAGTTGCCTTCGTCGCTGGAGCTGCTCAAACTCTCCTGCTGCTTTCGAAGGAGAGCGGGCTGACCGGAGTGGAGAACGGTCGAGTATGTCACCGAGGACTGGCCTGATGTTTCTGGGGTGGCAGCAGCAGTGGAAGCCTCCAGTGATAAAGGTTCAGAGGAGTCTCCCAGACAGGCAGAGTCGGTGGTTGCCTTGTCTCCAGAGTTATAAATGAGTACTTCATTGTCTTTTTCATGTTCAAGTATGAGAGGATGACATTTCTCGATTTCCACCTCACAGATGCTCTCAGAGACCAGCAGCAGTGGACAGGCGGTGAGACCTTCTGAGTGAGGGAACAGGTTCTCCATGGTGTCAATCTGCAAGGAGCAAGGAAATGCAATAACTGATATATTTTGAATGGGATATATTTCTCCTCCCAGCTTTACCTGCAGCATAATTTTTTACACAAATATGGGGGACATTTTTCTGAGTTTATACTTATCTGTATTTTCTATTCAATTCGGTTCAGTTTACAATACATATTCAAAACAGCTGTACAGAAAAAGCATGTTTCAAATATTACAATCAAGAAGCTTGAAGTGACTGACAGGGGGAGGGGGATATTTTTATGATTACATACCTGAAATGTGTACAGTGAGGAAAATAAGTATTTGAACACCCTGCTATTTTGTAAGTTCTCCCACTTGGAAATCATGGAGGGGTCTGAAATTGTCATCGTAGGTGCATGTCCACTGTGAGAGACATAATCTAAAAAAAATCCAGAAATCACAATATATGATTTTTTAAAACTATTTATTTGTATGATACAGCTGCAAATAAGTATGTGAACACCTGTCTATCAGCTAGAATTCTGACCCTCAAAGACCTGTTAGTCTGCCTTTAAAATGTCCACCTCCACTCCATTTATTATCCTAAATTAGATGCACCTGTTTGAGGTCGTTAGCTGCATAAAGACACCTGTCCACCCCATACATCAGTAAGAATCCAACTACTAGCATGGCCAAGACCAAAGAGCTGTCCTAAGACACTAGAGACAAAATTGTACACCTCCACAAGGCTGGAAAGGGCTACGGGGAAATTGCCAAGCAGCTTGGTGAAAAAAGGTCCACTGTTGGAGCAATCATTAGAAAATGAAAGAAGCTAAACATGACTGTCAATCTCCCTCGGACTGGGGCTCCATGCAAGATCTCACCTCGTGGGATCTCAATGATCCTAAGAAAGGTGAGAAATCAGCCCAGAACTACACGAGAGGAGCTGGTCAATGACCTGAAAAGAGCTGGGACCACCGTTTCCAAGGTTACTGTTGGTAATACACTAACTAACATTCAAACTAACATGGTTTGAAATCATGCATGGCACGGAAGATTCCCCTGCTTAAACCAGCACATGTCATGGCCCGTCTTAAGTTTGCCAATTACCATTTGGATGATCCAGAGGAGTCATGGGAGAAAGTCATGTGGTCAGATGAGACCAAAATAGAACTTTTTGGTCACAATTCCACTAAACGTGTTTGGAGGAAGAAGAATGATGAGTACCATCCCAAGAACACCATCCCTACTGTGAAGCATGGGGGTGGTAGCATCATGCTTTGGAGGTGTTTTTCTGCACATGGGACAGGGTGACTGCACTGTATTAAGGAGAGGATGACCGGGGCCATGTATTGCGAGATTTTGGGGAACAACCTCCTTCCCTCAGTTAGAGCATTGAAGATGGGTCGAGGCTGGGTCTTCCAACATGACAATGACCCGAAGCACACAGCCAGGATAACCAAGGAGTGGCTCTGTAAGAAGCATATCAAGGTTCTGGCGTGGCCTAGCCAGTCTCCAGACTTAAACCCAATAGAGAATATTTGGAGGGAGCTCAAACTCCATGTTTCTCAGCGACAGGCCAGAAACCTGACTGATCTAGAGAAGATCTGTGTGGAGGAGTGGGCCAAAATCAGTGTGTGCAAACCTGGTGAAAAACTACAGGAAACGTTTGACCTCTGTAATTGTAAACAAAGGCTACTGTACCAAATATTAACATTGATTTTCTCAGGTGTTCAAATACTTATTTGCAGCTGTATCATACAAATAAATAGTTAAAAAATCATACATTGTGATTTCTGGATTTTTTTTTTTTAGATTATGTCTTTCACAGTGGACATGCACCTATGATGACAATTTCAGACCCCTCCATGATTTCTAAGTGGGAGAACTTGCAAAATAGCAGGGTGTTCAAATACTTATTTTCCTCACTGTATGTAAACATTACTGTGTCATTTAAATAAAAATCGCTTATGTTTTCATTTATTAATCAAACAATGGTGCTCTATTTGATGGGGAAAAACTCAGTACTCTGCTTGATTAAGCCATTTAGATCTCACTTGCAAATTCAAACTATAATGATAAATGTGATAGTTGGTCACACTGACCTGCCTGAAGTCCATTCCTTTGGCCCAGGAGCAGTTGTTGGGATTTGGAACATCCTTCCACACAAGTTTTTTCATCCTGTAAGATGATGGATTATATGGATCATTAGTTTGAGCACGAGCTCATTGTACTAAAGTATTTTTTAGCATTGTTTTTAACTCTCCAAACCAACAATTTGACCAATAAATAAATGTTGTTAACATCTAGATTTTATCACCAACAATGTATATTTTTTCTTTTGGTATGTAGCTGGAATTATCCAATGATAAATCATGCACTACTGTTCAAGTTTGGGGCCAGCACTTTTTTTTTTACTTTTTAAAAATTTTATTCAGCAAGGATATATTAAATTGATCAAAAGTGACATTATAATGTTGCAAACCTGTTTCCAACATTAGTAATAAAAAGAAATGTTTCTTGAGCACCAAATCAGCATATTTGAATGATTTATGAAAGATGTAGAATACTGGAATAATGGCTGTTTCATTTAAAAAAATATATAAAATAAAACAATTATATTTTAAATTATGATACTATTTCACAATATGTATTTTTGATCAAACAAATGCATCCTTGAGCATAAGAAACTTCTTTCAAAAACCTTTTAAAATGTTATATCTTGTAGTTAAACATAAGAAAATAAAAACTTGATTAAAAAAAATGAATGTGCACTTTTGCCACTCCTTAAACGGGCTTAATAGGCATGTCCCTTTTTGTGGTACACATAGTCACGATATTACCATGTGATCAAGTCTAAGCAGATGTGCAGCAATATGTTTGTATTAGTTACCTTGGTAATTATCATTAGAAGACCTTGTGAAATATTTACCCTCAAGCAAACTACACCTTTGCTAAGAAGGATCACTACAGCAATGTATGTACATTTCATTCCTTATTCACACAGTTATGTATTTTATAGCTGACATTCAATAATACCAAACAAAATCCCATACAAATCAGCTTACAATGCCTCGCTTTAATTCAAACTTGTCTTACAAAATCAATATACACTGCAGCTTCCAACAAACATCTTAAATCTTTTGAATGTGTTCTTCTGCTAGAACAAAGGTAACCTAGGTATATAAACAGATAGTCTGTGATCTTATAATCTGATTTGACAGATTTTTCTTTCAGGACAGTTTTTTTTGCCTTATTTATGCATTATCCAGCATTAAATAGAGCGGCAGCATTAAAGCTCCCAGGCTATAATAACATGACATGTATATTCACGCATTTACAGTACATACTTTGTCATGGTAATGGCATTGCAAAACAATTAAATCATTATTATTGAGTCATATAATTGCACATTATAATTTAACCTCAAATTAATTTTAATGTGAACAAAACATTTTACATTTAAACCTTTAAGCTTTATAACTTCAGATTTGGTATGAAGATAATATATTTTGGTTTAAAGATAATTTAGGGAAGTCAAGTGATTCATTTATCTAATTAATTACATGATGTGCCGATTAATAAGATTCATTTAATAAAGTTAATAGCACATCAAAATTGGCTGAGAAATTACCTCCCAAAAGATAATTTAAAGTCATCGTTGTGTTAAATGAGAAAAGCATCAAATAGACATAACAAAAAGTAGCTTTAGAATAAAATATTTTATTTGATTCAACATAGAATTTATTACACATAAACCTTAAGGCTACAACGGCCATTATTGCATCTGAATTGGTATTTAGATATATTTACAGACCAAAACAGTTTGGTTACCAACATTCTTAAAAATATCTTCTTTTATGTTCCGCAAAATACAGGTTTGAAACGAGGTTGAGTAAATGTAAATAAACAGAATTAAATGTTTTGGGCAAACTATTCCCCCCCAAAAATTTAAAAGTCACAATATGTAATTATTTTGCCGCTAGAGGTCGCTTCTTCAAAACGAAGGCATAGCTTGATGCGAAGCTTTTATTATGCCACAGTCGCCGCTTTCGCTTCTGCTTCTTCCGCATATGTGGGGTAACACAGCACTTTTATCATATTAGACACATTTGAGTGTGTTGAAAGTTGTTATAATGCTACGTTGTGCATTTGCTTGGCGGGTACACTTTTTCCAGCACTTAAAAGCCCTAAATATTATGTAATTTGAATATAACTTTTAATGTGATTATTTCTAAAAGTTTAAAGGGAATTTATGATTAAATTAACTTTATGATAAATGTTCCTCCAGCGCCACCAAATCAGGTTCTGGTGCCACCATCTGTAGAACTTAGTGGCACTGGTGCCACTGCTCTCAAATGTTAGTCTGGAGCCCTGTTACATATTGTGCCTTTAATAAAGTGATACTCTAAATAAGAAATTAAAACTGCCAGTAGGTGTCAGTAAATGTCTAAATGAGTAATTCATTCATTCGTTTAGTTCAATCGGATGATTCATTCAGGAATTAAGGGTAACACTTTAGAATAATGGTCATTAGGTAACATTAGTTAACTACATTAGTTAACATGAACTAAATTTATTTATCTTTGTTGATGTTAATTTCAACATTTACTAATGCATTATTAAAATCTTGTTAACATTAGTTAATGCAGTGTGAACTAACATGAACAAACCACGAACAGCTGGATTTATATTAACTAACGTTAACAAAGATGAACAAATACAGTAACAAATGTATTGCTCATGGTTAGTTCATGTTAGTTAATACATTAACTAATGTTAACTAATGACCATTATTCTAAAGTGTTACCGAATTAAGTAAATCGCTCTCTTTATGAACGGGCCATTGAGTCATTGGTTCACCCGATTTATTCATTCAAAATGCAGATTCATTCATTATGTTCGTCACCAATCAACTGTATGAAATGTAAGATGGGGCGGGGCAGCACGTGTGCGTTAAATTATTTTATTCACGTTATTTTTCCCTAACTAATTAATTAAATTAACGCGTTAAATTGACAGCCCTAAATTATTTTAATTTTAATCGCCCGACCGAGGGAGCGTGTGGCCACCTTCACCACCCAGAGGGCGGGATCAGTGGCGGCACGCAGCTCATGGAAGAGCCCTGGGTCGGCTTCACCCTTGTGCATGTGCAAAGGGGCGGCGGCCTGCCCCGTAGCGCTGCAGGACCACGCCACCGAAGTAGACGAGCCCACAGGCTTAGGGAGGGTGCTTAAGACAGCCACACCACGTCAAAGCCCTCTGTGGACACCGTAGTGCGCAACAGAGTGTTCAACAGTGGGGGGGGGCCCAGTGTACCCTAGGCCGCGACCCCATCAAGGGCAGAGAAGGCGGAGGAGGCCACCAAATGGACTTCCGCGACCGCGTGATCTCCTCATGCACCTCGGGCATCTCCTCATGCAGCACGTGTGCGTTAAATTATTTTATTCACGTTATTTTTCCCTAACTAATTAATTAAATTAACGCGTTAAATTGACAGCCCTAAATTATTTTAATCATTTCACAAAATCAGTTTGAGATATTTGGCAGGCCCCTGAAGTACCTCACTGGGCAATCTAGGGGTCAGAGACAAAACCTATGAAAGTGTAACTATCTTTATCTTTATTTTGAACATGAGAAGATAGTTGTAGGGCTTACTGGTTTTGTGACATCATGAGTGTGACAAACAGCACCACAGACAGGAACGCAATGATCAGTAGCAGTATGTAGGCAGCAGGATCGCCCCTAGTAACTGAATGACAAAACAAAAGACACTTTTCATTCAAATCAATATGATTTTCATACATATTCTTTAGATTAACAATTGTATTTTTTTCAGCCAGCTATTTATATAATGTGAACACAGTTGTCAGTCAATAAATTCATATTTTAGATAATACTGCAATGTATGTCAACCAGGGACCACTTGCCAAAAACCAAATGTGTTTAAAAATGTCTTCAGGTGGTGGATTGATCACAAGATGACGTCAATGCATTGGTTAATGTCACTGCTGTAAAACCCACCCGTGTATTGAACCGGCTCCCCCTCACCATCCACAAACACTGGATACAATGTGAACTCCTCTGAGCCATAAAAACGACCTGTACAAAAACAAACAATTCCAAACAATGAATTTTTTTCATCATGTTCTGATATGAAAATCTGTATAAATAATGAAAGAGTAAACCCTGTATTATAACAAAACATTCTCTTGAACACCAGATCCGAGGACGAGAGATCTTGTTTGAATGAGAGATGCAATTTGCAGCTTTCTTATTCCTGCTTTTAACATTCATTTCACACTGGTTTTAGTCTTCCTTTTTTATGAATCATTATTCATTAATAAACCTTAAAATGAAGAGAGAATTTGATATACATGAATTTTGAAATTAAATTAAATGATTGTTGAATATTTAATATTAAAATATTATTATACTTATTTAAAAAAACATTTTCAAATTAAAAACTATTCAAAAAATATTTCTTAAATCACCTGTACAGGGTAGATTTAATTTTTTAAAATATTGAATATATTTATATTTTAAACATAGAGACTTGCAAAACAGAGAGACAGAGAAATACCGAATTGGGGGGAGATCAGAGTTTAAAAACAGCAATTTAAACAACTTTATATTCCAAACAATACAAGTTTTGCACTAGTTTTATAAAATTATATAAAAAAATTATTTATAAAAACTTTGCATTTCAGCCTTTAAACCATTTTTAGGGAAATATATTAGTAATGATAAATGATTATATAGGCATAATTTATATATATATATAGTGTTCTAGATACCTTGTTATTCTACATTTTTGAAAGCACGATAGCTTCTGCGTGTAAGCTATGTAAAAATATGGGTCATTCTTCGCATTGGTCTGAACAGAAAACGGCAGACACATTGAATAAAAATGCAATTTCAATCTCTGCCAGTAGATGGCACTTATGGAACAGCAGAAATACAAAATCTTTGGGAGAACTATCCCTTTAAATACCTCCACACTTCTCACAGGTACATTATACAGGGCTGTCTACACATGATCATGATCCATTTGCTCATGTCGCTTTTTTTCAGGTTTGTCCCTCATTCCCCCCAATCAGTAACGCTGTTTGGTTTTGGCATTGGCAGCGCATAAAGGCCAATTTTTGTAAAAGCACCATGCTACTCAAACAAAATTTAGCTCATTTTTAATTCAAGCACTTTCACATACTTTCCAGTACTTTAATTCTTGTGTCTAAAATTCAAGTACTTTCAAGAAGCATAGGAACCCTGATAATATCAACAAAAATAACGTACGGCAAAGAGAGATATCCCTCGATGCAGACTGAACTCTGACCCACTGTAGCCTCTCAGTTAGAGACCCGTCCTGTTTAGGGTCTTTGTTCAGGTCTAACCACTCGATGACAAATGACTGAGGCACCAGTTGGTCAGGTAACAGGCTCCAGGAGAGATGCACACAGCTCGCATTTGCAACTGCGGTGAATGACCGTACACATCGTCCTAAAAAAGAAAAGAAGTACATTACTACTTCAAAATAAAAGGGGAACCTTTATTATCTCTATGTGCCGGAACAGATAATAACAAGCAGGAGAAAAATATCAGAGTACCCTATTATCTTTCATTGTATATATGTAATAACTAATCCAAATCTTCTTCCCCAACAACACTTTCACCAACAAAACAACATTCTATCAAAACAATTATCCAGAAAATGTAGGGCCGGATGAATTAAAACACCATCATTAGGCACATAAATAGACACATATTTAGTTTGAAGGCAAACAAAACTCCTTGCGCATCAAACATTGGAAATGCATTAGACTGAATGTGAAAGAATTTTGCGTGATGTTACAGGAAGGATCATGTCAGCTCACGTTTGGGTTGATGTAACAGCGTCATGTTGCTATTCCGTGTAGAGAAGCCCAAAGCGTTGCGAGACATTACAGTGACTGTTTGTGCTTCCTTCCTCCACAGGAATGAGTGAAACTGAATCAAGGTTGTTTCTTTTGACCCCACGGCTCCACCTGAGGCCTGGTGCTTAATCACGAGACCCTCCACACAACTATATGGATCTCCTGCTAGGATAGGCTGCTAAAATTGACACAAAAAACATTAAAGCTCAAACACAGCAGGCTTTTTATTATCACAATTATTTTGCTGCAATCTTTACCAACCTTAAAGATCAGTGTGACATTTGCCATGCTCCTAACAGGATCCTCTTGTATAATGCGCCAAAAGTCTGGTCCCATTTCTGGTGCTGAAATGACAAGGCTATACAGTCATAATTACTTCCAGGACACTATTCTGTTCAAAATAGGTATATTAAACCTGAAATAGAGTTTGATCTTTTTAATAGACCATATCTTATTGTGTTTCACTTTTATTTTTGGTTTACTGAGACAAGAAAAGAGAGGATGGGCAAACTATGGAGAGGGGAATGCTATTTATTTGACCAAAATAAAAACAGGAATATTGTGATAGACAAGAAATTAAAATAAAGTTTTTATTTTAATATGTTTTAAAATATTATAGGGCTTAGCATCATTACTCCAGTCTTCAGTGTCACATGATCCTACAGAAATTATTCTAATATGCTGATTTGGTGTTCAAGAAACATTATTATAAATGTTGAAAATAGTTGTGCTGCATAATATTTGTATGGAAACTGTATGGAAGATTCACTGGTTAATAGAAAGTTCAACAAACCAGGCTGGTTTATTTGAAACAGAAAACATTATAATGTTACATTATATGTAAAATTATAAATAAATAAATAAAAACATAAAAAAAACATAACTTAAACCTTACTGATCCCAAACGTTTGGACTGTAGTGTACATAGGCTTGACACGCAACCAGTGGGGGAATTTTGTACGCAACCCAGGGTTCGTACAGACAGTGAAATGAAATTCCCAGACTTTCAAGGACTTCTCAAGCACTGCTTTTTTTAGATTTCAAGGACTACAATCAAAGATCGCACTTATCAAAACAATTTCTTTATTATCTTTCGAATTCTAAAAAAAGGTGAACAGATAAATAAAATATACTAATAAATCAAAATGGTCAACAAAAATGCATCACAGACAAATGTTTTAATATCATCTCATATAGAAATGGCTGGAGAAATTCGCAAGATAACGTCTATATAGCAACAATAAATAGTTAGTGCATTTTCTTAATTTCTCCAGTACTGACAGAATCTGAGTTTATTGATACTGCAGTTTTTCTGTACCTATCCCTACATTCATATATATTGTCTTTCAATAATTCAAGCACCTTTTAATAAATATGGCTGTTTTCAAGGGTTTTCCAGGACTTCAATTTCAAAAAGTCAAATTTAAGTACTTCAAGCACTTTAAGCACCTTTGAATTTGCTGGTCCCTTCATGTAGTTGGATTGTTCTTAAATAAATGTTATACATTATAAGTTAAATATTAATACAAGCATCAGCCGAATTGCTGTCGCCATACTGTATGTCGGAGCGCTGTCCTTGAGGCTATGACTGCCACATTTGTTTTAATTTTGCTAGAAAGCTTATTGTATGATTACTACTTCTACTACAACTCTATCTCTATTCTCTTTCTATTGTTTTTGTCTTTTGTTATCCACCCTCTTTGTTTTTTTGTTTTGTTTTTTTTTCCCTTCTCCCAGCGGTTTAGGACCATTGCAGCTTGATGCAACTTTGTAATGTAATTGTTTTTGTTTATTTTGTTTTGTTTTGTCCGTATTCTGTTGTTTTTTTTTTTTGTTACAACATGTGTATTGTTTTGAGCATCAATAAAATAAAAAAAAAATAAAAAAAAAAGAAAGCTTATTGTATGATTAAATTATTATCTGTAACTAGCATACCTTCTGACTACAAACCTCCAGTTAAGTCTTCTCTTAACTAAGAAAGAAGGTATGGCAAATTCCTACTTCCCCATACTCATTGGGACAGACAAGAATGACTGTGAATATACCCTGACATGCTGACGTCACTCTGCCAGAAATGGTTTCTTCTGAAAAATATCTCAACATGAGTTCTGGCTCTAGGACACACCTCAGCACCAATGTAAAGATTTCGAAAGGTTCTGTGAAGAGCTGACAAATGGTGTTGCAAGCACATACTGATCTTCACCTCAGTAGTTGCATTCCAGTTTAGGAATTCATTTCCATGAATCCTAATGGATTTTTTAGCATAATTCTGTTCATTTCAAAACATTCTCAATATGAAGACAAAGCCAATTAATATACGCAGAGCCATTTAAATTATTACAATCACACTGTCAAATTAAACAACTGAGTAACTCATATTCAGGACAGCTAAAATAAAACAATAAAATAACATTTTAAACTGTCATCAGCCATCTGAATACATCCTTGTAATTTACAAAAGTGCTCATCATGACTCATGTACATACAAATGGCTATTATGAAGCAGGTGTGTGTTCAGAATAAGTGAATAATCACTTTTGTTATCAAGGCCAAAATGAAAGAATGGTTTCTTCTTTTGTGTCTTTTTAATTGTTTGTATCTTTTTAAATCTTGCCTAACAGCTAGCAGGTTTCAGCTGCACGTTCTTTTCACCAGTTCCAATTTGGTCTTCTTTCATTGATTTAGTGTATGTTTTATGCTGTCATCATATATATTGACAAAATACTGTGGGTTTCATCACAAATATTGCTTGGCAATATCTAACTTAATAGCGTTTTGCCTCAAATTCCTTGTCTTTAAATGTCAGTGAAATATGATGAATTTCCCATGTATTTTCCCCACTTGAAGAGGTCATAACTTAGAATCTTAAAGACACCCCAAAGCTATTTAACATTAAATCTGTCTAAATGTTTCCTGGATGAGATGATTTCAACAAAAATTAATTAAAGCCTTTTATTCAAAAAAACTTTTTTGTTATACAATAGTGGCCAAAAGTGATGTCCAAGAGGATATTTGTTGTTAATGACCCTACAAGTTTGATTAAACCATCAAAATATAAGTAAAATAGGGAAAAACAAAACACTGAACTTGGTTATGATATTTATATGACAACATTTTTTGGCAATAAATTGCAAACTACAACTAAAAGTATTATTTTACAATGCAAAAAAAAATGCATAAAAAAACACAAAGCCCACAGGAAAAAAAGCATACATTAGCTGTGTCTCATTTCGGAAGGCTGCATCCTCCGGAGGTCGCATTTGAAGGCTGCATGCGTCTGAAGGCTGTCTCATTTAAAAAAAGTTAGTAGGACACTCCGAATGCGACCTTCAAATGCGCCCTTCTTTTCAGGAATTCGGAGTGTGCATGAGGTGTATCCTTCCTTGCTTCAGATAACCCACAATTCCTTGCGTCGCCATTAACAACCGTCATGTTTTTTAAATATTATTTGAAAAAATGGCGCAGCCGGCAGATATACATGCAAGCGAAGATGTGGTGTTTAAACTTAAGTAGTTTAAAGCTTGTTTTTGTTTTTAAGCTGTATATACCGCAAATAGATAGTTGTGGTAAACAGGATTACAAGTGTTGTGATATTTTATTTTATTTTTTAAACGTTTAGAACAGTGCTTTGCTGTCAAGGCAACGCATTTCATAGTCATTTTCAAGTTATAAATAATTTTCATTCATATAACGTGTGAGAGCGCAACTCCACGGTGAACGTGTTGGCATAGCAACGTGATACTTCCTGCCTGTGTGTCCTACGGAGGACGTCTAGTTTAATTCTGATTAAGGACACTCCGTATACCGCATCCTTCACAGGATGTGTCCTCCAGAGGATGCAGCCTTCAAAATTAAATGAAATGAGACACAGCTATTGACTACAAAAAACAAAAGTAGTTCCCTTTCAGTCGGTCACGTTCGACGTACGTCGGAACTGACCGACGAATTGGGATCTGTTTTCAGAGACCAATCTACTTTGAGTGTATAGAAACGAGCCAATGAACATTAGCATGCGGTTCATGCATTCCACGCGCCGCCCCGCGTTGCGGGTATAAATACGGAAGTGGAAGTACCGCATATCGTTTTCAACTTCGGAGCCGAGCATTTCTATGTTCCTACGAAGAGTGTTTTTGCTACGAGTCTAGAGAGAGAGGAAAACTGCTTACCTGGCCCAGTGTCGATGTTACGGTGCCTTGCAGCGGTGGTCGCGAGCGAAGAAAAACAAACAGCTGTTCTCACAGCTCACTGGGCGTTTTCCTTTGAGTGCTCACAGCAGGCTTGCACCTTTGAACTGCTGTGAGCCACGGCCATTTCCCCTGTGTGCCTCGGCACTTCTCGGAGCATTTTTTCTTCTACTAAAAGACTAGTGGTCCTCCCGCTGCAAAGCAGAGGGCTGCTACTTTGGCTGATGCCTTTGGTGGAGACCTGAGGGTTACAGTGAGGGCAATCCCACCGGGTCAACAGGCTCCTCGGGCCCCTCCCCCCTCCGCTGTGCCGGTAGAGCTTCCGGTAGAGCTTACAGAAGAGGAGACTGCTTCAACGCTGGTTGCACGACCGAGTCCCAGGATGGGCATGGCAGCCTGGTCAGTACCGGGTCTCAGTTACTCCTTACTGTCGCCAAACCTTCAACCCGTGGTTAGACCCCTCGTTGCTCCGGGCCAGAGTGTCCTTAGAACAGGTGTCCAGGCATGCTGTGGTCTTCACGGATGCCTCATCCATGGGCTGGGGGGCCACGTACAACGGGCACGCAGTTTCGGGTCTGTGGACGGGGCCCCAACTGCGTTGGCATATCAATTGCCTAGAGTTACTGGCGGTACGTCTTGCCCTGGCCCGGTTCAAGAAACCGCTCCGGGACAAGCACATACTGGTCCGTTCGGACAGCACTGCAGCCGTTGTGTACATCAACCGACAGGGTGGTCTACGCTCCCATTGCATGCTCCGGCTCGCCTGCCATCTCCTCCTGTGGAGTCAGAAGTTTGTGAGGTCACTTCGTGCCATTCACATCCCAGGACATCTCTCGTCAGTCGACACCTCCGGACGAATGGCGACTCCACCCCCTGAGCGTCCAGCTGATATGGGACCACTTCGGAGTTGCACAGGTAGACCTGTTCGCTTCTCCGGAGTCGACCCATTGCCAGTGGTACTATTCCCTGACCGGGGGTACCTTAGGCACAGATGCACTGGCGCACAGCTGGCCCCGGGACCTACGAAAATATGCATTTCCCCCCGTGAGCCTTCTCGCACAGACTCCGTGCAAGGTCAGGGAAGACGAGGAGCAGGTCTTGTTAGTTGCACCCTACTGGCCCAACCGGACCTGGTTCCCCGAACTCACACTCCTTGCGACAGCCCCTCCCTGGCCGATTCCCTTGAGGAAGGACCTTCTTTCTCAGGGGCGGGGCACTCTATGGCACCCGCATCCAGACCTCTGGAATCTCCATGTCTGGTCCCTAGACGGGACGCGGAGGTTCTAGGTGGCCCCCTCTACGAGGCGCCTCTACTCTCTGAAGTGGAACCTGTTCGTTGAGGGGTGTTCTTCCCGCCGGGAAGACCCCCGAAAGTGTTCGATTAACATTGTGCTTTCCTTCCTGCAGGATGGGTTGGAGTGAAGGCTGTCTCCCTCCACCCTCAAAGTGTACGTCGCAGCAATAGAGGCGTATCATGATGCAGTAGACGGTAAATCCTTAGGTAAGCATGACTTAATCGTCAGGTTCCTCAGAGGTGCGAGGAGACTGAATCCTCCTCGTTCAACCTCGGTACCCTTTTGGGGTTTAGCCCTGGTGCTTAGAGCACTCCAGGGTCCGCCATTTGAGCCTTTGCAGTCAGTTGAACCAAAAATCCTGTCCATGAAGTTCTCCTGACGACATTGGCCTCAATCAAGAGGGTAGGGGACCTGCATGCACTTTCGGTCGACGAATTGTGCCTAGAATTCGGGCCGGCCAACTCTCACGTTGTCCTGAGACCCCAGCCTGGATATGTGCCCATGGTTCCTACTCAGAGCTTCAGATCCTCACAGCAGCTCTTCGTCTGTTATGGAGGCCAGCAGAAGGGAAAGGCTGTCTCCAAGCAGAGGTTGACCCACTGGATAGTGGATGCCATCGTCTTGGCTTACCAGTCCCAAGACGTGCCTTGCCCGTTCAGGGTGCGTGCACACTCTACAAGGAGCGTAGCTTCATCCTGGGCGCTGGCGCAAGGCGTGTGTGTTCCTGGGTGTGTTATTTCCCCCCTGGGACCAGGTTGGATCCACCCCAGAGACTTCCATATGTTGTACTACCCTGTTGTACTTCTCCTTCCATTGTAGGATGTGGCTCCGCAGCGTACCACCAGCTTTCCCAGCGTTATCCAATAGTCACGCTGAGTGGGTCTTACAGGAACAGCAGTGACTGTCCTTCCCTGCCAGGAGCCCTGACTCCCACTCTAACATAGGTGTGGTCCAGCGAGCTCAGGCAGGGCGCTGGAAGGGTCAGCATCCCTGGCGTGTTGGTAGGGATCCCAATTCGTCAGTCAGTTCCGACGTACGTCGAACGTGACCAACTGAAAGGGAACGTCTCGGTTACGTATGTAACCCTCGTTCCCTGAAGGAGGGAACGGAGACGTACATCCCGTCGCCAGGTGCTGTGCTTCAGCTGAAGGCCCGAGCCACTTATCTCTGCTCCTCAGTTGAAAACGACATGCGGTACTTCCACTTCCATATTTATACCCGTGAACCGCATGCCAATGTTCATTGGCTCGTTTCTATACACTTGAAGTAGATTGGTCTCTGAAAACAGATCCCAATTCGTCAGTCAGTCGGTCAGTCTCCGTTCCCTCCTTCAGGGAACGAGGGTTACATATGTAACCGAGATGTTTTTTACAAGATGTTCACTTTTTTGTGATCGAGGGATTTCTGTGGTTATAGAATGATGTTTGACAGATAAATGGTTTGCGAATGACCAGATAATTGATGAGCAATGCATAGCTGTTTTTGTGAGGAAATGTAATGGGAGACAACCATTGCTATGTTGAGATCAGGAGAAAATTATGGCTTCTGTATTACATAAATAATAGTAGCACAACTATATTGATAACTTTACCTTTCCTGTTGTAAACAATCGAAGTGTGACTCTTGCTCCAGTTGCTCCAGTATCCAGAGCCATTCAGTCTTTTACAGCAAACTTCTACGTTAAACTGAATACAGGAATCTTCAAGCGGAATCTCTGCCTGTGGTTCCAATAGAGGACTGATGACCTGTAAAAGACATAACACTCTTCTGTAAATGCCAGAGAAAATTGCAAAATGATAGATTGTATAGATTGTAAGTATAGATTGTAACCATCTTCCTTCTTAAATCTAAATCTATCTAATAAAGATACATTTTAAATCTAAAAAATAAAGTTCTAAGAAGTTTAGAGGGCATAATAAGAGGAACATTTAACTAATTTAGGATCAGTTTAGCACATCATTTCAATCCGAAACATCTCAATTATAGAGATAAACAGATCAGACCACAGTAATTAATTGCCTGCCCTCTGCGATTGAGCACTATGCATGATTCATTTGCTCAAATATATTTTATTCAGCTTTCTGGTTTCACTGTCCACCTGAGACCCCATCTTCCAGAAACTTCTTCCTACCTTCCATTGCGTATTTGCCATCCCATGCAAAGCCACGAAGCGCAGCTCATACTGCATGTCGTATACAAGTAAATCGGAATGTTCCCACTTTACGCTTAAGGTTTTGTTTGGCAAAGTGATCGCTTCAAGGATTGAGGGAGGAAATGGTTTCACTGGAAAAAACACAGAGGGAAATAGATATTCATCTCAGTTTGCAACATGAATACAGTGGCATGAATTTGATGCCTTAAACTGATTAAAAGTGACAGCAAAGACATTTACATTTAATATATATATATATATATATATATATATATATATATATATATATATATATATATATATATATATATATATATATGAACAGCCCTGACCCGTCGAGGCATGGACTACACTAGACCACTGAAGGCCCAGTTCTGACGCTCACATGCCCACTGTTGCCGCTTTCGGCGGTGGAAAGGGGTCAGCATGGGCACCCTGACTGGTCTACAGCTATGCAGCCCCATACGCAACAAACTGCGATGCACTGTGTATTCTGACATCTTTCTATCAGAACCAGCATTAACTTCTTGAGCAATTTGAGTTACAGTAGCTCGTCTGTTTGATTGGACCACACGGGCCAGCCTTCGCTCCCCACGTGCATCAATGAGACTTGGCCGCCCATGACACTGTCTCCGGTTCACTACTGTTTCTTTCTTTGGACCACTCTTGATAGGTACTGACCACTGCAGACCGGGAACACCCCACAAGAGCTGCAGTTTTGGAGATGCTCTGAACCAGTCATCTAGCCATCACAATTTGGCCCTTGTCAAACTCGCTCAAATCCTAATACGTGCCCATTTTTCCTGCTTCTAACACATCAACTTTGACGACAAAATGTTCACTTGCTGCCTAATATATATCCCACCCACTAACAGTTGCCGTGATGAAGAGATAATTTTAAATTAAGTTATTCACTTTACCTGTCATAATGTTATGCCTGATCAATGTATATGTATGTGTATGTGTATATATATATATATATAGATAGATAGTGTTGCCATTATATTGCACTAAAAAAAGAATAATAATTAAAAAATAATAATAATAATTAAAAAGAAACTTACCGATTCAAAACTTTTGAACAGTTGTGCATATTTATAGATATATTGAATTATATTTACATTTCAAAAAACATTTATATTTAATTAAAAATAATATATTATATTGATATATTTAATTTTCAGTGATAGATTCCAGTTCCGTTTATCAGACAGTAATTCAGTCTGTAATTGAAAGCCAAACAAATACTTATAACTTAGGAGTTTGGATCAGAATGGTGCTGGAAATCTTTGGAACTCACCATGGTCAATGGGTGCAACATAGACAGGAAATGATCTCACTTTGCCACGCCCTCCTTCCACTTCCAACCAGATTTTGTAGCAAGAGTACAGGCTAAGGTTGCTTAAAGTGCTTTTTCTGTAGTCTCCTGCTCCAGATTGGTACTCCTTTACCAAAGACATGTTTTCTTCAGCTTCTTCACTGCCCTGAATCTTTGATATGGTTTCACATATTGATATATATTGTCTATAACACAAACGTAAGATCTTTAGAATCTGTGAAACAAACAATCTGACGGGAATAGAAAACAGATGAGCTATGGTTGTGTTTGTACCTGTAAAAGAGTCTGACCAGTGCCCAAGCACTTTTATTCCATTCACACTCCAGAGTGGTGTCCACCTCTGAAATCCTGCTCTCGCAGGTAATATCTGCATTAAACCTCCCTGAAGAAAAGAGACAATTTTAAATTTTCAAGCTTTTTAATAAGCAACATTTTATTAACTGTCTGGTCCTCCATAATTCATAGCCTACCTTCAGTGTATATTTTGGCATAGGCGATGGGGCATTTGGCCCGCTCTCCCCCCAAGTGGCAGCACATCAGAGTATCAAACCCGGGTTCATCTACCTTTATAGTGACTGCGCTAACTTTCTCGTTGATTACCCTGTACTGGCTTTCTGGAATCTTCTCCTGCCCGTTTAGCATCCACACAGCTTTACTCGCACTCCAGCTGCGGTTGTGGAAGACGGCATAAACCGTTACCTCTAAACCAGGTGTCGTGAAGACTTCAGCAGGGATGTAACTGACTGAGGAGCAGAGAAATATAGAAAAAAAAATTAAAGCAGGTGTTTTGAGCAGTACACATACAAATAAATAAATCAAACTTTAGAAAAGTCCAGAGATGGGCATAAAAACATGAAAATAAAAATACAAAATACCTCAGTTGAAATGGATCAAAATAAAATACCAACACCTTTTTTTTTAATTTAAATACAAAATACATGTGGAATTGGATCTCTATTAGGCTGAAATCCAAACCTATTCTAAATTCAAAGTACATTGTGGTGTACAACTGCTTAGAAACTTTTGTTTTCATTTAACCTACTTCTACCACCAAATTTTCAAAAAGACTGGATTTGAGATATCACCTTGTGGACTTACAATGGTCCTCAAGACCATTCATAGTTTTCACATGACGTCACACCCTTATAGGAACGCCTAAATTCAATTCTGACGGTCTTTCTACATAGTTAATATGTGTTTAAAATTAAGTGGTGCAACACAACTCAATTTAAAATAAAACCCATATCAACAAATCCTTGATTAGCGTTAAAGTTTGCTTAATATAATTAATATAAATATGCTTATATTCATGGGCAACCTACCCTAAGTGTTTTTCACATTAAGCGTTTTAGAACATCCCTCTGTTTTTAGTGATTGAAATACTGCAGCAGGTGCTGCATATGGATCACAAGTGCCAAAAACTTGCATCTCTTGGCACTCTAAACAATTGTAGTCTTCCTACGAGTCCGCACTTTCATGATGCAACACCGTTTTGACTGTTGCTTTTGATTGTATAGCAACCGCAAAGGGGGGCACTTGTGAGCACCCTTTTGAAACCTAAAATGACAAATGGGACACCTTATGGTCTTGTGGACTTAACAGACACGCGCAAGTGGTAGCCATTGTAAGTCCACACGTCCTTAACCCCTAGGAGTCTGAGCTATTTTGGGGCCCTTTAGAAGTTGACATGCTCTTACATTTGTGCTTTTTTCAGTTGCTTATAAACATATTAATGGCAAACGTGTAATTACACTGTACAGGGAGTGCAGAATTATTAGGCAAATGAGTATTTTGACCACATCATCCTCGTTATGCATGTTGTCTTACTCCAAGCTGTATAGGCTGGAAAGCCTACTACCAATTAAGCATATTAGGTGATGTGCATCTCTGTAATGAGAAGGGGTGTGGTCTAATGACATCAACACCCTATATCAGGTGTGCATAATTATTAGGCAACTTCCTTTCCTTTGGCAAAATGGGTCAAAAGAAGGACTTGACAGGCTCAGAAAAGTCAAAAATAGTGAGATATATTGCAGAGGGATGCAGCAGTCTTAAAATAGCCAAGCTTCTGAAGCGTGATCATCGAACAATCAAGCGTTTCATTCAAAATAGTCAACAGGGTCGCAAGAAGCGTGTGGAAAAACCAAGGCGCAAAATAACTGCCCGCGAACTGAGAAAAGTCAAGCGTGCAGCTGCCAAGATGCCACTTGCCACCAGTTTGGCCATATTTCAGAGCTGCAACATCACTGGAGTGCCCAAAAGCACAAGCTGGGCTCAGAGATAGCTGGGCTCAAATACTCAGAGACATGGCCAAGGTAAGAAAGGCAGAAAGTCGACCACCACTGAACAAGACACACAAGCTGAAACGTCAAGACTGGGCCAAGAAATATCTCAAGACTGATTTTTCTAAGGTTTTATGGACTGATGAAATGAGAGTGAGTCTTGATGGGCCAGATGGATGGGCCCGTGGCTGGATTGGTAAAGGGCAGAGAGCTCCAGTCCGACTCAGACGCCAGCAAGGTGGAGGTGGAGTACTGGTTTGGGCTGGTATCATCAAAGATGAGCTTGTGGGGCCTTTTCGGGTTGAGGATGGAGTCAAGCTCAACTCCCAGTCCTACTGCCAGTTTCTGGAAGACACCTTCTTCAAGCAGTGGTACAGGAAGAAGTCTGCATCCTTCAAGAAAAACATGATTTTCATGCAGGACAATGCTCCATCACACGCGTCCAAGTACTCCACAGGGTGGCTGGCAAGAAAGGGTATAAAAGAAGAAAATCTAATGATATGGCCTCCTTGTTCACCTGATCTGAACCCCATTGAGAACCTGTGGTCCATCATCAAATGTGCGATTTACAAGGAGGGAAAACAGTACACCTCTCTGAACAGTGTCTGGGAGGCTGTGGTTGCTGCTGCACGCAATGTTGATGGTGAACAGATCAAAACACTGACAGAATCCATGGATGGCAGGCTTTTGAGTGTCCTTGCAAAGAAAGGTGGCTATATTGGTCACTGATTTGTTTTTGTTTGGTTTTTGAATGTCAGAAATGTATATTTGTGAATGTTGAGATGTTATATTGGTTTCACTGGTAAAAATAAATAATTGAAATGGGTATAAATTTGTTTTTTGTTAAGTTGCCTAATAATAATGCACAGTAATAGTCACCTGCACACACAGATATCCCCCTAAAATAGCTAAAACTAAAAACTACTTCCAAAAATATTCAGCTTTGATATTAATGAGTTTTTTGTGTTCATTGACAACATGGTTGTTGTTTAATTATTAATGTTGTAAAATGAATCCTCAAAAATACAACTTGCCTAATAATTCTGCACTCCCTGTATTCAGCACAACTGGGCTACCATAATATCTAAGCAACATGTATGTACATGCTTGTATTTTTGAGAGAAAAATGTTTATGCATGATTTGTGAAAAAACAAAAAAATTTGCTTTAAAATCAAGGCCTCGAAACACACAATAGATATGTGTCCACAAGACTTTTGAATAATGGGTGTTGTTGCCAAGAGTTTGAGTTTGAGTTAGAGTTTGCTTCAAACTGATGTGAGAATCATTGAGCCTACTCATTCACATAAAACAATACACTGATTTAAAATGTGTAAGACAGTTTTTCTTCACAAAGCCAGTATGCGAGGAGGCGTGATATCTAATGAATAATGATGAGTATCACCTAAGAAGACAAAAGAACATAATAGCCCGCATAATGACCTATAATGAGCTGCATAAGGAATGAGCTTCATACCTGACTGAGAGAGCAAAAAAAATGCTCTTCTTATTTAGTTGAAATTGTATTTATCTAGTAAATGCATCTTGATTTAAGAATGTTTAAATATTTAGACTAGAAACAAGACAAAAATTACTACTACTACTACATTTTTTGTACTATTTTTTGTTTTTTAAAGTCTCATGCTAAAAAAAATTAAAAAAAATAATAAAAATTAAGATAAAACTTATACAAAATGAAATTCACTTTAAAGAAAGCAATTCACTTTCTACAAAACCAAACTCCAAAATAATTTCTGACAAACTTTGATATTAAATAAAAAAAATACCATTAGGCTATAATATTTAAACATCAATATGAAGCAAAATACGTTTGACTGGTACTATATTTATAGCATCTGAGCAGACACTTGCGAATAAAAGCTTTATTGACGTGACACTAGGCTCTTTTACAATAAACACGTTATAATCTGTCCAAAACAAGCCAAATAAATCTTGTCTAAACAGTCTTGCGTGTATGACATGCAGCAGGATTCATATTTAAATGGTCTTTGTGCGTTTAATATTTCACAGATGCTAACAGAATAAACTGACCTTGCAATCAGCGGAGGAATCCTTTGCTCTTAGAAATGAAAACAGCTTTTCATGAGCAGAATAAATCCAGGATTATTCCTCAACGTCTCAAAATGATATAGCTGAAGTAACATTACAGCGCTTCACTAGATGTGTTTGTATGAGTTGATGTGTGGGCGTCGACTTTGGATCGTCAGTATCTGAATCTCAATAGCACGTGCGGATAATGAAGTGGCTCGCGGGTGATTGACATCTATCGCTTTTCAAACAGATTACATAAACAAAGAATATTTGTTTTCGATTTGGTTTACATTGCTTAAAACCTGACATTTCAGCGTTTCTTTAGACATACATCTCATGTTTGTGAGACAAGTATTCACTAAGCTAGAGGACATTTTCTGAATGAACGTCTGACAGAGAGGCTGCAGATCGCGCATCATGTTTGTTTTCTTTATTTTGCAAAAAGCAAAACATTTTGTTTTTATTGTGACTGTACTGTACACAAAAAATAGAAATTTAACAGATTATAATGATGTATAACACTTGCCTGAATGAAAAACTTGTGAGCATCCTTTTGAAACCTAAAATGACAAATGGGACACCTTACGGTCTTGTGGACTTAACAGACACACGCAAGTGGTAGCCATTGTAAGTCCACAAGTTTGTGGTCTTCTCACTGCTTTCTACCATCTTAAAAATATATCAAAATTACGGCACATGCTCTCAATGCAAAATGCTGAACAGTTAGTTCATGCGTTCATGACCTCAAGGCTAGATTATTGTAATGCTCTATTGGGTGGTTGCCCTGCTCGCTTAATAAATAAACTCCAGCTGGTCCAAAACGCAGCAGCTCGAGTACTTACTAGAACCAGGAAGTATGACCATATTAGCCCAGTTCTGTCAACATTGCACTGGCTACCTATTAAACATCGCATACATTTTAAAATCTTGCTTATAACTTACAAAGCACTAAATGGTTTAGCTCCCCAATACTTGAGCGAGCTCTTAACATATTATACTCCATCACGTCTACTGCGATCTCTAAATTCTGGCCAGTTGTTAATACCGAGAATATCCAAATCAACTGCAGGCGGTCGATCCTTTTCCTATTTAGCTCCTAAACTCTGGAACAGTCTTCCTAGCACTGTTCGGGAAGCAGACACATTCTGTCAGTTTAAATCTAGACTAAAAACACATCTCTTTACTGTGGCATACACATAAAACACTTTATCAATTAATTGATTGTTAGGCTGCATTAACTAGGTCAGCCGGAACCGGGAACACTTCCCATAACACCTGATGTACTCGTTACATCATCAGAAGAATGGCATCTACGCTAATGATATTCTCTCTGTTTTATCCCGAGGTTTACTGCAGTCAGCCAGATCCGGGCCGTATCCTAATCAGATGGTGGACCAGAGAAGACCAACACAGGACCCCGAAGTGTCTGCAGAGACCGTGTCAATTATCCTCCCCCTGCAACTGCCTCATCGACACGGCATCTAAATAAACCCGTCACCAGTTTGATGACTCCGATTGTTCGAATATTAACATTAAATAATACTTAAATCGATATGTCATCCGCAATAAACCCGTCTCCAGCGTGTTGCCTCCGATCATTCGAATATTGCACTTTAATAATTATTTAATCAACATCATCCTCAATAAACCCGTCTCCAGCGTGTTGCCTCCGGTCCTTTGAATATTCCGATCTATTATGACCTCCGACCTGTAAAGCAGCCAGAATAATAATAATAATAATAATAATACGTTGTTTGTAAATTGGCCAGAGGAGAACTGGCTCCCCGACTGAGCCTGGTTTCTCCCAAGGTTTATTTTTCTCCATTAGGTCACCTAATGGGGTTTTGGTTTCCTTGCCACTGTTGCCTCTGGCTTGGCGTGCTCAGTTGGGGACACTATATTTTTCAACTAAACATCGAAATAAATCTAATTAATAAACTGGTTTGACCATGTAAACTAGATTACTGATCTAATTATTGATCTAAAGCCCACACTGTCACCGTATGGAAATTGGAATGAGCTGATGGCATCAAATGGCTGTACAGCTGAGTAGAATTAGGCTGCATTGTTTTGCTGTTTAATACTGTAAAGCTGCTTTGAAACAATCTACATTGTTAAAAGCGCTATATAAATAAAGTTGACTTGACTTGACTTGACAAGTCCTTAAAGAATTAGTTCACTTCAGAATTAAAATTTCCTGATAATTTACTCACCCCCATGTCATCCAAGATGTTCATGTCTTTCTTTCTTCAGTCGAAAAGAAATTACATTTTTGAGGAAAACATTCCAGGATTTTTCTCTATATAATGGATTCAACGTCAACCAACGGGTTGAAGGTCCAAATCAATGCAGTTTCCAAGGGCTTCGAGAAAAAACCCTATTCCTCGGCTGGGATCATGAAGCCATTCGAAGCCCTTTGACGTTGAAGTCCATTATATGGAGAAAAATCCTGGATTGTTTTCATCAAAAAACTTAATTTCTTTTCGACTGAAGAAAGAAAGACCTGAACATCTTGGATGATATGGTGGTGAGTAAATTATCAGGAAATTTTAATTCTAAAGTGAACTAATCCTTTAAGTGCATATGAAGTGTGCCATTTGGGCACGGACCGATATATACGCCCTCGATTTGCACTTTTGCAGACTTCTACCTGACAGTACCTGACAGGATGAAAAAAATAACCTGGACATGTTCCTGTTAGCAAGGTTGCAGACAGACAGATCAGGGTATTCCAGAAAGCAGGTTATGTAGCATACCCTGTATGTTTAAGAGTAAGTAAGCGGATGACCTCAACTTTCGGTTCCAAAAACGGAGGTAACTTTCAGGGTATGTAAGCAGCCATAGCCACTCCAGAGAAGGTTATGTTCAAGGGTTAGTTTGCTTAAGAGGTATTCAGATGTTTTTAATATAATTAATATAGTTATTAATATAACCCAATTTGTTTCAGTTAAATAATATACAATATTATATATTAATTCTAAAGTTTCTAACTCTATTTATAATTCTAAAAAGTATAACAACGTAATGTTTAAATGTTAATTAAATTCAAATATATTTATTATTTATTTATCGTCATCTCACACATGGATCTGCATTCATTAGCAGAATTAGAAATAATAAGCATCAAATAAACAATATAATCCTTATTCTCAGTGAATAAAGACTACTTATTAAACAAAGATATTGAAAAAATGATTGCATAACCACCAAATAGTTGGCAAGTAGGTTATGTAAATCAGCATGACACAAAAGAAGAGGAGGAAGTAGAATGGCACGCTTTTTCTTAGCGTCTGTTTCCATGGTGAATCATCGATTCGTTGCTCTGTTGAGAATGTCTTGTGTGTTACGCGGGAGAATACTCTGAGTTGAACTTACTCCTGGACTCGTTTTTAGAACCAGCATACCGCGAGTAAACAAGGTTTGGGTTAATCAACCGAGAGTTCAAAGTATACACAGTACGCGCCGGTAAGTTAACCTTGCTTTCTGGAATACTCCCCTGGATGAAGTTCAAATCCAGGGTTTAATAATAAGCCAAAAGGCAAATAACAGAAGTTAGCAGCAACATTAACAAACACCAACTCAAACGAGACCGGACAAACACTGAGTGAAGGTTAGGAACTTAAATACACATGGTGATTAACTAAATGGCGAAAAGATGTGGTGATAAATTACTGTCCATGAAAACGAAACTAAGAAGAAAACCCAACTTATACCTTGTAACATTAATAGATTCACCCTTGTATTGATTTTTATTTTCTCCCCTACCCATCTTGGTCCCAAGCAGCAATGAGAAAGCTGTTTTATTGTAATGCTAGTGAACCTGAAGCTTAGTTGCCATGGTGACTTGCACAGCATGAATTCTGAAAATATACAACCCAACTGGCATATGAGAAAAACAAGTGTGAAAAGCTTACAAACAAATGCAAAATAGCAGGGGTTGTGTGCGTAATGTATCCAAGGAGGAAAACCGAGACAGAATCCAGTCTTTCATGGCTGTATCATGACGTTAAATCCAGCTGAAACAGTTGAAACTTTATCTAATATGCAGACAGCTCAAAGTGCAACTAAGTGCAGCATTAGTTGGCAGCAGTATCTCAGACTCAATACTGCACTCAATTGTTATAACTAATCTAATATTATTCATGGGCACTGCTGTGGTGTAGGTATTTAAAAGCAAGATCAGGCAGAAAAAACACCCACCTGATTAGTGTCAGAATTTGGCTAAGCAGATAAATTGAACTCCATTCTACCACGGGGGAGTTTTTATTAACAGTTTCTCTCAAGTTGCTTCATTCAGATTACAAAAAAATGCCTATTTCACAATTCTGAGTCACTCTAAGGTAAGGTGTGCTTGTGTGTACAGGTGTATGTGTGCACACGTTTAATAAGCCATGTTCCGACCTTTTACAAAAACTCACAGCAGTTGAGATGCATTATATGTTTCCTAAAACTTGAGAATGAATCAATATTTATCCTTTTAGCCATTTGACCCCTGTACAGCCTCTAAAGATACATTCAGTGTTCACATTCAACTTCAATGAATTTCAGGACCTTTTATTAGCCTGAGACTGAACATTATGCCAACCGATGTTCCATTTGAATTATGAAAGCTTTTAGCAACAAACTATTTACATGGAGGAATCTAAAAATTACTATAATAAAAACGAATGATGACAAGGTAAAAAGCACTCAAGGTCAGTACATACTCTGGCCCCGTAAACATTTACAATGCATGACTTTATTCTCATTTAAAGCTGCACAACGAATCTTTAAAATATCGTGATCTCGATTAAAACACCCACTCCTGTGTCGTTTAAACCTTTGACAAAATCACACCAGAACATTCAGATCTATGTTGGCGCTGCCGCTGAGCCAGAGAAAGCAGATGTCATGTATAAGTATGAAACAGTCTTTTCAACCACACAGTATTGTTATTTCTGTGTTACGAATATTCATATTAATCACAGAAGAATTGGGAGAAAATTCATATAAACACTTCAAAGTTATGTGAAAAGTAATGTGGCGCTTCAAATAACGATTGCATCGCTACACCACCAGTTGGCGACAAGTGACTGAATAAAAGTGTGTGAATAAAAATATTTTCATTGAATCAATCATTCAAAAGTTTAAAAAAATGCTGATTCATCTAGTAATGAAACAAGTGAAGTATTTATGAGCGAGTCATTGAATCATTCATAATAATTTTTTTTAAATTATTTGAATCATTAAAAAACATTCTAAATAAACTTCAGCAATTAACATTTGTCAGAACCTCTAGTAAGTTGCATGTTATTTGGTTTAGTTGTCTGGTCAGAATCTTGGAAGAATCGTGTTCTCAGTTTGAAACCCCCAAAAATGTGTTATTCTCAATTTATCCAGAGTCGAGCAGCTCTATTATCATCTGAGAATGAATCTAAAGATTTATAAAAATCGAATAAATCTAATAAATACTTTATTTACATAATTTAAGACTTTTATAACTATTTTAAACTGGGGATTTTGGACTCATTTTTGGGATTTTGGAAGGTTGCACACATCCAACCTTGTTAATACTATTACTATTTTGACATTAAATTCTAGTTCAGTAATGAAACTCTAGAAGGCACAGGCTGATAGGTCCTTTACAGGCAATACGCAAGCAATAACATCATTGCCGCATTGCAAGCGCTGACTGGCCTCTGCTGATCCTGACACTGCTTGCTTAACATTTAAATATTCTGGGTCAGTGTTTGCTGCAGGCTAGTTCTACAGCTGTTCCACGGAAACCTCCACCTCCCCTAGTTCCACCTGCTTAAATTTGGGATTTATGCATGTCTATTCATGCAGCAGCATATTGTCCATGTTCACAGCAGTGTGTCTGTGTATCTATTAGCAGTAGCAAGTCCATACTTGCTCTGCAGTAACAATAATCAACAACAGTAGCAGCAGCGTAGCCGATCTAGTCCGCCAAGACCAAATACTTTAACATTGCCATATTCAATAACATGCTCAGGGCCGTAACCACCATAGACATTGAGGGGGACAAGTCCCCCTGAATAAATAGAAATGGCCTAATTGTCCCCTCCAATATTTGATATTCTTGATGCTGCTCTGCTGTACTCCATTACACACCGCTCTGTTTGTTGCTAGGGTGACAAAAGTAAAATGTTAAATATTTAGGTTGGTCTGCCTCAGCAGTCTAACAGCATTTGTCATTTTCAGAATGAGTGAGATGGCCAATCAAATCAAAGAAGTCGGGGCTTACTGTTAGTGCGAATTCCAACGCAACACTAGTTCTAGCAGTGAAAGAGTGCGTCGTAAGATGTAAGTACTAGCTAAACATTTAATATCTGACAACTGTTTTACGATAAAAACGTTCAGCGACCAACAGTAATATCAAGAGATGCAAACTACTTGACATTTTTAATTAAATTTGACAATTTTGATTTGAAAATTGAACATTATGTAAATCATACCCGAATTTGATGTGACACGAAAAGTTTTGTATTTTTACAAATTAGGCAGATGAAAATAAGAGTGAATGTGTGCATATTAAAAACAATATTATTTGAAAATAGTTTACTTCATAACTACAATACAACTGGAACTTTTACAGTTCTTATTTATTTTTCTTTATTTCCTTAAATCCCTTTTAATCCTTTAATAATTAAATTCCTTTAAATAAACCAATAACACCAATACCCCCCACCCCTTCCCCATGCAAAAAAACAACAACTTAGCCCACCTAAAACTTGAGACTTTTAGGTGAGAAAAAAGTTGTCATGATTAAAATATGTACATTTCAATAGTGCACAAACCCTAGTGTGCATCTGCTTTAAGATTATAAGTATGCAAATACCCTATACCTTTGCAAATGCAATGCCTGACCTCGGTTTGCGAAGAAAATGGCATATTAATTGTTTACCATATGGTAATACATTTTGAAAATGGACAGTGAATTGGATGCATCCTTTAGAGAACAAATCAAAAAGATATTGTGTGTGCATAGCATGGGCGTCGGAAGCAAAAAAAATGTGGGTGGGTCCTCAGAATTACATTAAGTACAAATATACCGCTTTGCTTGCTAAACATATAGTTCGGAAAGACAAAGTTATGGAAATCGCCATATCATTGAGAGTGGCAGTAGTGTAGGGGTAGGACACACAGCACCTAGTTTTGACACAAATCGACCCGCGGTTCGAGTCCGCCTTACGCCGAACTCAATCCTCTCCCTTTTCCCATCACATATCAGATCGGAAAGGCATTTATTTTCAATAAAAATTAAGAAAATATTAAAAAAGTGGAAATAAAGTGTCTAACATGTGTTTAATAATAAGTGTTTATCGATTAGGGATAGGTAAACAGACATGTGCTGAATGTTACGATAAAAGTGAGTGGGTCCAATATCATTGATCGTAAAAAGTGGGTGGGTCTTGTCCCACCCACATACAATGGTTCCGACGCCAATGGTGCATAGTACTATTCAGATTTAGGGCAGCAGAAAGTAGATATGAATGTAATTATCAAACATCAAACTCTTAACGTGGAGGCTTAGAGAAGTCAATGGATCTCTCTGAAAGAAACATAAAACTGGAACAGCAAAAGCAAAATTTGCATGAAGTCTGACGTACACTAAAAGCCGCTTTTACCCTCTGAATGATGTCAGAGTAAATGTCTCAACCTGTGCACTCTGTTGTTAATATAGATAATATCAGGCAGCAACATTTTAAGTACTCTTTCACAAATGTCAGTATTTGCATACATTTACTCTTTGCCTATACCTGATGAATCATTGCATTCATTATTCAAATGTATAAACATACAGCATGAAGGGAAGTAGTATGTAAAGTTCTTCTACACTACAGATCCTTACCGTCTAGTGTAAAATAGAAAGGTTGGCTCCATTCACTCCAGTAATGGAGGTAGTTTTGGCAGCGCACTTGGACTGTGTATCTGATCCCAGAACTGAGCTCATTCAGAGGCACCCATGAATGACCTCTGACCTTCACCACCTAAAAGATCACACAGATCCATTCACACTGTGAAGGTTAAATCGCTTTGCCTTATTAAATACAAATAATGATGATAAAAATAATAACAAATAACTAACGATAAGATAATGGTCAATTGTAAAATAAACTTTTTAAAACTGTTAAAACTGAGTGATCTCATCCATATTTACAGTTACACTTTTGATCATGAAAGATGATGAAATGTATACTGTATCATCAATATCTGACTGCATCTTAATAAAAAAAACATTATTAGTTAAGTACATCTTTAGAGATACAGAAATCAATGAAAATCTACTGAAGTTGGAACTGAAAAGGTGTTCATATGTAAAAGGGATTACATTTTAGATTCTGTCGATATGTTGAAACTGATCATTGTTAAAAGTAGCTCTTACTTGCAGGTGAAAGGCATATTCAAAACTGTTAAACATATCAACCATGCAAGAAATTAAGCATGCATAGAATTGTGTGCATGGCAGAAAATCAGATTTTGGGAAAATCTGTGAGACTTTCAGTGGAATTCTGTGGAGGCCTTTTACATAGTTCTCACAAACATTACATTGTAATGCTATTACAACATATTCATCAGACCAACAAATGAGTCCAATTACCTCCCACTGCTGAAGCGAGGAATTCGAAGAGTATCGGATCTCATAGTTTATGTCATTACTGTCAGGTTGTGTGCTACTCCATCTGAAAATTACTTTGCCTTCTGTTGAAACATTGTAATGCAGATTGACAGGTGGGTCTGGTCTTCCTGTGAAAGGCAGAAATTCACAATATAATATAAACATTTTATTTGTACAGTTATCATGTCCATTAAATATCAGTAATACAGATGAATAATTTACTTCATGTACTTCGCAGAGCACAGAAAAATTCTTGCAAAAAAGAGGTCTGGCAAAACATCTTCAGCAAATAGAAACCAATTCCAGGTGCAATTAAAGTTTCTCTATAAAGGCCTGGCTGAATGTGAACCATTAAGAGACATTAAGACATACACTCGTATGTGATCAACATTACAATTTGCAGTTCATTTACTCAAACCTTGGGTGAACTTCTGAACTTCTGAGTATGAGAGCAAAACTCAGAACTCAATTCCCAGGATAAATCCATAGTTTTCCTTTTGCTAGTATTGTTTAGTTAAAAACATACATGAATCTGTTGTCCACATTCAAGTATTATTTTGTTCTGCAGACAGTATTTAAGTCTGTCTAGAACAAGATGGTCTCAGCAGCCACTGCTTTGTGGGAAAAAAAGGGTTAAGCAATTTGCTTTATTTCAATAATAGCAATACCATTAATAGCAATCAGTTGAGGCAGGCTTTATTAACAGGCATTATCTTCTAAAAACACTACCGCACTGACACAAACATATTATAAAGTAAATGACTTCTGCTGTTGCAATTAATACAAATAGGCTTACATTGATTGGACTTTTTATTCATTTAATGATTTGTCTCGTTTACTTCATTCCAGCAATGTTCAATGTACTTGAATGAAAGAAAGGAAGTAAAAATGTCAGGACAACATGTTCTCTTGAAATGAAACCTAAAGGAATCGTTCACCCAAGAAATTAAACTTTTGAACATAATTTATTATTATTGTGCAGGCACAACAAGATTGTTTAACAAAACGTATGTAACATTTCAATTATTTAAAGGGATATTCAGCAACAACAAAAAAAAGATGATTCTGTCATCATTTACTCGCCTTCATGTTGATACTTTCTTTGTTTCATGGAACACAAGAGTTATTTTGCAAAGTGTCTAAACCATGCAATGAAAGTAAATGGTGACCATGTCTGTCAAGCAAGACTTAACGTTTTAAATTTCAGTGAAAGTGGTTTTTGATGTTTTGACAGCTGCTAGTCACAATTCACTATTATATGGAAAATAGCAGCTTATACATCCCGTTAAACTTTTGCTTTTTACAGAAGAAAAAAGGTCCTACAGGTTTGGAACAACAAGGCGAGTAAATGATAACAGAATCTAATTTTTCTTTTTGGCTTAGGAGTGTGTGAATATATTGATACATGTGAATATTGCAATATTATGTTTGGCGAATCTAAAAAACACAATATCAATATATTTATTTGTTTATATTTCAAAATTCGTGGCAGTTCAGTGGAACCTCGACTGCTAGATGGAAGGGAGAAGCACAAAGGTGTACCGCTAACGTTAGCATTAGCAAACCCACTAGTTACCACCAATAGAAGACAAAACAATTATACCAGCTCCCGCCGCGGTGTACAGAGCAGAAGTGTGGACTCATTTTGGCTTCCACTATAACGAAGGATCTAAGGAGATTGACAAGAGTCATGTTGTTTGCAAAATAAACTGTTAAGAGAGCATCTGATCATAGCAATATGCACAAGCTCTGCAATTTGACACTCCAGTCAAGTCGCGTTCTGTTTGTTTATATAGCACTTTATACAATACATTGCATTAAAGCAAGCAGCTTTGCGGTGTTAAATATGAAAAACAGTGTCATGGCGTGGACTATGCACTTTCTGTTGTTACTTGAGAAAGTATGTGAACCTTTAAAGCAAGTTCTAAGAGTAGGCTACAGTCTATATATACCGTATATACACTCACCTAAAGGATTATTAGGAACACCTGTTAAATTTCTCATTAATGCTGATAGAAGAGCAACTTTGACTGAAATAACCACTCGTTACAACCGAGGTATGCAGCAAAGCATTTGTGATACCACAACACGCACAACCTTGAGGCGGATGGGCTACAACAGCAGAAGACCCCACCGGGTACCACTCATCTCCACTACAAATAGGAAAAAGAGGCTACAATTTGCACAAGCTCACCAAAATTGGACAGTTGAAGACTGGAAAAATGTTGCCTGGTCTGATGAGTCTCGATTTCTGTTGAGACATTCAGATGGTAGAGTCAGAATTTGGCGTAAACAGAATGAGAACATGGATCCATCATGCCTTTTTACCACTGTGCAGGCTGGTGGTGGTGTAATGGTGTGGGGGATGTTTTCTTGGCACACTTTAGGCCCCTTAGTGCAAATTGGGCATCGTTTAAATGCCATGGCCTACCTGAGCATTGTTTCTGACCATGTCCATCCCTTTATGACTATCTTGTACCCATCCTCTGATGGCTACTTCCAGCAGGATAATGCACCATGTCACAAAGCTCGAATCATTTCAAATTGGTTTCTTGAACATGAGAATGAGTTCACTTTTGCATAAGGTTTTAGGTTTTTTGCATAATCGTGGTAAGTTCTTTATGACAGTTTTTCTAAAATGACATCCTCTTCCTAAAAAAACAAGAAATGTTGCAATATATCACATTTCTTAAAGTATTGCAGTATATTGTAACCCCTATATTGTGATATGTATCATATCGCCAGATTCTACACACCCTTCTGAATATCCCTTTAAAATGTACATTTAAATGTTACATAATGTGGCTTTGTTAAACAACGGCAATAAAGAGCTTGACTTACATTTTGGACCTTGAGTAAGTCATTTAACCATGCCATTGTGAAATGCCATTTCTATCCACTGCCTGGAAAACTACTTGAAAGAGATGTGTATTCTTCAGCACCCAGTCCCAAAGAACAAACACACCTTAATAAAATACCTGTTGTCCTGGCATCGGTCTCCATGAACTCATGCTTTTAAAATATGTTTCATACTAACCATTAGGTTACAATCATGCATTTACAGATGACTGTGCAGATTAATTTTACTTCACAAAATATTTTAACTTTTAGCTTAGGTCACTTATGCCAGATTACCATTTTACTTTGGTGGGTAAATAATAAATCACTTACAATAATCATAAACTGCAATCAAAATTCAAAACTGCAATCAAAATTCATTTCTACTTGAGTTATCAAATCAAAGTAATTTCACAGTTGTCCCAATAAACGTTTGTGACATGATAATGAAACCATATTTAAGACCTACATGTAGAAATATCTGAATCTGCAGTACATTTTGCCAAAAGGAAACTCAGCAGTACTAGTAACTTTACAGCTTCAGAAGTAAATATGTACAGGAATGAAGGAAATGACATAGCTGGTTTTGCTTTGATAAAAGAAGAACAATGAAATTGCCATTATTCCCATAACTGTTTTTCGGTAACCAGTTTTCACTTAATGTTACAGACAGATCTTAAAAATAATTGTAAATCAAAATGCAAAGCTTACTTAGATGATATGTGCTGATTTGCATCTCCGGTGACAGTGCAGTAGTCCCATGCACAGATATACTGATGCTCAACGAGACAGTTGCATCATTGCCATGAAGAGAAATGGAACACATGGCAGTATCTTCCCCAGCACACTCAGCAGTATGATTTTTGTCTGAAAGTATATCCATCTGTAGACTAAAATGAAAAACAAAAGGTAAACAATTAATAATTCCCATAACACTACATTATGACTCCAAGGCACTAATAGACATAAATCACAGGGGAAATAATCTCAAAGTCAGATTATTTATACAGGAGGGAAAAATTAAAGGAACACTACACTTTTTTTTTTTAAATAGGCTCATTTTCCATCTCCCCTAGAGTTAATCAGTTTAGTTTCACCGTTTTTGAATCCATTCAGCCGATCTCCGGGTCTTAGCATCATTGAATCTGATTAGACCATTAGCATCTCGCTCAAAAATGACCAAACACTTTAGATATTTTTCCTATTTAAAACTTGACTCTTTTGTAGTTACATCGTGTACTAAGACAAAATGAAAAGTTGCGATTTTCTAGGCCGATATGGCTAGGAACTATACTCTCATTTCTGCGTAATAATCAAGGAACTTTTCTGCCGTACCATGGGTGCAATGATATTTGCGCAGTACCTGAAAATAGATCCGGAGACCCGGAGATCGGCTGAGTGGATTCGACAACGGTAAAACTAAACTGTTTAACTCTAGGAGAGTTGAAAAATTAGCCTATTTTAAAAAAAAAAGTGGAGTGTTCCTTTAAATAAAATGTATTGAATGATAATGACAATTTAAAAGTTGACCAGTAATAGTATAGTCTAGATGTATTATATATCATCTGCATTAGCTCCCCACATATACACTTAATTTGTCCTGAATCATATGGCAGCAGCAATACACCAGCCATTCAGTAGTCTGTGAATAGCAGAAAGAAAACAGAGGACTTACACTAATTGTTGAGGACTAACAGTGAACAGACTGGCAGCGGCTGCTTCTCTGTGGCTCTTTGCATTACAAATCAAATTTGTCCATTCACCTTCAAGCCAGCACAGGATGTCCAAACAGTTTCCTGAAAAGAGATTGCATTCCCTTGTTAGCTTCTTTCATCACAGCCTATCGCAATTAGAAGCCTCTAGAAAAAACATCCGCAAAAAAATATTCCTGTCAGAACACAGGCTCATTAAAATGGTGTGCAAAGATCACGAAAGACACAAACACAGTGGACTGAATACGCATCAAATGCGTAGTCTAGTTAAGATTCTGGCAGGATAGGTTTCATGTTTTATGCTTGCACTATTGCAGGAGTCCAATAAAAGCATATGGGGATTATTTTTCTCTTTAAAAGGTCCCGTTCTTCGTGATCCCACTGTTCAAACTTTAGTTAGTGTGTAATGTTGCTGTTAGAGCATAAATAATACCTGTAAAATTATAAAGCTCAAAGTTCAATGCCAAGCGAGATATTTTATTTAACAGAAGTTCCCTTTCAAAGCCTACAGCGAACGGCTGGCTTGGACTACATCCTGGTACTTCCTTCATTAATTACGTCAGTAGAACAGACTAACCTCCGCCCACAAGAATACGCGAAAAAAGGGGGCGTGGTCTTGTTGCTGTCCCACGTGGAGAAGAGGACGGTCGCGTGGAGAAAAGGAAGTGTTGCGTTTCAGTGTGTTTGTCGCCATGTCGTCGAGACGCTGTTATTTTTATCCCGGAGTCAAATCACCTTTGTTTGACTTTCCCAGGGTGCGCTGTAGAGATCATTGAGCGCATAGCCGCATACATCTCCCGTTAAGAGGCGTGACCTTTCCATACAACTTGCGCTAAGCTGCTGTCGAATCACAACACAGGAACCGCTGGCACAATCAGAACTCGTTACATATTTCTGAAGGAGGGACTTCATAGAACAAGGAACTCGTCAGCCCGTTTTTAGGAGAGTGAAAACAGCGGTGTACAGATAAGTAAATTGTGTGAAAAATACTGTGTTTTTTTACACGCGAAACATGAACACATGTTATATTGCACACTGTAAACACAATCAAAGCTTCAAAAACACACGAAGAACGGGACCTTTAAACTTAAAATTTTATGAATTCTTTATAATGTTACGGAAAAATAAGCATCTACCTCTGAGTATTTGTATTGATTCCTTTTCTGTTTTTGAAAAGATACTTCACAGATTTTTTTTTCCTTATTTAACTTAATTTCCATTTTATTATAAATGTATTTGTAGGCTTTGTCCTGAGGCCGACCCCAGAGAAGAGAAAGTAATGATAATTGATTAGCATGTGTAATGGCACCCAATTACTTGACTGGAGGGGTCAATCCTTTAGCTAAGATATCTTTACCTAAAGGCCATCTCATGCAAATATAAACTAAACAGCTTTTTTGAGAACTTAAAATGGCAAGGCTAACTCACAAATTGCCTTTCATTTGTTTTGAACACTACCGTTCAAACGTTTGGGATTGTAAGATTTTTTAATGTTTTTGAAAGAAGTCACTTGCACACCCAGGCTACATTTATTTGATGAAAAAATTTGGTGTTCAAGAAACATTTCTTATTATTATCAAAGAAAACAGTTGTGCTGCTTAATATTTTTGTGGAAACCTGTCCAACAGGTAGGAAATATACAGAAATTGAAAAAAGTTATCAAATACTGCATAAATTAAACATAGATTAATCCTTATTAAAGATCTTTAGTCAAGAGCAGTGAGTAATTTTCTCTGTTACCTTTGTTCTTTGATTAACATTAATGACAGACAGCATTAGAAGCTGCTGTCACTTTAAGATCTGCCGCTGCTGCACGTGACGCGGATTTCACATGCATCTCATTTTCTCACTCTTTACGTTCATCTAAGATTTTATTTAACTGCTCTTATGAGGATACTGGACAAAACTGACATTTTGGCATAAGTGTGTGTTATTGTTAGTGAAAGAGAACCCGATTCTGGCGCTCTGTCTGTGCGCACGGAACTGGAGCGCGTCTTTCTGTGCGTCGTGTGTGTGTGTGTGTGTCACATAGACAGGACATTCACAAACAACACGTTCTCTTTTGTCTTGTCGCACTTGAATGGTTTAAAAGCATTTGCATGAATAAGATCATATAATGTAACGCTCGCCAAAGGATGACAGAAAAAAACAGATGCTGTGTTAATTGCGTTAACTATTTTGACGTTGACAGTACTAGTTTTATCTTTCCGGACGGAGCAAGAAAACATTTAAAGGAAATTCAATGTATTGGACATTTCTACTGTCTTGACGTCAGAAAGTAAACAAACAAGCGCATATTTCATAAGCTGACAGAACGCTGATAAAGACGTTTAATTGTGAAGCAAAAATCAATTGCATTTTATAGCCCTTCTCCGAAAAAAGGACACTTGCATATTATCAGCTTAACCAGAAGATGGACAATACTGTGACTATCAACAAATATTGCTACTCCAACATTTTTGCAAACATGGACAAAAAAAAAAAATTATACTACTTTTATGTAATCTTTCTTCATTCCTAAAATGCTAAAATTTGCTAAAGTGTTACCAAAAAAATCAATGACTGTAATATCAGACATGACGAATTTACCAGATACAGATTCAGGTTTTGTAGCATTTAGCAGCTGACACTGGTCTACTGGTCGGTGTTCTGAAAGACCACTGTCAACTGTCTGAGCAAAGGGCAGCTCACAACATAGCAGAGACTTCCACTTCAGGTCTTCATAAACACCACCCCTGACATCCGAAGGATTCAGAGCAGCAAGACCTGAAACACAAGGATCTCAACGTGAGTGACATTTATTTGTAATATTCAAATTGAACTACCAAACAGTGGGAACGGCAGACCAATGCCATTTACAAGAAAAAACATCTATAGACAGATTCTTAGAAGTGCTCAAAATTGAACATTCATCTTCAAGGATGTCACAACTTGTGTAGAACTGCTACATAAGCGAGCTATCATATATTTCCAAACAAAGATAGTCTTTTTTTAATCATGATTGTGTGTACTTTCTTTACTCTTATTTTAAGAAAATCTTAACTTTGTTATAATGGTCATTTTAACATAATTTTAACTTTGTTAAGATTTAACAAACTTTCTACACCATTAGTTTTACCACATGGAACTGCAAAAATAATAACTACGTTTCCTGAACACTCCCCCCATCTGCCATTGGTCGGGAAGACAGATAACCCCTGCCCCAAATAAAGCCATGCCATCGGTTAAGTTACTAGGCCCTATTTTATTGATCTGAGTGCATGGTCTGAAGCACAGGTGAGTGTCTTCTTTAAAACAAGACCAAACTTAGGTATATATTCCAAAGCATTCTTAAATTACAGCCTTATAAATTTGGATAATGCATTTTTATGACTATTCTCAAAAAGGGGGGTGACAGTTAAGAAGTGTTAGATGACATTGAAAGTTATCTTAATGTAAAGGGGAAATGAGCATTCACAATTAAACAATTAAATGTAACATCAAACAATACTGATGAATTAAAAAATTCCCTAACCATTTACATTACTATTCATTCATTTAGCAGAAAGTGACAAAATTATCCAAGTTGGACTACTGTTACCTTCTGTATATCTGTCTATAAGAAAGGCCCCTGGGTGGCCGTTAAAGGTTTTATAGTCTGATTCATGATGTGGGTGTAATCATCACCCTCCTCCAGCCCTTACTTTCAATCTTTCTCTCTCTCTCTCTCTCTCTCTCTCTCTCTCTCTCTCTCTCTCTCTCTCTCTCTCTCTCTCTCTCTCTCTCTCTCTCTCTCTCTCTCTCTCTCTCTCTCTCTCTCTCTCTCTCTCTCTCTCTCTCTCTCACTATCTCTGTGTCTTTTCCTATCTCTCTGTCCATTCATCAGCCTCCTGCACTCTGTGTGCTCAAGCATAACCCACACTAATGCATCTCTGAGGTGGACAGAGGGACTGTTGACAGCTGGTGGGTGTCCAGCATTTGTAGGTCTTTGCCTCAACAGCAAATGGGAAATGAAAACAATGAAAAAACGCTAGATAGCGGGTCAAGATAACACATAGAGAATTTGAATGAAAACAGGAAGCATAATTTTAGCAAAGTAGTTACAGTAAATGCATCAACGACTCACCTTGTGAAACGGTAATGAAATTCGCAAGAAGCGAAAGCATGATAAACAAATGCCTGCGGGAAAGAGAAGACATCTGTAAAATGGTTCAGTATGGACATGACTCATTATCTGCTTCCATTCTGGAATGGTCAAATCTTTAAGCTCAAACAGTGACACTGTTTAGTTTACTATTATACACCAAAGTCCCATTGCAATGCTGCCTAATTCAAAAGACTTCTCTTGTTGTTTTATTAAAAAGCCTCCAACAAAATTACCTAGATTTGTACATTATCTAATTAAAAGTTTTTACTATTATAGTTTAGCTTTTATAGTTTTTTACCATTATAGTTTAGCTTTTATTTTCATATTTTCGTATGTTTTAATTTTAGTTTAAGTTTTAGTAATTTTGTTATTTGCTCTAGTAATTGTTCTTAGTTTTTTAAACATTTATATTTACTGTAGCATTCATTTATATTTATTTAGGTTATTTATTATTTAGTAATTTTAGTACTTCAAATTATTTATTTAAAAACCAGATGTTAAAGCAACATTTCTCATTTTCATGCAAGGTTTTTTGATTTTAAGTTTCTCAAAAAATATTTATTCTTTATTTTATTCCCTATTTATTTTAATTAATGAAAAATAATTTTAATAGTGTTATTTTTTAGTTAACAATAACAACACTGCGGTCTATTAGGGGGATATACCATTATAACAATTCTCACTGATAGCGATAAGGCGCGAAAAGGCTCATAAGTTACGGCCGATATTAAAATTTGATTATTTTTGTCTTAAATAAAACACTAAAAATTTAAATCAATCATTTTAAATGTTTCAAGTAAATTTAGGCATCATAACATTATAGTGTACAGTACGAAAGATTTGTTAAAGATTACATTAAACAGTGTAATCAAATTATTGATTTTTTTTTTTTTTAAGTTGAGGACAAAGGTAAATTAACATTGCACAATTAAATTGTGACCCAATATGTGATCATAAATATCCATAAATACCGATAAATTCAAAAATATGTAATATCAGCCAATAAGCAATTTGGTACCGATATATAGTACAGTGCAGCTCTAAAGTCTATGAGATTCTATTTTCCATTTTCAGTAGAAAATTGTAAGTTATATTGCTAAAAACCAATTAGCAAGCCTCACCAAATCAAGCTACGGAATTTGGAAAATGTTAAGAAAGACAATTGGAAGAATGTGTCATCAAACTCCATCTCATAAAAAAAACTAAAACATTTGCATGAAATGTGCGCAATAACACATGGCTAGTTTTACAAACTCCGCAATAAAACAACTCAACCAAATTACAGAAATGCAAATTCCCTGTCCTTAACAATTCATTAACCATTAGGAAATGAGTAATCAATGACGACTAATAGCCATATGCACCAATGCCTCATAAAATCTAATTACAGATACTTACATCATTTCACTTGATCGTGAGCTTCATTTCTCTTCTTGGTGGAGTGATGGAGTCTGCAATGAGAGAATAAGAGAGGAATGGTGACAAGAAGAACCTCTGTGTGGAAAAATTCTTAGAAAGACAAATTCGATTTACATGAAAACACAGAAGAAGAAAAGCGCAGGCATAGTTTTACTCTCTTAAGAGACTTCATTCCAGGCACTTAACGGAAATTAAAGCCGGCAAAAAGTTTTTGCCACACACCGGTTTCAAGAGGAATTACTTTGCTCTGACCATATTTGCATTTTATTCACTGATGAGGCAAGAATACCTTTCTTGTTCGAATCAATGACGAGCATGAAATGCTTCCCTGAATTCCATTTTCTCAGTAAGTGAATGTATTTAAATGCTAAGATAAATTAACAAAGCTCAGCACTGTTTGTACTGTGTGCCTGCACAAACATGTTAGCGACATCAACGCCCATGTTTAAGCATTTCCTGCCATTTTATTCTAAGCAATATTGTGAAATCAAAAACCTGTTTTGTCACAATGATGTTCCGGCCAGTACACAAGTGACATAGTGAACAAAGTAAATGCATAAAAACATGTCACTACCAATGTTTTATTACATGCCTTGCATTTAGCAAATACAACACTACAGACCCCATAATGCTATTTTTTCCACACCATCTGTTAGAGCCACCTGGAGTTGCTGCTGACCCAAACATGATATAGGATAATCTGACAGAAAAAACTAATCAGACATGAATATGGATGGAGACAAGGCAAGTGGCCATTCACGTAAAGCTTTTTCCAGGAAGGCTCTTGTGATAACATATTATATATTTATGTAAAGTCCCCTATCAAATATCAAAACAACTTTGATGATGTACAATTTTGTGTCAACAACATAAAACCAAAAGCTCAATAAAACATATATCAACTCAGGTCCAATGCTGGAACATCCCAAAGCTGATACACTCAGTGTGTTGTGTGGTTTGATTATTGAAATGAGGGCAAACGGTGAAATGATATATAGTGAAACCACTCAAAACAGAGTCCACATGTTCGGGAATAGTGTCTTAAGTTACACCCACAGGTGATTATCAAATTAAATGCTACACAACTGGGCAAAAAGACCAATAGATGTTAACCCCCAAATGACCAATTTCAAGTGACACATTAGTGATTAATTTAAGCCGTTAAGAGCTTTTCAGTTAATAGCCCAAACAGATATCTAACTATTTTATTTACAATGCCTTTTAATTAGAGGCTCATCAAAGTTAATAAGCAATTGGAATCCTACTCTTCTCCTTCTGGTCATATATGCAGCACGAAGTCTGAAACATATCCCCTAACTGATTTTTTCAAATGGTTCCTTTCAAAGAACCAAAGTCTTATTCTTATTTCGCAGCCTTGGTTCTAGAAGTATTTTCTATAGGGATTTTTTTTTAAGTCTTCATGAAAGAATTAGAAGCAATGAACCGAACCAACCAGCTACAAGGTGGTTACAAACTTTTATTTGAAGCAAAATAAAAAATTCAAATCAGTGATTTTTTTTATCAGTGTAGGGGGAAAGGTACTTTTGAAAGTAATGTTACTTTTTTATGGAATGGAATGTGTTACGTTACTTTTTCATTACTTTGTCTCACCTGGGGTGGACTAGCTTGTTTGTTTTGTAATAGCAAAAAAGTTATATTTTTGGTCAATGTAAAGTTTCTTTCAGTGGGTAGCACTAATCGCCTTACAGCCTCCTGTCTCGAGCCCTGGCTGAGCCAGGATGCCTTTGTGGAGTTTGCATGTTCTCCCTGTGTCTGCGTGGGTTTCCCCCACAATCCCAAAACATGCAGTATAGGTTAATTGGAGACTAAATTGTATATAGGTGTGAATCAATGTATATTAGGGATGCACCAATATGAACATTTTGGCCGACATCGATAACCGATAATTATTTATATTTGAAAGTCGATAACCGATATATGGTCTGATAAATCTAAATTATATAATTTTTGAGAGTCTGATTACAAAAACAAAAGTCTCACAAGTCCCAAGCACACAATTATAATGTTTTTATTGTAATTTTATGTAGCCTAAATGACAGATTTGTGCTGCTCGTTGCACTTAAACGTATTTTCCTTTTTGAAGTGATTTCACAAGGAAAGTGATTTCGTTCAGTCTCAGAGATGCACCGATTGTTCAGCAACCGAAATTATTCCGAATAAGTGAAAAGACAGAATACATTTTACCGAACACTGACGTTTTTGATGACGCTATCAAATATAGCAACCAGCGCGTGTGATAGAGAGGTGCGCGTGAGAGAGGAGTGCGTGAGAGAGGGGCGCGCATGCTTCTAAATGCAGCAAACATGTCGTGGAAGTGTGGAAGCATTAATGTTTCTGAGATAGACGCAAAAATGGCCATTTGCAGGCACCCTCAAATGCAAGCAAGAGCGATGAACTGACATAGCGACAGCGTTTAGTGATCGTAAATGGAGCGGTCTACAGTCTATATAATCCATTGAATAAAACTTGTGTTTTTCATGTTGCAAAAAGGATTAATGGCCAATTGCAAGCTGCAAAGTTTCGGAAGTGACATAGAGAAATAGTAACGCATTAAAGCAATGTAAAGGCAGACTAATAGATTAATAGAAAAATATTTTTGAAATTCTAAATAATCTGTACACTCAGTGCTGTGGTGGAGCCGTTGCTTAGTCTACATCTGCACTTTAATAGAGCACCCTCAGTGATTTCAGAAGCACCCTCAGTGATTTGATTATGATACCTGTAGGCATAATAGGCCAAAAATAAGATGGCAGAAGAAAAAAAAAAAAGTCCCTTTTTGACCCCACTTTATATTAGGTGGCCTTAAGTACTATGTACTTACATAAAAAAATAAGTACAATGTACTTACTGTGTTCAAGTTGTATTGCAAAACATCTTTGCTGATATTGAGGTGGGATACGGGTAGGGTTAGGGACAGGTGTGGTGGTATGGGTAAGTTTAAGGGTAGGGTTAAGTGTAAGGGAAGCGTCAACTGTGTAATTACAAATGTAACTACAGAAATTAATTACAGACGTAATTACATGCAGGTATTTTTTTAAATGTAAGTACACTGTAAAAACATGTATGTACACAATAAGGGCATTGTATCAAATTATTAATTAAAATGTTAGTACATAGTAGTTAAGGCCACTTAATATAAAGTGGGTCCGAATGGGAAAAAATGTCAGTGTTAAATAAATATTTTTAAATTGTAGTTTTGTAATTTATTTTTCTTTAAAAAAAGCAAGACAAAATAGTAAAAAGCTAATTTGTACTATTTAATTTATGCAATGGTGAAAAATTGGCAAAATAAATACCACGTTCGGCTTCGGCCAAGAATTTTCATTTCGGTGCATCCCTAGATTTATTATTTATCTGTTTTAATTTATCAGCCAAATGTTCTTATTTCTTATTTTATAATAAAGTTATCTGATAACAACAACTTTAAAAATGGACATATATCGGCCGATACCGATATGGTTGGCGATATATTATGCATTTGGGATGCACATGTGTGTGAATCCCAAGCCACGTAATGGGGAGGGTTGGGGAAAGACCTGGTGACCTACTCCTGAAAAATCATCGGCAAGAAAATTCATGGACAGTGAATCCCCATGGATGAAAGGCCCTTTCACACTAAAAGTAAATGAATAACTGAAGGAAGTGAAAATTCCTGTCTGTACAGTAGAGGGTGCAGCTCAAACTAACCTTTCAGCTGTGCTGCCATTCTGGATTGCAGGATAAGAAAGTTCAACGCTCTTAGGCCCTGTCCCAAATGGCACCCTAAACACTCGCGGTCTTCCTACGAGTCCGCACTTTCGAACACCGCCTTGACTGTTAAGTAGGAGTCTGCTGCCGAACTCACACCAGTCCAGGCTCTGCAATAGCGCTCGCGAGCACCCCTTTGAAATGATAAAATGGGACACCCTACGGTCTCATGGACTTAACAGGCACAAGGCAGCCATTGTAAGTCAGGGTACCTGCAGGTTTCACCAAGTCAAATTTAAAACTTTTTAAGACCTTTTCAAGACCAATTATGAATTAAATTTAAGACCTATATAAGTCCGAAAAGTGCACGTGAAGTGTGCCATTTGGGACAGAGCCTTACTTCAGCAATAAAAACAAAAAAATGAAATGCAAATGTGATGTTTAACTAAAGTCATTGCTTATTAGTATGATTGAATTGGATCGTCAATGGTCAGCAGCAAAGACATTGGTTAATAAAGTGGTTTAAATAAATAAAGTATATTAATGTTACTTAACATATTTAATTATTGCAAGTTTGAGTAATATTCTGAGTTTGCATTTCACTGTTTTTATTAATTTTGAGGAATACTGAATCTGTTAAGTGCAAGTAAATGCCTGCCCATATTAGTCTAGACGTACAATAACCATCATGTTTACACAGCACACTTTATTTTGACAGGAACTAATTGGATTGTTGGATGGTTGTGGATTGCTATTGCTGTGATCTCATGCAAGTGGCAGAGAAGAGATGTGGCTGCAAGAGGGAGAAGTCATTAAAGGTCCCGTTCTTCGTGATCCCACTGTTCAAACTTTAGTTAGTGTGTAATGTTGCTGTTAGAGCATAAATAATACCTGTAAAATTATAAAGCTCAAAGTTCAATGCCAAGCGAGATATTTTATTTAACAGAAGTTCCCTTTCAAAGCCTACAGCGAACAGCCGGCTTGGACTACATCCTGGTACTTCCTTCATAAATGACGTCAGTAGAACAGTAGAACAGACTAACCTCCGCCCACAAGAATACGCGAAAAAAGGGGGCGTGGTCTTGTTGCTTTTGCTTGTTTGGCTTTCCCAGGGACGCTATAGAGATCATTAAGCGCATATATATCTCCCGTTAAGAGGCGTGACCTTTCCACGTTCGCTAAGCTGCGGTCAAATCACAACACGGGAACCGCTGGCACAATCAGAACTCGTTACGTATTTCTGAAGGAGGGACTTCATAGAACAAGGAACTCATCAGCCGTTTTTAGGAGAGTGAAAACAGCGGTATACAGATAAGTAAATTGTGTTAAAAATACTGTTTTTTTTTTACACACTGTAAACACAATCAAAGCTTCAAAAAACACGAAGAACGGGACCTTTAAGATTAGGAGGGCACACAACTTGAAAAAAATGGTGTGCCGTGCACACATCAAACATATATAATAAACACTGCAAATTGCAATATTCCATAAAAAAAATAATTGACTACCAACATTGTAGCTCACAGTAGGCCTGTCTCTAAAGGTTTAGTATAGGTTAATTGTCGACTATTTTTTAAAGGATGTTTAAGCTACTGTAATTTCTTTTACCGTTTCAATTTTTTGTAGCAATTATATATATATAAAAAATTAAGATGAATTAATGTGAATATTAATTAATTAATTAAAACATTAAAAAATAAATAAAACTGGTGATAAGATTGCCATACAAATATATATCCATCAGCATAACTCTCAAAAAGCTCTTCGGCTCATTATGAATCGGACATGTGATGATTCTCAGTTAAATGAATCCGTTCAGTGAGTTGTTGATTGAACTGCTCGGACCGATTTGTAAACCGGTTTAATTGATTCACTAAAAGTCCCAACTTAAAAGAACGTTGAGTTATGCATATAACTACTGTAGTTAAACTACTGTTCCCAGAGGGAGGGAAACGAGGTACGAGGGCGCTAGAACGCGATATCCCATAGTCATGTGTTGTACCGAGTTGACCGACTGAATGGGAACCGTCCGTCCACGAATAGGACGTCGATATTGACATCATGGACAAGGAAACACCAACATTGCTCCCGACACAGCATGGAGGAAACCCCAAATGATACTAAGTTAACGTTACTGCCTCTGATACAACTGCTAAACAAAACCACAACATGAATCACATGATCTTCTGTAGGCTACATAAGAATGTGTGGATAAGCGCGCACAAAACACTAAATTACAAAAGGTGATTAAACAAATAGGAAATTAATGAAAATGTCATCATGGTTTTATGATTAAAAGATGACAAGCTAGATGAAGCGACTAAAAAGTGATCAATCAGGTTTGCAGATCCATCCGCTTGAACTCGGATGCTTGAAAGTGTGAAATATGTGAAGAATGTCTCACCTGAGGTAATCGCAATTCTGACTGTCCGCAGATTTGATCCAACGATCTTGTCAAAGTCTTAAGTGTCCTACTCCACACAAAAAAAAGCTCCAAGTCCAGAGTTAAGCTCTTTCTCCTGTAATAAGGAATGTCTGTAGTCGGTTAGGCAGACGAGGAGAGGCGTGTGACTTTCTGAATGTTTCCAGAGCTCGGCATCCTGAACTCGAGCACTGCCGTTGCGGCTGTGAGTTTCCCGGCGGAGGGAGGGGCGACATCTACGGAGCGTATTGCGTCACACCATAACCATCTTCATTGTTTCATTTTTGGCAAGGACAAAAAAAGTCTGCTTTATGTGTACACACCTTCCTTGAGGAAATATTTGAATGCCTCCATTATATTCTATCCCAGTGAAATTCATATTCGTCTATACTGCCAATGCTTAAAGTGTCTTTATTTTCAATCGTAAACATTTCCTACATAAGAACAGAAAATATAGTTTTTAAGTTGAAATGTATCACTTCAATCAATAATGTGGTATTTTAAAAATAATAATAGGTCTATATATTTATCGTATAAATGTATCCTACATTAATGTAAATATAGCTACTACAGATAAATAATTAGAATTGGTGCATTGTAATTGGTAATTGGTAACTGAATAAAACGAACGTCTTAGGCTAGCCTACTGTATGACCGTATCACTTTTTAAATGATTTTTTTTTTTTTTTTAATTTTACATAATTTCTATATTTATTTTCAAATAGGAGTGCAGTGACAAATCAACTAGCACAAAACATCACAGGAATCCATCCATCTGTAATACTTACAGACGCTGAAATTGGTATGACCAAATCACTTGCAAATGTTGCAATTTAGCGACATTACGTCATCCGCATGATCTCAACATACTGTCATCTTCTAAAACGAGCGCGAGGAGGCTCTCACGTGACGTGCTTCTTTCATTTGCCAAAATGTGGATACATTAAATGTAGCCTAATTCACATCTGTTTTTCACTGTGGAACACATATACTTAATACTCAATATCTCACTTATTAAAATATATTTATACATTTTTAGAACGATCACCTATAGCCTTTCATCAACAAATATATTTCATCAATATTTATTATTAAATCTAAATATTATATTATATCAAAGCATTTATTTATCTCTGCTGTGTGACATCTATTACACCTTGGATGATGTGGAACCCACAAGTGATTTTTGGTAAGGCTACATAAAATAGGTTACTTGCAAACATTTGAGTCACATATGTGAATGCAGATATCAACACCAAAGCAGCATTGAAGTTAACAATAATGCTCAGAGGCTTGAATGTTTATCAACTTTTATCAGCCTTTTCCAGGCCCATATACACATAATGCTGCTACAGCAAGCCCAGTGCTCACAATAGCCATTTAAATGCATGACATGCACTATGTGGCTCCCTCATGATGTGATCTGGATCAAGCACACTAGCAGTTCACAGCTGGTTGGAGACAGTCAGCACTGCAGGAGTCAATTTGGATGGCAACCATGTTTATCAAAACCTTTTTTTTTTTTTTTAATCCGTCACCATAGTACATATCATTACAAACATACTGTATATTAATTGGTTTTACAGCCATGGAAAATAAAGGTAAATTGTAAACAACTGCCCAACCATTTTCAAAATTTGCATTCATGCAGTAGCAAAAAGGCCTTTTGATTGGAATATATATATATATATATATATATATATATATAAACATACATACAGTCTTGGGGTAACGCAATCCAAGTAACTTGAGTTACGTAATCAGATTACTTTTTTCAAAAAAGTAAAGCAAGTTACTTTTTCACATTTACTTGACTGACAGCTCTCGTCCCCATGTTGAGAAAAATCTAATGTTGAGTGCAGTGCAGAGGCGTGTAAAAATAAGAGTTGTTGTAGTTCTAGACTAAATGTGAGCATTTATTCATCTCACTTGCAAAATAAAGATTTGTAACGGAGGCCTGCTAGTAGTTGCTGTGCGAGTAAACCTCACTCCTCTGATCTCAAGAGACGCTCTAGCAACTGACGCTAGAGGTTGAAGCCTTCAGTCTCCTTGTTAGAGTGTCCAACTCTCATGCCGGCAGACCCGGGTTCGAGTCCCGCTTGGAGCTGGCGGTCGGAACGGGAGGGGTAACATTGGTGCCGTAACCCGGATGGGAGTGAGGTTTAGGGAGGTGAGTGTAACGGAGGCCAGCTAGTAGTTGCTGTGCGAGTAAACCTCACTCCTCTCATGCGTGAATTAGCATTTTTACCTCAGCCTGAGGCTTATTATTTCAATTTTGGTATGAAGGGTCTTTACATTTGCACAAAAATAGAAAATTTATCCTATAAAAAAAAACAAGCCCAGCCCAGGTGAGAAAAAGTAACACAAAAGTAACACAATGTAATGCATTACTTTTCTTAAAAAAGTAACTAAGTAACTCAATTAGTTACTTTTTAAGGGAGTAACACAATATTGTAATGCATTACTTTTCAAAGTAACTTTCCCCAACACTAATATATATATATACACTCACCTAAAGGATTATAAGGAACACCATACTAATATTGTGTTTGACCCCCTTTCGCCTTCAGAACTGCCTTAATTCTATGTGGCATTGATTCAACAAGGTGCTGAAAGCATTCTTTAGAAATGTTGGCCCATATTGATAGGATAGCATCTTGCAGTTGATGGAGATTTGTGGGATGCACATCCAAGGCACGAAGCTCCCGTTCCACCACATCCCAAAGATGCTCTATTGGGTTGAGATCTGGTGACTGTGGGGGCCATTTTAGTACAGTGAACTCATTGTCATGTTCAAGAAACCAATTTGAAATGATTCGAGCTTTGTGACATGGTGCATTATCCTGCTGGAAGAAGCCATCAGAGGATGGGTACATGGTGGTCATAAAGGGATGGACATGGTCAGAAACAATGCTCAGGTAGGCCGTGGCATTTAAACGATGCCCAATTGGCACTAAGGGGCCTAAAGTGTGCCAAGAAAACATCCCCCACACCATTACACCACCACCAACAGCCTGAACAGTGGTAACAAGGCATGATGGATCCATGTTCTCATTGGCCCTCATTTATCAAAAGTGCGTACACCAAATTTCCAGCGTACACCTGGCGTACACCCAAAACCACGGTGACTTTGAGATTTATCAATATGGACGTTGGCGTACGGCACGCTCAAATCCTACGCCAGCTCAGGAGGTGGTGTACGCACGTTTTGAGTTAGTGCAAACATGCGCAGAAAAACAATTCCTATGCAATTCCTATGCCCCCCATCGATATTATTTTGATTGTTTTATAGTAATAAAAATTATTTTGTTCAGTTAGAGAACAGACACAATTAAAAACTGAACTGAGCAATAATAACAGTATACGACGGAAGATTCAGTTTCAAAGCTAAATGTAAAAGTGCCCATTTAAGAGAGTTGTCATTGTACTGTTCTGTTTTTGTGTTTTTCATTAAGAATAATATTAAACACACCATTCAAGCAATTTGTTCCCAAATTGGTGCTCATTCTAAAGTGAAAGTATAATCCGCGCGGCCGCACGGGAATTCATAACGGTGCGCATTATAAGCAGCCTAGCGCCATTCTTTGTGAAAGATAAAGATAGAAATGCGCACAGGACACAAAAACCTTGCAAAAATGATATACGATCCGCCTAATCCCGGCCAAAACACAGAGATGTCGATTCGCACGGGACTAATGTTATCACAGGACCTCAGTGTTTGGTGAAATATGGTAGGTCATTTGCGGGGGAATTTTTACTTCACATATCACAGACATTCTCTGCAATTATTACAAATCACCTGAGGTCCCCATATAGGCTACTAATCCCGTGCGAATAGGGATATAGTAATTATAAACTTCAGTGTTTATTTTTGTGCAACATGGACTTCAAGGTTTAATTTGTGTGACTTTACCAAAGCATTTGATTTGTAGGCATATGTATCCCTCCAGTTGCGAGCCTGTGCTCTTTACCTGACGTTTCAGGGACTGGGACTGAAAATAATTCAAACTGAAAAAATAATAAAAATGAAATTCTTCTTCTTTTAAATAATAATAAAATAAATAATAATAATAATAATAACGACATTCTTCTTCTAAATAACAATAAGCGTCATTAATAATACAAATATTAATAATAATAATAATAATAATCTTACAAATTGTCATGCAATTATATTAATGTGAATGAATGGTACTCCACATCACATCATCATGACTATTGTACACCCCAATACATGTGATGTGATACGAAATTAAATGCTAATTATTTCAAAACACGTGCTGTAAAATAATGAATTGTGATAGGTAATTTCTCATCCAAACAGCTATTTAAACTGGATTTCCACCGTACATCTTTTTGTGGGCGCCTTTAATCCCACTCTTTAAACTCCCAAATAAAACAATTTAGTTTTTTTTCCACTTCCCTGGTGATGGTCTCGATCTCCACGTCAGAGAAGTTTCGCTTCTATGCCGTCTTCCGAGTGTCCATGGCGTAAAATTAGGGCGTGGGGAGGAATATATAGGGGCGTGTTATTCTAATGACGATCGTTTTCAGCCGCGGCATTTATCAAGGGCAGGTTTTGCGTACGCCTGGATTTCAGAGGTGCGCACACTTTCATAAATCAGGCGGTGAGTGTAAGCATAATCTTACGCCAATATATACGCCCGTTTCTACGCAAGATTGATAAATGAGGGCCATTCTGTTTACGCCAAATTCTGACTCTACCATCTGAATGTCTCAACAGAAATCGAGACTCATCAGACCAGGCAACATTTTTCCAGTCTTCAACTGTCCAATTTTGGTGAGCTTGTGCAAATTGAAGCCTCTTTTTCCTATTTGTAGTGGAGATGAGTGGTACCCGGTGGGGTCTTCTGCTGTTGTGGCCCATCCGCCTTAAGGTTGTGCGTGGTGTGGCTTCACAAATGCTTTGCTGCATACCTCGGTTGTAATGAGTGGTTATTTCAGTCAAAGTTGCTCTTCTATCAGCTTGAATCAGTCGGCCCATTCTCCTCTGACCTCTAGCATCAACAAGGCATTTTCGCCCACAGGACTGCCGCATACTGGATGTTTTTCCCTTTTCACACCACTCTTTGTAAACCCTAGAAATGGTTGTGCGTGAAAATCCCAGTAACTGAGCAGATTGTGAAATACTCACCTTTGCTTAAATTGCTTAAATCACCTTTCTTTCCCATTCTCTTTGGAGTTCAGGAGATTGTCTTGACCAGGACCACACCTCTAAATGCAACTGCCATGTGATTGGTTGATTAGATAATTACATTAATGAGAAATTGAACAGGTGTTCCTAATAATCCTTTAGGTGAATGTATATACAGTGTTGGGGAAAGTTACTTTGAAAAGTAATGCATTACAATATTGCGTTACTCCCTTAAAAAGTAACTAATTGAGTTACTTAGTAAGTAATGTGTTACGTTACTTTTGCGTTACTTTTTCTCACCTGGGCTGGGCTAGGCTTGTTTTTGTTTTGTTTTTATAACAAAAAAAGTTATGTTTTTGTGCAACGGTAAAGACCTCTTCATACCAAAATTGATATAATAAGCCCCAGGCTGAGGTAAAAATGCAAATTCACGCATGAACAGTAGAGGGCGCAGCTCTGCTGTGCTGCCATTCTGGATAATGGTAGAATAGGATGCAGGAGAAAAAAGTTTTACCAATAAATAAAAAATCTAGTAATTTTCATCATCAAAGGTCAGCAGCAAGACATTGGTAGATTAAATATAAAGGTAGAATAAATGCATAATAATAGTTGTTTTATTTAACATTTAATTATTGGAGGTTTGCATAGTATTCTGATTTTGCATTTGACTAATTTTATTCATTTTGAGGAGTACAGAATCTTTATTGTGCAAGTGAAATGCTCACATTTAGTCTAGAACTACAATAACCATCATGTTTACACACAACGCTTCTGCACTTATTTTTCTCAACATGGGGGCAGGAGAGCTGTCAATCAAATTAATGTGAAAAAGTAACTCAGATATTTTGTTGTAAATTTGAAAAGTAATGCGTTACTTAACTAGTTACTTGGAAAAAGTAATATTATTACGTAACTCAAGTTACTTGTAATGCGTTACCCCAACACTGTATATTATATTATATTATATTATATTATATTATATTATATTATATTATATTATATTATATTATATTATATTATATTATATTATATTATATTATATTATATACAGTGAGGAAAATAAGTATTTGAACACCCAGCTATTTTGCAAGTTCTCCCACTTAGAAATCATGGAGGGGTCTGAAATTGTCATCGTATGTGCATGTCCACTGTGAGAGACATAATCTAAAAAAAATATCCAGAAATCACAATGTATGATTTTTTAACTATTTATTTGTATGATACAGCTGCAAATAAGTATTTGAACACCTGAGAAAATCAATGTTAATATTTGGTAATATTTGGCAGTAGCCTTTGTTTGCAATTACAGAGGTCAAATGTTTCCTGTAGTTTTTCACCAGGTTTGCACACACTGCAGGAGGGATTTTGGCCCACTCCTCCACACAGATCTTCTCTAGATCAGTCAGGTTTCTGGCCTGTTGCTGAGAGCTCCCTCCAAAGATTCTCTATTGGGTTTAGGTCTGGAGACTGGCTAGGCCACGCCAGAACCTTGATATGCTTCTTACAGAGCCTTGGTTATCCTGGCTGTGTGCTTCGGGTCATTGTCATGTTGGAAGACCCACTCTCGACCCATCTTCAATGCTCTAACTGAGGGAAGGAGGTTGTTCCCCAAAATCTTGCAATACATGGCCCCGGTCATCCTCTTCTTAATACAGTGCAGTCGCCCTGTCCCATGTTCAGAAAAACACCTCCAAAGCATAATGCTACCACCCCCATGCTTCACAGTAGGGATGGTGTTCCTGGGATGGTACTCATCATTCTTCTTCCTCCAAACACGTGTAGTGGAATTATGACCAAAAAGTTCTATTTTGGTCTCATCTGACCACATGACTTTCTCCCATGACTCCTCTGGATCATCCAAATGGTCATTGGCAAACTTAAGACGGGCCTTGACATGTGCTGGTTTAAGCAGGGGAAACTTTCGTGCCATGCATGATTTCAAACCATAACGTCTTAGTGTATTACCAACAGTAACCTTGAAAACGGTGGTCCCAGCTCTTTTCAGGTCATTGACCAGTTCCTCCCGTGTAGTTCTGGGCTGATTTCTCACCTTTCTTAGGATCATTGAGACCCCACGAGGTGAGATCTTGCATGGAGCCCCAGTCCGAGGGAAATTGAGAGTCATGTTTAGCTTCTTCCATTTTCTAATGATTGCTCCAAAAGTGGACCTTTTTTCACCAAGCTGCTTGGCAATTTTCCCGTAGCCCTTTCCAGCCTTGTGGAGGTGTACAATTTTGTCTCTAGTGTCTTTGGACAGCTCTTTGGTCTTGGCCATGTTAGTAGTTGGATTCTTACTGATTGTATGGGGTGGACAGGTGTCTTTATGCAGCTAACGACCTCAAACAGGTGCATCTAATTTAGGATAATAAATGGAGTGGAGGTAGACATTTTAAAGGCAGACTAACAGGTCTTTGAGGGTCAGAATTCTAGCTGATAGACAGGTGTTCAAATACTTATTTGAAACTGTATCATACAAATAAATAGTTAAAAAATTATATATTGTGATTTCTGGATTTTTTTTTAAGATTGTGTCTCTCACAGTGGACATGCACCTACGATGACAATTTCAGACCCCTCCATGATTTCCAAGTGGGAGAACTTGCAAAATAGCAGGGTGTTCAAATACTTATTTTCCTCACTGTGTGTATATATATATATATATATATATATATATATATATATATATATATATATATATATATATATAAAATATATAATATATAAAATATATAATATATAAAATATATAATATACAGTGTTGGGGGTAACGCATTACAAGTAACTATATATATATATATATATATATATATATATATATATATATATATATATATATATATATATATATATATATATATATATAAAAAATAATAAAAAAAAACTTTTCTTTTCCTTATTTTCCTTCTATTTTCCACTACTTCTTCCCTGCCCTAATGTGTGATGCTCTGTGCGATGTCCAAAACCTAGTACTTCAGGCACTTTCTGTGTTTTGCTGCCTCCTCATGATGGATCGCTTCCTGTATTCCTCAGTTGTAAGTCGCTTTGGATAAAAGCGTCTGCTAAATGCATAAATGTAAATGTGTAAAAAAAAAAAAAAAAAAAAAAAAAATTATATTTTATATATATATATTCCTAAATTTACCTAGGTATACCTCGCATAAAATAATGCATTCTGTTACACAACTGCTCTAAGACTTGGTGAAAGATCCTAATGCAGCTTTATTTCAGGACAATCCAAAAGAGTGGATTCAGGGTTCTCCGTGCATCGAATGGACAGAGAAAAAGATCTCTCCGGGAAAAGCAAAGGCGGGGGTGTGTGTTTTATGATCAACCGATCCTGGTGTGATCAGAGGAACGTACATTCTATCAAGTCTTTCTGTTCTCCTGATCTGGAATTTCTCACGGTTCTGTGCCGACCATTCTGGCTACCGAGGGAATTCACAGCGGTCATCATCACAGCGGTGTATATTCCCCCACAAGCCGACACAGACCGGGCACTAAAGGAACTGTATAGGACAGTGAGTGAGCAGGAAACCGCGCATCCTGAGGCTGCGTTTATTGTGACCGGGGACTTTAACAAAGCCAACTTCAAGCGCATTGCACCTAAATACCACCAACATGTTAGCTTCAACACACGAGGGAACCGAGTTTTAGACCACTGTTACTCTCCCTTCAAGGATGGATACAAATCACTCCCGCGCCCACCATTTGGCAAATCGGATCACGCGTCCATCCTACTTTTGCCCGCATACAGGCAGAGACTGAAACAGGAAGCACCCGCCCTCAGAACCATCCAGTGCTGGTCGGACCAATCAGACTCTGGGCGCATGTGTCATTCCTATTTTGCACCCGCGCAAAGCGCGCTTTTCCCTCCACAGAAGCACGTCGCTAAACTAGTGAATGAACTTGCGCTCCCTGGGCGGTTCAGCGCAAAAAAGGAGGCGTGTTCCGGCGCAAACAATCCCTGGTGCTATTTTGCTGTTCCATTAAACAATTGCGCCACTGACCAGAAAAAACCTAGTCTAAAGTCAGTGGCGCGTTGCGCGTTGTTCATTATGCTATTTTAAGGGCGCATGCTTGACCATAGCGTGCACAACGCGCATACACTTTGCTCATGTAATCTACACAGATGCAACAGTTATTTTTGCAAATCATAAATTGTTACACTAAAAAAATATTAACACATGAGATGACGGAAATCATTGTGGTGTGCCACGAAGATGTGAAAAAATAGGCATAAATCTAGCTTACAAATTATTCAGGCAAATTATTTATTTAACCGACGCTATTTTGGGTGGGTTTCTCCCATCCCCATACAACACAACTTCTCTGTCTTTCACTGCTCTTACAAGAACATCAGTCTCCTCGGCTGTGAACCGCTCCTGGCGTGCGCCTGGTAAATACGCCATAATAATAGCAATCCATAATGGAACTTGCGCACCTGCTTTTAAAGGGAATGTTGGATGACGCTCTGATTGGTTTATTCACGTTACGCCCAAACCACACCTATGAATAATGAAGCTACTTCAGACCAACCCATTTTAGATTTGCGCCGGGCGCAAGAGCCATTTATCCCGCCGGGAAAATAGCAACAGCGCCGAGACCCGCCCACAAAGTTACTTGCGCTTTGACACTTGCGTTTCAGATCGTTAAAATAGGGCCCTCTATGCTACAAGACTGTTTTGATCACGCGGACTGGGAGATGTTCCGGTCGGCCTCTGATGACGACATCGAGGTCTACGCTGATAGCGTAACGTGTTTCATCAGGAAGTGCGTAGATGACGTTGTTCCGACCAAAACAATTCGGCTGTACCCTAACCAGAAGCCGTGGCTAAATGGGGATGTTCGCGCGGCACTCAATGCGCGGACCTTCACTTTTAACTCCGGTAATGCGGAGGAGCATAAACAAGCAAGTTATGCCCTCCGGAAAACCATCAGAGCAGCAAAACGGCAGTACAGGGACAAGATTGAAGGACAGTTCAACACCACCGACTCTAGAAGCATGTGGAGGGGAATTAACACCATCACGGACTACAAAGGGATCACAAACTCCACCGTGAACACCGCTGCCTCTCTCCCGGACGAGCTCAACACCTTCTATGCTCGCTTTGAGGGAACTAACACCGCCCTCGCGGAGAGAGAGCTTGCGGCTGAAGATACAGAGGTTAGTGCACTCTCCGTATCTGTAGCGGATGTAATCCGATCCTTCCGGCGGGTGAACGTCCGTAAAGCTGCGGGTCCAGACGGCATTCCCGGCCGCGTGATCAGAGCGTGCGCGCACCAACTGACTGGAGTCTTCACGGACATTTTTAACCTGTCCCTCTCCTTGTCTGTGGTCCCCACATGCTTTAAAACGTCCACCATTGTTCCTGTACCTAAGCAGTCAAAAACCACCTGCTTAAACGACTGGCGTCCTGTTGCTCTGACCCCCATCATCAGTAAATGCTTTGAGAGACTAGTCAGAAACCACATCTGCTCTGTTCTCCCCCCCTCACTGGACCCACTGCAGTTTGCATACCGCACAAACCGCTCCACTGATGATGCCATTTCATCCACTATACACACTGCTCTCTCCCACCTGGAAAAGAGGAACACGTATGTGAGAATGCTGTTTGTGGACTACAGCTCAGCATTCAACACCATTGTGCCCTCCATACTTGACGGGAAACTCCGGGCTCTAGGCTTAAACAGCTTATGCAGCTGGATCCTGGACTTCCTGTCAAACAGACGCCAGGTGGTCAGAATGGGCAGTAACATCTCCTCACCACTGACTCTCAACAGTGGAGCCCCTCAGGGTTGTGTTCTCAGCCCACTCCTGTACTCCCTGTACACACATGACTGTGTGGCAATCCACAGCTCCAACACCATCATCAAGTTTGCTGACGATACGACGGTGGTAGGTCTCATCACTGACAATGATGAAACTGCCTACAGAGAGGAGGTGCACACTCTGACACGGTGGTGTCAGGAGCACAACCTCTCCCTCAACGTCAGCAAGACCAAGGAGCTGGTGGTCGACTTCAGGAGGAATGAGAGAGAACACCGCCCCATCACCATCGATGGAGCACCGGTGGAGAGAGTCAGCAGCTTCAAGTTCCTTGGTGTCCACATCACAGAGGAACTCTCATGGTCCGTCCACTCTGAGGCCGTTGTGAAGAAGGCTCATCAGCGCCTTTTCTTCCTGCGACGGCTGAGGAGGTTTGGAATGAGCCGCCACATCCTCACACGCTTCTACACCTGCACCATAGAGAGCCTGCTGACTGGCTGCATCACCACCTGGTACGGCAACAGTACCGCCCGCAGCCGCAAGGCCCTGCAAAGGGTAGTGCGCACGGCCAGCTGCATCATCGGAGGTGAGCTTCCCTCCCTCCAGGACATTTACGCCAGGCGGTGTGTGAAGAGAGCTCAGAGGATCATCAGAGACTCTAGCCACCCGAACCATGGGCTGCTCTCACTGCTGCCGTCAGGCAGACGGTACCGCAGCATTAGAACACGCACCAGCCGACTCCAGAACAGCTTCTTCCCACAAGGAATTAGACTACTTAACTCCTGATCCATCAGGATCATAACACACACTGGACAGAATATCACTCCGCACAACCCACTGTAGATACACACACACATTATATACACATTTAGGTAACACTTTATTTTGATAGTCCACTTCAGTCATTCTACTAACTATAAGTAACTTTGCAACTACATGTCAACTAACTGTCATTAGAGTATTTGTAGACTGTCTGATTAATATTTACTAAAACTTTATTTTGTTGGTCCCCCAACAGACATTCTACTGACTATAAGTAACTTGGCAACTACAATTCAACTTATTCTACTAACCCGAACCCTAACACCTAACCATAACCTACCAGTCTACTGACAGTCAACTAATACTCTAATGACTGTTAGTTGACATGTAGTTACAAAGTTACTTATAGTTAGTAGAATGTTTAAAGTGGACTATCGAAATAAAGTGTAACCCACATTTATGTATCATTTATTATTTATCATTTATCATATAGCACCTATTGTACATAATTGGATCTCTACTGTGAATAATAATGTATACTGTACATTGTATATTATTATTATTACTATAGCTTAATGTATACTGTTATTGTTTAATGTATGTTTAGTGTATATTGTTTAAAGTATATGTATATTGTAAGTATGTGTATATTGTTTAAAAGCTGTGAGAACTACACTCACATTGTGTAAGTTATTTATTGTTTATTGTAGAGTTTACTGTGCTGTGAGTAATTGTGGGCGCATCAGATGTGTAATCTGATGCTGCTTTAAATGTTGTACATGTCATGTCGTGACTGCTATGTTGCTCGGAACTGCACCAAGAATTTCACCTGCTGTTGCACTTGTGCATATAGCTGTGTGACAATAAAGTGATTTGATTTTGATTTGATTTGAAGAGTTAAGAACAGGCTCCGGGATGAAAATAACAGCGTCTCGACGACATGGCGACAAACGCACTCAAACGCAACACTTCCTTTTCTCCACGCGACACGTCCTCTTCTCCATGTGGGACAGCAACAAGACCACGCCCCCTTTTTGCGCGTATTCTTGTGGGCGGAGGTTAGTCTGTTCTACTGTTCTACTGACGTCATTTATGAAGGAAGTACCAGGATGTAGTCCAAGCCAGCCGTTCGCTGTAGGCTTTGAAAGGGAACTTCTGTTAAATAAAATATCTCGCTTGGCATTGAACTTTGAGCTTTATAATTTTACAGGTATTATTTATGCTCTAACAGCAACATTACACACTAACTAAAGTTTGAACAGTGGGATCACGAAGAACGGGTTATCAGTGTTGCCAAGTCCCCGGTTTTCCCACGGCTATTTTAACACTGTTGCCGCGGGTTGAAGTGACCCCAATAATGGGATATTTAGCCTCGGGAATGCGAATTTTAGCAGGGGAACCCCGCCAAAAAATGCAGATTCCCTCACAATCTCCCCCATACCAACCACCCCCCGGAACGGGGGACCCCTCTGAACCGTGATTGAGCTGGTTTTGGGCTAGTTTTGAGTAGCAATTGGGCAGATTTTGTTGTGAAAACGTGGCAACCCTACCTATTATGCTATTTTAAATGTTGCTAATTTTGTTTTGGAGGTCTCTTATAACAGGTTTACATGCATCAAAGATTCATGATTCATGCATCATTCTCAAAAGACTTGTCGGATGAATCAGTCTCTAAATCCCTCCTTCCCTGAGCCTACTCTGCTCTGATTGTCCAGACGGCCCAGTCTGTTGTGATTGGTCTACCTCTTACAGCACTTGTCGGAAGCTAAACGGCCATTACCATAACTGTACCTCAGCTCCGGAGGCTTTCTAAAACTCAGCAATTGTATACACTAAAGAGAGTAACGATGGCATAGATTTTACCATATCAATCCGAGCGCAAGTCCGATGATGAAACATTGGAAGAACTCCATCGCAAGGACGACTTGAGCATGACGTTTCTCAGAAAGACACTACTTATTTTAAGGTACATTATGTTGGCCTCACCATCAGCATTAACAAGTGTATGTCCATCAACAAACAAATGTAGCCTATCTAATTTATAGAGGGGCACATTTGGGAACTGTATCAATAACAGTGCATAGCCGAGCACTAACTTGAATGACTGATGTAATACAATTTGGAACAAAACAAATCTTGCTCCATACTTTATCTTTACTCAAAGTGGTAAGAATAACATACAATCTGCATTAATGGACACAGCTTTAGGTAATAGTGGCCCACAGCTAAAATAGCAGAAGTATTTCAGTAAGACAGTAATAAGTTAGCTGGTCAGCCGGAAATTTGCGCAATATAAAACACAAAACTGTGTATTTTGAACACCTGGTAGAAAATATATACGTCAATAATTATTCACTTACAGGTTGTGATTCTGAAGAGCAAGTTAGTCCAAATAAACTGGGTACTGAGCCATCTTTCAAGAGCAAGCATTTTGCAAATCCTGTGTTGAACTCCTAGATTTTCTTTCTTTTGGCAGACAATAACCTTATTTATCTTGCACTTTCAACTGTACAACTTTGCATAACATTTACATTCACAAACAGCTATTACACACTGCATGAAAGGGAATATTCCAAAAACCGTAATAGGTGCACTTTAATTACATTTATTTGTAACATTTCTATTATTCCACTTATAACTTTCGCCCCATCAGTCAAATCCTCAGTTCACTCCACATGTTCTAACTATGAGCTTCAGCACATTCAGCCCTTCAGTTCATTATGAATCGGACATGTCAAAAAGAGTTCTCAGTTCATTGAGTCAGTTCAGTGATTAGACGCAATAAGATGCCTGTTCATTTAAAACATTCAAATGATTCATTTTGTTCTCCCTACAGGCTCTTCAAAGCTACAGGTGTTGCCGAAGTAAACAGTGCCAGCAGAATAGATGTGTTTGTGTGTGGTATATGTTTGCATGTGGGCTGCCGATGGTTTGTTTAAATCTCAGCGTTGTGTAGGTGTTCTTTGACAGAAGGGGGCTGATGCTCTCCTTCTGCTCATGGCCGGGGCAGAAGAATGAGACTAGTCATGCATAGCATGAGTTCAGTTGTGGATAAATCACTAGCGCCTGGGAGAATCACCAGGGGGGATATATTTCAAATGAGTCACAACATAGCCTCCAATACTGCATTATGGCTGCACAGCAACTGACACTGTTGCACTTATATGCAATGATTGTTATGACGTGAAAGCATCAAAAACCAATTAAAGAACCATAATATCTGCAAAATATGCATTTTTCATATGCAAGTCTTTACATTTGTTGTAGTAATATATACTGTACTGCACATACAGTATATATTGCATCTGTCAAATCAAAGCACTGAAAATGTGGCAGAAGTAATTCTCAAAAAATAAAAAAAACTCTGAACTCATTTTCTGAGCCATTTTCATGATTATTTTTAACTCTCTCAAGTCTTGTGTCTGGATATGCATACTTCCCTACTGTGAAAAGTAGTATGTAAAATGAGTAGTATGTCTGAATTAGCAATATTTATCAAATAAAAGTATATGCAATGTCCTACTATCTAATGCGTTCAATGGACAATCTGCAAAATGTGTATTTTTCCTAGAAATTGCAAACTTTTAAGTCTTTGAAATGCAGAGAGTCTGGGAAAGTATCATGTGATCATGTCCATTTGAGCTCATATGTATTGCATCTGTCATATCACTGAATGAAAAGCAGTTTATCAAACCAAGTGGTAACTGCAAAAAATAAAAAAAATAAAAAAAAGTATAATAAATATATAAAAATATCCTGCTAGACCTTTTTATGAATGACCTACTATCATACTTCCACTGAGATTCTGAAGTGTGCATTCAATTGAGAATCTGCCAAATATCTGCATTTTTCCTAAAACTTACAAACTTTTAACTCTTTGAAAAGCCTATGTAGCAGACTTCAAGTGGCAATCATCAGGGCACCATGGAAACACGACCACACACGATTGAAGTGATGGAAACACGAAGGGGTTTATTCACCTTAAACAGAGTAGTGAGGCACAATTAGGGACATACCAGAAGGCTTAACGTTACTCTCTCTCATTCCTCCTTCCCCGTCTGCATACACCATGCGTCTGAGCGTGAACGCTTAAAGGAGAAGCGATATCTATAATTTAACATGTAGATAATAGCGCTAAATTACCACAGCACTCATAGAAAACAAATGGAAGTTAAACAACACATTTGAAAAATTAACATCCAAACATGTTATAAATTCAGTGAAATACACATATAAATGTACTAAACTGATTGAGAAAACTACTGTGTGCATAATAAAGTTCTTTTTTACACAAACAGTCTCATTGTGTGAAAATATACCACAAGACATTTAGTATGTAATTACAACTATCAAGTTAGACTCACAAATTACATAGTAAACAGTCAAATAAATGATAACAAATTGAAGAAACATACCTTAAACAGAGTAGTGAGGCACAATTAGGGACATACCAGAAGGCTTAACGTTACTCTCTCTCATTCCTGCATTGAAAGACGCACGTGGAAGGCTCTAACTTTAAAGGTCCCGTTCTTCGTGATCCCACTGTTCAAACTTTAGTTAGTGTGTAATGTTGCTGTTAGAGCATAAATAATACCTGTAAAATTATAAAGCTCAAAGTTCAATGCCAAGCGAGATATTTTATTTAACAGAAGTTCCCTTTCAAAGCCTACAGCGAACAGCGGGCTTGGACTACATCCTGGTACTTCCTTCATAAATGACGTCAGTAGAACAGTAGAACAGACTAACCTCCACCCACAAGAATACGCGGAAAAAGGGGGCGTGGTCTTGTTGCTGTCCCGCGTGGAGAAGAGGACGTGTAGTGTGGAGACAAGGAAGTGCTGCGTTTATGTGTGTTTACCCGAGCCATGGGCTGCTCTCACTGCTGCCATCAGGCAGACGGTACCGCAGCATCAGAACACGCACCAGCCGACTCCAGAACAGCTTCTTCCCACAAGCAATCAGACTACTTGACTCTTGATCCATCAGTATCATAACACACACTGGACAGAATATCACTCAGCACAACCCACTGTAGATACACACACATTATATACACATTTATTTATCATATAGCATCTATTGTACATTGGACTTCAATTTGTGAACATATTGTATACTGTACATTGTATATTATTACTATAGCTTAATGTATACTGTTATTGTTTAATGTATGTTTAGTGTATATTGTTTTTAATTATATGTATATTGTAAGTATGTGTATATTGTTTAAAGCTGTGAGAACTACACTCACATTGTGTAAATTATTTATTGTTTATTGTAGTGTATACTGTGCTGTGAGTAATTGTGTGCGCATCAGATGTGTAATCTGTTGTTGCTTAAATGTTGTACATGTCATGTCATGACTACTATGTTGCTCGGAACTGCACCTAAGAATTTCACCTACTGTCGCACTTGTGCATATGGTAGAGTGACAAATAAAGTGATTTGATTTGATTTGTTTGTCGCCATGTCGTCGAGACGCTGTTATTTTCATCCCGGAGTCAAATCACCTTTGTTTGGCTTTCCCAGGGACACTGTAGAGATCATTGAGCGCATATATCTCCCGTTAAGAGGCGTGACATTTCCACGTGCGCTAAGCTGCTGTCAAATCCCAACACGGGAACCGCTGGCACAATCAGAACTCGTTACGTGTTTCTGAAGGAGGGACTTCATAGAACAAGGAAGTCATCAACCCGTTTTTAGGAGAGGGAAAACAGCGGTATACAGATAAGTAAATTGTGTTAAAAATACTGGGGTTTTTTTACACGCGAAACATGAACACATGTTATATTGCACACTGTAAACACAATCAAAGCTTCAAAAAAGCACGAAGAACGGGACCTTTAACGAGGTTAAATGAGCCACTTACAAAGAAAATCATTGAATCACACTCATACACATTATGACATAACCTCTAAAGTTCTAAACAGTGTTTCAACATCATAAATAAAGTGATTTCATTACAGAAAATCCGTTAATGCACGACAAATATGAGAGAGAAAAACTACCTCCTTCCCCGTCTGCATACACCATGTGTCTGAGCGCGAACGCTTAAAGGAGAAGCAATATAATTTCCTTTGGTGTCAAGCTAATTAAGGCCCCACATACAACAATTGATAGGAACTCTTGATCGGAACCACTGAAAATAGTACATTGAAAACAAGTTTTGCTGAAGTTAACAGTTTGTACTACATTTCTTATTATTACACATAAAGAGGAATACCAAATAAAACTCAAATGTCAAAATTGACCGGCTACACCTAGAGTCTGAGAAATGATGTTTTACTAACAAAGTTCGGGAGGAACACATTCAAATGATCTATCCAATTATCACATCATTTAAACCAGCTGTCAGCAATCAGCAATCAACATGTCTACCCAATCAGCACAAGGGAAGGACTACATAAATACCCAGTCAACTCACCAAAGTTCTTTGACAGTTTCCCAGCATCCCTCCACCACCCCATCTTCCTCACACTCACCTGGTTACTTCCTAACCAGAGATACGGGGGGAGTACTCTGGGTTCGGGCCAAATACCGAGCTCGGAGCCCTCTCCTCGGACAGCACGCCAAATACGCATACTACCACGCATACTATTATGTATACTATATTTACTATCTGATTATTTGTAAGTGTGAACTCGTGAAAGTATGATGTTATGTCTGTTAGCTCATATACACCGATCAGGCATAACATTATTAATATTAACAACTAATATTGTGTTGGTCCCTGTTTTGCTGCCAAAACAGCCCTGACCTGTCGAGGTATGGACTCTGCTAGACCCCTGAAGTTGTGCTGTGGTCTCTGGCACCAAGATGTTAGCAGCAGATCCTTTAATACCCCTTTTCCACCAAGGCAGTGCTGGTGCTAGTTCAAATCGGTTCTTTGTGTTTCCACACCCAAAGCCCCAGCTCCGAGCCAGGAAAAGTGGTTCTTAAGTAGCACCAAAACACTGCTAGGCTAGAAGTAAGAACCAATTACGTCAGGCGCTGGGGGCGGGGTCAAGAAGACGAACACAAAGTTGAGATCCGCCATTTTTGAAATAGCAGCTAATGGAGCTAATAGTTGCTGCTCGTTTGTAATCTCCGTCTATACAAATTACGGCGAACTGCATGAATGCATTGGATTCGCTGTGTTTTCGCTGTGTTGTGATGCTGATGTAGGATAGTAAAGCCATGTGAATCAATAGTAACGCAACGTTTGCATCGTTGATGGAAGGCTTGTTCGCAGCGGTGCTGTGCAGACCGATCGCCGTATGCCAACGAGTCCAGCGAGAGCATATGACTCCTTATGCTTTTGATTCACACATGCAGTTTTTTTAAAATATCATACGTGGATCGTGGTCTGCGCAGCGCCGATGCATCTCGAACAAGCCTGGTGTGTTTGTGTTTCCCGCTGCCTCACTAGCGTTGCTGAGAATGATGAGACGTATACAGTGACGTAAGACCTGGCTCTGTGGTGGCTCTCTAGCATGTGGAAAAGCAAACGGTTCTTAGAAGGCTCCTCAGTCGAACCAACTATGAACTGGGACTAGCACTGGCTCTGAACTAGCACCCGGTTCATTCTGGTGGAAAAGGGGCATAAGTGTCCCAGCAGAACATTGCCCAACACACTGTCTCCGCTGGCTTGCCTTCTTCCCATAGTGCATCATGGTGCCATGTATTCCCCAGGTAAGCAATGGACACGCACCCGGCCATCCGCGTGATGTAAAAGAAAACATGACCAGGCCACCTTCTTCCATTGCTCCTTGGTCCAGTTCTGATGCTCACGCAACATGGCCGCTCTGTTGGCGCTTTCGGCAGTGGACAGGGGTCAGCATGGCACCTTTCTATCAGAACCAGCATTAACTTCTTGAGCAATTTGAGCTACAGCAGCTTGTCTGTTTGATCGGACCACACGGGCCAGCCTTTGCTCCCCACATGCATCAGTGAGCCTGGGCCACCCATGACCCTGTCGCCGATTCACCACTGTTCCATCCTTGGACCACTTTTGATAGATACTGACCACTGCAGACCTGCACCTGTGTATACTGAATCGAAGGATGCACTTCTCAAATTCCTTTAGTAAAGATATGGATGACATCAAATTTCTTTAGTTAGGATGTGAATTACTCAACACCAGGAGGGTTAACCTCATGCGCTCACGTCATGTTCTCAAGAGAGCTTGCACGTCAACCTCATGCACTCTCTATGTCATGTTCTCTAGAAAACTGGCATGTGTGGTAGTAATAAAATATTCAGAGGTTTGATCACACACTAGTTTTGGAAATAAAGGAGGTCATATGCCTTATTCCAAAACACCACCTACAGAGGTGCACGTGTAGCTGTGATATATTGGACGTTAAAGCTAAACCACTTTAAGCACAACAGTCTCTGACAAAAAATTGTTCTGGGGAAGAAATGAAGCATTGTGTAAGGGTAAATTTTACAGCATGCTGAAGACAAAAGGAGATTTACAGTCAGACGATCTTTCCTTTGGCACCCAATGACTAGGCACCATTCACAATTGCCTTCTTTTCTTGTGAGATGTGTGGGCTAACTAATGAGAAGCATAGCTACCTTAACTAGGTTGCAAACATCAACTACATGCTATGGTGAACAAAATGTCAGCAATATTACATCTAATGATGTAACAGTAACACTAACAGTAAAATGTGTGATGTTATCCTAGATCACAATATCAAGACTGAGGAGCAAGGAAAACAAATTGATAGCAGGAGGATAATAGTAGAAAATAATAATGATAATCTATATATTATACTGTGCATCTTGTTTTTAATGTCATAAATGTTCTATTTTCAGTGTTGGCTAGATATCAATCTTCTAAAAAACAGGACACATTAGCCTATCTGTGAAATCAATTTAAACCCTTTGAACCTCACCTCTCTTTCTTGTCAATGCAGTGCGTGATTTGCAAGCCTTGAAAAGGTCAGTAACAGATTTAGATGTTTAATTCTTAGTATGAAGCAGTTGGTCCCAGACAAACTGACACATATTTGAGCCCTAAGTCACCATTTCAATTAACCCCCTCTAATGAGCTGACTCACAGCAGCATCTGCCTGATCCACACACACACGGTTCTGAAGTGTTTTAAGTTTCTTTGTAATTAGTTTTAACTCTTTCCCCGCAAGCAATGTTTTCACTGTTACACAGAAGGGGGCGTTATGACACATCTTCTGAACGAGTACTGAATATCCTGATCAAAATGCAGGCGAAGAAGCAGATACATGAGATAGCATAGCTGTGTCCCAATTCAGAGTCTGCCACATTCGAAGGCTGTGGCGTGACAAAGGCTTTCTGTAACGTTTGAGCAGGGATGACGCTGAGTTGGAATCCAAATACAGTAATAACATTTATTGAAGACAAAAACAGGGAAAATCCAAAAACAAAAGTAAATCCACAATGAACAGGCAGGAGCACAACAACAGGAACACATACTGGGGCCTGTTTCAGAAAGGAGGTTAAGTGCAAACTCTGAGTATGTTAACCCTGAAATAAGGGAAACTCTTGGGTTTTCTGTTTCAGAATGGGAGGTATGTCAAACCCGAGAAAGCAGAGTAAGTCAAGCCCGTTTCTAAAAGAGAGGCAACTTATACTCAGAGTCAGTAACCAGGGTAACTTACTCTGTGAACCTAACCTGGTCAGGAGCAGGTTTTCTTTGGAAAAACACAGTTCTCTTACGAGAGGTTCTCTCGTATTGCGTAAGTTCCTTACGCTACGGGAAAGTATTCTTTCTTCGAGATTTCTGAAAAACCCAAAATTATCCTTAATTTTGTAACATTGTCAACGCAGTGCGGCAGCCTGGCAGACCATAGCAGGCTATTCCAGCGTGCTATTGGCTGCTCTGCTGGCAACTGCAGCAGCCTATCGGTGAGCCCGCGTGACGTGGCGACCAATGAGGGCGCTTCGCGCCCACCTGGCTTCATTTGCCTACAGGTGGGGCGTGGCCACGTGTATATAAGCAGGGCTCACGGGCTGCATATTCGATTTTTCTTTTCTTCAGCGAAGCCCTTCGCATCGCTGGATCTGGAACCCGCCGCCGTGAACGTGCAGACGAGCAAGCAGAGGACAGCGCCTGGAGAAGCCGGCAGCATCGCGCCACCTTCAGCCATCCGTGCCTGCTCTGCTATCCGGCAGCATTATATCCTTTCATTGCACGTGTTCTCGCCGTTGCGTCACACGTTTCATAAAAGAGCACGAGCGTTTTTATCAAAACGCCTCGTTCCACCTGCGGCTCGTGCCACGTGCAGCTCAGCACCAGAGACCGCCATGTGTCTGCGCTCTCTGTCTGGGCCGTGACCACGCCGCCGCCGCACTCCTCGCGGGCGAATGCCCCGAGTGTGAGGAACTCTCTATGTCGACCCTGCGGGCTCGACTCGAGCAGTTTTATGACGACATCACTCCGCTGTTCCCCCCCTCTGTTCAAGCCGCGCCGCTTACAAGGGATGGTAGGAATGAACGGTCTCGGAGCGAGCCTTCTCCCCCTCTATTCAAGCCGCGCCACCGCGCCGCTTTCAAGGGATGGTAGGAATGAACGGTCTCGGAGCGAGCCTCCTCCCCCTCTGTTCAAGCCGCGCCACCGCGCCGCTTGCAAGGGATGGTAGAAATGAACGGTCGCGGAGCGAGCCTCCTCCCCCCTCTGTTCATGCCGCGCTGATGCGCCGCTTATATACAAGGGATGGCAGAAATGCACGGTCATGCAGCTCTCTTTACGTTACAAGAGAGCTGTTCCACCCTCGCGCACATTTTTCAGTCCCCTCATGAGTTCAGGCGACTGGAATTGTTCATATTGCTGTACACGAGCCTGTTAAGACACGCACGCCAGCAAACATACGCCGTCATAAGACATGACGCTGACATATGCTCTCCAACGAACCCGCACTCCCCCCTCTTGGACCGCGCAGATTGCGCCGTTCACAAGGAATGTGAGTGCGCTCGGTCACGAGCACGTTCAGCGCGCGCCGCACTCACCGGGAAATTAACAGAGGGTGTTTTCGTCCCGCTGTGGCCGGACGAACCGCCATTCTCTAGCATTTCTCAGCCCCCTCTCCAGTTCAGGCGGCTGGAAATATTACTATTGCAGTAACGAGCCTGTCTTTTATGCACGCACGACTGCCAACAAGCACGAGGACGTACTGCTGTATGCTCGCGCTAACTGAACGCTATTGTGTGCCTCCCGGTAGCACAGTGGCAAAATCAGCGGCTGAAACGCCGGAGACCCGAGTTCGAGCCCAGCTCTCGCGGCAGATAAAAATGTTTTACTGTCCGCTTCCCCGGGCTCGCGGCCAGCTTTTCTTACATACAGAAAGCTAACTCGCACCACGTGGTGCTCGAGTATTTTTGGACGTCTATACATAAGGAGAGAAAAGACGGTTAAGTCCCGCTGCGGCCGGACCACCGTTAAAACTCTGTTTTTCCTGTCAGTCCCCACTCCTGTGGCTACTGCAGATGTTTTCCACGCAGCCTACGAGCCCGCGAACTCGCCCTCTCGCCTGTTTCCAACTGTAGCCCCTCCAAAGTCCTCCTAGCAGAGGGGGGAAGCGACGGTTAAGTCCCGCCGTGGTCGGACCACCGTCAAAACTCTTCTTCCTGTCAGCCCCCACTCCTGTGGCTGCTGCAGATGGCTCTCACGCAGCAAACGAGCCGGCAAAACTGCCCTCTCGCCGCCGTTTTTATGACGAACCAGAGAAATCACGAAGTTGCCTTTTTTCTGGTTGCACGGCTCACGCCGTATGTGTTTTCAAATGCAGTAAACGTGCCCACTTTTGTGTTCACCCCTGCACCCAAGCACCACAAATCCCGTGTCTCTCACTCACATAAAGCGGCCACCGGCCACTCGAGTGCTAGAGTTAGGTCACGTGTCCGCTTATTTGCGCCCACGCCTAATCACCACACGCGCTGTCACACAGCCACTCTTAACCGCTCATGTTCCACGCGTAAGAGTTGTGCCTGCTCAAACGCGCTCACACATTTTCGCGAACATTCTGCCCCCGGCGCCATGCGCCGCGCCACACACCATTTGTTCTCCGCCCAAGGTGGCCGGAACGACGAGTGTAAGGCCACACACAAGCCACTCCCTGCTCGAAGCGGCAGAGATACAGTGTGTAGGGCGGCCAGCCATCGCGAGCGATCGGCTGGCCCACAGCACAGAGAGCGCGCGCACTGCGCCCGCCCCTCCTATACAGGCCGTCGAACCCGCAAAGCGCGGCGTTTCGAGCCCGGAGGCCGTTCTATCCCGTGTGGCACACGCGAGAGCGTGGGAAGCCATTCCAGGTGTATCAGAATGGGTGCTGAAAACAGTGAAGCACGGCTACACTCTGCAGTTCGCTCGCCGCCCTCCGCGCTTCTGTGCGCGTACGGAGACGAGAGTGAGCGAGGAAGTAGCACATCTACTTCGAGCGGAGATAGCCACACTGCTGTGCGAAGGGGCTATAGAACCGGTTCCCCATTCTATGAGCGAGTCAGGCTTTTACAGCCGGTATTTTCTCGTGCCAAAAAGGGTTGGGTCGCTCAGACCGATTCTGGATCTGAGGCGTCTGAACAAAGCTCTTATGAGAAGATCGTTCAAGATGCTCACGACCAAGCAGATCCTCGCGCATATTCGCCCGAGAGACTGGCTAATCTCCCTAGATTTGAAAGACGCATATTTTCAAATCAAGATAACGCCGCGTCACAGGCCATTCTTACGATTCGCCTTCGACGGCCAGGCTTATCAATACACCGTCCTTCCGTTCGGCCTGTCACTAGCACCCCGTACATTTACGAAGTGCATGGACGCGGCCCTCGCTCCCCTGAGAAGTCGAGGGATGCGAGTGTTGAACTATCTGGACGATTGGCTCATCCTGGCGCAGTCAGAGGCCGAGCTCCTCGCCCACAGGGCAATGCTGCTCAGCCATCTGGACAGCCTGGGGCTCACGGTCAATTGGACCAAGAGCTCATTAGTGCCCACGCAATCAACCTCATTTCTGGGTTTGAATCTGGACACTGTGGCAATGTCAGCCCGCCTGTCACCCCAACGCGCGCGCCAAGTTCGGCGCATGGATGCGTACTTCCGGCCGGGCAAAATCGCACCTCTCAAGCTCTTTCAGAGGATGCTGGGACGTATGGCCTCAGCTGCAGCTGTGCTCCAGCTGGGCTTAATGCGCATGCGCCCGCCGCAATGCTGGTTAAACGCCCGAGTGCCTCACAGAGCCTGGGCGTCCGGAGGCTTCAGGATCAGAGTGACTCAGGGCTGCGTTTCAGCCCTAGAGCCCTGGTTAGTAGCCGACTGGTACCAGCGGGGAGTGACGATGGGAGCCATCTCACACCGCAAGGTCATCTCGACGGACGCCTCCACCACGGGTTGGGGCGCCGTTTTCGAGGGCAGATCGGCCTCGGGCCTCTGGTCGAGCGGGGAAAAGCTCCTACACATAAACTGTTTGGAGATGATAGCGGTAGAGAACGTGCTCAAGCAGTTTCTCCCGCTTATACGAGGACACCACGTGTTGGTCCGGTCGGACAATACCACAGTGGTGCCCTATGTGAACCGGCAGGGCGGTGTCAGGTCCAGGTGTCTGGGCAATCTGACAGAACGCCTGCTCGTGTGGGCACACAGCTCGCTGCGCTCGCTGAGAGCTGCGCACGTACCGGGCCACCTCAATGTGGGCCCGGACAAGCTGTCCAGGGGCCTCATTCTCCCAGGAGAATGGTCCCTGCACCCTCAGACAGTCCAGCTGGTATGGCGCCTATTCGGCAGAGCGGAGCTCGACCTCTTTGCAACAAAAGAGAACGCCCGCTGCCCGAGGTTTCTGTCCAAAAGCGAGGATGCGCTGTCCCAACCTTGGCCCAGCCTCCCGCTGTATGCTTTCCCGCCGATTTCCCTATTGCCCCAGTTCATAGCGAAAATCAGGGAGACGCGCCGCCTGGTGCTCCTTATAGCGCCGCGCTGGGAGAACCAGATTTGGTACCCAGAGCTGGTGAAGCTGTCGCACTCACCCCCCTGGCCAGTTCCGCTGAGAGCAGACCTCCTCTCTCAAGCAGGAGGGTCAGTTTGGCATCCCCATCCAGAGCGTTGGTCTCTGCATGTATGGGTGACCAACGGATACCCGTTGACCTGCCCGAAGGGGTTATGAACACGATTTCACACTCTAGAGCCCCCTCGACGAGGCGGTTATATAGTTCTAAGTGGTCGGTGTTCACTGAGTGGTGTGTTTCCAAGGGATTGGACCCACAGCAATGTGGGGTCCAGCGGGTGCTCTCCTTCCTCCAAGAGCTTTTGGAACTGGGCAGGTCCCCTTCCACGCTCAAAGTGTATGTGGCGGCTATAGCAGCGTTCGCTCAGACAACGCTAGGTAGCACGCTAGGAAGGAACGAGCTCATCATCCGTTTCCTCAGAGGAGCCAGACGGATGAATCCCCCGCGGCCCCCATCGGTTCCTATATGGGATCTGGCCTTGGTCCTAGAGGCCCTGAAGGCCCATCCTTTTGAACCGCTCGAGACTGTGGAACCAAGGTTCCTTTCGCTAAAAACCGCGTTCCTGATAGCTCTGGCTTCAGTGAAACGCGTGGGGGATCTACACGCGCTCTCAGTGAGCCCGACGTGTATGGAGTTCGGTCCTAATGACTCTAAGGTCATTCTCAGACCGAGGCATGGTTATGTCCCCAAAGCGATTGGCACTCCCTTCAGGGCGCAGATTATCTCCCTCTCGGCTCTGCCAGCATCCGACGAGGGGGACGGTGGCAATATCCTCTGCCCTGTCAGGGCATTGAGGGTTTATGTCACACGCTCCACCGCCTTCAGGCGTTCTGAGCAGCTATTTGTTTCGTTTGGTGGGCGCACTAAAGGTCTCGCCTCCTCGAAACAGACCCTTTCCAGGTGGATAGTGGACGCGATTGCAACTGCATACGCTTCCAAACACCTGCAGTGCCCGCTAGGTGTCAGAGCACACTCCACCAGAGGCATGGCCTCTTCGTGGGCTTGGGCCAGAGGGATTTCCATCCACGATATCTGTATGGCGGCAGGCTGGGCCTCCCCGTCTACGTTCGTGAGATTTTACAATCTGGAAGTTCCTGCCTTACAGGCGAAAGTGTTACCAGTTCAATAGGGCTGTTGGTCCTGCCCAGTGATTCTGCGCAGACATAGCTCACATACTGGTAGTAAGTTCGGTACTAGGCTCATGTGAATTTGAAGGAGACCGGCGGTGCCGTTTCCTCATTTACGAGACGAGCTGTTGTGAGTTTGAAGGTGACCGGCGGTGCCGTTACCTCACTCATATAACAAAATATTGTGAATTTGAAGGCGACCGGCGTTGCCGTTCCCTCATTCATGAGACAAGGTGTGGTGAATTTGAAGGAGACCGGCAGGTGCCGTTCCCTCATTCATGGGACAGGGTGTTGTAACCACCCGTTGTAACCACCCGTCAGTTCGAATGAAGTGTCTGTAGATGTGGTGGCCCGTTTTCCTTACCGGCCACCCTGCCCGAGCAGTGTTATGGTCCCCGGTTCCCTGGGATACATATGCTGTACGCGAGGCGCGCACGGCGTTGACAATATGTTCCCGTAGCGTAAGGAACTTACGCAATACGAGAGAACCTCTCGTAAGAGAACGATACTCGGTTACTTAACGTAACCTCGGTTCTCTCTAGAAGAGGGAACGAGTATTGCGTTCCTTGCCGTGCGCCCCGCGGGCTTTTACGCTTCAGAACTACGAAAACCGAATATGCAGCCCGTGAGCCCTGCTTATATACACGTGGCCACGCCCCACCTGTAGGCAAATGAAGCCAGGTGGGCGCGAAGCGCCCTCATTGGTCGCCACGTCACGCGGGCTCACCGATAGGCTGCTGCAGTTGCCAGCAGAGCAGCCAATAGCACGCTGGAATAGCCTGCTATGGTCTGCCAGGCTGCCGCACTGCGTTGACAATGTTACAAAATTAAGGATAATTTTGGGTTTTTCAGAAATCTCGAAGAAAGAATACTTTCCCGTAGCGTAAGGAACTTACGCAATACTCGTTCCCTCTTCTAGAGAGAACCGAGGTTACGTTAAGTAACCGAGTATCGTTTCTTTCAGTCTCCTCCCCTTTTTAAAGCACCAGCGATGTTTAAATTCATTCAAATGCCACAAATGCTTTTCTTACTGAGTGTTTTGGTTGTATTTCAAGTACAAATATAAAAAAAATATAAATTTAATCTAAATATAAAGTAAGCGAAGTTTACTTAAAACAAATTAAATGATCTGCCACTTGACAAAAATACATAGTAAGAAAAGCATTTTGTGCAGTGCAGGAACATTCAGTCATTGCTCATTTCATCATAAGGACACTGTCAAAGTGACAAAAATGGCATGTCCTTTTATACAGGAAGGATCCTGACGTTCACTTGATAAACCTCTAGAATAACCTAATAATTAGAATTTCCTTTAGGATTTCCAGTGGTTGGACGCATTGATGACACTCATATTCCCATCATCACACTTTCTGAAAACGGATTACTGAATGGAATGGAAGGATGCTGCCAGATGGTAGTACAAGATATATGCCATAACCACCACCATCACAGCTGTTAAATACATTTATTTACCATTTTTATGGTCATCTTCATTTCCTACAAATACTTTATTCTTTTTCCTGTTGGATGTTAATATTCTTACTCCATCTCCTCTTCATCTGTCAGTGGTGCTGGTGTTTGGCTGGCCTTAGTAGAAGTCAATGTTAATGTCATTATCCTAATTAATAAATGTAACAGGTGGGATCAGAGAACATTTCATTATGTGAAAAGAGCATAGACCCTTTTCACATTTCCGGGTTTCCTTGAAGCTGAAGTCGTCATAGTTGGGTTAACTTTTATAGCGGTGAATGAGAGAATACATTAAATTATATATTTGTGTCCCCATTTGCTCAAATAGCAAAAGAAAAACTCCACAATAGTGATTTCACAACTTTCAAAAAGAGGGAAAACTAGAGTGAGATTGATAATGGAAGTGAAAATAGAGAAAGATAATTTTCACCATCACTCCCATAGACGCTTTATTAGAAACAACCTCACAGCAGCGGTAACTTGTTTTTTGTAATTTGATGCAAAAGTAATATAATACAAAGTATTAGTGTTATAAATTGACATATATTTAAAAAAACTTTGCAGGATTTACGATATTGATAACCATTAAAACACGTCATCACAGTCTGTGAAAAGGGTCTATGTGGGAAAAGCTGCTGCACATTGGGCACTGAATGATATTTATTTAATATGTCAAATGTTTGTAAAGTCATTAAACCTACACCCATGAACATTTTATGCTTAAAGCTTTACCTGATTGAATTGTGTTTTTATTTTTCATTTTTAGCTGCCGCCACATTATTTTTTTGCCTTTTGGATACCATGGAAATTAAACTTAATTAAAATAATTAAGAATTAAACTTACATATTGACCCAGAAGTATGCAAACGTATTTTTGTTGGGTGCTGTTGCCATGGTGAATCGTAATTTTGTAGCTCCACTGATCGTGGCTTTTCATAGTTGGAGTGCATGTGCTTAACTCAGAGTTGATTGAACTACCCCAATTCAGCTGTTCTGAAACCCAAAACTCAGAGTTTCCCATCTCAGAGTAAGTCAACTCAGAGTTCAGGTTTAAACTCAGAGTTGGTTGAACCTCCTTATTGAAACGGGCCACAGGAGCAACGACCGACAAACAACAACTGAAGCACTGGGGTATATATACACACAAAGGGAAACAAGGTTAACAAGATAACAAGAGGGAGTGGCTAAATGGGAAAACTAATCAACATGAAAAACTACAAAGAACTACAAAACATGACACAAGACAGGAAATAACAAAAGTCCTCACAAGACAGGGAAACACTGGCTGGGATCATGACACTTTCCCAATTCAAAGCCTCCTTCAAATGCGGCCTACAAATGAGGCCTTCGTTTCCCCAGAATTCATTGCGCACCAGTGACGACAGGATTTTTTTTGAGAGAAATTGACGAATTACACCTTTAAACGTAGGCTAAGTATTGGGTTTCAGCTTACTCAAATATATAATGATACAAGTGCAAAAAAAAAAAAAATAAGCCAAAAACATTTTTTTTAGCCAAATAAACAGATGTTCAAATGTTGACATATCTTACTAAGACGCAACTATATATAGTTTATACTCTTTATTATATACAAAAATGGACCATGGTGAACATAATATTTAGACAGTTTGTGAACCCTGTTATGTTTTCAGTATAACTCTCAAAAAAGTCCAGTACAAACCTTACTGCCACTCATCAATGGTAGCTATCACAGTTGCTAGGCAACAAGAACAGTCCTCTGTAGGCCATTTAACAATGCTTGGCCTGACTTTCGTGGCCTTCGAAGGATGCAGTACTTACAAAACTGCAGAAACACACGGGTGGAATGACATCTTTAAAAAGACACAACCTGTACTTGCTTTTTTAAGGAAACTGCTCTTTAGTTTGTTGAAGCGCCCATGGGGGCGATTGCTGCACTTAAAGGGATAGTTCACACAAAAATGAAAACTCACCCTGAATTTACTCACCCTCAAGCCATTCTAGGTGTATATGACATTCTTCTTTCAGACGAATACAATCATAGCTATATTAATAATTATCCTGGCTAAGCCAAGCATTATAATGGCAGTAATCCATTATAAAAGCGAATCAATTGGTTTTTGTAAGAAAAATATCCATATTTAACACATTATGAAGTAAAATATCTAGCTTCCGGCAGACTGCCTTATGCTGCGTTCACACCAAATGCGAATAGAGCGTCAGGAGTGAGTGATTTCAATGTTAAGTTAATGGAAAGGCGCGTTGACGCGTGTCTGGAGGTCCTGTGGCGCGATAGACGCGTTTCATGCGGCACAATGGACGTGATTCCGCCTCATTCGCGTGTCCAATTCGCGTCATTCGCATTTTATGCGATACGCGCGTTATGCGCGAGTGGTGCTTTTTGTGCATTCACGCGTTTGAAGCGAATTCGCGTCTGACGCCCGAGTTGAAAAATCAGAATCTTGTCATCAATTTGCACCGCGTTAACCAATCAGGAACCTGCTTGCTGCTGTCACATGGTAAAGTGATGTGATGAGAAACCCTGCATAATTTAAAAATACTACTATTGTGTTACAAAATGTAGTTTTAAGACTTTTTCAGGTGAGAATGTAGTTGTTTAAAGCTCAAATCTGTGGTTTATTTATAAAGAGAGCGGTTATTTATATATATAAAAAATAATTTTGTGTTTTTGGAGTTGTGAGATCCAGGCGATCACCGAGCACTCAGTGCTCATTAACCCGGCGAGAGCAGCCTTTCCTCGACCAGTCCTTCTGACGTTTGCCGCTGGCTCTGATGTCCTGTAGTGGTTCGTCATGTGTGGATCTAACGGCAATCTTTGGCATCATCAATCTACAATTTGTTGTCTGCCAAATCGTTTTGACTGAGGGCAAAGAGAAGTTTCATAGCTTTATTTTTTAAGGATATTTAAATATACATGCAGTGAAGATAATGTAGGAGTTGCCTGGACCACATTTGTGTGGCTATTAATGTTTAATATATATTTTTTATGAAAATGAAAAGAGGCAGAGTGGTGTTTTATAACATATTTTTCCTGGAGCGCATTGAACGGAACTATTTTGATCCAAAAGCTCAATTTATATACATGGATTCAAAATGTTCAAGCGTCCAACTAGACGTGGTAGACGCAATTTTGACGCTCTTTTCGCTTTGGTGTGAACGCAGCATTATGCATTCAGTGTAATGCCTCTCGCAGTCCACCCTCCAGTCCAGTAGGTGGCGGTGCACCTTGGTAAGTTGGTTTGCCAACCGCCAATAAAATCAAAAGAAGAATATGCCTCTCGCAGTTCAAAACACTTACACCTAACGCCATCGTAACGCCATCGTAACACCATCGTAACGCCAGTTACGTTTTTTTGCGTAAGTTGAATATGGAAGGCGGTCTGCCAGAAGCTAGATATTTTACTCTATAACGTGTTAAATATGGATATTTTTCTTACAAAAACCAATCGATTTGCTTAAGAAGGCCTTTATTAACCCCTCCGGAGCCTTGTAGATTACTTTTATAATGGATGGATGCACTTCAAATTTTTGGTAGCCATTCACTGCCATTATAATGCTTGGATTAGTCAGGACACATTTTAACTTTGATTGTATTCATCTGAAAGAAGAATGTCATATTGAGTTGCATGCGAGCTTATATACCCATATATCTGAGGGAGTGGCTTCCCATGCAAATCTCACTCACCAATGTCCATTGGCTTGTTTTGTTACCACTTGAACATGATTGGACTCCCAAATGAGATCCCACTACGTCAGACTGTCGACATAACGTTAAACGTGGCTGACTAATACGGAACTGTATATGAACTGATAATCCAATACCGAAGGCAAACTCCTAAAGGAATAAATGCAGCATAGGCACAAGATAAGCCTACATTCCAATTATGTAAATTACAGAGAAGTTGTGCTGCTAGCATACGTTTTAATGATCCAGGCTGCTAATGCAAAGCCTGTTAGTAGCTTTTACCATGTTATTATGTCCTTGAGCAAGGCACATTACACTGGGTTCTGTAGGGGATCTACCATTGCAGTTGGTGTACCATAGGCCACATTGGAATAACAACTTCTGCTAAATGACAAATAACTACGTAATAAGTGATAATTTCTTCCCTTCATGTCTGCAAAGGTGCTAATCATGGGCAATCATTTCTTTCCCCTGAAATCATAGAGGCCCTTTTTCTGTCTGTGAAAGGTCTATATGTTCCCACCTTATTGTTGTTGAGCCCATGCCATGTTGCTTGAAGTGTTCAGTATGAATGAATATCTGTGTGGGGACTCTGACTAGTCACATTGAGATGCTAAATTGCTGTGGGAAGATTTCATTAAACAGTTGTGCCACTTTATATTTCGGCACAAAACTCTGTGTCTACAACAACTATGCAACCCAGTTTAATCATGAGCGAAATATACTGGAATAGCTCTGTGACTTCATGACTTTCAGTGCAAACACACAGGCCCAGTACGGACGCAAGCAAAAGGGCCCTCAGTTGATACTGTAAGAATATTGGCAAATTTGTGTCCGAGCTCTGGAGAGCGTCAAATGCATCTACTTACAGCGTGTTTTTGCAGTGGTGAGTAATGTAGCCAATCACGGTTGATCTCTTGAGCGTGATTAGAGGTGTTTAAGTCAGAGAATCTCACCGCTCAAAACGGCAGAGTTTTTATTCAGTGCTGAGTTAATGCAGGCTCGTGAAACCTCTCATTAACAAACAAGGTCAAGACACGATGTAAGTAAAAGATTTATTGTTTACATTTTTATAACGGAACTTTGTGAGACCACGATGAACTGACAAAGCAACGGCATTTTAGTGATCGTATAGCGATCTTGGCTCACTTTCAAGGCTATTGGTCTATAAAATTAATTGAATAAAACTATTGCTAAGAGGACGGACGGCCAATTGAATGCTGCAAAGTTTCGGAAGTAACATCTAAATATAAATGCCTCTCTGCACGAGACAAAAATATCCTCCTGAGTCCTGACCCAGAATAGAGTTGCCTCTGTAGAGGACATTATTTAGCAAATTTCTCTGACAACATACACCGATTTAAGCCTGGATATTCTTATGAAATATTAGACATTTTTATTAAATCTTTTTACATGACATATTGTCCCAAAACACATTAATATGCAAATTAGATACAGTGTATAGATGCATTGCATAGAATGGGAATGGCATTTATGTTTACACAAATTAAGTAAAATTGCATAAAGTAAAATAAAGTAAAATTGTGTATCAAATTATTCTGTTAACATTCATAATATTAAGAATCATCTTTATACATAGTTTGGATTTAAAAAAAAGCTTGAAGCATAAAAAATGGTTGGTGAAAGAAAAAAATCTCATTGTTTTTGTCTATTCATGTCTTTTAATTTGATAAATAAATAGCTCTGGTGTCCTACAGAGCAGAGGATATAGCATATAACAGGATTTTTTAATTTTAAATATCCATTTGTTTTTATGCTCTAAACAATGTAATGACCTAAAAAAAAATCGCATTAAATAACGCATTAAACAATGTAAAGGCAGATTAATAGACAAACATTTGTGAAATTCCAATTATTGGTAAAAGTGATGACTTAAATGATAATACATATATTTCTCACTGTACACTGCTATGGTGGAGCCATTGCTTAGCCTGCACTTTGTGGGGCAGTCGTGGCCTAATGGTTAGAGAGTCGGACTTGTAACCGAAAGGTTGCAGGTTTGTGTCTCAGGTTCGGCAGGAATTGTCAGTGGGGGGAGTGAATAACCAGCACCCTCCTCCACCCTCAATACCACGACTGAAGTGAGACCCTTGAGCAAGGCACCAAACTCCTAACTGCTCCCCGGGCGCTGCAGCAATACAGTATGGCTGCCCACTGCTCCGGGTGTGTGTGTGTTCATTACTGTGTGTGTGCACTTGGATGGGTCAAATGCAGAGCACAAATTCCAAGTATGGGTCACCATACTTGGCCACACGTCACTTCACCTCACTTTACTAGAGAACCCTCAGCGATTTGATTCTGGAACCGGGCCTACAAACACACCTCTTTTCTATAAAGATTACACCTATTTCCATAAAAGTTCAGGACAATTTTGGGTGCCTTTACACCTTGTCTGATTTGCATAATCCCTTTAGTGAATCGAAAAAATAATGCTATTTGCCGCCATGATTTTCTTTTGTGAACTCTTCTATGTTGGCTTCCGTCTGGCTGTTCTGTAAAGTTATGCAAACCAGACTTTTCCTGCCTGCAGATATAGGAAAACGAAATGCATGTCAACAGATCAATAACTGGATTTGGTTTAAGCACCATGGGAGACAGAATAAATAATGCTATCTTCTCAGCAAAAGGAAATTACCTCTTGCCTAAAGGTTAATCACACAGTTTACGTCATAATGATTAAGGGTTTTCTTAAAAAGTGCATTTGTCAGTCTAGAGTTCCACTATGCATATGGGTTTGATGAAAACATATGATTTTGTGCTAATCTGCAAGTTCAATGATTTCCGATTAAACTTTGATATGTTTTGCAATAGGTGTGAGCAGAAAATCAGCTCAGTACTACTAGGGTTAGCTGTAGTCTGCATGAAATTATAAAGTCAGACTCATAAAGTCATGTCACATGGTTGACCAGTGTATACGCCAGCTGGCTAACTTCAGTCAAAGATGTTCATTTCCCAGAAGTGAGCAAATTTAACAGTGTTTTATATGCCTACGAGTAAGGAAAAATAAAACATTTCAGAGAAAGTGAAAGTTAAAACATAAAACTGCTGAGGAGGTGATTTATAACAGTACACAGCAAATTACATTTCCATTCACTACCTTCCCCTTTCTTACAAAAACAAATGAAACCATCTCACATAGTATGAGTTTATTTACTAGTTTTTACAGTCCGTTAGCATGTTTAAGTATTTGTTTATATAACAGGTTAAGTATAAGCCTGGGGCTAGTTGTCACATTTGATTTGATTAAACATTTCTTAGGGTAGATTTATTTTTAAATTACATTTCTCTATAGACACATATCTTAAAGATTTGGCAACAAAAAGACTATTGCACAGGGGGGAAAGATTTCCCTACATGCATGGTTCCCATTATACAAGTTGTCAACTTTTCTGTGAAATAATTATTTTAAAATATTTTATATCTCAATTAATAAATTGTACATTACAATGTTTAAAACAGAACATCTTGCCCTGTGAGAACCTTACGTGTGTGAATTTCAAACATCATCAATCAGAGCGATGTCCCATTTTAACCAATCATGAACCCACTGGCCTTCCAAATTTCCCTCTCCACCTCTGTTCCCCCAGCTCCCATCTATACTCATCATAATACCACACATACTGCGTCAGTCCTCTTTATTGTGTTGTCTCTGAGACATTCAGATGTACTGAAGTAATAAAGACTGAGGACAAGGACTCAGGAACAAACAGGTTTGATTCACCACAGCTTCTTTCGCCCACAGCCAACGAACGTCAGGAAATAATGGTAAGAAAGTAATCAAAAAACAGTGGCATAAACAAACCTTCATCAGTGAGTGACTGGCAGCACACAAACTTGTAACTTTAACAAACAGGTATAGGGTGCAACTAAAAATATCACATTTACCACATCAAGTGTTCAAGTGAACTTTTTCATTGGCAGATGACAATTTTGTAAATTCAGATCATTCAATTCAATAATTCAACATTCAGTTAATAATTAGAGATTAAATAAATGTAAGTTAAAAACAATTTCTGTATATTATGGGAAGTATTGTCACGGTTTTCTCCCTTTTCGTGTGTTCTGTTGTCATTGGTTCTTTTAGTCATGTGGGTTCCTAGTTCAGTTCTGTCATTGGTTCATTGTCTTGATTGTTCACAGGTGTGTCTTGTTTAGTCATTAGTTCCCTTGCACACCTACTGGACTGTTCCCTTGTCTAGTATTATTCCCTGTACTGCTGTTGGTGAGTTCTGTGTCTATTTAAGTCAAGTCTGTTCTACTCATGTCAAGTTCAAGTCATCGTTTGGTTTTGTTTACTCTATTACAATCTGATGAAGATGTTTTCTTAATTTGCTGATGTTTTTTTCTATTTACATGTGTCACAGAGTGTTAAGCCTGCCCAAATCCCTCAGTTTTCACAATAAAGAATGATTGATTGTGTCACGTCACATCATGTGTAAATATCTCAAAGTTCTAGTGTCCTTACATTGCACATGAAAAAGAAAACATATTTATGAATACATGCATAGACCATAAAGGCTAAATTACACTGTTAGACTCACCCACATAATCTTACATTATGATGAAGCAATGCATGTGGGCAATGTACAATGTCATCTACATTCAGAGTCTTATATGTGTACCATTCATCCAGCAGGTTGGGGAATACAGGGCCTATTAGAATCATTCATGTGCAGTACAGCTCCATTTTTCTGAGTGAAACCACTCAGAGCCAAACTACATAACTGATGGCGTGTGGGAGATAACTCTAACTCAGATAAAATGAGTTTACAGGAACTCCTATAGTACCTTGCAATTGTGTATAACATAACATAAATTATTAATCACGATTAATCGCATCCAAAATAAGTGTTTACATAATGTGTGTGTACTGTAATTATTATGTATATAGCACAACAACGAGTTTGAAGTGTTGACATGGCCTACAAATTCCCCAGATCTCAATCCAATCTAGCATCTGTGGGATGTGCTGAACAAACAAGTCCGATCCATGGAAGCCCCACCTCGCAACTTACAGGACTTAAAGGTCCCGTTCTTCGTGTGTTTTTGAAGCTTTGATTGTGTTTACAGTGTGCAATATAACATGTGTTCATGTTTCTTGTGTAAAAAAACCCAGTATTTTTAACACAATTTACTTATCTGTATACCGCTGTTTTCACTGTCCTAAAAACGGGCTGATGAGTTCCTTGTTCTATGAAGTCCCTCCTTCAGAAATACGTAACGAGTTCTGATTGTGCCAGCGGTTCCCGTGTTGTGATTTGACCGCAGCTTAGCGAACGTAGCACGGTTCCTGTGTTGTGATTCGACAGCAGCTTAGCGCACGTGGAAAGGTCACGCCTCTTAACGGGAGATATATGCGCTTAATGATCTCTACAGCGTCCCTGGGAAAGCCAAACAAAGGTGATTTGGCTCCGGGATGAAAATAACAGACGACATCGCAACAAACACACTCAAACGCAACAATTCCTTTTCTCCACGCGACACGTCTTCTTCTCCACGTGGGACAGCAACAAGACCACGCCCCTTTTTTCGCGTGTTCTTGTGGGTAGAGGTTAGTCTGTTCTACTGACGTCATTTATGAAGGAAGTACCAGGATGTAGTCCAAGCCAGCCGTTCGCTGTAGGCTTTGAAAGGGAACTTCTGTTAAATAAAATATCTCGCTTAGCATTGAACTTTGAGCTTTATAATTTTACAGGTATTATTTATGCTCTAACACATTACACACTAACTAAAGTTTGAACAGTGGGATCACGAAGAACGGGACCTTTAAAGGATCTGCTGATAAAATTTTGCTGCCAGATACCACATCACACCTTCAGGGGTGTAGTGGAGTCCATGCCTCGATGGGTCAGGGCTGTTTTGGCAGCAAAACAGGGACCAACACAATATTAGGGAGGTGGTCATAATGTTATGCCTGATCAGTGTATACTGTACAGTATATATTCTTAAATATATACATGCATGCAATAATCAATTAATTAATAATTATACAGGGAGTGCAGAATTATTAGGCAAGTTGTATTTTTGAGGATTAATTTTACAACATTAATAATTAAACAACAACCATGTTGTCAATGAACACAAAAAACTCATTAATATCAAAGCTGAATATTTTTGGAAGTGGTTTTTAGTTTTAGCTATTTTAGGGGGATATCTGTGTGTGCAGGTGACTATTACTGTGCATAATTATTAGGCAACTTAACAAAAAACAAATTTATACCCATTTCAATTATTTATTTTTACCAGTGAAACCAATATAACATCTCAACATTCACAAATATACATTTCTGACATTCAAAAACCAAACAAAAACAAATCAGTGACCAATATAGCCACCTTTCTTTGCAAGGACACTCAAAAGCCTGCCATCCATGGATTCTGTCAGTGTTTTGATCTGTTCACCATCAACATTGCGTGCAGCAGCAACCACAGCCTCCCAGACACTGTTCAGAGAGGTGTACTGTTTTCCCTCCTTGTAAATCGCACATTTGATGATGGACCACAGGTTCTCAATGGGGTTCAGATCAGGTGAACAAGGAGGCCATATCATTAGATTTTCTTCTTTTATACCCTTTCTTGCCAGCCACGCTGGAGTACTTGGACGCGTGTGATGGAGCATTGTCCTGCATGAAAATCATGTTTTTCTTGAAGGATGCAGACTTCTTCCTGTACCACTGCTTGAAGAAGGTGTCTTCCAGAAACTGGCAGTAGGACTGGGAGTTGAGCTTGACTCCATCCTCAACCCGAAAAGGCCCCACAAGCTCATCTTTGATGATACCAGCCCAAACCAGTACTCCACCTCCACCTTGCTGGCGTCTGAGTCGGACTGGAGCTCTCTGCCCTTTACCAATCCAGCCACGGGCCCATCCATCTGGCCCATCAAGACTCACTCTCATTTCATCAGTCCATAAAACCTTAGAAAAATCAGTCTTGAGATATTTCTTGGCCCAGTCTTGACGTTTCAGCTTGTGTGTCTTGTTCAGTGGTGGTCGACTTTCTGCCTTTCTTACCTTGGCCATGTCTCTGAGTATTGCACACCTTGTGCTTTTGGGCACTTCAGTGATGTTGCAGCTCTGAAATATGGCCAAACTGGTGGCAAGTGGCATCTTGGCAGCTGCACGCTTGACTTTTCTCAGTTCACGGGCAGTTATTTTGCGCCTTGGTTTTTCCACACGCTTCTTGCGACCCTGTTGACTATTTTGAATGAAACGCTTGATTGTTCGATGATCACGCTTCAGAAGCTTGGCTATTTTAAGACTGCTGCATCCCTCTGCAATATATCTCACTATTTTTGACTTTTCTGAGCCTGTCAAGTCCTTCTTTTGACCCATTTTGCCAAAGGAAAGGAAGTTGCCTAATAATTATGCACACCTGATATAGGGTGTTGATGTCATTAGACCACACCCCTTCTCATTACAGAGATGCACATCACCTAATATGCTTAATTGGTAGTAGGCTTTCCAGCCTATACAGCTTGGAGTAAGACAACATGCATAACGAGGATGATGTGGTCAAAATACTCATTTGCCTAATAATTCTGCACTCCCTGTACACAGTACACACATATATTATGTATTGTAAACACAATATTTTATTTTGGATGCAATTAATCGCGATTAATCGTTTGACAGCATTAAACATAAGATATAATATGTGGCATCGCATTAGTGATTGACACATTGATTAATCAACATTATAAACACACCAGTTCTAGTATTTATGTAAGTGACAACAAAACATCAAAACAACTCTTTGAAAGTAAATGTATCAGCATAAAGAATAATCAGAGTTCCGAAGGGGTCATGACACAAACTCCTGCCACCCACCTGACCTGACAGCTTGGCCCTAATGGCACATAAATAGCCAAACACTGGATTATACAGTCACTTGAATGGAACGAGAGTGCACCGCACTGATTCACTAATGCTAATTGATCATTAGAATAATACAGCATGCATGTTCCTGGAACTACTGAACAATTGTTGGATGACCCAACAACAAAACAACCCTGACTCCCGCACTAACGGCTGTTCACCCTGTCCGCAGCTTTTGTGCTGTCATTAGCGTTAATGCAGTGAAAATAATCATATGAGCCATTCCTTTGTAGCCTTGAAAAGGCTAATCAAAATTTGAATCCCAAAAACTCTGTCGCCTTAAGAATGAACCTTGTGCAGTTCAAGCTTTCGCTGGTTCCCTATAGAATTAAACCTGATCTCATGCCAAAACATAACTATGGCATGTTTGTATTCATTTGAATTTGTACAATGTACAATTCATACGGAAACTTTGTGATTTTCATGAAGGTACTTACCTAAACCTAAACCTAACTTTCCTAAACTTAACTGTCAGTCGGGCGGAAACAGATTGTGCAAAATACTGTGAATGAGATCAATTTAGCCACCATTTTGCCAAAAAGTAAAATAGCTGTGTTGGAGATTTCATACATATAGTTTTGGTACCTGCACCATATATTTTGGTGATATAACTTTGTTTTAGGGTTCAATTCTCACTTTTAACTAGTTGCTTATTAGCATGCATATTACTTTATTTAGTTTATTAGTACTTATAAAGCACATATTAAGGACTTATTCTGCATGACCTCATTTTACATCCCTTAAGCCTACCCAATACCTAAACTTAAACGCTACAAAAACTACCTTACTAACCATTAATAAGCAGTAAATTAGGAGTTTATTGAGGCAAAAATCGTAGTTAATAGAGAATATGTGTTCCCCATACTAAAGTGTAACCATTTTGGTTGCTATGCTGATTATATATAGCTTTTAGTCATTATGTCGGTTTGTAAGAAAGCCTGGAAGGCTAATTCTCCATCAAATTTCAAATGGGTAAATTTTTCAAATTTTCACATTTTTAGAATAGGATTTTTGAACATTAACTGAAGATATGTGAAGTTTTTGGGATGCTGCTGTTTGTTTTGGGATGCTGCTGTTTTGGGATACTCCCTTTGGCCCTCATTTATCAATCTTGCGTAGAAACGGGCGTATATATTGGCGTAAGATTATGCTTAGCCTACACTCCTCTCGCCGCCTGATTTATGAAAGTGTGCGCACCTCTGAAATCCAGGCGTACGCAAAACCTGCCCTTGATAAATGCCGCGGCTGAAAACGATCGTCATTAGAATAACACGCCCCTATATATTCAAGTCTCTGCCTCCCCCACGCCCTCATTTTACGCCCTGGACACACGGAAGACGGCAAAGAAGCGAAACTTCTCTGACGTGGAGATCGAGACCATCACCAGGGAAGTGGAAAAAAAACTAAATTGTTTTATTTGGGAGTTTAAAGAGTGGGATTAAAGGCGCCCACAAAAAGATGTAGCCTACGGTGGAAATCCAGTTTAAATAGCTGTTTGGATGAGAAATTACCTATCACAATTCATTATTTTACAGCACGTGTTTTGAAATAATTAGCATTTAATTTCGTATCACATCACATGTATTGGGGTGTACAATAGTCATGATGATGTGATGTGGAGTACCATTCATTCACATTAATATAATTGCATGACAATTTGTAAGATTATTATTATTATTATTATTAAGATTTGTATTATTAATGACGCTTATTGTTATTTAGAAGAAGAATGTCGTTATTATTATTATTATTTATTTTATTATTATTTAAAAGAAGAAGAATGTCATTTTTATTATTTTTTCAGTTTGAATTATTTTCAGTCCCAGTCCCTGAAACGTCAGGTAAAGCGCACAGGCTCGCAACTGGAGGGATACATATGCCTACAAATCAAATGCTTTGGTAAAGTCACACAAATTAAACCTTGAAGTCCATGTTGCACAAAAATAAACACTGAAGTTTATAATTACTATATCCCTATTCGCACGGGATTAGTAGCCTATGTGGGGACCTCAGGTGATTTGTAATAATTGCAGAGAATGTCTGTGATATGTGAAGTAAAAATTCCCCCGCAAATGACCTACCATATTTCACCAAACACTGAGGTCCTGTGATAACATTAGTCCCGTGCGAATCGACATCTCTGTGTTTTGGCCGGGATTAGGCGGATCGTATATCATTTTTGCAAGGTTTTTGTGTCCTGTGCGCATTTCTATCTTTATCTTTCACAAAGAATGGCGCTAGGCTGCTTATAATGCGCACCGTTATGAATTCCCGTGCGGCCGCGCGGATTATACTTTCATTTTAGAATGAGCACCAATTTGGGAGCAAATTGCTTGAATGGTGTGTTTAATATTATTCTTAATGAAAAACACAAAAACAGAACCGTACAATGACAACTCGCTTAAATGGGCACTTTTACATTCAGCTTTGAAACTGAATCTTCCGTCGTATACTGTTATTATTGCTCAGTTCAGTTTTTAATTGTGTCTGTTCTCTAACTGAACAAAATAATTTTTATTACTATAAAACAATCAAAATAATATTGATGGGGGGCATAGGAATTGCATAGGAATTGTTTTTCTGCGCATGTTTGCACTAACTCAAAACGTGCGTACACCACCTCCTGAGCTGGCGTAGGATTTGAGCGTGCCGTACTCCAACGTCCATATTGATAAATCTCAAAGTCACCGTGGTTTTGGGTGTACGCCAGGTGTACGCTGGAAATTTGGTGTACGCACTTTTGATAAATGAGGGCCTTTGACCCCACCTGGCCGCTTAATCAGCAAGACTTCCTTAGTCCATTAGCTTCACTAGAAAGACCATGCTGCTCAATCAGCAAATGTTTGTTGTCTAGACCAGCACTAACCAGTCTGGACACAGAAACTAAACAATAGCCTTAGGGGCCATTCACACAGAATGTGTTTTTGCTTTTAAAAATGCGAGACACTGCACAATAGATTCTTTTTTTTACTCCTTTTTTGCAATCAGCGAGGTGGAATGCAAAAACACATTCTGTGTGAACTATTAAGTATGATTAGGTTTAGGATTAGATGTAGACTTGGTTCAAAATTCAGCAAAACATTTTACCTTTACTATTGAGTGATGCACCAGACTATCATCAGCATAAAGAACAGCACTTGTCCTCGTGCAAGTGGTGATAACACAATGTGCTTTTAGCGGCTTCTAAATTGGCTGTAATTCTGAAAAGTCTGTTCAGAACGCTTCAAGGACTAGATCAGGAGCTGATAAGGTGCACTCACTGGCTCTCTTTCTGTCCTTACAGGACAACAAAGCAATCCTACGCTCTCATTTTGCAAGAACGGAGTAAACATATGACATAATCGAACCTAGGCTTCAGTTTGACTCAATTTGGCTTATTTTTTAATTGCGAACAGAGACCAGGGACCAGGGAATCGATTTAAGAGCAGTCATGTCCACATGTTGCATCTGTTAGCCATATAACTACATCAAATGTAATCCTCAAATAAATGTTCCATATGGTTTCACATCTAACCAATAATAACTCAAAGCAGCCAATTATTCAACAGCTGTGACCATTGACATTGTTTCTATATGAATCCTTTACCAAATGCAGCAGTTATACAGCTACCAATATACACTTGACAAACTCAAGAACAAACAGGAATCAAGAACAGTTGAGAAACTCACCTGTTTCTTTTGTATGCGGCGGCCTGTGCTCTTGAAAAGTGAGAAAACATCAGTGAATGTTTGTGAAAAGTAAGAGAGCTAGTAGCCTAAGAGCTTAGTTTTCTTCCAGTGAATTTGTTGACCCCATCTCTTCTTTCCCATGGGTCTCCAGGCAAACATGGAGCTATTTTGAGAGGAAGTGCCAGAAATACATACCAATCAACTAGTGTGTGTGTGTGTGTGTGTGTGTGTGTGTGTGTGTGTGTGTGTGTGTGTGTGTGGGTGTGTGTGTTTTGGCAAAAGACTCATTCTGAATTTGCCAGGCATCAAATAAAGGTTTTAAAAAGTAAGTAATGGATTGTTAACAAAAAATACACGTGTATGTGTTTGCATATTCAGAATGTTTGCCTATACTGTGCCAGCATGTTTCCTTTACCTCAGCAGGATCCAATATAAAAAGCTTCTGTTGGAAAATGTTTGTTGTATTTTATTTGCCGTATTTGGCAGTTGCATGGTCTGCATTAAGGTTAATTGTTTAATGAATATTAGGTCAATTTCTTTAAGTAAATAAATTAAGTAAAAGTTGTTTGGACTGTATGCAAACAAATAGCATTTTAGTTTAGATTTTATTAAACTAAAATGCTATTTGTTTGCATACAGTTAAAATTGAGGTCCTAATCGCCATGTAATTGTTTTATAGGTGGTAAACATTGCGTTGTATAACCTAAATAAAAAATGTCAGCAATCTCTTTTGCAATATCTCACAGCATTTCAGTTCACAGCTGTTCACAGCTATCTGGCCATCTTAAATTTTAAAGCGTTCTATTCTTGACAGACGAAATAAGCTGCCCCATCAAAGCTATTGTGTGAAATCCCTACGCCTGTTATTCAGGCTCAGATGAAACATTTCCCATAAACTTCCTCCAAACTATTTATTATTTTGACTAATATAGCTGTAGTTTCCACAGCAGCAGCTGCAATATGTATCCTGATTAACAGTAAAAGAAGATGGAGAAATTACTATTTTTAGGTTTCCTGGAACACTTTCAAATCAAGCGTTCAATATCAGCTTCATTCATATAAACTGTGTGATATAATGTGTGCTAAATGACATGAAATGGCAGGCAGTGGCAGCTTTATACTGCAAAAACACTGTAAAAAAAAAAAAGTTTTGTAATTTTAACAGTAAAAAAGACTACGGTAAAAAAAACTGATTGCATTATTTTAGTGCCATCAGTGTTACTATGATGATGTTTTGAATATTTGTGTGCACAACACTGTGTTCACCTTCTATTTACCTCAGCTTGTGGAAAAGTTTTTTTTTTTTTTTTTACAGTACGCAATTATTATATTATATAAAGATTGTATTACATTGTTTTACAAGGCAGGTATATTTAAGTGAATTGAAAAAACAAACAAAAAACGTGATAAAAAATGATGACCAATTGCAGCATCAAAAATTATATTATATACTATATTATATAATATCTTATATATTCATTGGTTAAAATAATGTATTTAAAAGTTCATATTATGTAAACATTCACAGGAGTCTTTAACCACAAAATAAAACCTAAATATTGACTGAAGTTGACTAAGTCATTATCTGGTGTCTTGATGTGAACAAGTGAAGAAGAAATAAACTATACTCCTAGTACTTATATCTTCTTAATTATGATCTGCATTTTTCAGACTGATATAGCATTTTATTGTTTGCCAAATGCACAATAACTGGGCTAATGTGTCCTCATAAGACTGTCCTTAGGTTGTTGAGATTCTGTCCTCTGGTAAGCCTGGAGGAATATTTGAGCATGTGAGATGAATACAAAAGTACCATTAAAACGAGTTAGATAAAACAAAGCTTCGGGAAATGTCACAGTGACAATGCTAACTCCTAAAGGAGGTGCAGAGATCAACAACTGAAATCACACTTCAAGGCACTGTTCAATTCCATTTGTGAAGCCAGCCTGACTCAGTGTGTTTGAGTAAATGTTGTCATGTGATTTCATGTAATGAACCAACAGTTCTGTGTGGATGGTAGTTATGATTCAAAACCAAAACTCTGGCTCATAAATAATTCACTCATTGATTTATGATGTCTGTTCTCAAGACTTTGAACATATAGTTTGCTGTATGCACTGCATGTACGCTTTAAAACTCCTGCCTTTATGAAAACCCAGCATGCATATCAAAGTTCTTTCATCTTTTATTTTATGAGCTCTTCCGTTTTGAGTAGCTATTACTTACATTTAAATCAAAGTCACTCTTTTTGTCATTCATAATACAGATTCCCGAATATCAGATACAGCCATGCAGCACAGTCAGCAGGTAATCACAGCCGTGTTGATGTTCGTGAAAACAGAACTTGCAAGTGTGATATTGCTTTTATAAACAGTTAAATGAATGAGAAGTGTTACTAATAAAATGTTACTAATATTTAGTAACATGCCTTTAGTAACATTTGCGCCGCCAAAGCGAATACTTTCAACCAAAACAACAGTGTTTTTTTTTTTTTTTACTGAACTAATCTGTTTATGAACAAATCGTTTGAGTGAATGATTCAATAACTCATTCTGTCAATTGTTTAATTCTTGAATGAATCAGCATTTTTGAATGGATTGGCTGAATGATTCAATTAAAGGCACAATATGTACGATTTTTGGAATAAAATATCTATCACTATAACAATGTTATATATTTTGTTGACTTGTGTACTTACATTATCCCAATTGTTTCCAAGAATGCTTAAATCCAGAGAAATACGCAATTTTAACCAGGACACGGGCTGCATCCATGCGTCGCCTATCAATGACATCATACTTGCGTTACCCTCGATTTCTTTTGTAGAAACCATGGAAACACCAGAGATGCTTTACTATATTTTATTAGTCAGATGAGCAACTGTTTGGATACTTTCATCGACAGAAAACTAATCATTGTTATGTAGCTCAACAGTTATGGTGATGATACACAGGGCAACTTTTTGAGCAATGTTACTAGGCAATGTTGCCGTCAACGAGCAACCAGGTAAGACACAGGGCCCAGGACCCATCTAAAGTATCCGGGTAGAAATTTGTTGCCCATCCCAATGGGAAAGTGGCCAAGCAACATTGCTTTGTAACATTGCCCAGCAACATTGCTCAAAAAAGTTGCCCCATGTATCATCACCATTAGTCTTGTTGTTTAAATCTGGTTTTCTTGATTTACCGCGAGTATCATGTTTTACCATGCCTAATATCGATCTAGCTTACTGCAGTGTGCAACAAGTGTCTCATAGTAGCTGCCGAGAGAACGCACAGAGTAGCATTATAACATAACTTTCAACACACTCGAATAATGTGTCTAATATGAAACAGCACTGCATTACCCTGCGTGAAAGGAAGCGGTTTGCGGCATAATAAAAGCTTCGCGAATTCAAGGTATCATCAAGCTACGCATTTGTTTTGAATATGCGACCTCTAGCGGCGATGTCTGTTCTCAAGACTTTGAACTTATTGTTTGGTGTATGCACTACATGTACGCTTTAAAGTTCCTGCCTTTATGAAAACCCAGCGTATGCATATCTAAGTTCTTTCATCTTTTATTTCATGAGCTCTTCCGTTTTTAGTAGCTACACACTCAAATAATGTTTGAGCAACCTCTAGGTGGCGAAAAGTTTAAAGTCCCAGTGAACCGGAAGTTGCAACTGATTTTATTTCAGTGCTGTGACGTTTTTCCAAGGGAAACGGAATATTGAATGGAGAGCAGGGTTTTGCTTCAGTGCTCCTCCTCTCCATCTTGTGCTCATAGCAGACTAAAGGTCCTTTCAAACTGGACGCGATTTTGACTCGCAAATAATTCACGCAATGGTTTTATTTTTTGATCAGCTGTTTGTGTAATGAGTGCTTTCACACCGAATGCGAATGTGCTGTTGCGAAAAAATAATGTTTCGATGTCGATTTTTTTTAACACTCGCAGCGACAGAAAAGGCTTAAACCAATCACATACAAGGAAACAAAGGTCACGAAATGTCCAGTTGATGTCATTAGCTATTCAACATTAACCTTTGCCAGGTATGGCATTTCTCATGAGATTACAGCTGTAGTTGCAGTTACAGATGCACTGTGTTTGCCCACTGTAGGCTACAGACAACGATAACATCACCTTTTGAGTTAAAACTCGTAGATTTTTTTCTAACCTAATTGTGTCCGCGACTATGGAAAGTGAATGCGTTTCCGTCACTTGGCACTTAAATGTTTACATTGTGACTCAACTGGAAACACAGCTGCTCCGGATCGATTGGTTCCTGAAGTGTGTTTGTCTCGTCCGTTGCGCTGCTGGAGGAGCTCCTCAAATTGTCCCACGGACATTTGAAAGTAAGTGCGGAACCGGCCATGATAAAGTTTTAGCACCCCCTTCAGACTCTCTGTTCTTTAAGACTGGGTGCACCCAATACCTTCTTTTCGGTCTTTTAAATAAAATGAAAAGCTTGTCTTCACTGGATGAAGCTGTTGCTGTGAATGTTTTGGAATGTTGGAGTTCTGAAACGTTGCAAACTCGCGTCGCGGCTGATGTGAATGGTTTTGACGCGAACTATATTCAAACCCAAGCCGTCAAACAGCCGTCATCGGAAAGGGAACACCATTTCAGACTGGAAGTTACTTTTCAGATTTTGATTAAAGATTACCACGGCAAACAGTTCCCTTTCAGTCGGTCACATTCGACGTACATCGGAACTGACCGACGAATTGGGATCTGTCTTCAGAGACCAATCTACTTTGAGTGTATAGAAACGAGCCAATAAACATTGGCATGCGGTTCACGCACCGCCCCGCAGCGCGGGTATAAAACACGGAAGTGAACAACACATACTGCTTTTAACTTCGGAGCCGAGCGGTTTGCTGTATCAAGCTGTTTCTGCGAAGAGTGTTTAAACGAGTCTCGAGGAGGATCGCTCTCTTACCTGGGTGCTGGTGTGACGGCGTGAGTCAGCGAGTGGCCGCTGCAACATACACTTGTTCCTGTGTTGGTTGGCTGGGCGTTCTGTTCATGAGTGCTCACACGCAGGCTTGCATTCGGACTGCTGTGAGCCGCGGTCATCTCCCTGAGTGCTTCAGCACTTCTAAAAGAGCTTTTCCTTCTAAAAAGAGCAACACGGTTTGACCCTGCGTCTTTTTCAAGATGTCATTCAAACCGTGTGTTTCTGGATGCGGTTGTTTCCTGTCCTCATTTGACGGCCACGATCTCTCTCGCATATAAACATGTGAGATTGCGCTCGTGGGTGATCCGTGTTCTCTCAGGAGAACGTGGTCACGTCGCCGCGTTGTTCGTCTCAGGCCTTTCTCGTAAGGGTTTGAGTGTTCAGTGCGCCGTGTGCCGTCTGACGCGGCTGACACCGGGGGTTGCCACGGCAACTCAGCGCGTCACTCGCGCTCTGGTGCGCGGTCGAGACTGTGAAACCTCAAACGGGGTTGAGTCCCTTTGCTTATTCCCCGATCTAGTTCCTTTTCTGGTGCACCAGAAAAGGGCTACTTTGGCTAATAAGCCTTGGTGAGCTGAGGATTACAGTGGGACTTCCCCGCCGGGTAACCATTCCCTGTGGGCCCCCACTCCTCTATCGCATCACAAGCATGCTGAGACTTTGTTCGTGGGTGGTTCATGTTCCCTTATGACAGGGGTGGCGAACTCCGGTCCTGGAGGGCCAGTGTCCTGCAGAGTTCAGTTCCAACCCTGATAAAACTCACCTGCCTTTAGCTTTCTAGTAACCCTTCAGACCATGATAAGCTTGTTCAGGTGTGTTTGATTAGGGTTGAAGCAAAACTATGCAGGACAATGGCCCTCCAGGACTGGAGTTCGCCACCCCTGCCTTATGAGAACATGACCACGTCGGCGCATTGTTCACGTACCTCTTTCTTAGGGACTTGAGTGCTCAGCGCGCCGTGTGCCATCAAGTCGGGCGGCCACGTTCATTGTCCCACATGCCTGCTGGTAGCTTACAGATGGGATTGCTGGTCCTTTTTTGAAAAAAGGGGGGACCTAGCATTTCATTTGTGTCTCTGGCGGAGGACAGATGTCAATTGCTGCATCGGAGAGAGGGCTGTTATGCGCTGGAAATAATAATGCTGAGTTTCCCACTATAATAGTGTGTGCTCATGCTGAATCAGATTCAGAGTTGACAGCCATGCTTTCTGGGGTGGCTGCCCGGATGTGCATTGGAAAAACTTAGCATTGTGGAACTATTTGGTGCCAAAATATGGAACGCCAAAAGGGCCATAATCTGTATATGTTTTTTTCCCTCTCTCACTGCCCTCTGTCCTGCATGCACGAGGGTAGTCCCGACCAAGGGGTTATGCAGGAACTGCGTGCGGTGATGGACCTCGCTCTCTGGGTGACGGAAGTCACTTCACGCTCCCTGGGTCAGGCGATGTCCACACTAGTGGTCCAGGAAGCTGGGACTAAACCTGGCAGATATGCGTGAGCCCGACAAAGTTTGGTTCCTCAACGCCCCTGTCTGTCAGGCTGGCCTCTTCGGCGACACCATCGAGAACTTCACCCAGCACTTGGTGGTCCAGAAGCAGATGGATCCTGCCCCGACGACCAGCTGCTGCCTCCACCCAGTCATCAGCCACAGTGCCTCCATCTGCTTGTCGCCGAGGGCGTCTCCCTGCGTCTGTCTCCACCCCTGCTAAACCCAAGCAGCAGCCTCCACCCGGGAAGCAGGGCGCCGGACGCAAGGAGGCCGCCCAACCCGCTCAGGGCCCACTAAGTCTGCCGGCAAACGTAAGGGTAAGCGGCCCTGAGACGGGCAGCCCAGGGACGGATGGATCTGCTCGGAGGGAGATGGTGTCCGCACCCCTCCCCCCGGAGGAGGACCGGGGGGCCAACAACATCAAAATAGCATCTCTGCCACTAGCTCCTCGGAGCTCAGTGGTACCCACATTGTCAATAAAAGAGCAGTTTCCTATGTCCCTGGGCCCCAAGAGGGCCAAGATCGTTGTGCGCGACGCCCCCGGGCCTTGCCACTCCAGTCTTCCCCTCTTCTCGCCAGGGGGAAGTGTGAGGCTAGAGGACGCCCCCGGGCCTTCTCTCCCCCACACTGCCCCACCTCGGAATGTTCAGATCCTTCTCTGGGTCGCCTCCGGGCCATCTGAGTCAGGTCTGAACATTCCACCTCGCTGCCTCACCCCGGGTACGTCTGTGGTGCCCTTGGTCTCGCTTGCTCAGTCTCTGGGAGCCTGGCTAGAGCTCCCGGGGCTGTCTCACTGGCTCATCTGTACCATCAGACTCGGTTACGCGATTCAGTTTGCGCACCGGCCCCCCAAATACAAGGGCATCCTGTTCACCACAGTGTGGAGCAGCGATGCCCATGTATTGCGGGCGGATATGAAGTCGGGGTTCTACAGCCCCTGACACAGACCGTTCCTAAGCTTTGCGTTCGAGGGGAAGGCATATCAGTACAAAGTCTTGCCCTTCGGGCTGTCCCTGTCGCCCCGCGTCTTCACGAAAGTCGCGAAGGCAGCCATTGTTCCACTCCGAGAACGCGCCATTCGTATTCTCAACTATCTTGACGACTGGCTTATACTCGCCTAGTCTCGAGAGCAGTTGTGCGAATACAGGGACCTGGTGCTCAGCCACCTCAGCCTGTTGGGCCTTCGGGTCAACCGAGATAAGAGCAAACTCTGTCCCACACAGAGGATCTCTTATCTCGGTATGGAGCTGGATTCGGTCAACCGGACTGCGCGCCTCACAGAGGAACGAGTCCAGTCAGTGTTGAACTGCTTGATTACATTCAAGAGCAGGACGGCGGCCCCACTGAAATTCTTTCAGAGGCTCCTGGGGCATATGGCATCTGCAGCCGCGGTAATGCCGCTCGGATTGCTTCATATGAGACAGCTTCGCCGCTGGCTACCCGACCAAGTCCCAAGGTGGGCGTGGCAGAGCGGCCAGTATCGGGTCCCAGTTACCCCGTACTGTCGCCAAACCTTCAACCCTTGGTCCGACCCCTCGTTCTTACGGGCCGGAGTGCCCTTTAGACAGGTGTCCAGGCATGTTGTGGTATTCACGGATGCCTCAGCCACGGGTTGGGGGGCCACGTACAACGGGCATGCAGTCTCGGGTCTGTGGACTGGGCCCCAGCTGCATTGGCATATCAATTGCTTGGAGTTAATGGCAGTACGTCTCGCGCTAAGTCGCTTCAAGAAGCCGCTTCAGCACAAACACGTACTGGTCCGCACGGACAGCACTGCGGCCGTTGCGTACATCAACCGTCAGAGTGGTCTGCGCTCCCGTCGCATGCTCCAACTCGCCCGCCACCTCCTCCTATGGAGTCAGAAGAATCTGAGGTCGCTTCGTGCCATTCACATCCCTGGTGCGCTGAACCAGACAGCCGACAAGCTCTCTCGTCAGTGTCCACTTCCGGGAGAGTGGCAACTCCACCCCCGGTCTGTCCAGCTGATATGGGACCTCTTTGGAGCCGCGCAGGTGGACCTGTTTGCCACTCCGGACTCGTCCCATTGCCAGTGGTACTATTCCCTGAAAGGGGGTACCCTCGGCACAGATGTACTGGCGCACAGCTGGCCCCGGGACGTACGCAAATATGCGTTTCCCCCAGTGAGCCTTCTAGCACAGACTCTGTGCAAGGTCAGGGAGGACGAGGAGCAGGTCTTGCTAGTTGCGCCCTACTGGCCCAACCGGACCTGGTTCGCCGAACTCACTCTCCTCGCGACAGCCCCACCCTGGCCGATTCCCCTGAGGAAGGACCTTCTTTCTCAGGGAGGGGGCACTCTATGGCACCCGCATCCAGACCTCTGGAAACTCCATGTCTGGTCCCTGGACGGGACGCGGAGGTTCTAGGTGGTCTACCACAAGCAGCGGTAGACACCATCACTTCGTCTAGAGCCCCCTCTACGAGGCGTCTCTATGCTTTGAAGTGGAACCTGTTCGTTGAATGGTGTTCTTCTCGCCGCGAAGACCCGCGGAAGTGTTCGATTAATGTTGTGCTTTCTTTCCTACAAGATGGGTTGGCGCGAAGGCTGTCTCCCTCCACCCTGAAAGTGTACGTCACAGCAATAGCGGCGTATCACCATGTAGTTGAAGGTAAATCCTTAGGGAAGCACGACTTAATCGTCAGGTTCCTCAGAGGTGCGAGGAGACAGAACAAGGAGGATTTAATCTCGCTACCCTCTTGGGACTTAGCCCTGGTGCTCAGAGCACTTCAGGGTTCTCCTTTTGAGCCTTTGCAGTCCGTTGAGTTAAAAATCCTGTCTATGAAGACGGTATTCCTGACTGCATTGGCCTCAATCAAGAGGGTGGGGGACCTGCATGCATTTTCGGTCAACGAATCGTGCCTAGAATTCGGGCCCGGTAACTCTCACGTCATCCTGAGACCCCGGCCCGGACACGTGCCCAAGGTTCCTACCACTCCCTTTCGGGACCAGATGGTGAACCTGCAAGTGCTGCCCCCGGAGGAGGCAGACCCAGCCCTGGCTTTGTCTCGTCCGCGCTCTTCACGCTTACGTAGACCGGACACAAAGCTTTAGGACCTCTGAGCAGCTCTTTGTCTGTTACGGAGGCCAGCAGAAGGGAAAGGCTGTCTCCAAGCAGAGGTTAGCCCACTGGATAGTGGATGCTATCGTCTTAGCATACCAAGCGCAAGACGTGCCTTGCCCGTTCGGGTTGTGAGCACACTCCACAAGAAGTTTTGCTTCCTCCTGGGCGCTGGCTCAGGGCGCCTCACTGACAGACATCTGTAGAGCTGCGGGCTGGGCGACACCTAACACGTTCGCTAGATTTTATAGCCTCTGTGTGGAACCGGTTTCTTCCCGTGTACTCACCTCCAACGGCCGGTAGATGCAAAGTACCCGTTCCTGTGTCGGCTTGCTACGCCACTCCCGCCTGTGGCTGGATACGTGCGTTTATCTTCTCCAGTTGTGTTCCCCAGAAATGATGAACCCTGTTGAGCTCCTCCGTCATCCCTTTGGTGTCAGACGTTGCGGCCGTCTGACGCCAGGCCTGCACCCGTATGCTTGTGGAACGTGTGTTTTAGGCTGGGTCCATATGTACCCTACTCGGCTAGCCCCGTGTCTTTCCCTTGACAGAGCCCGCTCTGTCGTCTCTGGGTGTGTTCTTTCCCCCCTGGGACCAGGTTGGATCCACCCCAGAGACTGCCATATGTTGTTACTACCCAGATAGGTTAGTCCGTATGAGTATTCTCCACCTCTCCTCCTCCGGAGGACGTGGCTCCGCAGCGTACCATCTCCCGAGACGGGCACGCTTTCCCAGCGTTATCCAATAGTCACGCTGAGTGGGTCTTGCAGAAACAGCAGTGTCTGACCTCCCTGCCTTAAGCCCTGTCTGCTGCTCCAACTGGGAGCAGCCAGTGAGCTTAAGCAGGGCGCTGGAAGGGCACCCTGGCGTTTTTGTAGGGATCCTAATTCGTTGGTCAGTTCCGACGTACATCGAACGTGACCGACTGAAAGGGAACGTCTCGGTTACGTACGTAACCCTCGTTCCCTGAAGGAGGGAACGGAGACGTACGTCCCGTCGCCAGGTGCTGGGCTTCAGCTGCAGGCCCGTGTCACATCTCGGCTCCTCAGTTGTAAAAGCGGTAAGCGTTGTTCACTTCTGTGGTTTATACCCGTGCTGCGGGGCGATGCGTAAACCGCATGCCAATGTTTATTGGCTTGTTTCTATACACTCAAAGTAGATTGGTCTCTGAAGACAGATCCCAATTCGTCGGTCAGTTCCGACGTACGTCTCCGTTCCCTCCTTCAGGGAACGAGGGTTACATACGTAACCGAGACGTTTTTTTTTCTTCTGTGTATTAATTGCACAGATTACTTGTTCACCCCAAGAGCTGTAATGTTTGCTAACAAACTAAATAAGGTCGATTTTGATTTCATGAGGACTTTAAAGAAAGCATACTCCCTTTAATAAAGAGCTTTTTTACTTTTTTTATCTTTCGTCAAGCAGAAGGGGTTTCTTCCAGCATGAGATAAATCTGGACAGGAACCATAATGACACAAACTATTTAACTAAGAACAATACTACAAAATACTATAATATTATATTAAAATTATAAATGTGCACACAGGCCCAAATTCCCAAGCAGTTGAAATTGAACCCATCCGAGTATAATTCATTAATTAGACCAAATCATTGATGTGATTTATAGTCAAACATGGCAATGGACTCTTGGCCTCCATATCTAGAGATTTCCATCATCGGCTCTGCTTTAATGTGACTATAACTGCTTTAATTGAACCCTCGGGTTTGGCTCAGAATTAGGACATTATTTTCACTTATTCCTGGAGGGCAGCAGCAGGAGTGAGAGAAAGAGACCCAACAGAGTGTGAATCTGCACAAGATGGCAAAACTTTTACAATATTTATTTAAACTGTCAAAATGAAGGTCCTTATTTGCCACTCTGACAGCTTTTGTACTGTATTCATGTTTCTCTTGGACCACAAAATAATTTTCCACTTTGTGTGAATCACATTTTATTTTACTGTCACTCATAAAGTTTTCTGGCCTGACTCGTATATGGCCTTGTTAAATCTTTTTCAGCCCACTGACATCAAATCCTCTCAGCCCACTGACGTAAATGGACCTGCGATGCCAACTCAGAGGGTTGAACAAAAGGATGTGAAAGAGGACACAGACAACTACACAAACACATTCCTGTCTATGCACGTCTCCATGTCTTTATATGACGATTCATGCATGTCAAGGATACGTCATTTTGATAGCGCAAGAGTTACAGTACAGGTGCATGTTGTTGAAACTGCCATTTTAATTTTGAACTGTGCAAACTCCATCATGCTGTGCTCCTGAATCGTGTTCACACTCGAGGCCAGTAGGGAATCAAATGCCATGATGCACTCCACGGCACAGAGAATTGCATAGAACTGGAAACGTAGGCAATAAAAGTTTTGTTAGGTGATATTTTACTTAGAAAAGTATATTTCTGGTATCTGGTAAAATGTTACAGAAGTCAATAAGAAAACAAATTGGGCTGGATTATAGGGATAAGGATTGGTCTTGTCTTATTGGAGGATTGGATGTCTTACCCAAAAATATAGTAGATTCCATCAATGTACCTCAAGTACTGAGAAGACCAGAGGACAGGTTCTATAAAGATTAGAGAGAAGATGAAGTGTTCTTGACTAGGGCAGAATTTCACCTCATACAGTCACTTACATGAGGATGACTCAGAGTTCCCTTGTTTTAAGGACCAGTGCTCAAACAAGAGCTTCTTTGTTATGGACACTCAGTGGAGGAATGAGTCCACTTCTTAATGTAATGACCCAGGCCATTCACTGTTATGATCTAGGTCTATGATATCTGTTTTTTTTAAAAAAGCACTCTTAGAAGACAAAAATAACTGACTGTAACAACTGATCTAGCGAAGACTGTATTCACATGCTTCGTTATGTGTAACAGTAACAGTAACAGTAATTGCTCAGTTTATGTGACTAAATGTGAAATCACAAATGTAAATTCATATTTGAGGTATAATTAAGATTAAAATATTTTTCCAAAATGTGTTTTCTACATCTAACCTTTGACTTTTGTAGGACGTCATCATTATAGCTGACTTTAACTGAACTCATTTTTGGCAAATTGGCTAAAACTTTACATACATTCGAATGGAATGTGTCTAGAAAGTTGTAAAACAATGTCAATGTTTCAAACATATTCAAAACTTTTTTTTAATATTGCAAGTTACAAATCACAGGAAATGTGTATTCCATGGATTATTATCTCTGCATGATGCATATATTTTTTGGCCTTTTGATTTATAAAAAAAAAATATTGGTACATCCAAATGTGCTATTTTGTTGTCATATGTTTTAATGCATATATATATTATATTATATAAATAAAAAACTCTAAATAGCTCATTTGGATGTACCATTATTACATTTTATTCTATTCTAATCTAAAATAAACTCCCCATGTGGCCCAACATGTGCTAATGTTTCCATCACTTCCTTGTTGCCCAACAATGTGAATCACATGGTAAGCACATTTACATTTTATAAGCTAAAGGGGCTGTCATATCACATAACTAAAATTACATTTTATTGGCTGAACATTATTATTGTTTTAAATGCATTTTATTAGCTTAATTTATAAATGAAGATGTAGCATAGAGGGTCTAAATATTCTGGGAAATTTGTGTTGTATGTAGTGGAAAGATGATCATAGTATTGCTGCCATCTTGTGGCCACTGTATCTAATCACAGCTGAGGGGATTCCCAGGGGTCAAAGGTCAGGCTGCCATGAGTTAAAAGGGCACAAAGCATGCAATATGCATTAAAGAACAAAGTCAAATTGGGTCAAGCAAAAATTAAATCTGACTCCCTTTCTCTTTGTAAAAGCCAGTGTGTTTGGCTTTAGAGCAGATCCCTCAGTGTTCCGCATCAAACGTCCTCTTTTTCCTTTTTCATCCTTACCTTCACCCCCAACAAATTTTGGTAATTAAAAACCCTCACATGCTAAAGATGTGGGCGGGACAACTCAAGTGAGTCAGCCAATGAAAGCGGATCTGATGATGACTCAGCAGGATTAGTCAGTCTTTTCATTACATTCTTTACTGCTAATGTTTTGCATTATAAACTTTTAGGTGTTTAGTAATATGATTCATTCTTCACTGGCTTTTAATAGTGATGACATACCACTTTTTATTTGTACATAACTTTTGAAAGTCAGTCATTATATTTGCATGAAAAGCATAAATTGAAGGGATGGTTCATCCAAAAATGTTCTTACCCTCATGTTGCTCCAAACCTGTATGCATTTCTTTCTTCACAATATAGGTATATATATTGAATATCTTTTAAAGAAACTCTGTAACTAAACAACATTGGAGCCCATTGATTTTCATTAGGGCGAGTAAATGATGAATTTTCATATTTGTATGAACTATCCCTTTAAAATAAAGATTAGCCCATGATTTACTCACCCTTAAGCCACCCTAGGTTTATATGACTTCAGACGAATACAATCGGAGTTATATTAAAAAAATGGGGGTTAACAAAGGCCTTCTGAAGCGATGCGTTTGTGTAAGAAAAATATCCATACTTAAAACGTTACAAACTGTAATCTCCAACTTCCGCTAAGCGCTAACTGTCGTGCACGCGTTCATGAGAGACTGGCGTTCCAGTGTATCCCCGGGGCCGTGTGGAGCATTTTTATGATGGATAGATGCACTTTTATGGACTTCAAAACAGAAACAGCCATTCACTGCCATTATAAAGCTTGGAAGAGCCAGGACATTGTTTAATATAACTCCGATTGTATTCGTCTGAAAGAAGAATGTCATATACACCCAGGATGACTTGAGGGTGATTAATAATGGGCCTAATTTTGGGGTGAACTATCCCTTTATGGCTTTACCTTTCAAATGTCCCAACAAAAAAAAAAAAAACACTAACCTAATTTTGTTTCCCATTTATTTGTGCAATGCACATTACCATATGTACAGCTCCATATGGAGAACAGAAACTGAAAAAAAAGACAGAAAACAAATTCATGTCACAATAATACTGATACAGCAAACAAACACAGAGCTGTATCCAAACCATACCACTTCCTTACAGAGAACAGCATTATTGAACACCACACATTCACTACTGTATACAGAGGTTAGCTTCCGAACATTATATCCTTAGATTGAAGATAAACGGCTCAGTCCACGAGAGGGTGGTGGAAAAGTTCCTTCTTTCGTCAACACCCGCTAATCTGATGTCTTTGTCCATTGTATGCATTCAAGTCCTTAGTGCCAGATTGTGTCAAGAGGAAGGTAACTGATGGCAAAATGTAAGAGAAGACTGCTTTGATAACAGGTAAAGCTTCAGTATATCACCACATGATCGTGAAAAGAGGAAGGCAAAGCATGAACGAGATGTACAGCAAGCAAGTACTGCAAGTTACGTAAGTGTGTTCTGGATTTACCTAATGCCATTCAAGTGCAAATATACTGAGAAGAGAAAGGGCAGATTAGTGGCTGTACTCTCTAGAAACTTCTTCTGGACCACGTGCCACTTACAGTCAAACATGCAGTACATTATGAGGATACCGAGATATGCTAAAAGAGCTGGATTTTTAAAGATGTATCCACTTATGTTGCTTTTATGATTTCATATGTCAAAATATGAATGGTCCACATGATATGTTCACTTGGTTTAAAAGACACCAATGGTAATAAAACAATGGGATTTGAACACTTTCCATCGATCACGTTTCTCAGTCAAAAGGCTTTGTTTCATGATCAAGCATATATTTTAGTAGTCCTGAAAAAGTACCAAGTATGACTTTAGGGCACTATTAACCAGATAAAGATATCAGGTTAACATGCAGTAAATTGCGTATGTTAAGACAAACTTAACTTTCAATATACAGGTATAGCTCGAAACAATCCATGTATTTGGAGGTACCTGCAAAACTACTAGTTTCTTTTTTTCTATGGAATAACTACATGAATAAACAATTTCCTTGGATTTTTATGCTGTAAACAGTATGTTATTATAGTGCAACATATACAGACAGATCAATATTCAGTAGAAAATAACATAAGAACAAACTGCTAGTTAAAGCTACTGCATTTCACAGATCAAGTTTGAGAAAACCTCTCATTTCCTGCAAAGTCTCTCATATTTATTGTGCTTTTGCCCCCCCAGCACCGCTTCTCTTAGTTACATGTTACATCACACAAGATTTTTCAACGGTTGCAGGTTTTTGTTGGAGTGTTCTTTCATTTGCGCAAATCTTTTCTAAACCTCTAGCCCCTGACTGTCCGGGACACCACAGTCTTAGCCCACTTTACCGAGACCCACTTTTATTTTCACACATTTTATAGTGGTCTCGCAAAGCCAACAAATAAATAAACACCCGTTGCACATATATGCAGCTACGAGCAGGTGTGTACAGTAGGACACTGTCAATACAATGGAAGATATAGAAATGTCCTGCATACTGCTGTGGCATGCAAAACTTTATTAAATAACTCTCTATGAAGGACCAAACTTTGTGTTGTTTAACAAAGTTTTGCCAGCCACGACAGCGTGTATCTTGTCTTGCGAAATTCGGACATATTTTTTCGTTTGTTTCCTCAGCACTAAACCTCTTGAATAAATCAAAAACTCACCCAAAGAATCCTGAATAAATTCTATCCAACATTCTATGATGACCTGGTTGACTGATAATGTTCATAATTCACAGCTGTGTAACGACAAAGTTTGAACTTTATGTAGGCAAGTCCAGGGAAAGACACAAACAAGAGTTTTTAAAACAATGCTGAATGCTACTTTTTCCAACAGCAGTCTTCTCATACAGCAGTTATGTTGGCCTAGTGCATGAACAATAGAGAGATACACACAACTATACTGTAGATGTAAGCTCTGACTTCTCTATGAAGCAGGGTCCTGGAGGTGGGAGAGATAACAAAGGAGCATTTCAAGGACTTTTGGGTTGCAGGGCGTCTAATCTGGGCAGGAACGGCTGACTGGTTTTGATCATATACAGTAAGTCTTAGTACAGTGCTTTCTGTCCTTGGCTATCAAATTCTGACCAGGCATCATTTAGTTCCATAAAAATCATCTTGGCATATTGTTCGTAAGGTTGTCCAGTAGCCTGCAGATGGAAAGAGAAAGGAAACAGACATATTTTGTCTTTAAAATGCCTTAACTAGATATTTTAAAGGGGTCATGAACTGAGAAATCAAATTTTCCTTGAGATTTTGACATACAAGTTATCATACTATAAGAATATCCTGTAAGTTTCAGAACTGAAAACTTCCTTGTTAGTCCAAAAACAGCTTTTATTGTTACCAAGCCCAGTGAACGACTCATTGTGGAATATGCCTGTGACATAATAGTGAAAGACCGCCTCTGCAGAAGAAAATCAACACCTACTTCATGATTGTAACTTTGGCCCCAACCACTAGCTTGTTAGTGAGATGACGAGGAGAGAAGAGCAATACAGGATGGGCTACAAATAGCATTACCTTCCAATGGATCCTAATGCGAGCAATGTGGTTTTTTATTTATTTTAATCAATGTGAATGTTGTGAATTTCACTGTGGATTCTGGTAAATCAGTCACCAATTTCGGCGTAGGCTTTGCAAACAGACTTTAACGATAAGGACTCGACAGTATTGCCACAACAATATGTAAGCATGTTAATTCTAATTTCAGATCTGTGACCAGTGATTTCTGATATGTAATCAGGGCTTGACATTAACACCCGGCATTTGTAGGTGTATTTCGGCTATGGTGTGTAACAGTCACTCCCACTAGCCACTTTGGTGGTTGAACTTATTATAGTCTTCCCGAAATCACGTTGCGCATTATAACCAATCACACATGTTTCTATTGAGGTTATGAATCAGAGGCGTTCAGATTAGCCAGAGTTTAGTTCAGAGCGCGCTCTCACTCACTGAAATCTGCACTCAAAGCAGAGAGGAACATGCGATGTACGCAATAGATTCATTCATCATACAGTAGTTGACTGTTTTTATTCAATTTCAGCAGCGAAAGTAGTTTCAAACAAACACAGCAGAACCATTGCGTATCTGATATGATTGGCATAAAGTTGGCTTTACGTTCAGTATTTTCGTAAATTTAGGGGCCGTCTCTAAAGTTACATACATACACGTTTCTAACTTCGATAGCATTTGAAGAGAATGACTTAATCATAAAACTGTCTTTAAACTGTCTTTGTGTTTATCTGGGTGTCAGGTATGATGCACACCTTTTATTTTATTAAATATCAAAAATCTAAACTGTCAAATCATATGAAAATATGGATATGCATTTCACTAGGATACTGTATTGGCTCGTACACAAAATATGCTAGATTTAAATGCTTCATAGCTGAATGAACACTGTTGAGAGTTTTGCTTGAGAATATATTTACAGAGATAATATTTTAGATTATATGTATGCCCAAAAAAATATATTTTTTCAGACAAGCAACTCTTAGTTTTTCTCTATCTAGATTAGAGCTTTACACATAACCTTATCAGCGCTAAATAGGCCTATTTGATGACCTGTCATGGTATACATTTCATGTAGACTTGATTTGGGTGTGTACAGTGGTCATTTACATTTAGACAACAACAAATTTCCCAACAACAAGTGGCTAGTAACTTTGGAAAACCACTAACCACTGGTGAGCAAAAAAGTTAATGTCAAGCCCTGTATGTAATAATTGATGTACAGTCAGATGTTCTTTGTCTATGTGTCAGTAAAATCAAACCAGTGACTAAACGGTCAACTTCACATTGTTTCTCTTAGTAGATTGAAAATAATCTGTTATTTAAACTGTGATTAAATTATAAATAGAAAGCGATCAAAGAACGCCCCCTTTCGATCGCTGGAGTTGTCAATCAAACCGCACAAGTTTATCAGCGTCTGATTTCTGGACTCGTGCCAAACTCCTGTAATAATCAACAAATCTCTCTCTTATTTACATTGTGTGTGCACTGTTAGTTATGATGCAGAAATCGAGTTGCAATGACGAGATTGCTGCATTTATGCACTCAACAAACATGATCGGCTACAATGCTCATCACTGCAACCTTTCATGCCATGATCTGAATATAATGCCATAGATCTAAATATAATGCCATAATTTACACTTTTCACAATGAGTTAACCGTGAAAGCTGTAATAGTAAAAACATGATAAACATGTAATACATAGCTATTTCATACACAAAGATGCTAGCCAATCACATCAATGGCCGTTTACACTGTAGTCTCACAGCAGACACGCCTCTTAAAGCAGAGCGTTCAAATTAGAGGGCTGAAATCAGGGAAGAAAAAATGCCTTTTATTTCAAAATTATGACAATTTTTGATGTAAAATCATACTAACATTATAAGTGCACCACAAGAAACATTATAAAAAAAAAAAACAATGCAGTTCATGACCTCTTTAAAGGAACACGCCGACTTTTTGGGACTTTATCTTATTCCCCATATCCCCCAGAGTTAGATAAGTCCATACATAGCATTCTCATCTCCGTGCGTGCCATAACTAATGATCAAGGAATATTACTGCTGTACCATGAGTGCAGCGGCGCAATATTATGCAGCACCTGAAAATAGGCTAACTTCAATTTACATAACCAACGTGTAACAGACTTCCTTGTGATTTATCTTATAATGTGTTTATTGTGTACATTTTTGACATTTCTGTGTGTTTAAATAGGTTTAAGGTCTGCATTATCTGCCTTAATAAGTAGGGACTTTTATTTTGACAGATGTTGTAGTCTACGGAAAGATAGTGAGAGCTTGCGGTTCATCGGAGTGGTTAGGCAGATTTAAATTTTTCAGTTTGTTAAGCACCCCCAGAAAAGGCATAAGGTGTGTATGTTCTTGTTTACTGTCATCTGTAATGAGTATTTCGCTGTATGTTAACCGCTACACAACGTGACAATCTGCTTGCACAGAGAGCGCTGGGTACTATTATCAGGTGCTGCATAATATCATTGCACCGATGCAATCATCGTACGTCTCAAAGCTCCTTGATCATTACACAGGAATGAGAGTATAGTTCCTAGCCATATCAGTCTAGAAAATCGCAACTTTTCATTTTCTGTCGTTCTTAGTACACGATTTAACTATACACATTACAACATGTGAATGTCAATTATTGAACAGTAGGCTAGCTGGAGCCGTTTACCTCCAGTCTTTGTGCTAAGCTAGGCTAGCAGTGAGTGTGTCAGACAGAGTAATGGCACGCACAGAGATGAGAATGGTATGTATGGACTTATCTAACTCTGGGGGATACGGTGAATAAGCTAAAGTCCCAAAAAGTTGGCCTGTTCCTTTAAGGGGGTCATATCATATATTTTTTCCCTGAGATCCACTTATAAATGTATTTTACATGTCAAAGTAGCTTTTTCATGACCACCTCCTCTCTGATTTTGATAATTTAATAGGCAGGTACACTACCATTTAAAGGTTTGGGGTCAGTAAGACTTGAAAAGAAATTAATACATTTATTATTAAGGATGCATTCAATTGATAAAAAGTGACAGTAAAGACATTTATAATGTTACAGAAGATTTATATTTTTTTTAAAAAGGCCGTTCTTTTGAACTTTGTAGTAAAAGATCATGGTTTCCATAAAAATATTAAGCAGCAGTTGTTTTTAATCCTTATAGGCCCCAACATTTTGAACGCTTTTAAGACTTCATACTTTCTTTTTAAGTGCTTTAACGTAAACTGAACAAATAAGTCTCTCACCTTGTCAGGGTGTACTACCAGCACAGCTTTACGGTAGACCTTCTTCACCTGCTCTGGTGTGACAAGGTCAGCCATGCCTACAGGTTTCCAGCGGTTCTCCCCCTCCCAAAGCACTGTGTGCATGGTGGACAGCAACGCTCTGATGTTCCTCTCCTTCCCCTCAATCCATTCCAGAATCTGCCACAAATAGCACCATTATATTAAAACATAACATTCTGATTCAGACTTGAACTAGGGCTGTGACGGTGGCAGTTTTTTACCACCGTGGTGGTAATGGATCAACTATCCGCGGTGGTTGGGGGGGCAGGTACACACACACACACACACACACACACACACACACACACACACACACACACACACACACACACACACACACACACACACACACACACACACACATATATATATACACTCACCTAAAGGATTATTAGGAACACCATACTAATACTGTGTTTGACTCCCTTTCGCCTTCAGAACTGCTTTAATTCTACGTGGCATTGATTCAACAAGGTGCTGAAAGCATTCTTTAGAAATGTTGACCCATATTGATAGGATAGCATCTTGCAGTTGATGGAGACATCCAGGGCACGAAGCTCCCGTTCCACCACATCCCAAAGATGCTCTATTGGGTTGAGATCTGGTGACTGTGGGGGCCATTTTAGTATCTTCAACTCATTGTCATGTTCAAGAAACCAATTTGAAATGATTCAAGCTTTGTGACATGGTGCATTATCCTGCTGGAAGTAGCCATCCGAGGATGGGTACATGGTGGTCATAAAGGGATGGACATGGTCAGAAACAATGCTCAGGTAGGCCGTGGCATTTAAACTATGCCCAATTGGCACTAAGGGGCCTAAAGTTTGCCAAGAAAACATCCCCCACCACCACCAGCCTGCACAGTGGTAACAAGGCATGATGGATCCATGTTCTCATTCTGTTTACGTCAAATTCTGACTCTACCATCTGAATGTCTCAACAGAAATCTTCTGCTGTTGTAGCCCATCCGCCTCAAGGCTGTGCATGTTGTGGCTTCACAAATGCTTTTCTGCATACCTCGGTTGTAACGAGTGGTTATTTCAGTCAAAGTTGCTCTTCTATCAGCTTGAATCAGTCGGCCTATTCTCCTCTGACCTCTAGCATCAACAAGGCATTTTCGCCCACAGGACTGCCGCATACTGGATGTTTTTCCCTTTTCACACCATTCTTTGTAAACCCTAGAAATGGTTGTGCGTGAAAATCCCAGTAACTGAGCAGATTGTGAAATACTCAGACCGGCCCGTCTGGCACCAACAACCATGCCACGCTCAAAATTGCTTAAATCACCTTTCTTTCCCATTCTGACATTCAGTTTGGAGTTCAGGAGATTGTCTTGACCAGGACCACACCCCTAAATGCATTGAAGCAACTGCCATGTGATTGGTTGATTAGATAATTGCATTAATGAGAAATTGAACAGGTGTTCCTAATAATCCTTTAGGTGAGTGTATATATATATATATATATATATATATATATATATATATATATATCACGAGACAATCAGGTGACCAGATTGCAAAACACAAAGCTTAAATTTGGCTCACCTCACAAAACCTAGCTCGTTAGGTATGAATCCATATGTTGTGTTTCCATGGCAACGATGTAACATTTAGCCAAATCGCGAATCTATTATTTATTTTGCAAATAAAGCTTTGTGCTTCACTCGTGTCATAGGCTAATATTCAGGTAAAACAGCATTAACATACAAAACAAGTGTTTTGGCCGACCACCGCCGGTCCCTAACTTGAACTACAACAAAGTCTTTAGAAAGAGGAATATGTAAGGGACAATGTACAGTCAGCTGGTCATTATCACAAACTAAACGACAAACATATTTGACAATGATTGATGAATCAGAGTCAAGTATCCAGTCTGCCATGTAAAAATATATTTAAATATCAGCTTGCATTTATGTGTGTGTTTGTTTTATTTTTCACCTTGAGTCTCTCTGGGTCCATTTCTTTTGCCATCTCCTCTTTTCTCATTTCTGCTATTGTTTTTGGCCCTTTCTTCTCCTTTGAGCCAGCAAAGCCCTGGCCTGAGAGTAGGTCATCAAAATTAGCAGCAGAAACCTTTGGTCTGGTTCCTGGAAGAAACAGGAAATAATTATTAAGGTATGAGTTGCCATTTATATTACTATTTGTTGTGGTAGTAAAGTAAATATTTAGAGATGCACAATATCTGTACCATATCGGTCATTAACCAATATTGGAGATTTTTTTATTAATCTGTATCATTAGATATTTAATTGTACAAGCTCATTTCCTTTATTCTTTCCTTTATACTTCATTTTTCAATTTCATTTAATATTTATGTCCTTAAAATGAAATGTCCTTTTTTAATGACAAAATAACCGCTATACATCAACAGTTGGCCTCTTTGGCTACCCATTCACCCTACAGTGTCACAATTGATTCTTCCATTACTTTTCTTTCTTCTTTTATCTTTCCATCTGAACAAGATCTTTCTCATCTCATCACCCTGAACGTAGGAGCCCCACAGGACTGTGTCATGAGTCCCCTGCTCTACTCTCTCTACACACATGACTGCGTGTCATCCCACAGCTCCACATCTATTATCAAATTTGCTGATCATACTGTCGTTCTGGGCCTCATTCACAACAATAATGAGACCGCATACTTGGGTGAGGTATTGAAATTAACATCATGGTGCCAGGACAACTGTCTCTCTCTGAATGTGAGCAAAACTAAAGAACTGATTGTGGACTTACACTCCTCTTATGATCAGCGGGACCCCTGTGGAGAGGGTGAGAAGCCTCGAGTACCTTGGTGTAAACATCTCTGAGGACCTGACTTGGTCTACCCACATTCATACACAGGTAAATAAAGCCAGGCAAAGACTATACCATCTGCGACAGCTGAGGAAATTCAGGGTCTCACCAGCAATCCTGAAAACTTTCTATTCAGGGGCCATAGAAAGTGTATCTCAGTGTGGTATGGGAACAGCTCTAATCAAGACTGCAAAGCCCTGCAAAGAATTGTGTGCTTAGCTGAGCGCATCTCAGGGTCTGCTCTCCCCTCTCTACAGGACATCTACCTCAAACGCTGTTAAAATGATCAAAAACTCCAACCACCCCAGTAACCATCTTTTTACTCTGCTGCCATCTGGTAAGCGCTTCCGTAGTCTGATGGCAAAAACTGAGAGACTCAGGAAGAGTTTCTTCCCTCAGGCCATCAGGCTCTTAAAGTCAAAACCAGCCTCTTAACATCTTGATGTCTCTACTTAACATTCACTTTATCAGTAAGATCTTCATCATTCACTACCTCAATGTGACATTCTGTCAGTGTCGACCCGTTTGCACTTTTACCTCTTGTACATTCCTGTGTATCTTAATATTTAAGACTACAGTATAATGCATATGCACATTGCCTCCTGTATATCCTTAACTTTAATTCATTTTCTCATAGCTATATTTATGAATATTTTTATCTGTGTATATTGTATTTCTATGTATATTTTCATCTGTGCTTTATTGTATTTTATTTTTTATAATTTTTTTTATTTTTAATACTGCACTGTCCTTGGAGCGTACCTGACTTTCAATTCACTGCTGGTTATATAGGCTCTATATAATTGTGTATGTGACAAATAAATCTTGAATCTTGAAATCATCTTATTCACAAATCTAAATCTTCCACATGTTCACTTGATCCTATACCAACTAATTTGGTAAAGGACTGTTCTCCTTTTCTTTCTTCTCTTATAACTCGCATTATTCATTCCTCTCTTAGTTCCGGTATTGTTCCATCATCTTTCAAAAAAAGCTGCTATAATTCCAATCCTTAAGAAACCTAACGATCTGTTAATGGCTGCTGATGGCGAGTCTTTATCTATTCTTGTTTTGCTGGACTTAAGTGCTGCCTTTGATACCATTTCACACAATATTCTGTTGAACCGTTTATCTGCTATTGGTATCAATGGTATTCCTTATGCCTGGTTCACGTCTTACCTTTCAAACTGAACAAAGTTTGTACAACTAAATAATTTTCAATCCCAACCTTCTTCTGTTAGTTGTGGTGTCCCCCAAGGTTCTGTCATAGGTCCCCTATTGTTCCTAATTTATCTCCTCCCGCTTGGTAATATTTTCTCCAAATTTGGTCTTAAATTCCACTGTTATGCTGATGATGCACAGCTTTACGTATCCACACACCCTGATTCCATTCTTCCGCCGGCCTGTCGCACCAACTGCCTCCAGGAAATAACTCCCCATTGGCACTAATTCCATTCTGTCCAGGTCCGACAATTTTTCTTTATCCATTGACGGTTCCTCCGTTTTTCCTTCACGTCAGGTTAGGAACTTGGGGGTCATCTTTGACAGCACCCTTTCATTTGAAGCACACATTAATAACATAACCAGGTCTTGTTATTTTCACCTCCGTAATGTTGCTCGCCTCCGTCCATCTCTCACTCCGCGTAGTTCTGCTATTCTTGTTCATTCGCTTATCACCTCTCGCATTGATTACTGTAATTCTCTTTTATCTGGTTTACCACACAAATCTCTTCATAAACTTCAACTTATTCAAAATTCTGCTGCACGTATAATAACCCGGACTCCATCTGTTCAACATATTACTCATATTACTGAATTTAAAATTCTTCTCCTCACTTACAAATCTCTTCATAACCTTGCTCCATCCTACCTTTCAGCTCTCCTACAGCCCTACACCCCTTCTTGAACTCTTCGCTCTTCTTCATTGGGTCTTCTCCATGCATCCCCTGCTCGTTTAACCACCATGGGTCATAGGGCTTTTAGCCGTGCTTCTCCTCGCCTCTGGAACTCTCTCCCAGTCAGCATCCACAATTCTGATTTGTTATCTCAATTTAAAACCAGACTTAAAACCCATTTATTTAGACTAGCTTTCCCTACATGATTACTGTGTGCACTCACTTTTAGCACTTTGTTTTTGTGATAGTCATGTTTTTAAATGTTGTTTTCTTTATGGTTTATTGGTATTGCTCTTTACTGTTAATTTATTTATTTATTTTTTATTTTTTATTTTTGCTACTTTGAGGTATGGTGACCTTGAGTGTTCTGAAAGGCGCCTTAAATAAAATGAATTATGATTATTATTATTATTATTCATAAAAATAAAATGTCACTGTTAAATGTAATATCACTGTTAAATGTAACTCAAAATAAACAAAATAAATGTTTCTTATTGCACATTATGTATGTATGTATGTTGTGATGCCTAATTAGTATTAAAAAACAACTGATTGTTGTTTTTAGTGTATATTTTAATTTTACTTCTTTCAAAATAGTACAGCATTTTTATATCAGCCATTTATCGGTTATTGGCTATAACAAATAAAATGATTGACTTATAATAATGGTGCATGCCTAAAATATTAGAATTTTACAATGAACACATCCACATGAGCACAGCTACTTCAGACTGGACCAGATTCTATGACGAATCACTAGGCATTTTGTGTCCAGTTACTCACCCATGTTAGGCTGTGCTTTTGCTCCACTGGCTCCTGGTGATGCTCCACCCATGCCGGAGAAGCTGACGTTGTAGTTGGGTCTGTTCTGAGGTGAAGTGTGGGGCATAGAGGGTCCTGGTGCTTTAGGTGGGGTCTGGTGTTGAGCACCCTGGGCCGGCGGCTGCCATTGAGCCCCACCTCCGGGCTGCCATGAGGGGAAGCCTGTGCTGGGATGCCAGCCTCCAGTGGCAGTGTGTTGAGGAGAGGGAGCAGGACGCTGGGGGGAGCCCATGGGCGGAAATGCTCCTCCAGTACCAGTAGGTGTGGTGGGCTTGCTGGAGAATCCCGAACCACCTTGTAATGAACACACAGATTTTAAAGGTGATTACATGATGAATTTATTAACATAAGGCTCCTTAAAAAGAACTTTATTCCATTTACCTCCTCCCAGACTGGCTCCTAGGTTACCTAGATCTGCAAAAGGGTCCAGGGTGTTGGGTTTGGCCTGGTGGGTGGGAGTACCATGAACTGAGCTGGTTGGACTAGTGCTGGCGGACTTACTTCCCATTCCAAAACCTTTACCTGATATGACAAATCAGGAATTATAATTTAGTGTCCTTTATTGAATAGAGATTTTTTTTAGTTGTGAATTTTGCATCTGTCAACATTTTAAACTAGATAAAACTAGGTAAAGTAACCTGGCTAACATAAATAAGGTTTTGTCAAACTTGCAAGAATGATTTGTGATGATGTCTTGATAGCATCAGAAAATTGTTTCTGAATTTATGGATGTCCCAAAGTTTCCTGTGTAACTATTATCTTGTATAATAATAATAATAATAATAATAATAACAACAACAACAGTATGATTGTATGATTTCCAAAACGATTATTTGTAATATTTTGAAAATAAATATTTTTTTAAAATGCATGTAAAAATGTGAAATTATTTATATAAAAAACAGAAGTTTAGATTTATTCTTGCACTGTATATATAAATCATATACAATATATACACAAAGCTGAACTACTGGCCAGATCAGGCAAGCAGCATCCAGCTCTATTTCATATTATGTTTCACAAGATATTAACATTTATGAGCTATATGAGCTCATTACACCAGTCCAGATGGCAGGTCAGTCAGTGGTGAGTCTTGTTTTTTAGGTGTCATTTCAGAGGAGGCCACCAGGTGTCCCTATGGCACATCTTGCATTCCTAACAAAACTTACCTGCAGGTGCTGGTGTGTTCCATTCCCATGCTCCTGTAGGGTTCTGCTGTTGGATGTTGACAGAGGGAGTAGTGGGTGGCACAGGTGAACTGCGACCTGTGAAGGGATCATATTTAACTTGATGGCTCTCCATGTATCACTTACATATTCATTTCAATACAAGTTAATACAAAACTTAAAATGTTTATTTATTTAAATAATACATGTATACACTACCGTTCAAGATTTTTAAAAATGTTTTTAAATCATGAAAATCAATTTAATTAATTATATTACTGTAGCTAAAAATGGTCAAATTAAATGTTTCCCTTCCTTTGTTTTCAAACAAGCTAATAGCTTAGCCTACTAGCTTAGCATAAGACTAACTGGTTAAGAAAAGCTCTAAGATTAGTTAAAAAAAGTTATGGGGTGGGATTCTGCCTGGGATATATCTTGCGGGAGTGCTTGATTAAAAAACATTTTCAGTAAATGCAAGGCTCTGAGTAACAGAATGTAGCTATCTGCAGTATTTAGCATCATGCAGTGCTCATTTCCAGTTCTTGCATGCTTGAAAAAAAAAAACTACAGTTCTTTTCAGATTCAGAGATTTTAGGCAAAGAGAATGTTTCATAATTATACGGCACTGGTATAAAGTGATTGAAAACAGTGTCACATTTTGTTGCTGTATTTCGTATGTGATGTTAATCTCCCTCATATATTCCCAGAAACCCAATACAGGGTTTCAGTTGTCCTTCATAGAGCACATGCTGCTATCGACCACACACACTGTACTTAAAACAAATAATCAAGCTCCAGGGACAATAATAAATTATCTCTCTCCAAAACATCAAACATCAGCGCTTTATATAAAACATTTATATCAAGCTGTTTGATAGCGATAAATTCGCACTGCTATTTTGCTAATCATATTCTGGAGGATTTAACACAAAAAAGCTTGGCTGGTTGTTATGGTGATGTTGCCCACACACTGGCATTACTGAGAGGTAAAGGCTCATGCCTTACCCATACCCATGTTCTGCATTGTAGGAGACGGAGACCGTGCAGCATGCAGGAAGGGGTCTGGCTGCCCCATATTACCTGGACCCAGGAACGCCCCCATGAAGTCCTGCGGCTTAGAGGCAGGTGCAGGTGCGGGCCCAGACCCGAATGGGTCAAAAGCTGAAGAATTAAAGAAAGCACTCAGTATATTTAGCTGAAATTGACATTTATAAGATTGGATAAAACAAGTTCAAAGCTGTTTGAATGGGATATAACTGTAAAAACAACCTTGAATTAAGAAATTATTGCAAATTTCAATAAATAAATAAAAATAAATAAAAAGTGTCTTATTATATTGTTACTGAATGAATGCCATTCAAATAAATATTACAGTCAGTCAAATTTGCTGCATCACTTCACTGACTCCTGACAAACATCTCAGCTAAATCAGTTCAACAGTCTTTTTTAAAAAGCCATAAAACATACGTACTGCCTCCAGATCGAGGTGATGGACAGGGTGAGGAGGAGGAGGTTGCAGATCTCCGCGGGGTGGACTGAGCAGAGGTGGGGCCGCTGGCCGGCTGTGGTGTGGGCGGAGCTCCAAACAGGTCCCCCAGCAAGTCTGTGGTGGTGCTGGTGGTAGGAGGTTGTGGGGAGGATGGAGGAAGCTTAGCTGCGTCACCGTCCAACCCCAGCAGATCTACTTCCTCAGCTGCTGGAAAAGGGGCCACTGCAGGCTGGGACTCTGGCCTCTTAGGCGTTTTTGATTTCTCATTGCTCGTGTTGCTCTGCTGGCTAGAAAGGGAGAGCATCTCATCATCTGAGGGTTCACTCTCCTCATTCGGACCCACTCTGCCTCCGCAACTCCCATGGCCCTGGGCAGGATCTAAGGGACAGACCGGAGAAATGGTTAGATGAAAAGAACAAAATCAAGTTTTCCCATAAGTTTTATGTGAGAAGCATAACATTTCAGTGTACCTTCAAATTCAAAGCCACTAAAATCACCTAGTTTTCAACTACCCATCAAATTGTCTAAATTCAATAGTCAGCTACAAATCTATTAACTATTTACTGTTGACTCTCACAAGCCCCCTACACTACATCTTACCTTCCAAGTCCAAGCCCTCCATTTCATCTTTTCAGCAGAAATTAAAGTACATCAAACAGATGGTGTTTAGTTTAATGGTGCACAGACACTCCACAGAATGCCAGCGAGTGACTAATGAGTTGACTCGTTTAAAAGGTTCACTGAGGGACTACTGAAACTACTGAGCTCTTAATGATGATTAAACTCCACAGGGCCACCGTGTCACTATCTATCATATGAGAAAACAGCAACTGCACTTCAAGATAAAGAAAATAAGGCCTTACAATTAGGGCTGTGCGATATAGCTAAAAAAATAAACTAAGCAGTATGAATTTGTGAAAGAAATGAATACAAATGCTGAACAAAATGCTATTTTTTTAAACTTTCTACTCGTGAAAGAATCCTGAAAAAAATGTAGCAGCGATTCCACAAAGATATTTAGCAGCAAAACTGTTTTTAACAGTTAATAATAAGGAATGTTTCATGAGAAGCAAATCAGCATATTAGATTTCTGAAGGATTATGTGACACTCGAATAAATGCAGCCTTGGTGAGCATACAAAACTTAAGTATATTTATGCTAATCAAAATATACCAACATTTTTATGTACTTGCTGAAATAGGTTAAAAAGGTGATTTTTTTTCAATCAGGCACTACACTTTTAATGTCATACTTCACAAGATACAAGGTCAAATCCATTATGATACGCACAATGGCTTTTAATGTATATCGTTTATATATAAAAAATACTAAAATATCACAGAGACCTACTTCTAATGTGCTCATTAAAAAAATATGAACCATTTGTTTATCTTTTTTGTGTTGTGTAGCATTATATGTAATATACAGGATTTGTGTGTGTTACCTGCAACAGCAAGTGCATCCTGGTGTTCCTGATGACAGGAGAAAAGCACGTTGGGGCTCAGGTCTTTGGTGGGGAACTGCTCCCACGGTGGGGTGAGATCTTTCTGCTTCTCTGTGCTTTCAACCTCAATGTCTAACAGAACATGAAACAGCTGCGGGTATTTCTCTGGAGAATCACAGGCATCCAGCTCTGTCCTGGACAAACACACATAGAGACTTCACTGCACATTTCCATGAATGTATAAGGGGAAGCATATATGCTTGCCTGCTGTAACTGGTCACATATTTAAAGTTGCGATAGAATAGAAGAAGTGATGGATATTTTCTTCCATACTGTGACGGATTATTGGAAAAGAAAGAATTTAGTGCGGGGACATTGTTTTATGCATTCCATTAGCGTTTTTGTTATTATTGCAGTGTACTTAAAATTGTCCTTCGGTGTGACAAAAACGTTTTTAAAAGCACAAATATGCCACGTAGTCTATAAATTAATAATGTCATAGAATTGTATGTATAATACTAAGAAGATTTTAAAGAATGTTAAATAAAGTAGTTTTACAACTTAATCAGGTATCCTAACCAGGTGCTATATGATAAAGCAAAGAGCTCTCCTCCGTGTATATAAAAGTTTTTGTCTTACTACAACCGAGACAAGAGTAACTGGACATTTCGTCAGTCACTATGTGGAGCAGGATTTTGAATCAATTTGAAATCTAGATTCTGCTTAAATCTAGATTAACTGCTTCAGATTTTCCATTGTTACAGTGTGATGATTATGAAAGAAGCGAAAGGAAACACTTACTTCATAAACTTTAAGACTGTTGTGCCGGGAGCGATGAAACCAGTATGGAACTGAATCTGGAATATCTGGGTGTTTGTTACCTGCAAACAACACAGAATTTAAACACTGACAAATGCTGAAGATTTGCAAATTTAACAACCCAGCAAGCAATAGCCATCATTTCACCATCTCGTTTCACTATAGACCCGATATAGTCCTACTATGAGTAACCCACTTATAGCCAAAATAAACTTGAATTTGATTACATGTCGTTTTTGCAAAAATAACTTGCAAGATGTATGATATTCCATCATGTAAGCAAAGTCAACAGTGATTACAAGGTGTTTGGTTTCATTTCTTTGTTTAGACGTCTATTAAATTTTCACTGACAGCCCAAATTTTGCCTGGTTTTAGCCTAGACGTCAGGGCTGTGTTCAGATGGCTATTAGACATCTATTAGACATAAAATTGCTTGCTGATAACTAGCAAGAACAGAAAGCTTACATCAGGGTTCCTACACATTTTATATTTCAAAATTCCATACTTTTCCAGACTTACATTTCCAAACCTCTCTGATTTTCAGACCATATTTAACATAAATTGCAGGTTCATACAATATTATTTTCAGCATTATATTTGGTATCATTTTTTTCATTGTTTTCTCGAAGTGATTACATGCTTACATGATCAGAAGAAACCCAAAACGCTTTATAATCTACACATATTCACCTCTGACACATCAGTTTGATACTGTAAATGTGGTTTCATGTTGCATAATCACCAAGCAGCAAAGTGCAGTCTGATTTAGACGATTGTTTGCTCCTGATTGTTGCTGGTTTGAGTGGCACACACACATTGGTTTATTGAAGTTTAAAAGAGATTAGTTTATGGCAAAATAACATATGGCTTATGGCAGTTGTTAGTAATGAAAGTGTGTGCCTTGAATTCATTCAGTCGTGTTTGACAATCACTAAACTATCACTAAACTTTTGCCATGAAAACACTCTGCTTGTATGATTCATTTTTAGAAATTCTTCATTTTATGTTAGAAAACAGAATACAGGCAATAGTCTGGAAACACAAATTCCACAGTTTTCCAACTGTGTAGGAACCCTGTTACATGTATACTCATTCTATAGTTTTCTTCTCTGCTGCAGCTTTAAATTTAAAAGGGGTAAGAGTTAGTTATTGGTCTCATACCTTGGCCTGAAGTGCATGGGAGCGCATATGATAGACTGAAATCACCACGTCTCCTTGGGCACTCACTCCCACAGGAAAAACCACTTTTCCCTCTTGAATCCTGTGTTCCCTGAGAGCAGTACACAAATAAATACTTCAGCATTACACAAAAAAGTTCATTATTTTTAAGTGCTACGTAAATTATCTTCAACAATTCATAAATTACCTTTAAAATTAAATAAAATAAAGAAAATTCCATTTCAGAATTTGAGGTTGCAAACAGGATAAAGAAGTAGTTCAAATTATATTTTCAGGAAGTAGAATTAAAATGGGATTACATAGATTAAACTACATAGATTACATAGATTTAACTGCTGTTAGTGTATTTAATACATTTAATATATTTAATTTTTCAGCATTAATTATTTATAATCATGTTAATCATACAAACAACCTATGGGCATTTCTTTAAGGGTGTGTTCACACTTGTAGTTCAGTTCGCTTGGTTCGTTTGGTCCGGACCAAAAAACAAACAAAAACATTTAGTCCTGTTCCACTTAGCGTTCCGATTTACATTTTTATCACTGAACCTAAAGGCATAGGAATACGTTCACAACCTGATTGGTCGGGTTTTATGACGTATTGCCTATTTTGAGACAGAACTTACCAAACAATGCTGTGTGTTGGGATAAATGAGCTGTGCGTAGCCTACATATGATGGGATTTTGACCAGCTGAGAACTCGTGAAGAGCTTTAAAATTTGTAAAGGAGTCAAAACAGAGCCAGGAATCCCTCCGTCACACACATAAACAATCTGCTGCCAGGAGACGTGGTTCTGACCCCTGTACCAAGTCTGTCCTTTTTAGGGTCTCATCTTCCTGTTTTTGGTTTGTTTACATGTCTTGTTGCATTCATATCATTTGAACCACACCAGAGTTCATTTGGACGGTTTCAGATGGCAGCGTTCACACTTATTCGAATGAACCGCACTAACAGAGCAATCGCACAAGGGTTTGTTTTAATCGAACCAAACATGCCAAGTGTGAACACACCCTGAATTTCAATTCAGTAAATTCTTCTTCCTGTCATATCTCCAGTTCAACTTCCTGTGGGGTGTGGCCAATTCAATTTAAATTCACACTCTTGAATTTGTGTTTTTGAATTCTTAAATTGTGGATTTTACTCAACCCTGTTCTCTTGACATATTGCATACCATATCTGAAATTGACGATTTAGTGATAACTGACAATAAGTCACAAAGGGCCATATTTGATAGGACAATATATTACTATTCATTACATATAATTTTTACCATGAGCCAGTAGCAGAGTAATTGTATGGACATGCTTACCTCATTCTCTCATACTCCTGAGCTGTAGAAAATATCTTGGTCTCACCGATAAGTACGTCACAAAATGGCCGACAGCCACTGCGCTGTTTGTTGAAGCAAGGAACAGGACTCATTGTGACGGCTTTAATGACTAGCGGTTTGGAGTGGGGTACGGTGGGCTTCTCTGAGACTAAACTGCATACATAACCTATGTACCTGAATAAATACACACACACACACACACATACATACAAGACTGTCATACTTTTTTTAATCTGGTACATATGCTTTGATGAAATATTTCATTCTCTCTGTTTACAACTAACATGCAGAGAAATGTACATTTCAAGAAAACGGTAATGTATGCCATATAGCAATTGCATTAGTTCATCATCTACTGTAAGATTATTGTTCTATCTATAGTTTCTATCATAGCTACACTGTGTGAGAGCTGCGATCTGATTGGTCGTACCTCCTATGGGAGGGCCACAAGCCAGATCCAGGCCTCTTGGCGCTGAGAAGATGCATGGCTGGCACCGGGTTGGCAAAAAGATGGCAGAAACAGAACATGGCACAGACCAGCACACCCGAAGGAGCTCTGCCATCCTAAAAGAGCAAACTTGTGTTAGGACAGGCTTGGAGGATACAGATGTTTCTTGTTAAGTGCCTCCTTTTTTCTTGTACTTATAGCCCAGTGTTTTAGTCTTCACTGTCAGCTTGTGTGTATGCAAAGCTATTGCATTTTCTGTTTTGTTTTTTATGAACTGTCTTGTGTAAATAAAGCTGGAATTAGATGAAAGCTGTAAAAAGAGAGGTCGCTGAGAGACATTACAAAGGAATATCACTGGAAAAAAAAGGCAGGTCTGTTAAAATGCAATAGGCTCAGGCAACCTGCTTTAACTTTACCTACTGGTGTCACTGTAGGTTACTTTATAAAAACACTGTTACTTTATAAAAACGAATGATTTTTATACTTTTTAATGTAATTTTATATATATATATATATATATATATATATATATATATATATATATATATATATATATATATATATATATATATATATATATATATATATATTAGGGGTGGCACGGTACATGAAAAAACATCCAAACCGTTCGGTTCGCTTGTCTCGGTTCGGAGCGTGTGTGCGGCACGGTTCGACGCATGCGCAGTGTAGCCTCATGTCCGTATGTTACCTCAGACAGCAGCGAGTGTCCTTTTCACGCAAAATAAGAATATGTGTGGACATACAGTAAAAGACAGTAAAAGAGGAGTGCTGCAGGTCACGTCACGTGTAGAAATGGGAGAGATAAGGAAGGCTGCCCGGAGTTGGAGGATGCGTCAGCGTCGTATTCACAGCGCTCGCGCAAGCAGTGCGTTGGCAGGGCAGAAGCAGTGCGTATGGAGAGCTGTGCATTCACACACTGGCAGCGTTTGTCTCGCGCAGCTGAATATAGAGACGAATATTGTCCATTCTGTCTCATTTTCCGGTGTTCTCCTCCGACCCATGTCTGTGTCGTGCTTTGATTTATGATGGGCAGCATATATCTGCTGCAAATGCGACCGTGTTACCCTCTGTCCCAAACACATATAACATAGTTCACAGTAGTTCATATGATAAATGTAAAATTAAAGTTAAGATATGCTTCTAGTTTTAATAATTTACACAGGCCTTTGAAGTTTGGGCAAAAACTTCTGACAGTGTTGTGTTTTCGTGTATTTTATTATTTTTTCACAGCGCTGGATGTCAGGGTAATCTTGAAACACACGGAACACTTCACTACATGAATTCATGGTGAAATTTGTTATTTTTCATGTTAATCAGGCAGGGGCGTAAATTTCATCTAAAAGTTGGGGGGGACAATAAACATGAAATTTCTCAAGAGCAATTTTTGAAGGGGACACAAATAATACAGCCAAAATCGTACTTGTAAGGATATGTGTACCACAAAAAAAAAAATTGGGGGGTGTTTTGGTGCACTGAAAAATTATTAATGTCCGTTTTTCTTTTCTCTGTCATTTTATCTGACCAACAACACAAAGCGATAGTAGTTTAAATACGATTAAGGTTCACCACGCAGTCATATTATAATTATTAAATTATCTTGCGTCCTCCACATAGTATTTTATACTATGATATTCAGATATTTAGATATTCAACTGCAGCAAGCCCTCTGATCTTCCACTTATCATATTGAGCAAAACCCAACACAGATCTGACTGAACTTACGGTGTAGAATTAGCCAATTTTTAGAATTTGGGGGCGGGTTGCTTGAATTTTGGGTTCATTAGCCTATTATTCGTAATGAAAAACACAACAACAAAACAGTACAATGACACACTCCCTTAAATAGGCGCTTTTACGCTTTGAAACCAAATCTTCGATAATCTTGTCTGTCAGCGGTTTGCTCGTTCGGCTCGTGCTGTATTGAGCAGACGCGTTCAGTTTTTAATTGTTTTGTCAGTTCTCTAACTGAACTCAATGATTTTATTACTGTACAGCGGAGCGGAGCAGGGCGGTGCGGCGGTGGGCAAGGGATGTTAACAGTGTTTTGTCTAATCTGTATTAAAGAGAAAAGAATAATTTCATCTGACGTTTAAAGTGAATATAATAGCCTTGACAGCTACTTACTGGTGTTTCACAACTGCTGTCTGAAGAGCCTTGTTCTCTCCCCAAACTTGTGTGGTGGTTTTTCTACGTTCTATGTAACGTTAGTTGAGGTGCGCGGTGGATCAAACCACTGTGAGGCAAGGGGGGAGGGGGGGACTCAACATGTTTCTAAACTTAAAACGCATTTTTTTTCCCCCGTTTGCGTTTGTATTGTTTCACTACTTACACATTTATTTTAAGTATATATTGTTATATTATTTACAATACTCAGCATGGTTTTTAGGGGGGACAGCCCTCAGATTGGGGGGGTCCTGTCCCCCCTGTCCACCCCGCGATTTACGCCCCTGTAATCAGGTCAGCTGCTCACGCTGAATTAAAGCCACAGTGCATTGTTCTGATCAAAATTAACATGATTAACATGTTACGCCGATGTGTCGGACTCGGTAGACAGAGTAAGCAGGAGACAGCCAGTTAGGAAACAACTTTTACATGATATAAACATTTTTTAAAAATACTGTATCCTAAATTGTGGATAATTAAGCTATATATCATATGCTGAAGTAAATTTCTGGAGTGTTAAGGATTAAAAGAAAAAACAACAACAAGAACCGTACAGAACCAAAAACCGTGACCTTAAAACCGTGATACGAACCGAACCATGGGTTTTGTGAACCGTGCCACCCCTAATATATATATATATTTACGTTGTTTTATTTTTATAATATTATATATTGTGTCTTTCAGTTTTTTTGAAGAGACACTGCCCCTCTTGCCTCCTTCTTGACAGCCTACATTTCGAATAATGGCTTTGAATTATGATGAAAAAGGTTTCAAAATTGTTATTGTTTGGATAGTTTTTTCCTGCCGTCGGGCCACAGGCATTCACTGAATGACCCATATGGCTCGCGAGCCTAGAGATTCCCAACAGCTGTTGTAAGCAGACAGTTTGGTCACAATTATGAATATGGGATTACAGATACAAACTTATTGTATTTTACTTTTACAATGAGCAGAATAATTACAGCAAAAAGAAAAATATATAGAGGAGGCAGTGTCAGAATGAGCAGTCCAGAAAGACTCACCATAGCAACACGTCATGGCAACGACATTTCATACTGATAGATACGTAAAAGATAAACGGGTAAACATATAAAGATAAAAAAATATATATTTTGTAACTATTTTGTACGCGTTGTTATTATAATTATAATTCAAATTCAGTTTTATTGGCCACAATATTATTGATGATTGTTGAGAGGGTCGCTTTTGATTACATTTTAAAAAGGGCAGGGTTTGACTCAAGCCCCCAAAGCCCTCCCCTCTGCACTTGCCTGGTGTGCATGTGTCCTGTCACAAAATGCGGCGAAAACTCCTACACAACGTTAATAGTTAGATTAAGGTGTGTACATGTCTGTAATGATCTCCGATAATGTGACTAAAATAGGCATACTCCACATGTCTTAATTCGATTTGTGTTTACTTTGAGTATGACTTTAACCGGATTAAGGTCATTAGAAATCACTGTTTACATGGTAGTTTCTTAATCAGAGTATTTGTCTTAATCCGGTTAATATCGGATCGAGTATTTACTCAGATACTCAGGTGCTTACTGCACCTTTAATATTTGTGTTAAATGATAAATCAATATTTTCAATTTTACAAAGCAATTCATTAATCAATCAATCAATCGAACTGAATATTTCAAATCTTTCAGGCTTTTTGTTTGTGGTACCATTTTTTATTTTTTAAATCATGCATTTTTTTATTTGATTAAAAAAGCTACTTTTAATAAAAGATAGCTGATAATGATGAAATGTATTTATTAAAACTGCCAGGAATGTTTTTTTTTTTCTTTTCAAGCTTATTCATATCTCAGAAATTCATATTTTTGCAAGGTGTTTGTGTTAAATAAGCCTTAAGAAACTCCTTTTTGACCTTTTTGGACAGTGTGAAAAGTACATGAAACAATGAATCTGATTTAACAGTCATGGCTGTTAATGCACAACAGGCAACAGGCATGAACATCAAAAGACCTCCTTACCGAACAGGTAATCACACACACATTCTTGGGGTTTTGCTTGAGCCAGTTGTACATATTCTTACACACGGCAAATAGGTTGTGAAGACTTGGGGCCTGTCTGGAAGACCAATTGCATTCAGAAACCTACAGATAAAAACGAGAAGGACAATTATGAGAGTAAGAAGTTAGAGAGAAAAAAAAATTATGAATAACAGAGATATAAAAATGAATAAAGATTTGGATAATCATGGATGAAATGAGGATATACAAGAAAACGATTCTTACAACAAGGGATTAGTGTAAGAAGGAAACTTCAGAATCATCAAATATCACATATATTATTTATATTTAAGCCAAACCTTGAATATAAATAATTCATTAATGTTGCTGCACATTTGTCATTAAAAAACAATATAACAAGTGACCCCAAAATTATATCCTTTATAACTCTAACAGCAATTAAGTTATGAACTAGAAAAAGGTTGAGTCATGCAGTTAATCTTAGGAGTTATTTAATTACATGGGAAAAGCACTGTTTAATATTTAATGAAAGAAGGCCATAAGAGTCACCACAGCCACTAGGTATCATTTCTAGACAGAAATGAGTCTTGTAGAATAAGTAACTGACACTACACCAGTGTTTCCCAAATTTTTTATGTCCCCCAGAGTCCCATAAATAAGGCTCAAGTACCCCTTTATTGACACAAAATTACAATTGCATTCACTTTAAATATTATTACAGTTGCCATTATTACGATGATTTAATTTTAACAACAATCAATGCTAAGAGTGAAAACCAGCCTCATCATGTAGCTTCCTCTCTTTTTAATGAGACATTTGGGACCTAATGTACAAACATTTTACGTTACTGATTTAATATGGATTGCGATTAAAGCTACAAAGTGAAAAGATTAGTAATGGATGTCCACTTTTTGACATTTCCCATGACATAACAGAGGGAACATGCTTTTTAATGACAACAAAAAAATGTGTTGGCCCACTTCCCAGTTCCCACTATTGAATTCTGCTGTAAATCCTGTTCTGAGCTTTAATACATATATTTTTTAATTCAAATAAAATCAAACTGTGATGGAATGGGATGAAGAAAAAATTAAGAGACCACTTAACATTGATTTCTCAATGTAAGTGGTCTCTTATTTTTTTCCAGAGCTGAAGTTATATTCAAGCTACATTCTCAGAAACGTCTTAATAATAGGGGTTGACTAGTCACCTTAAATGCTCTGCCATGACGCTTTAAAGCAGGGGTCGGCAAGTAAGGTTGGCATCGGGCCAAAAAAAAAAAAAAAAGCCACTACATGGTGGGCCAGAACATAGTCAAGGGATAATTTAAGAGATGAATTGATGAAAAATGCAACTAGAATTGCCTGTGACATACTGTTACAGTGCTGTTTGTAACTGGTAGTGAGCGGTTACTCTGTAAAAAAATTGGATAAATTAATAAAGCAGTAGTGACACGTAACCTGGCAAGTATCCTAATTCACCAGCTTGCACAGAATAGATTGCGGAATGGATAAAAATAACTCAAAAAAATAAAAGAGGACTTGAAAAAGCCCATTAATGGCATGTTTGAGTCATGCTCTTAACAAACTGTGTTTTATTTCCTCTTTCCATATTGTGAATAATACATTTAATTGTTACACAATGGAGCCTAACTTATTGCAATAATTATTTGACATAGCCTACTTTTAAATTTTTTACACTTTTATTCCTTAGCATCCTCGCGTACTAAACAGATTTTTTTGTATTGTTTGCGTGCTGGTGGTATGCTATTATGTTGCGTGCAGAGTGATGTTAACATTTAAGCTAGCCGGTGAGAGAAAATGGCACTATCAAAGAGTCTAAACAGGAAAGTCGACAGCGAAAATAGGGCATACAGAGAAGAATGGAAAGACAACTATGCTGGTTTTGTGAATGCAAAGCCGGTGTGTCTTATCTGCAACAAAGTTGTCGCTGTTTGTAAAGAATATAATATTAGACGACACCACGAGACGAAGCATGGCACCTTTTTTGCAGGTTGTCTTGTCAATATTTTTGATAAAAAGGAAGCTGAATTTCATTTGTTATTGATCACGTGTTGGTGCTGAGGCCCCGCGTTATAAGCAAACGTTTCAATGGTTCACTGTTCGTTTTTTCATACCACACATTTTATGAAAGCTATTTTAGAGGCGTGTCTAGCGATCCATTCCACAGACTCTTTTGAATGTCTTTCAGAACTTTTCAAATTAAGAGCTCTCAATTCATCCCAAAATAAAACATTGTTGCAAAAACGTTCTTATACTTTTTTTGAAGGGAAAATCACTAAAGACAAATTGATTGTGAGTAACGGTTGTTGTTGTAATCTCTCCGGTTCGCACCGCCCACTCCAGGCGGTGCTCGAACCCGGGTCTTTCCGCATGGGAGTCGGATGCTCTAACAAAAAGGCTAAAGTCTGCAACCTCTAGTGTCAGTCACTAGAGCATCTCTTGACATAAGGGGAGTGAGATTTACCTGCACAGCTCTCCCTAGCTGGCCTCTCTTACTCTATCATGACATATCTATTTCAGAACCAGCCGCTATCAAAATAATCTGGCTGCAGGCACGGGCCAGATATTATTGCTGGCCAATCCACAAAAGCTAGGTGAGGAACGATGCAAATCATCTTGACAGCAGTCTATTAGCAACTTTGCCAAACGTCCTGCTGTGACAAAGAAAAGACGGCAGCAAAGCAACAATTTGCTACTTAATTTCATTGTCTAAGACATTCGACCTTTAGTTGCAGTGCGCGGAGAAGGTTTTAGAGAAACACTGCATTTGAACCTTTGAACCTCTCTAAAAAAATGGGACACCACACCAAAACAGTCAATTCATTCATACAATTCATTAACACCACATATTCAGACCATGGAGAACACCCTGCAGTGGTGGGCCTGCAACCAGGACAAATTTCCCGATTTGGCCAAGCTTTGCAAAAGCTACTTGCCTGTCCCAGCTACATGCAAACCAGGATCAAAAAGCAAAAACTGCGACTGAGCAGGACTGTGACAGTAAGTAGGCTTTCAGCCTAGATCTTGCATGAGTGTCATTATGTTATGCCGATATATGCATCAATCTTTTTTGGGAGTTAATGTTATTGTGGCATTGTTGCTGTTAAGTTGCAATATGTTACGAGCTGTCTATCAACATCTGTACATTTTTTTTAATTATTAATAAATTGCAAATTGTGGCATGTTGTTGCAAAGCATTCCCATTTCTTGTGTTTTATGAATGATGTCATCAGCGGGCAATGATAGAGAAACTTCCTCTGACAAAGACTTTAAAATGTATTTATAAATGAAATCCAGATGGCATGTTTAACAAAGGTAAAGTGATTTTCAGTCTTTGTATGTTGCAATTCAATTATGTATGAAATTCACCTCATGAGCATATACACCATAGTTTTGTACAATTTTTAATAAGAAGTTATGACTTACAGGAAACAAAGACAAGATGGAAATCTTCCCAAGTACTTTAACTCTTTCCCCGCCATTGACTGAATTTTCCGGCTTTACGTTTTCATTGTTATACGATAGGGGGCACTATTACACATCTTCTGAAAGAGTACTGAAGAAGCAGAGACAAGCGATAGCATATGTAATCATATGCATATGTAAAATAACGTGATCATCAAAATTAAACAGCACATAAATCAAAACTGCCTAATGCCAGGACGAGTTATAGGTCTGTACAAGCTTTGGGGGTGCGGATGGACTCAATCTACTCATTCAGATTTTCTAAGCTTTTTGCTCAAAATGTAGCTTTTTTTCATGAAACTTACATACATTCAAGTGTTGATGAAAAAGAATGCATGAAGAATACTAGAATAAAATGTTTAAAAGCAGAGGGTCTGTTCTTTCTTTTGATATATTGCATATACAGACAGTCATCCAACAAAATAGTCTGAGGGCCATTCATATTTTGTGAAAATAATCAAACACTCTGGCGGTGGCTGGCAACTTTTCTCAAAAACGCTGGCGGGGAAAGAGTTAACATGAACACAAGCTCTTACTACTTAGCCCACAGGCACTTTGATTTGTGATCTGGAATGTGAAATGAAAGTATGTAATTCAGGAAATGCAGCTGATTGCACTCACTCTGTTGGAGAACTTGGCCCCTCGATAGTTCCTCTGTGACAGGTTGAAAACAGTGTAGTGGTCGGCATGCTGTGAGTCCAGAAATGAACGGATATCCTCTGTGTGGTTCCTGTAGCCCATCTCTACCGTCTCAGCAGGATATGACATCACTGAAAGAGTAAAAGGACAATTAGGAAAGAATTATAACACTTCTTTCCAGTAAGTCCAGTGTGGCCAATACAAACAATGCATTAAGTGCATATAGCTGAAGCACAAGCACAATAATATTAGCATCTGATATACTGCACTATTAAATGCTTTTAAACTGAACCTATTCCCATATAGTAGTGTCCAAAAATAATGTCCGGCCTAAGGAATTGACATCTTCACCCTTTATTCAAATTAGTAAACATTTGTTAAATGCAATGAAACATGCCAAAATGTGTGGCCATCATAAAAATAAATGATGAACAAATGCAAAAACCAGCGAAATATTAATAACTGATTATGTTGTATGAAATGTTGTATGATTTTTCCTGTGAGCTATTTGTTTTTCTATGCATTTTTCTTTTTGCATAGTAAAATAAAACCTGTAGCTGTAGTTTGTGGAAGTTTAGTGTTTTGTTCTTCCCTCATACTTCAAATATTTAGATACAAGATAGCAAATTGTTGCTTTGCTGCCGTCTTTTCTTTGTCACAGCAGGACGTTTGGCAAAGTTGCTAATTGACTGCTGTCAAGATGATTTGCATCGTTCCTCACCTAGCTTTTGTGGATTGGCCAGCAATAATATCTGGCCCGTGCCCGCAGCCAGATTATTTTGATAAGATACAAAATTTTCCTCATATTCTTATGGTTTAATCAAACTTGTAGGGTCATTAAAAACAAATATCCGGACATCCCTTTTGGCCATATAGACATGACATGAGATCATGAGAGTGAGAAATGGGCAAATACATTAAACTGGCTGACTGATTATATAATAAAAGTTAAAATGGAGGACATGCATGTCCATACATATGTGATACATGTAAATATATAGAATTATTCATTACTCACCGATTATACGTGAGGTGATGTAAGCAATGTCCAACTCTCCTTTTGTATATCTAAATTGTACACAAGGGCACATATAAACTCAGTATCAACAGCATAACATATATTCATATGCATTTAGATTTTTTATTTTTTTTATTTCATACAATTATTCTGATGTCCTTAATAAAAATGGTAAAGTCTTATTTATCAATACATTATGGTAAAATTATAACCCCTTTTACTTAATTTAAAAGTATAATTGTGGTAATGATAAATGCATCTAGTACTTATGCACCTAGTACATCTAGTACTGTATATACATGCACACTACTGCTCAAAAGTTTAGGATCACTATGATGTTTTTGAAAGAAATTAATACTTTCATTCAGCAATTAAAAGATGATTAAAAGTGACAGTAAAGGCTTTCACATTTTTGCAAAACAAAAATCTATTTCAAATAGATGCGGTTTCTTTGAACTTTCTATTCAACAAATGCCTAGTAATAAATCCCACAACTGTTTTCAGCATTAATAATAAGACTTTTTTTTCTTCCACCAGATTAGCATATTAGAATGATTTCTGAAGGATAATATGACACCAAAGACTACAGTAATGGCTGCTGAAAATTCAGCTTTGCTTCACAGGAACAAATAAAAAAAAATTGTATATTAAAATATATAAAAAATAGAAAACAGTTACCTTAAATAATCATAATATTGAACTATATTACTGTTCTTTTTCGAATGGGATCCTGCACTGTTTCTGGCGAGACACTATGGGGAACGCCTCAGCGTGACTGTTGTCTGAAGCATGTGTCTAAACGCGACAATTGTATTGGCCGGTGACAGGCTATGACGTCACTCCCAGTGCAACCGTGAGTATAAAAGGGAGTATTTTTAAGTACTCCCCTCAGAGGTACCCCACACCCTAAGAGCTTGATTATCAGGTGAGTGGCTTTCTGTGAGCCTTCACAGGCATAATCATGGTTGAGCATTATTAGTACTCCCCTCATACGGAGGGTCGTTATATTGAGCACTTGCTCCTTAAGAGTTCTTTCTCTCCAGAACCCTTTGCAGGACTTTCGGTGGGCCTTCTTGATAAACTTATAGCCAGTGAGCCGGTCAGTGCTCCCTAGAGGGGCATCATGTAGAGTACTCCGCTCCCCCAAAGCAACTTTAGTGCTCTGCGCTAAGAACCCATTTTCAGGCTGAGCAGAGTTAATTCCCTCGCTTGGAGGGTCGATATTCGAGAGTCTCTGCTTTCTAGGACGTCCGTCTCTGGAATCCAGGTATCCGGTATGAAGTGGTTACTGCCTGTTGCCATACCCTCTCATTGGAAGCCTCTGTGAGCACTCTAAATAATGCTGGGTTGTTTTTTAACCCAAAATGCTGGGTTGAGACTGTTGGGTAATTTTTGTTGGTTTATTTGATCACATTTTAAACACCATTGGGTGGTGCAATTTCCAGTTGTTGGGTTAAACATGCTGGGTCGCAACGCTTGGTTGATTCTACCCAGCGATTGGTTGTTTCATGTGCTTTGCGCCTTGATGTTTAAATTCGCTCCCAAACTGTCATTTTGAAAGGACAAAGCAAGGGGCAAAGCCACTGGTTTCAGATGTTTTAAGGTAAGTTCATATAATTTTTTCATTAATAATCATTTTAATTCGCATAATTATAGGTACAGTTTTATTTTTCTTTCGCGGCAACAATTCTTAAGCTTACATGATATACGTTAACTTAGACAACAAAAGTTTTACCTCAGAATCCGATGCCATGTATTGACTCACAGAGTGTTAGTTTAGGCATGTGAGACAATATATTAATACAGTGTGATTATTTATTACACGGAACTAGGGATGCACCGATACCGATACCAGTACTCGGGTGTTGGTCCGATAGCCTAACCCCGGTAGTACTATAACAAGCCTAAGCAAGCTTAATTGTTATACTACTTTGACATGACGGAAGAAAACGGAAAAGTTTTGTGTAAGCTTTCAAAATCCTCCTTCACCCGAGTGGAGATTTATCTGAAGCCTCCACGAGCGCCAGAGAAAACCAACGCATGCAAAACCTGAGGTAAAATTAAATGATTTTTTGCTGCAAATATACACTTTTCAAAATAATATATTCGTTTCAAGATATAACATTTAAACGAAAGTAATTTAAACATAGCCTTTGTAATAAAAAATATATATAATTAAAGCAAAACCTTAAATGTGCACAAAAAATGTAAACGACTAGTATTTTCCAAGTCGTCTCGCAGCAGCACTAACATTTAATCGACTAGTCTCGCACATCCCTAAGTTAGCTCAGTGTCACACATTGTAGATGAAAACAGAAACAGGCTCATAGCTGATAATGCAGAGAAGCTTCTTTTCATCAAAAAGAACCAGCCTCTCACTTTTCCGAAAAGGGCTGTATGGCTATGATAACGTATAATAATTGAATTCAGTGGTTCTGCTACTATGTTGTGTGGTGCTGGAATCCACAAGAATGTTACAGGTTACATTTATGTGAAATGGGCAGCAGTGCCATATTTGTTTAGGAAAACACCAAGTTGAACATTAAAATGTCAGCAACAGCATCAATTTGTGTATTTACTTTGTTACAGTCAGAAAGTGAAAAACATCTGATGAAAATAAAACATTGTTAGAAGAACTGTAATGGTATTATTAAGTACTCGTATCAGTACTCGGTATCGGCAAGTACCCAAATGTAATGACTTGTACTTGTACTTGGTCTGAAAAAAAAGTGGTATCGGTGCATCCCTACATGGAACCATGATCCCCTTACGAAAATTAACCATTGGTTTATGATGGGATGTCACAAGTACCAGTACTTCGGTACCAAATCCGTACTGAAATTAAAAAAATGTGACGATAGCCTACCAGCATTTCTGTACATTCTCCCGAGTATATTCGGTCCCCGCAGCTGCGTTCAGTCGCGTCAGTGTTTATCTAAGCGCAGGGCTCCATACTGTAGCCAAATATATACGAGTGTCTGTGAATATTAAACTGCAAAATACTATTTAAATATTACTCCTGCATGTTCTGCATCTCTATGCAAATGACGGGGGGGCGGGCGCACACACACACACACACACACACACACACTCGCTTGCTGTCTTTTTAGTCTCTGCCGTGTCACTATGAGGACACGAACGCATAAACCGTCACTTCATGAGAATTTACCGTTTCATTTGAGAATATCATGTACACAGACACTCAAAGATACGGCAACCCGTCAAAATAAAAGTTTGATTTAACGTGAAGAAATTGACAGAATATATTAGGCGACTGTTGTAGTTGTCATTGTTGCCACTTTAAACACATTTGTGTGTTGTACCAGTTGACAAGCATTAAAAAATATTATTTTAACAGTCTAAACAGTGTTCTTCATTATTTGTTCTTTCATGATTGTCTAGTTTTACAGTAGGCTAATGCACAGGAGAAATTATAAGAATAACACAGCAAGAATAACCCAGAATAGCAAATCCATTAATGGTAAAAATTGACTACATCTTGGGTTTTCTCAACCAGTGCTGGGTTGCCAATTGGGTTATTTTTAACCCAGCCATTTTTAGAATGAGAGTGCTGAATCTAGAGATTTTGCTTAGGCAGACAGGTTGTAGGCTGACTAGGCTAGGATGGCGGGGGTCAGTCTCCCTGGTGATCCTAGGGGTTGATGCCTTTAAATCCCCCTGAAGTGACACATTTCCTTAAAGGAATTTATCACTTGGCCCAGTAAGGACTTTCCTGCAAGTTCCCATTTGAAAGGGAATGTCTTGGATTACAAATGTAACCTGGGTTCTACGAGAAGGGGAATGAGACACTGCATCTCGTTGCCATGCTTTCGGGGCTCCTGCCACATCTCCTTCAGATCCCTTTTAAACTGTCGCACTGGTAATGACGTTATAGGCTGTCACCAATACAATTGTTGAGTTTAGACACATGCTTCAGACACTGATCATGCGGTTTCGTTCCCCTTCTCAGGGAACCTAGGTTACATTTGCAACCCGAGATGTTTTTAATTTACCGTGTTTTTGATCAAATAAATGTAGCCTTGTCGAGCATAAGCGGCTTTTTCAAAAACCTTTAAAAAATCTTACTGAGCACAAACTTTTGAAGAGAAGTGTATATTCATGTTTCTGAGTCATCTAACTGTATTCTAGAAATAGAGGACCACATTACACAACACCCAAATCACCTGAGTAATCTGCTCATGTGTGAAATCCCTCTAATGAGATGTAAACAAGCTACTATTCTAAGCCTGTGTGCAAGAGGTGAATGAAATACACTAGTAGTTTATAGTGTGTGTGTGTGTGTGTGTGTGTGTGTGTGTGTGTGTGTGTGTGTGTGTGTGTGTGTGTGTGTGTGTGTGTGTGTGTAAGACAGAGAGAGTGAGTGTGCAGTGGTCTGTGGGTGTCATTCCCCCTTTGCACAGTGGTGGAAAATAGCATTTTGTTTAATCATTATCAAAGTATTGGTGTGTGTAAGAGAAAAGCACACAGAGTTGAAGAGAGACTTTTTTTCATTATACCTCATGTTGATAATTTAAATATTTTAATTTAGCAGGGTTATTATGCAGTACATTTTCATGTCCCAAACATGTTTTAATATATTGGACAAAAATAGTAATATAACAAAATATGATTAACAATATTTTTGGTTACCTAATAAAACATTTAATTTTCCCTGAGTTTAATAAGCTCTGTCTTAAGAGCACCCTATGTAACCTGGTGGATCTGATCTGCTTCTGGGTCAGTCAGGGGCAAAATGCTACATTACATAAGAACTTCGTACTATGTCTACACATTAGTGTTGAATGCTTTCCTTTCAGCTGAGTGATAAACGCACATGAATAGTTCAGAAGTTCTGGAAGCTCAGCTATCCCATGCATCACCAGAGTATCCTCTGGATAACTGCACACCAGCTGGGTCACAAAACACACAACCGTAACAAAGAGTAAACAGGGGTTTCCTGCTGAACAAGCAGCTTTCTGTCTAAGGTCTGTTATGCAGTTGATGATAGCGATGATGGTTATGAAGGTATTGTGTCAGTCAGAGCAGAGGCATCATTGATCGTGCATATAAGCACATTGAAGTATAAACTCACATAAATATATTTTTAGAATATTTAAAATAACAAACAAAATTCAACACTTAGTATTGGACTGGTCTCAACTGGTCTCAGAGAGACCAGATGACATGTTGTAACGAACCAACACCATCACTTGGTGCCCTCCCCTCTATTCTCATGCCATTACTAACACACACGTATCTAAACAGAGTCATTACATTGAGAAATCTTGATTTATTAATAGTAACATTCGTTACATAAAACTAGGTTACCAGGAACTCTATTGAAAGACCTTGACTCTGTTTTCACTGAAGTTTTACACATGAACACAAGTGCAAACATGCACAAAACTCATGCACAAATTTGTTTTTCAATCATGGTGGGGAATTTTCATGGATTTCTATTGTTTTTATACTAAGCAACACTATTTTCTATATTTAACTAGCTGTTTTCTGAGTTAGGACAATGTAGGTGATTCTTTGTGTGTACACAAAACCTAACTTACGTGGCCACTTGGTTCATAACCTTGGTAGAGGTGTCTTTGATGGTGTCTTTGAGGTTGTCCTTGATGTTGCTGAAGAACTTTCCAGCACCTCCTTTCACCATATCCAGAAGTCCCCCTCCATAGTTTCCGTCCATATCTGGAGACGGAGGGCCTTTGAATGAGCAAAATTTCATATCTTACAACACACATGCAGACGGGACACCACAAACACACATTTTACATGTCATGACTAGTAATAGACTGGTATATCGATATATACACTATTCAAAAGTTTTTATTATTATCAATGTTGTGAAAACTGTGAACATACATTTTTTAGGATCCTTTGATGAATACAAAGTTCAAAAGAACATACTTTATCAGTTGATAATGGCAGTTGAGTATCAGACATCTTTAGGTTTCAGCGCCATAGGCTCAATCCGTGTATCATACGTTCAGCCGATTTTTGTTTTAATATTGAAAGTAGAAAAATGAGAAAACAGTACGGGTTGTGTTGAGTCATTCGTTAGTCTGGTTGTTTGATGAGAAAAATATGAAATGTAGCTGCAATAAACACGTTAAGAATCCGTACAGTTGTAGAAGTGCAGGACTTTTATTCTGCTGAGCGGAACTGAGGAAGAACCGATGACGGAATAGTTTGATCTTCGGCTGACCAATCAACAGAAGGGGCATATAATTCCCACCCATGTGTAGGAATCGAATATTCAAACTGTTTATTCATTTTTCTACCTCTGAACGAAAAATGAAAAATCAAGTCGAAATCTCCTTTTTCGTTTTTCTTAAAAAAAACAAAAAAAGCTGTTTTCTAATTTTTCTACTTTCAATATTAAATCAAAAATCAATTGAACGAATGATACACGGATTACTGTAACACTGATTCCAGGTATCCTGAGAGGATTTTCTGGTTGTCATACACTCATTAAGTTAAGATTAAAGTTAGTGAGTCCCTGCTAACGTACAAAACGAAATAACTAACTGTTCTCACGTCATGTAACAGTGTAAGTTAAAAACACATAAACGAAGGTCTACATTTCAGTGCCTCTCCATATTAAACTGGTTAAATGTACATTAAATCAATCTTTAAATCAGTATATGAACAGTGTTAATCCTGGATTGTGATTTATCATCCGATTTGTTTTGTATACATTTTTGATATTTCTGTGCGTTTATGTTTAAGGTCTACATATTTGTCTTACTAAGGAGGGACTCCTATTTATCAGAGTTGTTTTGCAGATACAGAATTTACAGTTTATTAGCACCCCAAAAAGGCATAATGGTCTGTATATGTTTGTTTACTGTTAGTTGTATAAGTGTTTTTGTGTAATTTGCTGTGTATGTTTATGAGTTTGTGAATGAGACATTAATGTGCACTTTTTATGCTTTGTTTGTTCAGCTCTTACTGTGATTTTTTGGAGTGAAAAATTATGTAATAAACTTCATAAACCATCAGTAAAGTTTAGCCATCATTCCGACAGGGTACGCTATGTTCAAAATACACTCACCTAAAGGATTATTAGGAACATCTGTTCAATTTCTCATTAATGCAATTATATAATCAACCAATCACATAGTAATTGCTTCAATGCATTTAGGGGTGTGGTCCTGGTCAAGACAATCTCCTGAACTCCAAACTGAATGTCAGAATGGGAAAGAAAGGTGATTTAAGCAATTTTGAGCGTGGCACGGTTGTTGGTGCCAGACGGGCCGGTCTGAGTATTTCACAATCTGCTCAGTTACTGGGATTTTCACGCACAACCATTTCTAGGGTTTACAAAGAATGGTGTGAAAAGGGAAAAACATCCAGTATGCGGCAGTCCTGTGGGCGAAAATGCCTTGTTGATGCTAGAGGTCAGAGGAGAATGGGCCGACTGATTCAAGCTGATAGAAGAGCAACTTTGACTGAAATAACCACTCGTTACAACCGAGGTATGCAGCAAAGCATATGTGAAGCCACAACACGCACAACCTTGAGGCAGATGGGCTACAACAGCAGAAGACCCCACCGGGTACCACTCATCTCCACTACAAATAGGAAAAAGAGGCTACAGTTTGCACAAGCTCACCAAAACTGGACAGTTGAAGACTGGAAAAATGTTGCCTGGTCTGATGAGTCTCGTTTTCTGTTGAGAGGTGGTGTAATGGTGTGGGGGATGTTTTCTTCACACTTTAGGCCCCTTGGGCCCAATTGGGCATCGTTTAAATGCCACGGCCTACCTGAGCATTGTTTCTGACCATGTCCATCCCTTTATGACCACCATGTACCCATCCTCTGATGGCTACTTCCAGCAGGATAATGCACCATGTCACAAAGCTCGAATCATTTCAAATTGGTTTCTTGAACATGACAATGAGTTCACTGTACTAAAATGGCCCCCACAGTCACCAGATCTCAACCCAATAGAGCATCTTTGGGATGTGGTGGAACAGGAGTTTCGTGCCCTGGATGTGCATCCCACAAATCTCCATCAACTGCAAGATGCTATCCTATCAATATGGGTCAACATTTCTAAAGAATGCTTTCAGCACCTTGTTGAATCAATGCCACGTAGAATTAAGGCAGTTCTGAAGGCGAAAGGGAGTCAAACACTGTATTAGTATGGTGTTCCTAATAATCCTTTAGGTGAGTGTATATATATGTATATATCAAAAACAGGTTTTCACACTGACAGCTGTCATTGTGACATAGCATTTCAGTTTGTTTGTCCGAATTAGCAACAGTAACTAAAGGGGGTGAGGCTTACTGATAGGTCAATTGTCACTTTTAAACAATGTAATTTTTTTTTTTACTTAAAAACTTAAAGAAAAAAATCTTAATGAACCCAAACTTTTGATTGGTAGTGTATAAACTCGGCTAAACAGTCATGACTACACATTATACATGCTTATACAATGACTAGCATGCAGATTGCAGACAACCACACAATACATCTCTATCAAACATGCAGCATCATTTAGACAGATGTCTAATGCTGCAGTCGCTCTGATCACCAAGGAAACTCAATATCAAAGCATGTGCTGATCGTGTTTATCTGAAGGTTTAGTTTCCCTTGTAAATACAGTTACTAGACGCTCAGAACCAAAGCCGGTCCACCAACTTCTCTTCTAAACCAGGAATTTTCACAAATCCATTATTTGAAATATAGGAGGTCATCATAAATAGGCTAATCTAAAATAAATGCTACTGTATTTACAGATGCCTCTTGAGCCAAAAGTGCATTAGATGTTAATGGTACGAAGCTGTGTGAAAGTGAGCAGAAAGAGCCAATGAAACAGAGGAAATGGAGAAAACATTGAGCATCTGGCATGTTTATGAGAGTATGCCATATACTGTATGTCCATGACACTAGACCACACCCAAAACAAAAATCTGACTCAGTCACCTCCCACTCAGCTACAGATTTCACCTCCTCACACACACACACACACACACACACACACACACACACACACACACACACACACACACACACACACACACACACACACACACACACACACACACACACACACACAGAGCTGGCAATGCTTATCAGTAGGTAGGCAGGCTACAGTACTGGGTGGTCAAACAATGTCATGCATCAGCATTCTAATACATACAGACCACTGTCAGTAAGAGTCACACATCCCACAGTCCCAGTCAGTTTATGTACTATGGAAGTTTTTCATACAATGGATGGATAAAAATATGTGATCCTCCCTTTGTTGTTATATGGCTTCCTCTTTAGGGACTTGGCTGGAACAATGTGTCAAAGTAATTGATTACGTTTTGATCATAAACATCATCCCTAATTCCACGTCATGTTTGACACAAAACCAAGACTCTAGAGCAGATGCTAATGGCTAGTTTTTAGGGTTTCCTAGGTTACTGATTAATCCCATCCTTATCTAGTTCTCTATGTATTAGTACTCCTACGTTTTGTTCAATCCAGTCGGTTCTCGTTGTGATTTAGTGTGGTGAATGTGATTATTCTTTGTGTATTCTGGTTAAACTCTCTGTGTTTTTTAAAGTATCTATGTTAGAAATTTGGCATCGTGCCTCTCATGTCTACCACCATACACGCGATTCACGTGACATCATGCTGTGTCATAATGTGCTTTCAAAATGTAAATCTTTGCGCTGCTGCTGTTTGGATCTAAACACTGATATCTATGGACGTGATAGATAGGAAATAGATATAAATAGCCGCTGCTCGACAGAGCACGATCTATAGAAAACTGAGCCATATTGGGCCATATTGGGCCAGATTGTCCGTACAGTATCTGTGACTGATAAACGATTCCGTTAGGTCGTTTATCAGTCACAGATACTGTACGGACAATCTGGCCCAATATGGCCCAGAGATGTCATTTTCTCATCAAAATACATGCTGCTCCGCCGACCCCCATATAGGTACGACATGCCTACTTCATAACTCACACAGTTTTTCGATGAAGACGTTCATTCAGTGTTCTTGAATTTAATAGATTAAAAGTATGTATTACATACATTTAACGTTTTAAAATGATCATAAAACATGTCTTGTGCTATGAAATTGACATGTCAGTGTAACAATATTATTATAATTACGACAATAGCAAAGTTTTTTTTAGTTACTTTTTTAAAGCAACCGTTCTCAATAAAAGACTGGGTGATTTATGAAGTAGCCTAGCTATAATATTGTGTAATATTTTTTGGGGTGCAGCAGCATTTTGACGAGAAAATGTTCAAGTATTAAATTGAAGCACAGCATGAGCCCAGCCCTTCCCATCATGAAATAATGAAGACTTTTCAATGTTTTGTACAACCTCACGCATTATGTGGCTATGTGATCGCTCATCGTCAAAAACTACTATAAATAAATAAAATTGAGTCCCGTGACAAGTATGACTTTATTGCCATTTTGCTCAAAAAACTTTTGCCATTGAAATTAAAGGTCCCGTTCTTCGTGTTTTTTTGAAGCTTTGATTGTGTTTACAGTGTGCAATATAACGTGTTCATGTTTCGCGTGTAAAAAACACAGTATTTTTCACACAATTTACTTATCTGTATACCGCTGTTTTCACTCTCCTAAAAACGGCTGATGACTTCCTTGTTCTATGAAGTCCCTCCTTCACAAATACGTAACGAGTTCTGATTGTGCCAGCGGTTCCTGTGTTGTGATTCGACAGCAGCTTAGCACACGTTGTACGGAAAGGTCACGCCTCTTAACGGGAGATGTATGCGGCTATGCGCTCAATGATCTCTACAGCGTCCCTGGGAAAGCCAAACAAAGGTGATTTGACTCCGGGATGAAAATAACAGCGTCTCGACGACATGGCGACAAACACACTGAAACGCAGCACTTCCTTTTCTCCACGCGATCGTCCTCTTCTCCACGTGGGACAGCAACAAGACCACGCCCCCTTTTTCGCGTATTCTTGTGGGCGGAGGTTAGTCTGTTCTACTGACGTAATCAATGAAGGAAGTACCAGGATGTAGTCCAAGCCAGTCGTTCGCTCTAGGCTTTGAAAGGGAACTTCTGTTAATTAAAATATCTCGCTTGGCATTGAACTTTGAGCTTTATAATTTTACAGGTATTATTTATGCTCTAACAGCAACATTACACACTAACTAAAGTTTGAACAATGGGATCACGAAGAACGGGACCTTTAATTAAATCTCTTTTTTTAATCTTTACAATAATACCAGCATCATGTAGTGCAAATGTTTAATTGTAATGGGCGCATTGCACAGGCTTTATAAATTGACAAACGGCTCCATCTGTTTATTTAGCAGCATGAAGCTTCAGATCAGGGTTTTTTTAACTTACTAGAGGTGCAGAACGCCACATGACAACTTTTCGGGACGGCACCAAGCAAAAATAAATTGTAATCATTACAAAGAGTAAAGATAAAGCGTCTAACAAGGTCTACGTGCATTCATTCTAATGGATTATTTTCCCCCACGGCATATAGAGGATATGATGTTTTGTGGGCGTTCCCAGTAATGCCGACCAAGTTTATGAATCCACACTCATTCATGGCGTCATCAAGCTGCGTCTTTGTTATTGTTTTGAATAAGCGACCTTTGGCGGCAAAACTTACATACTGTGCCTATATATATATATATATATATATATATATATATATATTGTTTATTGAATGTTTATATACACTAAAACAAAGCAAAGCACATGGCACATTTGTACAAAAAAAACATATGTTTCTGTACATTCTATATATACTACAATGAGTTACAAACAATTAGTTGAATTGTAACCCATTGTCACATTTGGTTTTGGTTTCAGTTTCTGTTCCTTTGACTTTTAATTTGTATATTATGGGTTTTCCTGTGTTCACTTGCATTCTCCTGCTGCTGTGTTCCATTTCTAGTTGTTAAATAAAAATTAAAGCTGAAATCTCCTGTCTCCTTGCCTTACCCTGTATCTCCTCTCTCCTTGCCATACCTTGCCGTGACACCCATACAGTAATTTACAGACATTTCTACAGTATGTTCATTTAAGATAACTTCCTTGCAGCCAAACACATGTGCACTTACACTCAGATATGTTAAATGTCTTTTATTCTACAGTAAAGCGCTGCAGCCTTTAATTTATTTTTAATTAATGTCAAATATACAAGTCATTTTGAATTGCTGTCAATGGAAAAAGATGCTTTTAGAACTCTATATAATGTGAAAATATTTAGGAGTAAACAGTGAAAAACATTGTCAGCACTTTTCTACCTCCAACTTGTTGTTGTAGCTAGAAAAGCAGGGTGGCCTGGCACTGTTTTAGTAGTGGGCCCGGCCAGAGAGTGGGCTTCCTGTCAGACTTGCCATTAAGGTACAGAGGAGCTCTATTCTGTGTGCGCAAATACACAGGAATGTAGTTGACTTCAAAGCCCAATCTGCCCTTCTCACAGAGCACGGGGTTTTTGAACTCCTACTAATGTCCCTTTAATCGCACAAAGAGCCCAATAGCGCTTGTATACATGTGTCAGAGAGGGGGGGGGGGGGTGACCGGCGTCCTAACCACAAAGATCAGATCAGTGGATTTGTAATATAAAAGAATGGGTTCCTAACACATTTGCTCTTTTATTCTCTATCCCTATCACAATCCTCCTTTCTTTTGCTCCTTTAATTCAGAGGAATTGAGTCACAGAGAGTGGCTCTGTGATGTGCAGCCCCCTGTGTGTGTTTGTGTGTATAATTGTGTGCTTCTGTGTCTTGTTACAAGACCCGACTGGCTTTTCAATTATAGATCACCTACCGGCTCATACAAAGCTAGTGTCTTTTCAAGCAGCAATTTAAAACATTCAAAATTCCCTCATAAAATTCAAAGTGAATAATTATGAAACTAAGCGAACAGAGGTTTGATCAAGGTCAGCAGTTTCTCTAAAATTAGCTTATATTAGAATCTCACTCTAATAGCACTGTGATTAGGCTTCATGCTGAAAACATGGCCGCTGCACTGAAGCAACCACAGAATCAACAACCCAGCAATGCCTCACAACACTCCCACAACACTAAAATAGGCTGGTCCTGCCTTCTGATGAAAGCTATACTAGTTCTTTGTAAGTGACCTGGCAGAACTGTCTTTTCAATAAAGACATAAAAAGCAAGCAATTGGTTAACCATGCCATGTACGAAGAGAAAACATTGTATTTTAATAGAGGTTTTCCTAGTATAAAATATTCAAAAATACAAATGTTTAAGAAAGCAATGTGCATACTTTTAAGATAAGACATGTTGAAATAGTTTTCATATAAAGGAAAAAAGTACTGCCATATAAGCAGTGTTGAAAGGTGCTATGTCACCTTTTAAGTAAATTATAATGATTTAATTATTATCTGAATTATTATTATTTATTATTATTTTTTAAATCTCTGATGGTGTTTTATGTTGGTGACTGTGATTACTTTCAATGGGAAGGCTACTTTTGATTACCAAGTTAACTTGTTTTAGCTTGTTAAAATCATAATGCAATGTGTTGTTATCGGTACACTTTACATAAATTAACAGATTTTAATAGCTAACATACAATGAAGAATTTGTAACATCTAAATTAAGTGATTTTATTTAATATTGCCGAATCAACCTAAATACATTGATTCACAATAATAATACCAACATTAATATCAATAAAAATAAATAATTTTTAATGGTTAAATCAAGTAAATAGCTCTTTACGATGACAAACGCAGTGTTCATATGTTAACATTATGTAATTTAATGACATATACAGTTAGGAACTATAAAATATATAGTGACCAAAAGTGCCATCCTGTAGGCTAATTCTTGTAGCATCTTCACTGTTTTTGATTTTATTAAATTATTTTAAAAAATATTATAGTGTAGGCTTTATACATTCTTTTTCTCTCATACACATTCAAAAACACCAGACGGAAGCAGACACCAGCTGGGACTAAAAAAACCTGACACTAGCTCTCAGTTTTGAAGGCCACCTTTCATCCCAGATCACTGCAGTAAAACAGGAGCAATCCCAGTATTATAATACAGATACCCAAAATCTCTTTTAGGTAGGCTATGCTATCCTAGTCCATATAAAACTGCATGCAAGAAGCCCAACTACATGCATGTCCAAAGAAAGTGCAAAACTGCATAGAACACCAATGTATGAGACAACAAAAATCGTCAATTATGCATTTATCTAGTTCACAAAACTCGAATTTCAATAGCTGATCTGTCAACTAACAATCAAAGTTACTGTAGCTTCCTACACGCCAGCTATATATGTCTTTGATCAATTGTCATGACAGCACGCGAACAGACGACACGAAGCACATGCTTCCGGCGGATATCGACAACTAATATTTAATCCACCACCGAGGATTCTTACAGGAAATCACCATGACTTGAAACAAACACAAAACTGGTTGTTTGGTGTCTATCACACGAAGGAGCGGCTGGCCTGCAAGAGGCATCCGGTCGACGCGGTTTTCATACCTGAGCTGTCCATGGTGCTGTAGTCGTCCTGTCGTGCGGGGCCTGTCTTAACGCTGCCGAGGGTCACTGCCGTCAAACCGCTGCCGCCGCCGCCGCCGCTTCGTCCCCCGGTGCAGAATTCTCCGCTGCTATCGACCAGCTGCAAAGATTCGTAGCCATCATAACTGCTCTTTTTCTTGTAGCCACCTAGCAGGCTCATGAGCACAATTGGGAATCACATAGACGTACGACAACGGTGATTTCAATAGACTAGGGGAATGCACATGTTCTGTATGGCAGCTCGGAGGGAGGGAATAATGTGCTTTCCAGCAGGCTGCCCCGCTACATACGGCCGCTAGCTGCAGGAGAGAAGAGGGCGTTGTGTCATCAAGCGCCGCATTTACTACGCTGCACACACACAGAGCCAGCAGCCAATCAATGCAGCCAGTTAGCAGCCCACTCTACACCCTCAATCCACATCCAGTGCCTGCTTTATACCTCATCATTTCTGATACATTTATAATAAATGTATAACTTAGTTGATAATATTAATAATGTGAATCATCGAGTATTCAAAATACATTCATACATGTACATGTAAAAGGTCCAGACACATTAAAGACTATTTAGGAGGGAAAATGTGCTTAATTGTCATGAAAATAATAAAATAAAAAAAATAATGAAAATAAACACAAAATGTAATTTAATACTGTAGTATTTCTAACCAAGCCCAGGCAGAAAGTTCTGCAGAAATGTCAATAAATCCCCTTGCTTGTTTATTAACTCTCGTTAAAGGGATAGTTCACCCAAAAATGAAAACTAGCCCATGATTTAGCCCCTCAAGTCATCCTAGGTGTATTTGACATTCTTCTTTCAGACGAATATAATCAGAGTTATATTACAACCCCAAATCAGAAAAAGTTGGGACAGTATGGAAAACGCAAAAAAAAAAAAAAAAGAAGTGATTTCTAAATTTACTTTGACTTGTATTTCATTGCAGACAATATGAACACAAAATATTTCATGTTTTGTCTGGTCAACTTCATGTCATTTGTAAATATGCATCCTTTCCTGTCATTCAGACCTGCAACACGTTTAAAAAAAAGTTGGGACAGGAGCAATTTAGGGCTAGTAATGAGGTAAAATGGTTAAATAATGATGTGATTTGAAACATGTGATGTCAACAGGTGATTGTAATTATGATTTGGTACAAAAGCAGCATCCAAGAAAGGTCTAATCCTTTAGGAGCAAAGATGGGCCGAGGATCGCCAGTTTGCCAACAAATACGTGAGACAATTATTGAAATGTTTAAAAACAATGTTCCTCAAAGAAAGATAGGAAGAGATTTGGATATTTCACATTCAACAGTGCATAACATAATTAAAAGATTTAAGGAATCTGGAGGAATTTCAGTGCGTAAAGGACAAGGGCGCAAGCCTAAGCTGAACAACCGTGATCTCCGATCCCTCAGGCGGCACTGCATCAAGAATCGTCATTCATCTATAAGCGATATCACCACATGTGCTCAAGACTACTTTGGCAAACCTTTGTCAAGTACCACAATACGTAGTTACATCCACAAATGCCAGTTAAAACTGTACTGTGCCAAAAGGAAGCCCTATGTTAACAGTGTCCAGAAGCGCCGTCGACTTCTCTGGGCTCGGAGGCATCTGGGATGGACCATCACACAGTGGAAACGTGTACTGTGGTCAGATGAATCAGTATTTCAGGTATTTTTTGGGAGGAATGGACGCCGTGTGCTCCGGACCAAAGAAGAAAAGAATCATCCAGACTGTTACCAGCAACAAGTCCAAAAGCCAGGGTCTGTCATGGTATGGGGTTGTGTCAGTGCCCTTGGCAAAGGTAACTTGCACTTCTGTGAAGGCACCATTAATGCTGAAAAGTACATAGAGATTTTGGAGCATAATATGCTGCCTTCAAGAAGACATCTTTTCCAGGGACGTCCATGCATATTTCAACAAGACAATGCAAAACCACATTCTGCACACATTACAAAGTCCTGGCTGCGGAGGAAGAGGGTACGGGTACTTGACTGGCCTGCCTGCAGTCCCGACCTGTCTCCAATAGAGAATGTGTGGCACATTTTGAAGCGCAAAATGCAACAACAAAGACCGCGCACTGTTGCCCACCTTAAGACTTGTTTTCAGGAAGAATGGGCCACCAAAATTACACCTGAAACACTTCATCACTTGGTGTCTTCAGTCCCTAAACGTCTTTTAAGTGTTGTGAAAAGGAATGGCAACATTACAAAGTGGTAAATGCTTTACTGTCCCAACTTTTTTTTAAATGTGTTGCAGGTCTGAATGACAGGAAAGGATGCATATTTACAAATGACATGAAGTTGACCAGACAAAACATGAAATATTTTGTGTTCATATTGTCTGCAATGAAATACAAGTCAAAGTAATTTAGAAATCACTTCTTTTGTTTTTTATTTGCGTTTTCCATACTGTCCCAACTTTTTCTGATTTGGGGTTGTACAAAAGTCCAGGCTAATCCAAGCATTAGAATTGCAGTAATAGTTGCTCTGTTTTTGAAGTCCATAAAAAAAGCACCTGTCCATCGAACAACGTGCTCCACGCGGCTCCGGGGTGTTAATAAAGGCCTTCTGAAGCGAATCGATGCGTATGTGTAAGTAAAATATCCATATTTAAAACATTATCAAGTAAAGTTCCAGCCGATCGCCTTCCGTAGAAAAGTGTTGAAAGTTGAAAGTGAAACTCACGATGCGCATGTGACGTCATGACGAGTGTACCTGGTCGCGTTAGTATTTCGATCGGCAGGGGAACTTTTTCCATAAATTGAATACGGAAGGCGGAGCCATGTGGAGCACGTTGTTTGACGGACAGATGCATTTTGAAGAATGTCATATACACCTAGGATGACTTGAGGGTGAGTATATCATGGGCTAAACATTTTTGGGTAAACTAACCCTTTAACTATTGTATAAATTGTTATTGTTGGTTTGTTAAAGCTGTAGTTCATAACTTTTTGCGCTCTAGCGGTTAATAAACAGAACTGCATGCGTCTTGCGGAAGAACATTGCAGCCGGAGCTACTTCTCTCTGTTTGTGTCTATGGCGAGTCACGCAGGGGCTGTGCTCCTCCGCCGATGCTCCTACCAGACCGGTCTGAAATAGTCCCAATATAAATACTTATTATAAGTGTCCCATAATGATTCAGGGCAAGGCAAAAACACGGTTTAGAAAATGGATTCATGTTGTACATTCTCATTATATCATTTTGTAAATCTTGATCACAAAAAAAGTTACGGACAGCAGCTTTAACTAGTTTGGCCAATTTGGTCATGCTTTTAGCTCCATTTAACACATTTAACCATGTCCAATCCAGCTTGTTCTTGTTCAAATTAGCTTGTTCTTTCATTTGCATGTACAAATAAACATTTCAGAACAATTCATTTCTAAACATTGAAGGCTGAGACATGATAATACAGGCATGCATATTTAGTTTAAAGGGTTAGTTCACCCAAAAATGAAAAATTACTCATTAATTACTCACCCTTACGTTGTTCAAAACTTCATCGCAAGAAGTTCATCTTCAGAACACAAATAAAGATGAAATTTTTTTTGATGAAATCGAAGAGCTTCATGTCCCTCCATTGACAGCTATGCAACTACCACTTTGATCTTTCAAAAAGTCATAAAGAGATTGAAAAACTAATCCATATAAATTGAGTTTAGTCCAAATTTTCTGAACAGACACGGTGGCTTTATATGATGAACAGATTGAATTTAGGCTTTTATTCATATATAAACATCAGTTGTGGTAAACAAACAGAAGTTCAAGCATGTTTGCTTGACATGCGAGAACCAATGAGGTTCATTATCGTGTGTTACGCAGCACGTTTGAGCTTCTGCAAGAACCAATGAGGTTCATTCTTGTGTTTCGCAGCACGTTTGAGCTTCAGCAAGAACCAATGAGGTTCATTCTTGTGTTACGCAGCACGTTTGAGCTTCTGCAAGAACCAATGAGGTTCATTCTTGTGTTTCGCAGCACGTTTGAGCTTCAGCAAGAACCAATGAGGTTCATTCTCGTGTTTCGCAGCACGTTTGAGCTTCAGCAAGAACCAATGAGGTTCATTCTCGTGTTACGCAGCACGTTTGAGCTTCAGCAAGAACCAATGAGGTTCATTCTCGTGTTACGCAGCACGTTTGAGCTTCTGCAGGAACCAATGAGGTTCATTCTCGTGTTACGCAGCACGTTTGAGCTTCAGCAAGAACCAATGAGGTTCATTCTTGTGTTTCGCAGCACGTTTGAGCTTCAGCAAGAACCAATGAGGTTCATTCTTGTGTTACGCAGCACGTTTGAGCTTCAGCAAGAACCAATGAGGTTCATTCTTGTGTTTCGCAGCACGTTTGAGCTTCAGCAAGAACCAATGAGGTTCATTCTCGTGTTACGCAGCACGTTTGAGCTTCAGCAAGAACCAATGAGGTTCATTCTCGTGTTACGCAGCACGTTTGAGCTTCTGCAGGAACCAATGAGGTTCATTCTCGTGTTACGCAGCACGTTTGAGCTTCAGCAAGAACCAATGAGGTTCATTCTCGTGTTACGCAGCACGTTTGAGCTTCTGCAAGAACCAATGAGGTTCATTCTCGTGTCACGCAGCACGTTTGAGCTTCTGCAAGAACCAATGAGGTTTTCTCGTGTTACGCAGCACGTTTGAGCTTCTGCAAGAACCAATGAGGTTCATTCTTGTGTTACGCAGCACGTTTGAGCTTCTGCAAGAACCAATGAGGTTTTCTCGTGTTACGCAGCACGTTTGAGCTTCTGCAAGAACCAATGAGGTTCATTCTCGTGTTACGCAGCACGTTTGAGCTTCTGCAAGAACCAATGAGGTTCATTCTCGTGTTACACAGCACGTTTGAGCTTCTGCAAGAACCAATGAGGTTCATTCTCGTTTGTTACACAGCACGTTTGAGCTTCTGCAAGAACCAATGAGGTTCATTCTCGTTTGTTACACAGCACGTTTGAGCTTCAGCAAGAACCAATGAGGTTCATTCTCGTTTGTTACACAGCACGTTTGAGCTTCTCCAAGGACCAATGAGGTTCATTCTCGTGTTACGCAACACGTTTGAGCTTCCGCAAGAACCAATGAGGTTAATTCTCGTGTTACGCAGCACGTTTGAGCTTCAGCAAGAACCAATGAGGTTCATTCTCATTTCAGCTTCTGCAAGAACCAATGAGGTTCATTCTCGTTTCAGCTTCTGCAAGAACCAATGAGGTTCATTATCGTGTTACGCAGCACGTTTAAGCTTCCGCAAGAACCAATGAGGTTCATTATCGTTTGAGCTTCTGCAAGAACCAATGAGGTTCATTCTCGTTTCAGCTTCCGCAAGAACCAATGAGGTTCATTCTCGTGTTACGCAGCACGTTTAAGCTTCCGCAAGAACCAATGAGGTTCATTCTCGTTTGAGCTTCTGCAAGAACCAATGAGGTTCATTCTCGTTTCAGCTTCTGCAAGAACCAATGAGGTTCATTCTCGTGTTACGCAGCACGTTTGTGCTTCCGCAAGAACCAATGAGGTTCATTCTCGTGTTACGCAGCACATTTGAGCTTCCGCAAGAACCAATGAGGTTCATTCTCGTTTGTTACACAGCACGTTTGAGCTTCTCCAAGGACCAATGAGGTTCATTCTCGTGTTACGCAGCACGTTTGAGCCTCCGCAAGAACCAATGAGGTTCATTCTCGTGTTACGCAGCACGTTTGAGCTTCTGCAAGAACCAATGAGGTTCATTCTCGTGTTACGCAGCACGTTTGTGCTTCCGCAAGAACCAATGAGGTTCATTCTCGTGTTACGCAGCACATTTGAGCTTCCGCAAGAACCAATGAGGTTCATTCTCGTTTGTTACACAGCACGTTTGAGCTTCTCCAAGGACCAATGAGGTTCATTCTCGTGTTACGCAGCACGTTTGAGCCTCCGCAAGAACCAATGAGGTTCATTCTCGTGTTACGCAGCACGTTTGAGCTTCTGCAAGAACCAATGAGGTTCATTCTTGTGTTACGCAGCACGTTTGAACCTCCGCAAGAACCAATGAGGTTCATTCTCATGTTACGCAGCACGTTTGAGCTTCCGCAAGAACCAATGAGGTTCATTCTTGTGTTACGCAGCACATTTGAGCTTCTGCAAGAACCAATGAGGTTTTCTCGTGTTACGCAGCACGTTTGAGCTTCTGCAAGAACCAATGAGGTTCATTCTCGTGTTACGCAGCACGTTTGAGCTTCTGCAAGAACCAATGAGGTTCATTCTCGTGTTACGCAGCACGTTTGAGCTTCTGCAAGAACCAATGAGGTTCATTCTCGTTTGTTACACAGCACGTTAGAGCTTCTGCAAGAACCAATGAGGTTCATTCTCGTGTTACACAGCACGTTTGAGCTTCTGCAAGAACCAATGAGGTTCATTCTCGTTTGTTACACAGCACGTTTGAGCTTCAGCAAGAACCAATGAGGTTCATTCTCGTTTGTTACACAGCACGTTTGAGCTTCTCCAAGGACCAATGAGGTTCATTCTCGTGTTACGCAACACGTTTGAGCTTCCGCAAGAACCAATGAGGTTAATTCTCGTGTTACGCAGCACGTTTGAGCTTCTGCAAGAACCAATGAGGTTCATTCTCGTGTTACGCAGCACGTTTGAGCTTCCGCAAGAACCAATGAGGTTCATTCTCGTGTTACGCAGCACGTTTGAGCTTCCGCAAGAACCAATGAGGTTCATTCTCGTGTTACGCAGCACGTTTGAGCTTCCGCAAGAACCAATGAGGTTCATTCTTGTGTTACGCAGCACGTTTGAGCTTCCGCAAGAACCAATGAGGTTCATTCTCGTTTCAGCTTCTGCAAGAACCAATGAGGTTCATTATCGTGTTACGCAGCACGTTTGAGCTTCCACAAGAACCAATGAGGTTCATTCTCGTGTTACGCAGCACGTTTAAGCTTCCGCAAGAACCAATGAGGTTCATTCTCGTTTGAGCTTCTGCAAGAACCAATGAGGTTCATTCTCGTTTCAGCTTCTGCAAGAACCAATGAGGTTCATTCTCGTTTCAGCTTCTGCAAGAACCAATGAGGTTCATTCTCGTGTTACGCAGCACGTTTGTGCTTCCGCAAGAACCAATGAGGTTCATTCTCGTGTTACGCAGCACATTTGAGCTTCCGCAAGAACCAATGAGGTTCATTCTCGTTTGTTACACAGCACGTTTGAGCTTCCGCAAGAACCAATGAGGTTCATTCTCGTGTTACGCAGCACGTTTGAGCTTCTGCAAGAACCAATGAGGTTCATTCTCGTTTCAGCTTCTGCAAGAACCAATGAGGTTCATTATCGTGTTACGCAGCACGTTTGAGCTTCCACAAGAACCAATGAGGTTCATTCTCGTTTGAGCTTCTGCAAGAACCAATGAGGTTCATTCTCGTTTGAGCTTCTGCAAGAACCAATGAGGTTCATTCTCGTTTCAGCTTCTGCAAGAACCAATGAGGTTCATTCTCGTTTCAGCTTCTGCAAGAACCAATGAGGTTCATTCTCGTGTTACGCAGCACGTTTGTGCTTCCGCAAGAACCAATGAGGTTCATTCTCGTGTTACGCAGCACATTTGAGCTTCCGCAAGAACCAATGAGGTTCATTCTCGTTTGTTACACAGAACGTTTGAGCTTCCGCAAGAACCAATGAGGTTCATTCTCGTGTTACGCAGCACGTTTGAGCTTCCGCAAGAACCAATGAGGTTCATTCTCGTGTTACGCAGCACGTTTGAGCTTCTGCAAGAACCAATGAGGTTCATTCTCATTTGTTATGCAGCACGTTTGAGCTTCCGCAAGAACCAATGAGGTTCATTCTCGTGTTACGCAGCACGTTTGAGCTTCCGCAAGAACCAATGAGGTTCATTCTCGTGTTACGCAGCACGTTTGAGCTTCCGCAAGAACCAATGAGGTTCATTCTTGTGTTACGCAGCACGTTTGAGCTTCCGCAAGAACCAATGAGGTTCATTCTCGTTTCAGCTTCTGCAAGAACCAATGAGGTTCATTATCGTGTTACGCAGCACGTTTGAGCTTCCACAAGAACCAATGAGGTTCATTCTCGTGTTACGCAGCACGTTTGAGCTTCCGCAAGAACCAATGAGGTTCATTCTCGTTTGAGCTTCTGCAAGAACCAATGAGGTTCATTCTCGTTTCAGCTTCTGCAAGAACCAATGAGGTTCATTCTCGTTTCAGCTTCCGCAAGAACCAATGAGGTTCATTCTCGTGTTACGCAGCACATTTGAGCTTCCGCAAGAACCAATGAGGTTCATTCTCGTTTGTTACACAGCACGTTTGAGCTTCCGCAAGAACCAATGAGGTTCATTCTCGTGTTACGCAGCACGTTTGAGCTTCTGCAAGAACCAATGAGGTTCATTCTCGTTTCAGCTTCTGCAAGAACCAATGAGGTTCATTATCGTGTTACGCAGCACGTTTGAGCTTCCACAAGAACCAATGAGGTTCATTCTCGTTTGAGCTTCTGCAAGAACCAATGAGGTTCATTCTCGTTTGAGCTTCTGCAAGAACCAATGAGGTTCATTCTCGTTTCAGCTTCTGCAAGAACCAATGAGGTTCATTCTCGTTTCAGCTTCTGCAAGAACCAATGAGGTTCATTCTCGTGTTACGCAGCACGTTTGTGCTTCCGCAAGAACCAATGAGGTTCATTCTCGTGTTACGCAGCACATTTGAGCTTCCGCAAGAACCAATGAGGTTCATTCTCGTTTGTTACACAGAACGTTTGAGCTTCCGCAAGAACCAATGAGGTTCATTCTCGTGTTACGCAGCACGTTTGAGCTTCCGCAAGAACCAATGAGGTTCATTCTCGTGTTACGCAGCACGTTTGAGCTTCTGCAAGAACCAATGAGGTTCATTCTCATTTGTTATGCAGCACGTTTGAGCTTCTGCAAGAACCAATGAGGTTCATTCTTGTGTTACGCAGCACGTTTGAGCTTCTGCAAGAACCAATGAGGTTCATTCTCGTGTTACGCAGCACGTTTGAGCCTCCGCAAGAACCAATGAGGTTCATTCTCGTGTTACGCAGCACGTTTGAGCTTCTGCAAGAACCAATGAGGTTCATTCTTGTGTTACGCAGCACGTTTGAGCCTCCGCAAGAACCAATGAGGTTCATTCTCATGTTACGCAGCACGTTTGAGCTTCTGCAAGAACCAATGAGGTTCATTATTGTGTTACGCAGCACGTTTGAGCTTCCGCAAGAACCAATGAGGTTCATTATCGTGTGTTACACAGCACGTTTGAGCTTCTGCAAGAACCAATGAGGTTCATTCTCGTTTCAGCTTCTGCAAGAACCAATGACATTCATTATCGTGTTACGCAGCACGTTTGAGCTTCCACAAGAACCAATGAGGTTCATTCTCGTGTTACGCAGCACGTTTAAGCTTCCGCAAGAACCAATGAGGTTCATTATCGTTTGAGCTTCTGCAAGAACCAATGAGGTTCATTCTCGTTTCAGCTTCTGCAAGAACCAATGAGGTTCATTCTCGTTTCAGCTTCTGCAAGAACCAATGAGGTTCATTCTCGTGTTACGCAGCACGTTTGAGCTTCTGCAAGAACCAATGAGGTTCATTCTTGTGTTACGCATCACATTTGAGCTTCCACAAGAAACAATGAGGTTCATTCACATTTGAGCTTGCAAGAACCATTGAGGTTCATTCTCGTGTTACACAGCCCATTTAAGCTTCCACAAGATCCAAGAAATGTGTTTTCTCGAGGTGGCAAGAAAAAGAACAAAGTTCGTTCTGACCAGGACATTCCATACTTCACGAGTAAAGCAGGTGCTGAACTTCTGGGGAGTCCCAATTTCTGACCAATCACACAATAGTTCTCTGACACCCACAAGAAAAAAGTTCTGCTCAGATGATGTGTGGAGAGCAAGCTGTGAGAACTCCCAAACCAGGGCTGCAAGAGCAAAATTACGTAATTTTGTTCTCGCAGCCCTGGGAGAGAGAACTTTTTTCTCAGTTCTTACGGCCTTTACAGAGCACATTTGAACTTCTGCAAGAACCAATGAAGTTCATTTTCGTGTGTTATGCAGCACGCTTGAGTTTCCGCAAAAACCAATGAGGTTCATTCCCGTGTGTTACACAGCAAGTTTGAGCTTCCACAAGAACCAATGAGGTTCATTCAGGACATTCCATACGTCCCGAGTAAAGCAGGTGCCGAACTTCTGGGGAGTCCCAATTTCTGACCAATCACACAATCTTTGACACCCATAAGAAAAAAGTTCAGCTCAGATGATGTGTCGAGAGCAAGCTGTGAGAACTCCCAAACCAGGGATGTGAGAACAAAATTACGTCATTTTGTTCTCGAAGCCCAGGGAGCGAGATCATTTTTCTCAGTTCTTATGGCCTTTACAGAGCATGTTTGAGCTTCTGCAAGAACCAATGAAGTTAATTCTCTTGTTACACAGCACGTTTAAGCTTCCACAAGAGCCAAGAAATTTGTTTGTTTTCTCGAGGTGGCAAGAAAAAGAACAAAGTTTGTTCTGGCCAGGACATTCCATACTTCACGAGTAAAGCAGGTGCTGAATTTCTGGGGAGTCCCAATTTCTGACCAATCACACAATAGTTCTCGGACACCCACAAGAAAAAAGTTCTGCTCAGATGATGTGTGGAGAACAAGCTGTGAGAACTCCCAAACCAGGGCTGCAAGAACAAAATTATGTAATATTGTTCTCGCAGCCCTGGGAGGGAGAACTTTTTTTCTCAGTTCTTACGGCCTTTACAGAGCACATTTGAACTTCTGCAAGAACCAATGAAGTTCATTTTCGTGTGTTATGCAGCACGCTTGAGCTTCCACAAGAACCAATGATGTTCATTCTCGTGTGTTACACAGCACGCTTGAGCTTCCACAAGAACCAATGAGGTTCATTCTCCTGTGTTACGCAGCACGTTTGAGTTTCCGCAAGAACCAATGAGGTTCATTCTCGTGTTACGCAACACGTTTGAGCTTCCACAAGAACCAATGAGGTTCATTCTCGTGTGTTACACAGCACGTTTGAGCTTCCACAAGAGCCAATGAGGTTCATTCAGGACATTCCCTACTTCATGAGTAAAGCAGGTGCCGAACTTCTGGGGAGTACCAATTTCTGACCAATCACACAATCTTGGACACCCATAAGAAAAAAGTTCAGCTCAGATGATGTGTCGAGAGCAAGCTGTGAGAACTCCCAAACCAGGGATGTGAGAACAAAATTACGTCATTTTGTTCTCGCAGCCCTGGGAGCGAGATAATTTTTCTCAGTTCTTTTGGCCTTTACAAAGTTCATTCTTGAATGTTACACAGCACAGCACTTCCTCAAGAACCAACAAGGTTCTTTCTTTGTGCTACGTAGCACGTTTGAACTTCTGCAAGAACCAATGAGGTTAATTTTCGTTTTACACAGCACGTTTGAGATTCCGCAAGGTTTGTTCTCATGCATCAAGCATGTTCGCTTGAGCTTCTTTTTATGTTCACAGAACAATGTTTATATGTGAATTCACAAGTTCACACTTACAAATAACTTATTAATAATAAAATGTATGCATATTTGTCATGCTCTCAGAGGGGAGGGCCCCGAGCTTGAATTTTGGCCTGAACCCAGAGTACTCCGCCTGTATCTCTGATTAGGATAGTTAACCAAGCAAGTGTGAGGAAACGGGGTGGTGGGATGCAGGAAACTGTCGAGGAACAGGTGAGTCAGCTATGTATATATACAGTGCATCCGTAAAGTATTCACAGCACTTTTTCCACATTTTGTTATGTCACAGCCTTATTCCAAAATGGATTCAATTAATATTTTCCTCAATACTACAAACAATACCCCATAATGACAACGTGAAAGAAGTTTGTTTGAAATCTTTGCAAATGTATTACAAATAAAAAAACGCACAAATGTCACATGTACATAAGTATTGCACAATACTTTGTTGAAGCACCTTTGGCACCAATTACAGCCTCAAGTCTTTTTGAGTATGATGCTACAAGCTTGGCACACCTATTTTTGGGCAGTTTCTCCCATTATTCTTTGCAGGACCTCTCAAATTCCATCAGGTTGGATGGGGAGCGTCGGTGCACAGCCATTTTCAGATCTCTCCAGAGATGTTCAATTGGGTTCATCCCCAAAAACATCCCCACAGCATGATGCTGCCACCACCACGCTTCACTGTAGGGATGGTATTGGCCAGGTGATGAGCGGTGCCTGTTTTCCTATAGACATGACGCTTGCCATTCAGGCCAAAAAGTTACATCTTTGTTTCATCAGACCAGAGAATTTTGTTTCTCATGGTCTGAGAGTCCTTCAGGTGCCTTTTGGCAAACTCCAGGCGGCCTTTTACTGAGGAGTGGCTTCTGTCTGGCCACTCGACCATACAGGCCTGACTGGTGGAGTGCTGCAGAGATGGTTGTTCTTCTGGAAGGTTCTCCTTTCTCCACAGAAAAGGAGGTTTTTGGTCACCTCCTTGACTAGGGCTCTTCTCCCCCGATCGCTCAGTTTGGCTGGGCGGCCAGCTCTAGGAAGAGTCCTGGTGGTTCTAAACTTCTTCCATTTACGGATGATGGTGGATACTGTGCTCATTGGGACCTTCAATGCTGCAGACATTTTTTTGTACCCTTCCCCAAATCTGTGCCTCGATACAATCCTGTCTCTGAGGTCTACAGGCAATTCCTTAGACTTCATGGCTTGGTTTGTGCTCTGACATGCACTGTTAACTGTGGGACCTTAAATAAACAGGTGTGTGCCTTTCCAAATCATGTCCAATCAATTGAATTTACCACAGATGGACTCCAATCAAGTTATAGAAACATCTCAAGGACGATCAGTAGAACCAGGATGCACCTGTGCTCAATTTTGAGTCTCATGGCAAAGGCTGTGAATACTTATGCACATGTGATGTTTTCATTTATTATTTGTAATGAATTTGCAAAGATTTCAAACAAAACATTTTCACGTTGTCATTATGGGGTATTGTTTGTAGAATTGAAAAAAAAATGTAATCCATTTTGGAATAAGGCTGTAACATAACAAAAGGTGGAAAAAGTGAAGCGCTGTGAATACTTTCCAGATGCACTGTATAGGTCTCATCTCGTATTGACTGGATAGGCAATTTGAACGTGTTCCTTCCAAACTTTGTTTATAAAACATAATTAAAAGACTCTATAAGAACTATATCTGTTCATCATATACAGTGAGGAAAATAAGTATTTGAACACCCTGCTATTTTACAAGTTTTTCCACTTGGAAATCATGGAGGGGTCTGAAATTGTCATTGTAGGTGCATGTCCACTGTGAGAGACATAATCTATATTAAAAAAAATCCAGAAATCACAATATATGATTTTTTAACTATTTATTTGTATGATACAGCTGCAAATAAGTATTTGAACACCTGTCTATCAGCTAGAATTCTGACCCCCAAAGACCTGTTAGTCTGCCTTTAAAATGTTCACCTCCACTCCATTTATTATCCTAAATTAGATGCACCTGTTTGAGGTCGTTAGCTGCATAAAGACACCTGTCCACCCCATACAATCAGTAAGAATCCAACTGCTAACATGGCCAAGACCAAAGAGCTGTCCAAAGACACTAGAGACAAAATTGTACACCTCCACAAGGCTGGAAAGGGCTACGGGGAAATTGCCAAGCAGCTTAGTGAAAAAAGGTCCACTGTTGGAGCAATCATTAGAAAATGGAAGAAGCTAAACATGACTGTCAATCTCCCTCTGACTGGGGCTCCATGCAAGATCTCCTCGTGGAGTCTCAATGATCCTAAGAAAGGTGAGAAATCAGCCCAGAACTACACGGGAGGAGCTGGTCAATGACCTGAAAAGAGCTGGGACCACCGTTTTCAAGGTTACTGTTGGTAATACAAGACATCATGGTTTGAAATCATGCATGGCACGGAAGGTTCCCCTGCTTAAACCAGCACATGTCAAGGCCCGTCTTAAGTTTGCCAATGACCATTTGGATGATCCAGAGGAGTCATGGGAGAAAGTCATGTGGTCAGATGAGACCAAAATAGAACTTTTTGGTCATAATTCCACTAAACGTGTTTGGAGGAAGAAGAATGATGAGTACCATCCCAAGAACACCATCCCTACTGTGAAGCATGGGGGTGGTAGCATCATGCTTTGGGGGTATTTTTCTGCACATGGGACAGGGCGACTGCACTGTATTAAGGAGAGGATTACCAGGGCCATGTATTGCGAGATTTTGGAGAATAACCTCCTTCCCTCAGTTAGAGCATTGAAGATTGGGTTGAGGTTGGGTCTTCCAACATGACAATGACCCGAAGCACACAGCCAGGATAACCAAGGAGTGGCTCTGTAAGAAGCATATCAAGGTTCTGGCGTGGCCTAGCCAGTCTCCAGACCTAAACTCAATAGAGAATCTTTGGAGGGAGCTCAGCGACCGGCCTTTGTGTTTCTCAGCGACAGGCCAGAAACCTGACTGATCTAGAGAAGATCTGTGTGGAGGAGTGGGCCAAAATCCCTCCTGCAGTTTGTGCAAACCTGGTGAAAAACTACAGGAAACGTTTGACCTCTGTAATTGCAAACAAAGGCTACTGTACCAAATATTAACATTGATTTTCCCAGGTGTTCAAACACTTATTTGCAGCTGTATCATACAAATAAATAGTTAAAAAATCATACATTGTGATTTCTGGATATTTTTTTTAAGATTATGTCACTCGCAGTGGACATGCACCTACGATGACAATTTCAGACCCCTCCATGATTTCTAAGTGGGAGAACTTGCAAAATAGCGGTGTTCAAATACTTATTTTCCTCACTGTAAAGCAATCAAGTCTCTTCAAAAAATTTGGACTAACCCGCTCAAATCATATGGACTAGTATTATCTCTTTATGAACTTTATGAAGCATCAAAGTGGTAGTTGCGTAGCTGCCAATGGAGGGACAGAAAGCTCTCAGATTCCGTCAAAAAGATCTTCATTTGTGTTCTGAAGATTAACAAAAGTCTCACGGGTTCGGAAATACATGAGGGTGAGTAATTAATGACAGAATTACTAACCCTTTAAATATACGTATGGGTAACCCTGATATATCGTTGAGTGCTTTGCCAGTGGAAGTCAGGCAATCCAAGACTTCCTCTCAGGAAGGATGATTTATCTGTAATTGAGCTACTTGATGCTTCCCTTCATGCAGCCCCCTTGCTTGGCAGCCACTGGGGCTACATGCTTTCTCATAAGAGAGCTGGAGCCTGGGCAACCCTTTGAGAAGAGTGAAACTGAGAACACAGCATGTTGGAAGTGTCACTGAGAGAAAGGCTCTAGTTGCTGCCTGCCATTAATTACCAATTTAACGCCAACTCCAATTCATTTGTTTACCTTTACCGTTATAACAACTATCAATAAAAGCAACATTGGGTCAGCTGGAGGACATCATTGGACACTTGAAATACAAACTTTTTTAAAGATATGATGGTTGCATGAATCCAATAGTACCATTTGAAGGGCATTATTTCCTACAATGATAATCAGCAGCTGAGAAAATGGCAAGCAAGCATATGCACATTACATTTTCTGGAAGAAAACACCACCAACAATAACAATAATGGTATCTTGTAACTGGTAAATTACACTAGTAAAACAGTTATTTTGTTCAACGCAAAAGCTTATAAGGCTTGTCTAGGAGTTAATGTTACACTCATACAGGTTGTATTTTAACATATCTTGTGATCATTTGCAAGACATGTAACTTGTAAATGTCTGATATTCAATCATCTACAATGTTACAAGAGTCTTTATTTAAAAATAGTTAAAAGTTAAAAACTCTACTATACTCTATAACCAGGTCTAGTAGTTCAAAATTTCTGTAAAAATCAAGACATGGGCTTTTTTTCCTTTTTAAGTGCTGGTCTCTTTTTATTTTAATATGTTTGAGAGATGGCCTTCATATTCACAAACTGCAACGAATATGATACAACTTTTAACAAAGCACATTCTGTAGAGTGAAGTGGACTTGAATTCAAAGCTGAGTTTGAATAAATTTGTAACATAATAAAAGCTTAAATTGTAGTGGCTTGCTTAAACAAAGTTACTTAGGTTGCATTATCCCTTTAGACACCTTATAAAGTTAAACTGGTAAGTTTTGCAGTTGGTAATATATAATAGGCTTAAAACAGACATTGGATAAATTCAGCTGAATGATATGTGACATCATCAGTCACGAGAAACATTCTAATATAAAGGCGAGACATTGCTTCCATGGCAACAGGAAGCATACCCTTTAGCCCCTCCTTGCCTGATGATGCAAGGGATTTCCCTTAACCTTTTACACCGTCATAAACTGACCGCGTGCTTATCATAGATAACACATTAAAAACAATAAAAACTAAAGCACAGAACTTTTTCTTTCCCATCGATCTAACTGAGATTTCTGTGATTTTTTTTTATTTATTTTTTTTTACCATCGAACACATACAGCTCTAGACAGAAAAATGGAACAGATGAGGACAAATAATTTTGTGGCATTTACTTCCATTTTCCAGAGTGAATGTAGAACAAGTTTTATCAGTGAATCAAACTAACAAAATATTGTGCTGTTTAAAAACAAACAAAACACCAGGTAAATTAACAGACCATCTATTTTTCTCTGTCAACATGTTTCTCATGATATTTTGTACAATACTGTATTAGTGATAGGCTGATATACACACACACACACATACATATATATATATATATATATATATATATATATATATATATATATATATACATACATACATACATACATATACATGCGTGTGTGTGTGTGTGTGTGTGTGTGTGTGTGTGTGTGTGTGTGTGTGTGTGTGTGTGATCATCAGATGATCATTAGGTGGCCTTCTTATGAAAGCAAAATAAAAAAACAAACAAAATAAATCATAATAGATAAGAAAAAATCATAAACGATTACAACAGCTTAAGATGGTCAAGCTGTTTTTGGACCATAGCTAGTCAAACAGCTAAATGACTGGCTAGCACCTGCTAATATGACAATATTAGACCAGCTAAAAAACATCTACCAGCAAACATTTTAAGATTTGATTTTTCTGCATTTCGTCGTGCAGATTTCTGTCGAACTCTCGGTTTATCAGAATAAATAATAACAGTAAACACTGGATTACTAAACCATCAGCACCTCCTATGCATCAGAAACGCGTCCGATCAGCTGATCTGCTTTGCTTGTCGTGACTCATGTAGCTTATTCTTTCTTAAAACAGGCTTGTCGGCATATTTAAGTGCCCAAACGCGATATTATGCTGCAGTAGAGCACATCAAAACAAAACACCTATGGCACTATAGCCTATTACGTAATACTTATTTAGCAATGCAGATAAGGATAAAATCCAACCTCTCGGTACATCATGACATCACGAGAGCCACAACGGTTTATTTAGGCTATAAATAACATTGCATTCACTGCGTAAGATCGAAGTGTCTCATTCAATGCTGTACGCTACTAATAATAGATACATTCAGTTACATCAAAACAGCATTTTCTTCCTACCTTTCGATGCACTGTCTCTCATTCTCCGATGCCACAGCTGCTGTCAGAAACGCCGACCTTTCATTTGTCATTCGCCAGCTGTCAAAGGTCAGATTGGCGCATGTCCCAGCGAATCGTGCGGCGTTTCGAATAAGCGCACGGACGGACGGGTACTTGAAGCAAGGATGAGCTACTCAGTTCAGCATCATCGAATCAAAACCCACGAGCCACAATCACAGACCGTCGATTTGATCTAGATTAGGTCAAACAGACATGGATATATATTTTTTATTTTTAAAATGTCCAATAACTGTACAAAATATGCACGGAAGGAAATCACGGAATGGATTTTTGAAATGGAGTCAAATATCACTTTTTTTTAAAAAAAAGTGATATTAGGCCGTCTGACTTATCTATTTTTTTATTTTATTTATTTTTTTATCTATTTTTATGCGAGGCGAGATAATGATAATTGTAAGTGTGTCAAACTGAGACTGCAATGGCACCTTATTTTGTGCGTTTCGGGACTTCCTTGATGCAGCGCACAACAGCCAGACTGTAAGGCTGAAGCTTAGATCGTGCATATTAATTTGATTATGGTGACGTTGCTCGATAAACTTCCTCGAAACCAACGGCTCTGAGAGAATCCTGTCATCTTACCTAATTAATATTCATAAGCTCGCCCTTCGACGTAGTAGGATTCGTACATGACGTCGCTTTTACGTAAGACGTTTTTGCATGCATAAAGCTAATAATCGTCATCATGTTGAAAAGAATCTAACAGACAAATATTTTCTAATAAATCTATTTATTTTTTAAATAAGTGCAATTTTTTGTTATGCCCCTATTTAATCGATTTTTTAAAGATTTATAAGTATTAGGCTACTTGGATACAATATCCACCTCCAGCAATTGTAAAGCCTTAAAATCCATAACATTGTGTACATCTTAATATTCATTTTTTCCTATAATGTACAGATGACTGTATGCTCTGTGACATTTTGCCTGATTGTTAATAAGTGCCTGTTGAGACACCCCTATTTTATATAATGTAATTTATTACCCCTGGCACTTTATGCTTTTTGTTTAGCATTTTTCGTTCTTTTTTGTGCTTTTTATGAAGTTGTCAAAAGTGTTGTTTGCATTCCTATATTTGTGATAACTCCAATAAAAAAATATATATAAAAAAATAATAATAAAAAAAATAAAATAAAATAAAAAATATTAAAAAAAATAAAAATAAAAATAAATATATATATATATATATATATATATATATATATATATATATATATATATATATATATAGCCATAAACAATATATTTTGTGAAATCACGAAATAAACGATAGAGCATAATATGAAAATAATAATAATAATAATAAAAATAATAATCATCCTTACATAATATATATCATCTATATTTTATATAGGGTGAATTTAGGCTGATTGGGACACTTTTTCCAAGTCATGTCAATGGCAACAAAAAACAATAAAAACTAAAGCACAGGACATTTTCTTTCCCATTGATCTAATTGAGATTTCTGTGATGTTTCCCCCCAACAAACACATAAAGCTCTTGAGAGAAAAGAACAGATGAGGACAAATCATTTTGTGCCATATACTTCCATTTTCCAGAGTGAATGAAGAGCCAATTTAATCAGTGAATCAAACTAACAAAATATTGTGCTGTTTAAAAAAGAACAAACCAGGTAAATCAATAGACTTTCTTTTTTTCTCAATTGTCATGAACATTTCCAATGATATTCTGCACAATATTACATTATTATTTACATGTCATGACTAGTAATAGACTGTTATATATATCTCTATATACTAAATATATACACCATATATATAGAGGACAACCCTCCCAAGATGTGACGTCGCTTTTACGCAAGACGTTTTTGCATGTATAAAGCTAATAATAATAATCCTTACATAATAAATGTTTTATATAATACACACATTAGCATGCTCAAAAATAGTCCCTGTCATTAAGAACATTGGCTGGAATATATTAATGTTCATGATCTTTCACACCCTCTTTAATGAATTTGAGAAATTGTCATTAGGAAGACACTAGCCTATAGGCACAGAACAAATGTATTTACAATTTTAGGAAATACTTTGTTCCACTGTCAGTTAGTTTACTGAATAGTATGTGTATTATGTTTTATGTGTATTGTGGGCGGCTAAAGACAAATGTCCATGAGAATGAATAATAAAGATTCAATTCAAAAGAATACACTTCAAATTTCTGAGAAAATAAGTTTATTTTCTTTGGGAAAGAAAGGAAAGCTCAAGCATGTACATTCTTGTATATGGTATTGCACAATAAGAGGATGTGGAATTATTTTTTTCAGTGTTTTCTCCAACTCTTATTGGCTGGTATAGGACTGAAACAGAAAATGAGAGAGAGAATGGAAAGCAAGAAAGAATAAAAGAAAAGTAAACAGAGACAAATAAAGATAAGTATCACAAGGACATGCCTGCCTAACACTCTGAGATCCTTCAGTTTTGGGGACAAATTTTAATCTAATTGTAATTGCATCTGTGGTTTCTGGTAAATCTCTGCTTTAATCTTCTGGATAAAAAACATGTCACTGTTGTTATGAGTGAACACAGTCACAGTTATTAATTTACAAAAGGTTACAATATATAATCATGTAACCAAACTAGATTATTTCTTATCTAAAGTTCTCTCAGATATGGGCCTTAAAAATGCAATGCCGAACAGTATTTACCAAAAAGGAGGCAGTGTTTAATGAACATTTGAAATAATATAGGTTATTATTTCATCACTTATTATTATAGCCATTTGCTATATTGTTACCAACACAGTTCAACATTCTATCAACATTAAAAAAAAAAGGCCTGTTGTCCAAAATAGCAATTTCAGCAGATTAAGAAATTGTACTTTACCAAGGCATTTGTGGTATATTTCGATTATAAAGCTTGTAAAACACATAAACATAATTATAAAGTTCTTTATAGTGTGTAGTAGCATGAAATATGTGAGAAAGTCAAATGCCACAGACAGAGATGATATAAAGAAAAACCCCCTCGGAAATAATTGAATCTCACTGGAATGCTTGAAAAGTTCAGTGTCTTGTTCACTTTTGCTGCGTCCCAATTCGCCTACTTATACTACGACCTAAAAGTATGTACTCTTTTTGTGAAGAAAAATACATACTTTTGAGTGTGTAGCAAAAGAGTATACAAGCTTTGGGACATACTACTTCGTCATCTTTAACGGACTCTGTTGCTAGTTACATCACTGTTTAAATCCTCCACATTCAATTTCATTTCCTACCATATCGGAGAAAAATGTAGTAGCACATTGGTCTGCCATTCGTGGGTCTTTAATGCAGAGACTCTCCTCATGTGTTTGCAATTTATTTATAATGATGCATTTAAAAGTTAATGGTCAAACGTATCATTACAAAAGTTCACAGTGCTGCTGCAGGTGAAATATAATGAGGATAACATTGAATAAATATCTTTTCGTCAGGTTAAATACTGATAATTGATCAATAAAGTACCTTAATCTAAACCTTTCTACTTAACCATCGGACTTGCACATCCGTCATGTTTGTAGTTTAACACTTTTTATCCACATTTGTAGTTCCAATAGAATCCTCGCCCAAATCACAATGAGTTGTGGGCCATATCAGCCATTAGAGTGTGTGTCGATCCGCACTTCGAATTCGGAAATAGTAGACCATCCGGGTATCTTTGGAATACTCTTTTGAACATACTACGATTTGGGACATACTAATTCTATTTTCGAATACTATTTAGGACGGATAGTATGCGAATTGGGACGCATTATTAGACAAAATCACATGCATCTACCTTCACTTATTATTCATATGTGATTTAATCACATCTATATGAAATCTGTGCACAATGAATTTAAATCTAGGAACCGATAACACTCTATAAATGCAGAGAGCAAGTTCTAGAAACTTTAGCATTTGAAATAATCAAAGATAGCACTATGAAAAATATTACTATACCATTAACGGACAAGCTGCAATCATAAAAATGGCTAGCATGGAATCTTTGGAAATCGATGTGGTCAATCAGCAATTCCTCTGAGATGAGGCCACGTTCTTGTCTTGGATTAAGATTGTGAGGGGATATCCTCAGTGAGTTGAAGCACACCGTGCATCCGATTGGATGGTGGGGATTTTTGTGCCGAGAAGAGTGCTGATATTCGGCCAGATCCGATCAGTCTCTGTGTCTGAGAATGTGTACAGGATGCCTTTAGCCCTTGAGAGAATTACAATGCTGTTAGTAAACAAGGTACAAAGGTACTCAAGTCATCCGTCAAGTCACAGAAGTACAGTCACAAGCACGCCGAAATATGAGGTATTTCCTAAGAACGTGTTATGGGCTTACTTATAGAAATCTGTGACAGGTTTGGCAACATCTTTGTAGTGTCTCAGTCTGGCCACCAGGGCTTCTGGTCTGTCATCTTCCTGTTGAATCAATGGATCTCCTGTGACGTCATCTATCCCCTGCAAACACAGCAGAAGTTAACATAATTAATTAACAACATAATTCATTTCTCTAATTACATCTATAATTACACTGTTGACAATACCATACCACCAAACCTGTCCCTAATTTCACCTGTATCCCAACTCGATAGCAGCAAATGGGTTTTGCAATGCAACAACACAAGAAGACACCTATTTTTTTGTTATTTTTTAATATGTTTATTTTTTTGAGATTGAAGGACAGTTCAACACCACCAACTCTAGAAGCATGTGGCAGGGAATTAACACCATCACAGACTATAAAGGGAACACAAACTCCACCGTGAACACCGCTGCCTCTCTCCCGGACGAGCTAAACACCTTCTATGCTCGCTTTGAGGGAACTAACACCACCCTTGCGGAGAGAGAGCTCGTGGCTGAAGATGCAGAGGTTAGTTCACTCTCTGTATCTGTAGCGGATGTAACCCGATCCTTCCGGCGGATGAACATCCGTAAAGCCGCGGGTCCAGACAGCATTCCGGTCCGCGTCATCAGAGCGTGCGCGAACCAACTGGCTGGAGTTTTTACGGACATCTTTAACCTGTCCCTCTCCCTGTCTGTGGTCCCCACATGCTTCAAAACGTCCACCATTGTGCCTGTACCGAAGCAGTCAAAAACCATCTGCTTAAACGACTGGCGTCCTGTTGCTCTGACCCCCATCATCAGCAAATGCTTTGAGAGAATAATCAGAAACCACATCTGCTCTGTTCTCCCTCCGTCACTGGACCCACTGCAGTTTGCTTACCGCAAAAACCGCTCCACTGATGATGCCATTTCATCCACTATACACACTGCTCTCTCCCACCTGGAAAAGAGGAACACATATGTGAGAATGCTGTTTGTAGAATACAGCTCAGCATTCAACACCATTGTGCCCTCCATACTTGAGGTGAAACTCCGGGCTCTAGGCTTAAACAGCTTGCTATGCAGCTGGATCCTGGACTTCCTGTCAAACAGACGCCAGGTGGTCAGAATGGGCAGCAACATCTCCTCATCACTGACTCTCAACACTGGAGCCCCTCAGGGCTGTGTTCTCAGCCCACTCCTGTACTCCTTGTACACACATGACTGTGTGGCAACCCACAGCTCCAATACCATCATCAAGTTTGCTGACGATACGACAGTGGTAGGTCTCATCACTGACAATGATGAAACAGCCTACAGAGAGGAGGTGCACACTCTGACACGATGGAGTCAGGAGCACAACCTCTCCCTCAACGTCAGCAAGACCAAGTGGTCGACTTCAGGAGGAATGAGAGAGAACACCGCTCCATCGCCATCAATGGAGCACCGGTGGAGAGAGTCAGCAGCTTCAAGTTCCTCGGTGTCCACATCACAGAGGAACTCTCATGGTCCGTCCACACCGAGGCCTTTGTGAAGAAGGCTCATCAGCGCCTTTTCTTCCTGCGACGACTGAGGAGGTTTGGTATGAACCGCCACATCCTCACACGCTTCTACACCAGCACCATAGAGAGCCTGCTGACTGGCTGCATCACCACCTGGTACGGCAACAGTACCGCCCGCAGCCACAAAGCCCTGCAAAGGGTAGTGCGCACAGCCAGCTGCATCATCGGAGGTGAGCTTCCCTCCCTCCAGGACATTTATGCCAGGCGGTGTGTGAAGAGAGCTCAGAGGATCATCAGAGACTCTAGCCACCCGAGCCATGGGCTGCTCTCACTGCTGCCATCAGGCAGACGGTACCGCAGCATCAGAACACGCACCAGCCGACTCCAGAACAGCTTCTTCCCACAAGCAATTAGACTACTTAACTCCTGATCCATCAGGATCATAACACACACTGACAGAATATCACTCAGCACAACCCACTGTAGATACACACACATTATATACACATTTATATATCATATAGCATCTATTGTACATTGGATTTCTATTTGTGAATAGTATTGCATACTGTACTTTGTATATTATTATTATAGCTTAATGTATATTGTTTAATGTATGTTTAGTGTATATTGTTTAAAGTATATGTATATTGTAAGTATGTGTATATTGTTGTGTATAATATGTGTATGTGTATAAGCTGTGAGAACTATACTCACATTGTGTAAATTATTTATTGTTTATTGTACAGTTTACTGTGCTGTGAGTAATTGTGTGCGCATCAGATGTGTAATCTGATGTTGCTCTAAATGTTGTACATGTCATGTCATGACTACTATGTTGCTCGGAACTGCACCTAAGAATTTCACCTACTGTTGTACTTGTGTATATGGTTGTGTGACAATAAAGTGATTTGATTTGATTTGATTTATGTAGGTAGTGTCATTTAAAATGGAAAATGTAACTTTCTACTACACAGAAGCATTTGGTGTTTTCCATTTGAAGAAAATTAGGTTAAGTAATGTGAACACACTTGCGAAAATCTTGTGAAGATTAAGAAATCTAGTCCACTTCCTAGTTCAGTAGTAAGTACACAGACACACAAAAAAATTTGTAAAATCTAAATGAACTGGTCTTATTAAATTCAAAAATATTATTAACATCAATAAACCAGCCTAAACATATTAATTCAAATCAATACAACTATTTGTATAGGCCAAATCAGGTAGAAATAGCTCTTTAGGGGAACAACTGAAACTACTTTTTACAAAGCATTTCGGATGCGGGCCTGCTGTCAAAATCAGTCCAGCACACAGAAATATTTGCTCCCTAGAAATTTCCAGAATGCACCTGTATCTGTTTTGCTTAAAATTGCAGCACATATTTTATGGCACAATAATATACTTACTCTATTTAACAGGAGAATAACATGCTATAGCTCAACCTGCTTTTGGAGCCGAGCAGTCAGACTTCTGAATTAGGTTCTGAATAGGTTTCAGTGCAGAAATGATAAAAGGCAACAGAGATTTGCTTTTATGTTCATTATTCCTTCATAACCTACTAAATCTTATCTATTTTAATGTGGCAACATATACTGCACTGTGATATCCTATCTCACTCAGAAACAGAGGAGGACAAAGACTAGGATTTTCACCTGGACACGGGGAGGATTGAAGCACATATTGTACACTCTCCCACTTGGAGGATGTATCCAGCGATGTCGCAGCCTTTCCTTCAGTGTTTCCAGAGGGATGTTGAGGTTGATGGCTACATCCAGATCACATGTACTGTTTAGGGCTTCAGCCTGAGCTAGTGTTCGAGGGAAACCTGGAAGTTAAATTCACAAAAATTACTTTTAACGCTTAACACAGGCCAAAATGTTCATGCGTACACCTGAATTATTCACATGAGTGATTGAATTTTCTTAATTTCATAATAACATTTTATGATGTCATTTGAAGGTTACAAATAAATACTATTTTGAAATGTCACACTTTTGTTGCAATGTGTAGTTTCGTAACTATGCATAAATGTCAAGTGTTGCAACACTACATCTTTATTGGGTCCCACTGGCAATTCTAGACCCCACGTATTTTGTATTTTTTTTATCATTATAGCTTTGCCAGTGGGGGACCTGCTTTCATTACTTATGACTGAGTGTAGATACTTTTTCGTTAGTCTATTTTAATTTGAACCTTTACTTGGGATTAGCCTTTGCAGTTTGCACGCTAATCTGTACAGTCCTGCAATAAAGGAACACTAGTTTTAATCCATGTAGCAAGAATGTTTGTAGGTCACACTGCACACCTATTCAGTCAATGTCTGATATCCTCTCATCCTATCATTAATTGGGAGCTAGTGGCGTTGACTTTCTAAGCTAGCAGCTGAGCTGTTACATCTTGACTTTCTCATAAAATAAAAATAGGCAACATAAGGCAACGTATTTGCAATGCTCCTTATTTACTTCCTTAAAATTACTAGCACTTGTTTGTTTTGAGTTTCTGTTGAATGAAGAAATGAAAGCTTTGCTTCCTCTAAGAGATTTAGCTTAGTCCTAAATAAAAAAATAATACAAATACAGCAAAGGATTAACATTAAAGTTGCCATGAAACGAAAGTTGCAATAGTCTTTTCTTCCCTATTGTGTGTGTATATGTGTGTATATGTGTGTATATGTGTGTATATATATATATATATATATATATATATATATATATATATATATATATATATATATAATATATCCAAGTGAAACGGCTTCTCGAACAAGAAGAAATGTAGTGTGTGACTTGATTTTGTCCATTGATTGGATCATTGTGGTTTGCGATTGCTTTGATCTCGTGTTTGTCCCGAACTCGCGCCAGTAAACACATCATCAGAGAAGAGATGTACGAGGGAGTTACTTTATTATTAGTATTAGTATTATCACGAGGGCACATAGATAAAAAAACAAAAAAACAAAACAATAATGATGTGCATGGATGAATCATTTATAATTAACAATATTCCATGAAAAAAAAAAAGAAGTGTCCATTTTGATTTTATGGTGACTTTAAATGGGATTTACCACCATACCATCCAACAACCAGCTGTATTTGGTCATCTCCTCCAATCTAGGCAGAAGAAGACGTGTCATGACATGGTCTGGCACCAGCAATCCTCTTTTTATATACGTCTTAGCTAGAACACCAGCTTCTGCAAAACAGAAAAAACGAATGGAACATATATCTAACACATTTATTAATAATTTCTTCAAGAATGGAAGCAGCTGAGACCTTTAAAAGACATACTCGCAAAGAAATTCTGCTTTCGTTCATTAAAATATACACATAACCTTTAACTGAGACAAATCAATTATTAATCATATGGTTTTAACCAGAAACAGAGTGTTAATATAATAGATTGAGCAGTCACATGAGTCTTGAGACATTGATGCCCGATGTTTTCATATAGAATTATATCTACTTTGTGGATACATCATACAACAAACAAAAGTCAAATATCAACTTTTTACAATTACAAACTATGCCACAACAAGGTATAGTGTATTTTTCTGGTAGCTAAATCAACTCTCAGCCTTCAAAGTTTTAAAAGACAAAGAAAAAATGTGTGTTAAAGCAAAAAGTTACATACATTTTGTATTACCTGAAAAAAGGTTAAAATCTTTGTTTTAAAAAAATCTACCAACCAAGACAACTTTATACGCATAAGTAAGAAATCCATTCTAGCTCTTTTATAATGAGGAAGCTAAATGTGGGAATTAGTATACAATGTGTTGATTAGTATGACAATTCCTGTCTTTATCTACTTCCACGAATGCCAGCTGAAGTCTTAATAGGCAGGTTTGCATGGCAACGCCGAAATAAAACAGAAATGTGGAGGCATCTTGCCAGCATGGCAACTTTTATACGCATTTACCTCGCATGAACTCTAAACATCATGACGCCCGAGGGTGCACTAAACACATGCTGTACTCCAAATTGGCAGGACCAAATGATGAAGTTAAAGAATCGATCATTTGAAAAACCACTAATCTTACTATATAAACCGCAAAAGTTGGTTACGCCCCTTCATCTGATCAAGGCATCCTTCTGTTTCACTGTGCATCTAGCATTTGTTGCCATCGACAGGTCTCCAGAGATAAGGAGCTTCCAGGAAAACAACCGAAAGTTAGTCTTTTTTTTTGCAAATCACGCACCAGTTTTAGCAGAGATGTTTTCTCGAACAAAGTCTCCACTGGACAAATGTTTAAGACCGAAACTGTGCGCGATCCTCTCCGAGATGGTCCCTTTCCCCGAGCCTGGGGGACCCATGATAACAGCCCGGAATAACTTGGACATATCCTCACAGAACTGCCCTGTTTACAATAAAAACGAGTTAGGCATTACTACTGAAACAATGCAAATCATTCACTTATTTAACGTAGTTTGCAATGTAGGGCGCTTTGCATTACAATTCAGAGATCACAGTTCTGTTAAAGCAGATCTTCAGTGCAGAATGAGGGGTGGGGACCTGTAACATCGAATAAAACCACAAAATAACACAACAATGAGCGACTGGAAAAGTTATAGGTCAAAAACAACAAACAAACTTACCCACCCAATAGAGTACTGTACAATTAAACTGTTATTTCCACGGTGAAAACAAAACAGAGCCCGTTGCCACCGTTCATTAAAATCGGGTAACGTTAGCCCTTCACTGACGCACCGCCTACTGCTCTTTATGTAGACGTGAGCGTCTCCTCTCTGCAAATGAATGGAGGAGAAACAAAAACGCCCTATTTTAAAACGCCTCTCTGGTACAGCGTCGCACTTAAAAATATGTTCAAGCTGCACCGCATAGGAGTCTGGTCGTCGAAGTGTTTAGTTATAACGGTTGCACCGCAATACATAAAAATCGTTAAAGTACTGTTGCTATGGTTACCCCAGGCAAACGCGACTTCTGTTTTGCAAGCGTCTGTTTACTTAGTACTGATTGAAAACGGGTTCGTTGAAAAATAATCCGACTTTTAGTTACCTAATATGGTTATTTGGAGAGATTGAAGTCGGTGGCGCACGATATCTTGAAAGAGGTTCTTTACAGAAGAAAAGCCCAATTCGCACATGTATGCACTATTCTATGGCATCGTTAAAGTATAAATTTAGTATAAATGGTTCACAAAATTTCCAAAAAAGACAAATTGCATTTCAAATGCCGAATGATGCATTTATTTAACCACAAAAGCGAAGTGTGGAATATTGGACACTCATGCACCCAACTGTAAGTGTCACAGCTTTCCTTAAGGGTGGGGCTATTATAGGCTTATAAAATCCATACACTATACCGTAGAGAAGCTACATAGATAAGTGCATAATGTATAGTAGACTACGCCATTTGGGACACAATTTATGTTATTCTTTCCACATGCAACCAACTGTGGTCAACATAGGGTATAACGTATATAATGGTGTGCTATTGCCCCCTGTCTGATTTAGGACAGGACACACTTGTTGACTGGGATGATGGTGCAAAACATTCCTCAAATGCCACGGCGTTGTTTACTTAAAAGTTTTAAAAAATGTACCACTGACACGTCTACCACATTGATGCTACAGAGCAGTGAGAAGGGGCCAGAGCCCATATGGGACCTCAGCAATTCGAAATGGGGCAGCAAGATGAAGATCATAAATTGTATTTAAAATAATCTAATTTTCCTGAATCCTAAAACACACACACAAAAGCTTTATGTAGCCACAAAAGCCTATGTAAACGGATCTATTTCATATTTTAATGTCTTATAAAATAGTTCATTTTAAACTATTGTATTATTGAATTATTGTTTGTTATCTACTCGTTTATGTCGAGTAAATGCTACATCAAATCAATGTTACATCGAAAATGGCACAGGAAATATCTTATATGGGTGGAAAACCACTTCAATAGAGTCAGCTATATAATCACCATGTTAAGCAATTTATTTCCGAGGTGCCTTACGGTGGCGTCAGAACATAAGAGATAGCCTACTAAACGCAGTTCACTTCGGGTATGGGCGGCCTATGTCAAAATCCGTCGACTTTTCAAACCTTCCATATGGCAACAGTCAATCTGCACAAAAGAAAGTGGTGAACTTTGAGCGTCAGGACCCGGAAGCGTGTTATTTTATTGTCACATGGCTTGAAGATTTCAATAACAACAAAAAATGGCGACAATCACGTTGTTCGCTGTAAGGCGCTTGCTGCGTCATTAAAAATATTCACGTAAACACGGGAGTTTAGCGTTGCAAATGCAGGTAAGTACTTTTGCCGTCGGTAGAATAATACAAATGTCTAACTGCGACGGTTATATTGCATTCATGTTTTTACCTTAGAAGTACGCGGTGTTTGTTTTTGCTATGAGAGGGGTGTGTGCGCGCGCTGTTGGGCGTTAGCGCGCATCAAGACAGCACAATAAGACGATTCACAAGATATAAGACTATAAAACGAATCGACATAGCAAGTAGAACAGCTGCTTTACACGCAGAATATTTAAGATAGTTATTGTGATATTATGTGACACATAATCATGTAATGCCTTTTCGTGTTATAACTTATGTATAATTTATTGTAGACTACCGACTTCGTGACGTTCTAACAGGCTTTTTGCTCAAACATTGTTTTCATTTATAGTTTATAAATGATATTACTCGGATGTTCCTCACTTAAATTACTTTTATTGAACACCGTAGTTTCATAAAGCATAAACATTTTCCATGAGAAGTCGCAACACACTAGCTACAACAGTGAGAATATTCCCCTTTTAACCAAATGAAATGTTTTTCTTTCCTTATTTCTGAAACGGCCGCTATAGGAATGTTTGGCAGATGTTTTGGCAGATTATTTGGCAGGCGTTTCCACTGTCCTGAGATGGCAAACACGACGCGCTGATGGAGTTGTTTACAAGAAGAGCTTCACACGGAGGGCGGGGATGCTGTGGGAGGAGCCACTTGCTTGCCAAAGCATAGAAGATGGAGTCAGAGTTACCATAACAAGTCTGGCGTCACAGGGGCGGCGTGTATGAATAATTAAAGCTCAAAACGAAGGTATTAAATCTCTTGCTGTCAGATAGGGAGCTGTCATTTAATGCAGTGTATCCAATGAAAATATGGCATGATGTTATCCTTTCTAGCTACACATTATATGTTAAATTTAATAATAAAAGCTACTCATTTCTATATCTTCAATATATAGGCCTACAGTTGGAAATGTCTGATTTAATTAGCCTATATTATATTTTATTTGTTATATTTTAAATACAGTAAACCTGTGGAATTCACACTTTATGTAGCCTATATCTGATATTTAAAGTCAAAGTTGTTATCCCTGAATGAACGCGGATGAGAAGATGAGTGAAGCACTGCCGCCTTGGATCTGCTTGATGTGACAGGCTGCCCTGGTTCAGTTATCACAGTGCTGATGCTGTCCATCTTAAAGGTACAGTACTGTGATAACTGAAGGATGGCTGCCATCTTGACATCTAGCGTCATAACATGTTTTTCTTTTAACAGGTGAGTAAGAGGTAAAAGAAAAGAAAATGAACAAAACAATACAATTTAATAAATAGCAAATGTTTTAATAAAAAAATGTGTCAAATTGATTGCCTTCTAATTTTATAAAATTATACACATATTATGGTAGCCTATGTCATCAGTATAAAGACAAATGATATTCTCCTTGGATCTGGCAAAAAGGTTTTGATATTCACTTCCATATTATAGATGCTTTATATCATTCAAATATTTTATTCACATTTCACTGTATTTTCTGTAGACACCAGAGCTAGGAAGAAAGTGATATAATGTTGTAAAAAGTTTATTAAGGATTTATATTTTTATGCACACTATATAAATTATGTAATAGCCATTTAATATAAATTTCCTCTTCCAATAAACACTTGCAAGCACACTTTGCACATACTTTATATATTAAAATACAGTGTTGGGTAGTAACTAGTTGCATGTAACGGAGTTGCGTAATTTAATTACAAAATAAATGTAATTGTAAAAATTTGTAATTAAATTACAGTTACTTGTGGAAATGTTAACGATTACAAAGGGGTTACATCTGAATATTTTCTGTAAAAAGCTAGGATAGATTAGGATAGGTTGAATATTATTTTCCCTTCATACTCACATAGTGGTAAAAATAATAGGTAACATTTTACAATAAGGTTGCATTAGTTAATGCATTAGTTAACATGAACTAACCATGAACAACACCTCTGTTCAGCATTAGTTCATCTTTGTTAACGTTAGTTCATAAAAATTCAGCTGTTCATGGTTTGTTCATGTTAGTTCACACTGCATTAACTAATGTTAACAAGATTTTAATAATGCATTAGTAAATGTTGAAATTAACATGAACAAAGATAAATAAATGGTTTATAAGTGCAGTTCATTATTAGTTCATGTTAATGTAGTTAACTAAAGTTAACTAATGAACCTTATTGTAAAATGTTACCCAAGAATAGTATGCAGATTAAAAAAAAAATATCAGTAAGAGAAAAGACATGTTTTGTCTTTTTTTACTATATAATGATCTAGATTTTTGTGTTTTTAAATATAACTCTTTTTATATCTCTTTTTTAGAGGTTAACCCTGCCTGTTTTAAATGTTTGAAAATGATAAACAGTTGAAAACATTTGTTAGAAATTTAGAAAATGAATAAAAAAGTAATCAAATATAATCAGTTACATTACTTTAATAAAGTAATGTGTATTACATTTGAAATAGGATAACTTGTAATCTGTAACCTATTACTTTAGGCTACATTTTCAATGTAACCTTCCCAACACTTCCCACTCCCCAAGATATTACAAAATGTTACAAAATTGGTTGTATACACATCCTTATGTCTTATGTAAATTTATGTAAATATGATCAGAAATGGGAATTCCCATTCTTATACATATATTTACACTTGTTTTAGGGCAAACTGTACTACAAAAATAAATGTTTACTTACATGAAAACATGTTTCAAAAAATAATTCCTGCTTTTTCACTTTTCATAAAAGTATCTGAAATAGAAAGCTTTTGTAACATTAAATGTCTGTACTGTCACTTTTGATCAATTTAATGCATCCTTGCTTAATACAAGTATTTATTTATTTAAAAAAAAAAAAAAATCTTCCTGACCCCAAACCTTTGAACTGTAGTGTATAAGGTTACAAAAGCGTTCCATTTCAAATAAATTATGCTCTTTTGATCTTTCTATTCACAATCCTTCAAAAATTGCACACAACTGTTTCAACATTGGTAATAATCAGAAATGTTTCTTAAGCACCAAATCAGCATATTATGATTTCTGAAGGATAATGTGACTGGAGTAATGATGCTGAAAATTCAGCTTTACCATCACAAGGATGAATTATATTTTAAGATATATTCAAATAGAAAAGTTATTTTAAAATTGTAATAACATTTTATAAGTAAACTTTATGTTAATAGCATTTAGATACAAACCATAAAGATTTAAAATATATAGTATGATTACAGTGTATTCTGCCCTTTTTATGTCTTATATAATCACAGACATTTCAACATGCTGTTAGTAATTTAGCCCCAGGCACTTTTACGCCCCTTAACGCTCTTCTAAACTGAGTCATCTGCTCGTTTTGGAATGATACTGTATAAGGTGAGTAATCGGTTTATGTGATGCATGAAAAAGCAATAATACGTTAATATACGTCGAATATAGGTTGAGGGGAATCAGTTTTCAATTTGATGTTTTTACATATTATCTATTATCTAAATATTTGTTTGTTCCTGACCTCTGCTGAGTTTTTCTTTAGATCTGTGGAAAAAAGCAATGCATTATAGATTTTAGTTGAGTGCTTATGGCACGTAGAGCTTATCAACTATCAGCCTATGGCGTATGACTCATCCTACGATAGGAGTTTCCAACTGGACCTTCTCTCTCTCTCTCTCTCTCTCTCTCTCTCTCTCTCTCTCTCTCTCTCTCTCTCTCTCTCTCTCTCTCTCTCTCTCTCTCTCTCGATCAGTGTTTTAACTTAAGTATAATAATTATACATCTCAACACATATGTCCTGAGATAATTGTCTAATGCTGCAAATAATTTACTGTTTTCTGTCCACATTTTGGGCATGTAAAAATGTTGATACTGTATATAGACGTTTAAAAGATAGGCTATTTAATGGATTTTACACATTTAACATTTAAAGCTCAAATATAGCTACACAGTCTGATATTGTCCCGAATCTTTGTTGAACTTATTGATCTGCCACATTCTCCCAGTGTTCACTGCAGTCCTCTTGTGAAACTGCAGCCCACAGTTTCTGGCAACTCATCTGATGGTGAGGACGGGAAGTCCCTCCCTTCCATGTCAGGCTTAAACCTCTTGGTCTTAAAGACCTTCCAAATATCAGTGTAATCTGAGAGGGCTTTGTGTGTTGCTGATCTCTAACACAGATGAAACTGGCACATGCTTGATGAAATGTTAGAACGTTATGTACTAATATATAGGCTACATCTTATATTCGTTATGTACTTATATACATACACACACACACACACACACACACACACACACACACACACACACACACACAAAACAAGTAATACAATAAAATGTAATTAACATTAAATTTAATAGTTTATTAATAATAGCCCATTTGTATTTCTGCAGTCTACATTTATGAATATATTTATTATTTATGAAATATGTTATATAGATGCACATATAACGGCAGCAATGTCTAACCATTACTTTAATTGAGAAGCATAGTGGTTAGTCAGTTCAGTCCTATATGAATCAATTATGTCCCTTTAAATGGCCATGTAACATTCGATTTAATGAGCATCATTATTTAACCAGTGAAGTTTTATGACATTATTTTTTAACTAATACATTTTAAAACATTTGAATCAGTAGGTTAACACTATAGGTATACACTATGTATACATTTGATGTTTGTGCTAATTTACGGTGTAAATTATTTAACATCACCTCAATACACAGGATTAACACTCTAAACTGGTAGTTTAATCACATCATTTACTCGTATCATTGTAGGCTAAATGGTCGACTATAAACGGAGGCTGCAGCCATAACAAAAATCCACTAGTTTAAACTCCGCCTTTGGGTTAATGTAATTGGTTCAGTTTTTTGATTGACAGCAGGATGAGGCAATAGGCAACGTATGACAGAGCTCGTCGTTACCCTATTTTCGGGAATGTGGTCGACGCTTGACAGGAAAGGTTAGTTGATCATGAAGACTTAACCACGGTTTGTTCACTGTAAAGTGAAGTTTGTTTTGAAAATTAATCTCGCGGGATAAACCTTATATAATCGGAGAACATTTTGTCGTTAAATAACGAGTGCTTTACATCAACAAAATACCAAGAGGAAGTGTTCAAACGTCTGTAATGATCGAAATTAAACGGAAGTAGCTCTGCCTGACGAGGTAAGTAAGGACGAGGGCCGTAACTCTTCACATCCTGACTGTGTGTCTGATCTTTGTGCGATTGTTTATATTTGTATGTTTTCTTTTCATGTGCGATTTTAGTAAACATCAAGTTTGTGAGAGCCTCTGTTATTATTTTATGTGCTGGTGAATATGTCGATCAAAGTGTTCAAGGAGCGACTCATTTTAGTCAATATAACAGAATCTGCAATCATTGAACTTAAATTGTAGATAACTTGCTTGTAGAAATATGGAATTTAATCTCTTTGTGGCCGATAATTCATGTTTTTAGAGACTGCTTGTTGGCGAACGGCTGCAAAATAATATAGTTAACGTTACTTTTTTTAAAGCACAATAGGTACTAATCAGACATTCGCGATTTTAAAGTTGTAAGAGAAATCCTTAAATATTTTTTTTTTGTATTATTGTATTATTATTGTTGATGGTTTTGTCATGCTCTGACTGTACAGTAGTTAAATGGTTAAACTTGTTGCTCCTGTTTTGTCGATATAAATCTGAACACTTGTACGCAGTTATCACAAACTATGTTTGCCGAACAAAAGTGGGTGGGGTTGAAGTATATTTGATGAGCTTGGACGAGATCGACTGAGGCTGATTTATTTTTTATGTATAAATGTCCAATCATACTGATTTGCAACTGATATGCAAACGATTTTCTTTAAAACAAAATAAATACTTAACCCATATACTAGTATTATGATCACACAATGCACATTATAAATATTTAAGTTAATATGATAATAACATGGTAATATTGATAACATGTAAAAATGGATAACTAATTACATTTGAACATGTTAATATTGGTAAAAAATACTGTTCTTCAAACAGTCATCAGTCTATCTGTACTCTATCAAGTAAATTACACCAGTTCAAGCAGATCACATTCTGTCCCTACTCTTAAAAATCACATTTTTGTTTTAGGAATTCCATCGGATAACGCTGTTGAATTGTGGTTGTCTTGACATTTTTGATGATTTCTAAGAGAAACTTAAATTTTCCCTTTGTCTCAAAAATACATAAACAATATTTCCAAGTAAAAGAGGGACCACAAGTCATCCGGACAATTTCATGGTAATCTGATACAGTACAAAAGTGACTCTTGGGGAGATGATCAGTTCCTACAGAGATTTTAGTGGGGAATCCCTTTTAAATAAAAGTAACCCCTCTCTCTCACATAGAAATAGTTACAGTATGTTTTTTTTCTTTCCTGTTTTTTGATTTAGTCAATTTTAATAATTGGTTAAAAAATGTCAAAATTCAGACATTCAATGCCCATAGAGCATGCATTGGTGAGGAATGCCATTTAAATCGCAGTCCTAGCCACATGAAAATATGAATTACATTATCACTGTGCGATATGAACAACAACAAAAATACTACCATGATTTTTTTGGAGCAATATTTAAGTACAAATACTTGTCTGCTGCATTTTTCGTCAAGACACCAGTTTGACAATATTTGCGGGCACCATATCATAGCATAAATGATACATTGTGGCGTCCGTTATTTCTTTATGCCCTTTTGAACCTTTTTATTTGTTGTGCAGTTCGCAAATGCCTGTATTGTTGTTTTTGTTCACCTAGTTCGCAATTTGTCATTGGTTTTCTATGTAAATGCAGTACACTAGACGAACGTCTTTAACCGTTGCTCTCACGTCTTTGGCAGCATCTCCCGTGCATGACACGGCATTCTACACGGTGCTCAAGGGGAAACAAGTCTGCGTCTCGTATTTTTAATTGCAAAAACGTGTTCTATGTGAATAGCCCCTACTCTGTTTTGCTGTAACGATAGTTTGACAGGTCTTGCAAATTGCCTGGCTCTGTATTACATCATCGTTGTGTCCGGAATCGAATACTTCGAATACCTACTATATAGTGTGCAAAAAACAGTACACCAAAACAGTAGTATGTCCGAATACATAGTACGCAAAAAGTCCCCAGATGACCTACTACTTCCGCCTAGATTCTGAAGTGCGCATTTGATGGACACTTTACTATCCCATGAGGCCACGGGAGGGGATTTATGAATGGCAGTGAAGCAATGCAACTGACGCTGGTAGGTCACGTGACAGTAACAACATGGCGATGTATTACATCTGAATTTCATCCATACTACTCATATTCATTCTATATAGAGTTGACCTTTTTAACGGTCGCCAAATAAAGTAATTCATATGTAGTACCGACTCAGACGGTGCACTATTTCGGACACAACGAATTTCTCGTGTATCCAAAATATTCCCAAACCATGGATGTCGTTTTTTTTTCTTTATCCTGCCCTGAATTCACCTTCCCTGTTTCTGTGCTTTCTTCCATGTCGTAACGGTAAACCCGCTATGTTCTTGTGCTAGATTTAGGCCACTGCATTCAGATTGCACACTGAGGGGGCTGGCGGAAAAATAATGCTTTCTGCGGTTTAGAAATTGCGCATGCTCACATCAGGATTTTTTATTATGAATTTAATTAACCACACAGCCCTAATTACAGTTTCATAATTTATTTCCCATAGCTTAAGACTCAAGTCAGTTCTATACAAAGAAATTGATAAAACATTGTCAAAGGTAAGACATTTATGTTAAGTATAGTATTGACCACTCTGGTCTATCTGAAGCTCTCATCCGGATGTTGGTCAAAAAGCCTTGAGAAGAGCCTTTTAGGCTATAACTGGTCTCTACTGCCAAAAGAAAAGAAACAGATTGTGAGGTGGGTTTAGTCATAAACTGAGGGCAGTGGGAAATGGTGAGATCTTTATGTGGCCATCTCTGAACATTGTGAGTGGAGTTTCCCTTTAGAATAGAACATGTTGTACTTCACGATTTGTATGACTGTTCATGTTAATGTGGACTAATGAAGTCTTCATGACAAAAACAATGACTAAATGTTTAGAAATATGTCACGGTGTTTAAGTTGTCAGAGGCAGAATTTCAAAGAAAATGACAGTCCAACTCTAGTCATATGCCTCAGTACTTGTCAAAACGCAGCAGAGATATCTCCTTTATGTGCCAGAATAAACTGCTAATGAGTTTTTATTTGAAAATGTAATTCTAGAAAATTGAAAACCGTTGTGTGAAGAGAAATGTATATTGTCAAGAAATATAGGCCTTGATATATATATATATATATATATTATCATAAGTTAATGATCAAATAATATTATTTTTGTTTACTGGCAGCAATTACTTTGTAAGAATGGTACAAGAAATGTAATTGTCTACAGTTTTGGAAATTGTAAATCTGTTTTCTTTAAATTGACCCATTTATTGGATGACATATTTTGGAATTGTTTATTGTAGAGGAATACTCATGTTTCTGTTCAAATAGAGAAGAATATTAACTTAAAGCAGTGTACATTTGATTGTATAATTAATAGATATTACAGATTATCACAAGATCAGGTAGAATAACATAAAGGCTAAAATATATTTAGTCCATGTACAATAATCTTTGTATCTACATACTATTGATATAGAAGAATCATGACAAAGGAAGCTGTCCATGAGAACTAAACTTGCCTCGATTTTAGGTTCATTTGAAAAAGGGTTCCACTGTGTTTTAAGAGCCTGCAAACAGGATAAAACAGTTACAGTAGGTTCAACAAGCATTTGACATGCTCGAGCGGTCTAGCAGCAGAACAGTCGCAAGGTCTAAAGCGTGGAGGAACAGCATTAACCATGACTTTATCAGCGAGCAGCACGGCAACACCTCAGGAAGTGACACTGTATCAAGTAAACAGAAGAATTGTATTGTGAATCGTATACCTGTGAAGCAGATGGAGAATCATTTTAACCTCTTGCAGAAGAGTATCAAACTTAAACTTTATCCCTTCTAAAAGTTCTCTAGATGACTTGGGACTGTGTCTTGGATATGAGAACGTAAAAGGACATGATTCAGAGGAATCTGAAAAGGAGAACTTCTCATAAAATGCAAGTTAAAACATTAAGGAAAGGAACTAAATGGAAAGCTAGTCACTAAACATCTGAATTGCTTGCAATGTTTGGCCATTTTACAGACTGGTTGGGGGTGTCGGTAATGGCTCTGTTATGTAAGTCAATATCAGCTGAAACAAGCTTCTGCATAAGGACGTGACTGCAAAGAGCATCAATCACAGATACCGATTGATGGATGTTTATTGAACGGCAAAACATTGAGAAACAGCCGTAGGAATATTTCTGACGAATCAGGTACACCTGAAGGAGATGCTTGACCATTATAAAAATTTCAAGTTAAACTAAATATATAAGCTTAAGCTCTTTTATTTTCTATTTATCTTAAATTTAAAGGGTTAGTTCACCCAAAGATGAAAATTAGCCCATGATTTACTCACCCCAAGTCATCCTAGGTGTATATGACATTCTTCTTTCAGACGAATAAAATTCTATTTCGGAGTTCTATTTAAAAAGTCCTGGCTCTTCTAAGCATTATAATGGCAGTGAATTTTTGTCTCGTTTATGAAGTCCATAAAAGTGCATCATATATTAATCATATAACTGCTCCACCCGGCTCCGGGGGGTTAATAAAGGCCTTCTGAAGTGAAGCGATGCGTTTGTGTAAGAAAAAATATCCATATTTAATACTTTAAAAATCTAAAAAAATCTAGCTTCCGCCAGATCTGAAAAAAACGTAATTGGTGTGCAATGTCGTCAGACGTAGTGTAAGCCAGAGTCCTGCGCTGGTGCGGGTACCCGACGGGTGACCTGCGAATATTGCTGTTACGGGTGAAAAACATCCTAACTGTGTCGGATACGGGTGCGGGTCGGATCGGACAAGCGAGAACACGGGTCTAAACACGGGTTTAAAACAGTCACGTGCAAACGAATATATATATAAAAATATATGCATGTATATTGTAGATGTTTTCCTAAAAAACATTTTTAGGAACACGTCTACAAAAATTTGCCTTGCCTGTATTTCAAGTTGATAAAATAATTTATCGTGCACTCTCTCAGGAGAATCACAACCGCACGCACTGCACTGCACTGCAGTCGTCGAGATGGATCCTGAGGAGTTGAATAATAGATCATATATTGGATAGCCGCAAATGTGGAACTTCATCGCTGAGGAGGCACGCAGATAACTGTGGTAACAAACCAAGCACACGCAGTTCTTTCGAACAGTATTTTTGACAGAACTGAATGTGCCTCGTAGGGATGATAAGGACACATAACCATGTTTGACAGCTTTGGCTGAAGTTGTCCTTGTGTTAATGGTCGTGTAATAAATTCCGTTAGCTGGAAATAAAAAATGTTGCAAGTGTGTCTATTAGGCATGTGCCGGTATCAAGTTTTCATGTTGCGATTAATTGCTGAAGCTTTTATCACGGTATTTGGTATTATCACGGTATTGAAATTCGTTGCAAAAAAAGTGTTACCATACTATAACAGGTTTAATAACTTTCTTATAAGAAAAAAACTGAACATTTAAATACAATAAAGAAATACACAAAAATGTATAAAGGAAACATATTTAAAACAGATTAAAGTGCTAAAGAATTATAGCTAAATGAACAATAGGTAACACTTTACAATAAGGTCTCACTAGTTAATACATTAACATTAACAAAAGCGAATAGCTACATTTATACAGAAGTTATTATTCTTTGATAACGTATAGTTTAAAAAAAGTAACTGTTAGTTAATGTTAGCTCAGGTCCATTAAATAATACAGTTACAACTTTTGATTTTAATAATGTGTTATTAAATGGTGAAATTTACATTTAACTAAGATTAATAAATGCTTTAGAAGTATTTTTCATTGTCAGTTTTTTAATGAATGAACTCATGTTAAATAATAGAGCCTTTATTGTAAAGTGTGTGTGACTCAACAACAAAAAATCTGAACATATTCAAACAATATCAAGGGCATGTAGTCCAGATTAAAATATAGCCTTAAGTCTTTAAGTATTAAAGTATTTGGTTATGTGATGAGCACCATAGCAAATAAAGAAAATGGTTTTGTTTACAAGGGTTACCGGGGAAACGGCTGCATTTCTGCTGTTCCGTCAGCGCCCTCTGCTGTCAGAGAGTGAATGTGCACTTCAGCGTGCTCATGCACGTTGAGTTTGTTTACATCAGTGCACATTCCTCTTTTAAACGGTTGATGGGTAAAGTATTCTTAAAATGCATGAGAAATCATGGAGGGGTCTGAAATTTTCATCGCATGCATAGGTGCATGTCCACTGTGAGAGACACAATCTAAAAAAAAAATCCAGAAATCACAATATGATTTTTTAAACTATTTATTTGTATGATACAGCTGCAAATAAGTATTTGAACACCTGTCTATCAGCTAGAATTCTGACCCTCAAAGACCTGTTAGTCTGCCTTTAAAATGTCCACCTCCACTCCATTTATTATCCTAAATTAGATGCACCTGTTTGAAGTCGTTAGCTGCATAAAGACACCTGTCCACCCCATACATCAGTAAGAATCCAACTACTAGCATGGCCAAGACCAAAGAGATGTCCAAAGACACTAGAGACAAAATTGTACACCTCCACAAGGCTGGAAAGGGCTACGGGGAAATTGCCAAGCAGCTTGGTGAAAAAAGGTCCACTGTTGGAGCAATCATTAGAAAATGGAAGAAGCTAAACATGACTGTCAATCTCCCTCGGACTGGGGCTCCATGCATGATCTCACCTCGTGGGATCTCAATGATCCTAAGAAAGGTGAGAAATCAGCCCAGAACTACACGGGAGGAGCTGGTCAATGACCTGAAAAGAGCTGGGACCACCGTTTCCAAGGTTACTGTTGGTAATACACTAAGACGTCATGGTTTGAAATCATGCATGGCACGGAATGTTCCCCTGCTTAAACCAGCACATGTCAAGGCCCGTCTTAAGTTTGCCAATGACCATTTGGATGATCCAGAGGAGTCATGGGAGAAAGTTATGTGGTCAGATGAGACCAAAATAGAACTTTTTGGTCATAATTTCACTAAACGTGTTTGGAGGAAGAAGAATGATGAGTAGCATCCCAAGAACACCATCCCTACTGTGAAGCATGGGGGTGGTAGCATCATGCTTTGGGGGTGTTTTTCTGCACATGGGACAGGACTGCACTGTATTAAGGAGAGGATGACTGGGGCCATGTATTGCGAGATTTTGGGGAACAACCTCCTTCCCTCAGTTAGAGCATTGAAGATGGGTCGAGGCTGGGTCTTCCAACATGACAATGACCCGAAGCACACAGCCAGGATAACCAAGAAGTGGCTCTGTAAGAAGCATATCAAGGTTCTGGCGTGGCCTAGCCAGTCTCCAGACCTAAACCCAATAGAGAATCTTTGGAGGGAGCTCAAACTCCGTGTTTCTCAGCGACAGGCCAGAAACCTGACTGATCTAGAGAAGATCTGTGTGGAGGAGTGGGCCAAAATCCCTCCTGCAGTGTGTGCAAACCTGGTGAAAAACTACAGGAAACGTTTGACCTCTGTAATTGCAAACAAAGGCTACTGTACCAAATATTAACATTGATTTTCTCAGGTGTTCAAACACTTATTTGCAGCTGTATCATACAAATAAATAGTTAAAAAATCATACATTGTGATTTCTGGATTTTTTTTTTAGATTATGTCACTCGCAGTGGACATGCACCTACGATGACAATTTCAGATCCCTCCATGATTTCTAAGTGGGAGAACTTGCAAAATAGCAGGGTGTTCAAATACTTATTTTCCTCACTGTATTCTTCTAATGTGTAATAATTAAGGGGACACAAATCGTACCCTATCTTCTACCCAGGCTGTGAGGTCTTGAATGTTGAGTGGATTTGTGATCTCATTATACTAATATTTCATAAAGCCAAACAAAGCAATAGTCTCAGTTTGTTCAGCTTCTTGAATTTGCTAAAGCCACTTTAAAGACAAATGTGGTCATTAACTGTTTGCAATTAGATTTTTTTTCAGCACAGTTTGTTTTTGCATTCATTCATCTCAGGAAAGTCCTTTCACATGCCTGCAGGGATCTTGGCATCTCAACACGTCTTGACCTGCAGGGTCTGAAAGGAGATCCACTGAGTCAAAACCATCTTATTCGGATGCGAGCAACGTTCATCTTACCCTCCCTCATGTTCGCCGTAGGAGGAGTGGTTGAATTAAATTGCTTCATGTGAGGACGCCTGTAGTGAGGACATTAAGTATGTTGTACTTCCGTTGATTAAGAGTAATACTATGGTTAAAGTAATAGAGTCTCCAGCTAGACTCATGGTGGACAGTATATTCAAAACATTTTCTAAATTGTGGCAATGTTATGAAGGCATTACATATTATAGAAAATTCAAATTGTGTAATTTATAACGTAGTCTCCATAAGTGCTGGGGTCAGAAAAACGCTTTATTTAACAGTGGAATCACTGAAGGGCATTAATGAAAAAATAAATCTAATGTTTAATGAGAAGTCTTATTTTGTTGCTTGTTCACAGAGATCTCAAGAAAAATGCAGTTTTCCCTTTCCCTATATTTGTGTCCTTTTTGTCATTACCTTCCTGTGTTGATATACTGCTGCTGTTATTCACCTGTGTGTCCGTCATCGTCCATTGTTGTTTGCTGCCGTTGTCTTTATCTGCTGTCAGCTGTTAATCCGCTTCACTGCATTTTAGTAAAGTCCCAGGATTTGTGTTCAACACCCCCTCCAGTCCAGCTTCGTCTGTTATAATATTAATTATGCTGCCTTTCAAAAATATCATTAGGACAGAGGACTGGCTGACGGACAAGCGGATGCTTTCAAATATTCACATGCATAATCACGCTCATACCAGTATGTGAATGGTCAAAATGCTTTTCTTAGTGAGCCGTTAATGTAAACACAGTTATGGTTCAAGTGAATGTAAAGAGGTGGACGTAACATTGTATTTGTGCTAATTTTAGTACTGTGCATTTGTCCTTGCGGTGTAAATGCATTCTAATAGACCTTCCGCTGTCTATTATGTCATTAATATTAATCAAATGATCATATTGTCAAGAAAAAGAGCAACATTTTCCTTTTTGCTCTCGGTTTTATATACAGTACTTTTATTCAGCAAGGACATTCAATTGATCAAAAGTGGCTCAATCCTTGCTAAAAAAAACTTGTTTCTAAATGTAACAAAAAATGCATCTCGATTTTCATAAAAATATTAAGCATTTTCAGTTATAAAGTGTAGAATCATGATTCCTGAAGAATCAGTGCAGACCATTCAGCTTTCCCATCACAAGAATAAATTACATTTTAAAATAAATAAAAATAGAAAATAGTTATTTTTAATTGTATCTTTATTTCATACTGTTTTTACTGTATTTTTGATCAGGTAAATGCAACCTTAGTAAGCATAAGATACTTATTTCAAAAACATAAAATCGTAAAAATCGGTAAGGCAACTGAATAAAATTGTATGGTTCATTCAGGTATGACGGTGTTCTAAATGTAACCTTTTTTTTTTTTTTCATAAAATTTTAATGATTTCTCATCAAAGCAGGGACCCACAGTACATCATTAAATCTCTCTGTTACTTCTGTTTATCCTGAAGTGTCTGGATGCTAAACCTAAGAGTCATGGAGCTGGGCAGGCTACTATGTGGGAAGATGAAAAAACAGAGGAAGGCAGAGATGACCATTCCTACTGTCATGAAAGGACTGGAGATCCACTTCTACCTGCCTGAAACGCACCAGCTCGAGTACTCCAAAGACTGCCACACTGCGGAGGACCTGTGCGTGGAGGCTGGCAAGAAATGCCGTAAGTGTTTGAATAGCCGCCTATTTAGAGCACCATCTAATGGATCTCTCAGGACATAGATTGTAATCACAATGGTCTGTTTTCTTAGCAGTGATGTCTCATTTCATCAACTGTTTGGACAGCAAATTTTCAAAGCTACAATATACTTTTTGTTGTGTACTTTTGTTCCTTTTCCATCAGTATCAAGTTTTTACAGATCAAAGTCAATGCGCGTTTAAAAAGGGGCATTCTTCGTGCATTCGGTTTCATATTTTGATTGTGTGATTGAGGAATGGTTTTTTTGTATCATCAGCATTTCACAGAATACAAAAGAGGAACTTAAAGGGTTTTTACTGTTGGTATCATCATGTGACATGGCTGACGAGACATTGACCTTAGGATGAGAAGCACTGCGACTGACTTTCCCTGGCCATCCCTTTCCATCTCCTAATAGAACTGCATATCTCTCTTTTTGGCTCTTGATCAGTATTAAGCCACAAAATGGCTGCTGGGTTTAAATGTCATGTCCAGAATTTCCTCAAAATTGCGGCCAAGGACAGAAGCTGGCTTGGACAGTGAGAGAGGAAAGGGAAGTTTATATAAGACAAGAAGGCAGCTGCTGGAGAGGAACTGCAATGGTGTTTGTTTCACAGTTTATTTTCACACCCAGTAGTTAGCCACTGGATTTTAGGTTAGGTATTCTGTCCTACCCCTTTTTTAAATAACCCTTTTACCAGTTCAGCTGATAGAGCATAGAACTAGCCATGCCAATGTTGTGGGTTCAACTCCCAGGGAACAAATGTATACATTTGAATTCAGTTGCTTTGGATAAAAGTGTCTGCCAAATTCATAAACGTAAATGACATAAATGTAAATAAAAAAAGAGCATTTGTAAAAGAACCTATTTCAAAGCAAAATTAGAGTAATAATTTTCTTTTTGTTCTACTTAAACTTCAACTAGTTGCCAAGACAGCATTTCTGATTTAGTTTAACTTGATGTACTAACTAAAACTGAAATAATATTGAAATAAATTAAAATAATAAAAACGGACATAAAATAAATAAGTGACAAAACACAACAAAATTACTACTTTAATGAAAATTAAAAATATAAAAATCAATTTGAACCAATTACACTAAAATTAGTATTTTACAATTACTTAAGCTTTGTGATCTGACTTGTTTTCTTTAAGTTTGAAACTAATTTCAAATTTTCACAGGAGATGTACAAACTTTGACATACCGTTGTGTTATGTTCCATTAAAAGTTTTGATAGGACTTTTCTCATAATCATTTAGCCACTAGTTCCTTTTAGGCATTATCTCAGGAGGTTATTCGCTGGTGACTAACAAGTAACACGTGGTGTATTTAGTTTTTTTTTTTTTTTTTTCTCATCAGCCTCTCAACTGTGCTGATGCATCTTGTGAGAAAAGTTGAACATTTGAATCAGGCTCTAATTTTGAAAATGTTTTCCCCCAGACATCTCGCCTTTGTGCCACAACCTGTTTGCACTGTATGAAGAGAGCCAGGATCTCTGGTATGCTCCCAATCATGTGTTCAAAATCACAGAGGAGACCAGCATCAAACTTCACTACCGTATGAGGTGAGACCACATGTGAATGCTTTACACACAAATTAAAAACTGCTGTTCAAAAACCCCATTAGAGATTCCAGGGAGGACCCCATGGCTCAAAAATTCCAATTCACTTGCGACCTTTAGGACTACAGACTGAACAGCTATTATTTTTATACTGTAGGTTCAATAATAAGATTTGAAGAGGATTTGAACATTTCCTGGATATTTCTTGATTTGGTTTTGTGATAGTATCATTTGATGACAGTGGTGTGTTAATATCAGCTGTTTACTTTCATTCAAATGCTAGAAATGCATATGGTCTCTTTACGAAGCCCTGTTGCACACCTGTATCAAATCTGTAACAATCCTTATTTAGGACAAAACAAAAACTGCTTGGGTTTCCACTATAAAAAAATAAACAAACAAGCAAATCATCTGACAGTGTTTTAATCCTTTCCTATTTCGAAATACATTTCTTTGTTCAATAAAATGTGAATCTTTGCTAAGCAAAACATAGGATCCCCTGAACTTCCCCTTTTCACCAGTGAAACTAAGATAAGAACCAACTACTGTATTGAAAGCGAGCGGTGGGTACAGAATCGCTGTCTCCCTGTGTGAAGCTTACCTGTTGTGCGCACAAACAGGTTATGGTCAACCTTTGTGCACCCTCTCTTCCTCTGTGGCATAGAGCACTCTTTTCTCACTCGTGCTGTTTCCTGTTTACAATGAGCTCTCGCTCGCGTGGCAATGGGTTTGTGTATTTTTTCTGTTGATTGTTGACACATGATTTGGTGTAGCATATGTTAGTATATTTACATAATGTAAGCCTTCGATGTTTGTTTAGCATGTTTTTATATGTTATCAGCTCCTGTCATCATAATTTATGACTGCATGTACACACGCGTGCACACATGAACACACATTCTTGAATATGTGGTTTACGGGGACTCTCCATAGGCATAATGGTTTTAATAGTGTACAAACCTGATATTCTATCCCCCTACACTAACCCTACCCCTACCCCTACGCCTAGCCATCACAGAAAACGTTCTGCATTAAAAGTGGAAAAAAAAAGCCATTTGGTTTAAGAGGACACATTAAACCCTGTTTACGTTGTAATACCCATGTCATTATACACATTTGTGCCCTCATAAACCACATATACCTGTACATATTTGTCTACTTGTTTTACTTCATTTCTCTTTTGATAGATATACAAGGGTATTTCTTAAACTACTTTATACTATATTGCCCGATAATATGAAATATAATAATTTCACTTTTTTTGCTTAAGTTGACAGAATTATTCAGTTCAATAATAATGACATTTGTCATTGTTTTCTTCACGTAACACATTTCATATTTATTTTTGTATGTTGCATGATCTTCTGCTGTTGCCTTCTTGGTAAACAAGTACACTAACTTTTGTTAAAAAATGTGTATTTTTGAAAAATTAAAAAAGCATTTTTACACAATAAATATTGCAGTTATTAATGTAAACATGAACGGCATTTGAACATTAGCAAAAAGTAAATAAATGCATATTGAAAATGTTCCATATAACAAGAAGAAAAGGTTGAAATGCGTTAGTTTTAATACAAATCAAGCCCTGGGACATGATCCGTAGTTCAAGAAACACTTGTCAGTTCTTTGACAACTCATTTTACTTGTTTACACAGGTTTTATTTCACAAACTGGCATGGCACCAATGAGGCGGAGTCTCCAGTTTGGAGACACTCACTCAGTAAACAGAAAGCTGTTTTGAACTCCCAGAAGGGGCCTGAGGGGACTCCTCTACTAGATGCTGCATCTCTTGACTACCTATTTGCACAGGTGAGTTCAAGAAACACCTGAGGTATCACTAGCATGGTTTTCCATGTCAATATGACAAGGTAAACATAATGAATATTGCATGTTTTGTGCTACAGGGGCATTGTGGCTTGATCACTATTCAAATACTTGGTCATGTGGTATCTGTTGTTATCATTTTGGTTGTTCTCTTTGAATTGATATGTATTTTTAAAGTCTTTTTTTTTTTTTAGAGCACTGCTACTTATTCAAACATCTCTGTGACAATGTGAACACTAGTGTCTATTAGCTTGCGTGTGCGATCATATTAATATTTTGCGCTTGGCATACACTGTGCTCTTACTGTTTTGATGTGTTTTAGGGCCAGTATGACTTCCTGAGGGGACTGGCTCCTGTGCGCGTTCCCCAGAATGAGGCAGAGCTTCATGAGATCGAGAACGAGTGTTTGGGAATGGCAGTTTTGGCTATTACCCATCACGCCAAGGGCAATGATCTGCCCTTATCAGGAGCTGGAGCTGAGACCAGGTGAATCACACAATCTTATCTTACATCTGCAAAATGATCTACTGCGGTATTATTAAAAATGTACTTCCAAAAATTAGTCTTTTATTACACGACTCTCTGAAATACTTGATTCTGTTTGGTCACACTTGATACTTGATGTGCGATCACATTAGTGAAATTTCAGCAAAATTTTCCATGCAAAAACAGGTCTATTGTCAATAGCATAGACATGTATGAAGCCTATTGTAATGACTGGATTTTGTTCACAAAATTTCACTGAGCAATGGTAAATGTGACCACATCTTTAAAGCAAATGATTTTATCCAGGTTTTATCCTTCTCTTTATCTGTAGCTACAAGCGCTTCATTCCAGACAGTCTAAACCGCACCATTAAGCAGCGAAACTTCCTCACACGCATGCGCATCAACAATGTCTTCAAGAATTTTCTCAATGAGTTCAATAGCAAGACCATCCAGGACAGCAACATAACCCTCTATGACCTGAAGGTCAAGTATCTGTCCACTCTGGAAACGCTGACCCAGGGCTTGGGTCGAGAGACTATTGAGCCCAAGAGCCTAAAAGTATCAGGCGAGAGTGAGGGCTCTCCAGCCCACACACTTCCCTTAGGGGATGACGGACTGGGCTATGAGGTGCAAGTATCCGGAACCACTGGAATCTCCTGGAGGAGAAAGTCTATACCGGTGAGTTTATGGCTTCAGAAAATATGTAAGCTTGCAGATTTGTAATAGCTTACAAGTTTATCAGCAATTCTGGATACAAGATTTTATGACATAAATGATTTCAAGGGTTGTTACCAATGTGTTTTTTTTCTTCCCCTTTTTCTCATGAATCCTTTTTTAATAGAATCTTCTGATAGTGAAAGACAAACCCAAATCTAAAAAGAACAAGGGCGACAACAAGCAGAAGACTGACAAAAAGAAAGAAACCGGATGGACAATTTTCTCAGACTTTTATGAAATCACCCACATTGTCATTAAGGAGTCGTGTGTAACCATTTACAGACAAGACAATAAAACCATGGTAATTTTGTAATTTCAATGAGATTTTGATAAGACAAACGTCTGCAACACTGTGTCCTAACCAGGTGCAATTCATTTCCAGCACAAGCAGTTCTATCTATTCATGCTGAATATTATACAGTCAAAGCAAATCAGAACATATTTGATATTTAATGTAATGTTATGTGGATTCTGATTTTGGACCAGGAAGATTTAACAATGGACAGTGCTTCCCAGCATTGCAATGTTTAGTAGAATGTTCATCAAAATATCTTGTGATTGTGGCAAGTTAGGACAAGAACTCTGCACCTGGTCAGGAAATGGTATAATGCTTCCATACACCTGATGAAAAGCTGATGATCCATATTTGTATGATCCATAAATTAACAGGATTGACTTCAGAATTCACGTGAATAAAAACAGGAATAGATAGAGCTCTTATCCAAAAAAATGTATTCCTCTTCTTTCCTTTGCAGGAGTTGGATCTGTTTTATCGTGATGCAGCCCTGTCCTTTGCTGCACTGGTGGATGGTTACTTCAGATTGACCGTAGATGCCCATCATTACCTGTGCACTGAAGTTGCGCCCTCATCAGTTGTCCAGAATTTAGAAAATGGCTGTCATGGGCCTATCTGGTATGATGATAAAAATTTTTTTTCATAATTCTTGTCACCTTTTTTAACATCACAAAAAACTAAGTAAAAAAAAAAAAATCCTCAAGCTTACTGAAGACAAGTAAAACAGTGCTAAAATAAGTGCAAAGAAACTATTACAAACATAAAGGAAAACAAACTACAATAGAACAAAGACTAAAATAACAGACCTACCTGAAAAACTTCAAGCACTAGAAATAAGAAATACTACATAAATTGTATGAAGTAATCAAATGTGTTAATAAACCCTGCATAGTCTTCACTGTGCAATTTAAATATACATTTATTCTTATTAAAGTTACAAAAGTGATTCAGTCAATATCAGTGAGAGATTTTCTCTCTTTTGTTGTTTGATTAATGACACAGACGACAGCAGGTAACTGCGATAGTCCAAAATCTCTACCGGTTGATACATTTCTACCGGTATATTGGCCACCCCTAAGTATACTTTAGTTATAGATGTCCAAATCAGGAGCAGAAAGATTTGAGCAAATATCTCTACTTTTATTTATTTAAAAAAAAAAATATTTTAGATTATATTTCCCCAAAAATAGATTAATTCACCCAAAAATTTAATTTCCGTCATTAATTACAAACCCGTTCCAAACCCGACAACGACCACTTTCAAGGCCCAGAAAGGTAGTAAAGACATTTATAAAATAGTCCATGTGACTACAGTGGTTCAACCTTAATGTTATGAAGCAACAAGAATACTTTTTGTGCGCAAAAAACAAACAAAAATAACTTCTTTATTCAACAATCTCTTCTCTTTTGTGTCACTCCCCTACGCAATTCATGTAAGCACCACAGCGCATGCATGTGGTGCTCAGCCAATAGTGAGCCGCTATAGAACTCAGAAGCGTTGCACTGTGTGAATAGCCCAACAACGTAAATAGCGTAAGAGAGTGACAGGGAAGAGAAGACATTGTTGAATAAAGTCATTATTTTTAAATTTTCATTTTCATTGGCTTCATATCATTAAGGTTGAACCACTGGAGTCCCATGGACTATTTTAACGATTTCTTTACTACCTTTCTGGGGCTTGAAAGTGTTTGTTGTGTTGCAGATTTCATCACAAATATCTTGATTTGTGTTCCGAAGATGAAAGAAGGTCTTACGGGTTTAGAACGTCATGAGGGTATTTAATGACAGAATTTTCATTTTTGGGTGAGCTAACCCTTTAAACGCTTTTATTCAGTAAGGAAGCATTAAATTGACAAAAGTGACAGTAAAGACTTTTACAATCAAAAAAATAAATATTTCAAATACATGCTGTTCTTTCTATTCATCTAAGAATACTAAAAAACGGGATTATGGTTTCCATACAAATATTAAGCATCACAACTGTTTTCAACATTGATAATAATAAGAAATGTTTCTTGAGCACCAAAGCAGCATATTAGAATGATTTCTGAAGGATCACTGAAGACTGGAGTAATGGATGCTAAAAATCCAGCTTCAAATTAATTAAATTAATTAATTAAATTACTTTAAACATATATAAATGACTGTATTTCTGATATGGTGAGCATAATAGACTTTGAAAAACATTAAAATACCTTTCCAACCCCAAACTTTTAAAACAGCACAGAGTATGCCATTCATAAACTCCGTCTGGAGGGAAATGAAGAAGGAACCTATGTCCTGCGCTGGAGCTGCACAGATTATAACTACATCATCATGACAGTTGTCTGCATTGAGGTACAAACACATGCATACACACACCAAACACAAAAGTCTAGTTTGATTTGTACTAGGGATGCACCGATACCACTTTTTTTTCAGAACAAGTACAAGTACTTACATTTGGGTACTTGCCGATACCGAGTACTGATACGAGTACTTAATAATACCATTACAGTTCTTATAACAATGTTTTATTTTCATCAGATGTTTTTCACTTTCTGACTGTAACAAAGTAAATACACAAATTGATGCTGTTGCTGACATTTTAATATTCAACTTGGTGTTTTCCTAAACAAATATGGCACTGCTGCCCATTTCACATAAATGTAACCTGTAACATTCAGTGGATTCCAGCACCACACAACATAGTAGCAGAACAACTGAATTAAATTATGTTATCCATACAGCCCTTTTCGGAAAAGTGAGAGGCAGGTTATTTTTGATGAAAAGCAGCTTTTCTGCATTATCAGCTATGAGCCTGTTTCTGTTTTCATCTACAATGTGTGACACTGAGCTAACTTAGGGATGTGCGAGATTAGTCGATTAAACGTTAGTGCTCCTGCTAGACGACTTTGAAAATACTAGGCGTTTACATTTTTTTGGCACATTTAAGGTTTTGCATATATATATATATATATATATATATATATATATATATATATATATATATATATATATATATATATATATATATATATATATATATATATATATATATTGTTTTTACAAAGGCTATGTTTAAATTACTGTCGTGTTAATGTTATATCTTGAAATTAATATATTATTTTGAAAAGTGTATATCTGCATTACACATCTGTTACACATACTGGATCAGAGACAGTTTCCTTGCATTGTTTTTCTGTGTTGACTTCCTTGTTCAATATGCTATTCAAATAGAATTGAGTTGAATATACCTGAATTGATCAAAAGAAAGTGTGTGCTTGTTAAAAGCATATATGCAGAACTGAATGTCATAACAAATAATGGAAGTGGATGTACACATGGTGTCGTGCTAGGTTTCCTGTAGATTTAAATGTTATCAGCATTATGTACAATATAGCTAGTCACATTCAGAAACCCAATACCTCCCTGCCAAACAAGAAAAGAAATGTCTTATCTTACACTGGATCAGTTTACAGCCACCTAACATTTGCTTAACAAATCCTCTTCCCTTCACCATTCTTCTCATGCATGATTTATCTTGTCTTTATTTATTTTGTGGTTAATCATACCCCCCTATTTCTCCTCTCTTTCGTTCAGATGGATCTGTGTGAGTCCAGGCCTATTCCCCAGTATAAGAACTTCCAAATTGAAACAAGCCCTCAGGGCTACAGACTGTTTGGGACTGAGACATTCCGGCCCGTTTTAAAGGAGCTTCTGGAGCACCTGCAAGGCCAAAACCTACGCACAGAGAACCTGCGCTTCCAGCTGCGCCGCTGCTGCCCACCACAACCCAGAGGTACCAACACTCGTTCTGCTCAATCAGTCACATGATAGAAGACCTTCTATGCATTATCATTGAGCAACACAGATAATCCATCCGTATGTCCCTGTATCCTAATCATCCATCCATCCATCCATTTGAAGTAAACATTCAAATCTATCTGTTCATCTATCCAAATTAAACACTTTTCGAGCATTGATTCGACTGTCCGTCCGTCCATCCATCCATCCATCAATCCCAATTAAAGGCTTTGTCTGTCCATCCATCAGTCAGTCCATTTTAGTTTTTAGAGGGAAATGATGTAACGATTCCTGATATCATATCATATGTTCTGTCGGTGAAGCTAAACTGGAAAATATGACCTGTGTTTTACTTTAATTTAAAAGAGATTTAACACACAGATATCTGAATAATATGGGATTTCCACTAGAAAAAGCCCCTGGAATTCTCTCTGTGAATGGTCCTGTCTTAAACTGAAACTGAAATCAGAAGTCTTTGCTTTGTCCAGTATGCTGAAAGTTGCTACCCGAATTGTCAGGATTTTCCAGTGTTCAATGTGCACTGCTGCCCGCTGAATGCATCTCAGTGTTTTCTTTCATGGGGATTTGTTGAATCCTTGAATAGTTATTAGGATGTGAAAAATGTGGGTTTGAGGTGTGAAGTGCGCTGTTGAAATCTGCTGTTGACATGTTTACTTGCCTTTTTTCGTCACCCATAATTGTTGCCTGTAGCATCTGTTGAAATGCGAGTTAATACCAACAACCTCAATTTTGTATTAACATGTCAATTTTCAGGATGACAAGTCTGACTAGTTTTCAATAAATATACAGGTGATGTATTATGCATATAAAATATAAAGTAAATATGTGAATAAGAGTAAATAGAAAGAAGGATAAAATCAGTTGGATCAGGAGTCAGTCGATTAGTTGATCATAAGCTTTAAAGACTTTGTTTGGTCCTATAACAGAAAATGGCATGACTTTGGGCAAGTACGAAAATGAATAAAGCTTTGATTTTAATCTGTGCTTCATACAAAACTAAGTATGACTATAGAATACTGACTGTAGCGTGTTAGTATGATATACAAATCTTATGGTCTACTTTTATGGTGCTTTTGGAGTTTGAACATTCTTCAGAATATTTATTTTGGTGTTTCACGGAAGGAAGAATGTTTTGAAACGACATGAGGATGGGTAATGAGAGAAATCTCTTTAATTATAGAACCATCTCTTATTGTTTTTGCTTGAACTAGCATATTATATTTGCTAGAATGGTACATTATATAATAGGAAATGAATTAATGGAACTTTTACAATTTCTTTTATTATACCGCTCTATCTTCGTCAAATACATGATTTAGGTAGCAAATAATGATGTGCTAACTTAGCATATGCGATGTAGGGGCAAACACATAAGTAAACCAAGAAGTTAGGTCTAAATTCATTGAAACTGAAGAGACATAAATGATTGTATACTCATGTTATGAAAATTAACACCTAAGTGAGGGATATTGAGAGGATGTGTAAATTCACAGATCGATGTGTAACATTGTGTAAACCCCTCTCCGTCACACGTCTGCTCAAGCGCAATAAAAGTTTCACTATTTGGAATGCATTTTGAACTGCACAAACCAGACTGCTGAAAATTACATCTGCCACATTTTCAAAACTGCATACTTTATGGAATTACTTTCTCTTTTTGAATTGGCATTTGTTTTCTTTTTTTGTGTGTGTCTAAATCTGAGAAGTATGTACATCTGTACAAGCATCAAGTGTTTTTTGACTGGTTTAAGCTGAAAGAGGAAAAGTTTTTTCTAATGCTTTGTTAGTTTCACAATACACTTTAGAGTCAGTCATATCCTTGCATGACCTCTGGCAACTGCAACTGGCAGCTAATAGTTGTGCAGTCTCGTATATCAGGCAACTGATCCATGATCAGGGTTGCCAAATTTTAAGTTCAGGTTGGAGTTAGATTTATTTTGGGGGGTGCAAATTGGCACAAATATCGATTCAGTATCAGTTTATGTATATAGCCTACTGTACATATAAGGGAAAAATAAGTTTGCCTTTTAGCACTATTTTAAACTTTTCTTGGGTTAATTATATTTGCTCGCATTCATTAATATTCACTTGTGTGTGTGTGTGTGTGTGTGTGTGTGTGTGTGTGTGTGTGTGTATGTGTGTGTGTGTGCTTATACAAATATTTTACAAATATTAGGATGCAAGTTATTAACGTTTTAAAATTTCACATTTAAAGAAATCTAGTGTTTGATCATGTCTAAATATTTATTCAAATGCAAAACCTAAAAATAAGTAAGGAGTTATGATCTGCAATACTTTTTTGAGCAACTAGATTAGATAGGCCTACATGCATATTTTTTTAAAGCGCCATACAGGCACCTAGTGGGTAATGGTATTACAAATGAAAATGATTATTTTTCCAGCCACAAAATTACTCTAATTCGCCTCTTTGCTTTGGAATTCTATATTTTAACCTTAATTACTACACTAATTGTAATATAAATAATACAAATATTAGAAGAAAAATATTTTAAGTGATCTTTAATGGACCATAATTATTGTGCAGATAGTAGCCTATATTATTAAATATAGAACTTTTTTTTTAATTGAAAAATAGTTAAGGTGTATGGTAACATTTGACCACCGATGAGTATGAGTGTGACCAAATAGTAAGGAATACCTGAGGGCTAAATACAAGAAAAACATTAACATGGTTGATGGTGACAATGTTGCATCTCCATCACTCTCCATAATAAAGTGATACTGTAAATGTGGTTGACGTAATAATCAATGCACACTATGCTGTGCTGTTTACCAGAAATTGCTGCAAATACCTGTATAGTGAAACTGTTGTCTATCCACTTAAGCCATTTAAATGTAGTGACAGCGCTGGTTTGTTTAGAACTATCGAGAGCTCTATGAACCACGTGACCGCGCGCGCCGCCGGGAGATGAAAGCATGTCGCAACTCTGTAACTGTTATGCCACATTAAGGGTCCCAAATGGTATTTATTGTTTGAATTTTTTATTAAAACCTTTAAAAAATGTAAAAGCTTAGACTTTGTTTCATATCAAAAGCAGGTTTGGCAATTTGGCGTGAGATTTACTTAAATAAAGTGAGAGTGTGAAACCGAGCCTGAAAGCGTGCGTCTCACACCAAATTTGGGAGAGTTGGCAACCCTGCCATGATCAGATCCTTTATCCTGCTAACCATCAGTTGGATCTCTAACCTGACTAAACTAAATGTTCCTGAGAGAGATTTACAGATGTCTGCATACCGCAGAGAAACCAGGGTCCAAAATTTACTTTTCGCCACAACTGCCAGTTGCAGATGAATTCATACATTGAATTAGTGTTTTAATTGATTCAGCTAAATGTTTCAGTGAAAAAAGAAAATTAATGTATAAAAAAAGAAAGAAGGATTAATCATATTAGTGCATATAAATCCTGATGTACTTAATATTCTTCTTCCTTTAGTACTCCATCAGTATTAGCAGTAACGCAATAGCTTTATACTAACGCAAAATGGTTAGGAATGTTTTGGTTGCGAAAAACGCCTAGTTATCGCACATTAGACAGTGTCTGGTCTTGTTTACATCTGCTCCTCTGAGTACATGCTGAGGCATCAGTGACGGGCAGGAAGTGTAGTAAATGTGGGTTTCCGTTGTTCACATCTCTTGATGTCTCTACCCTATTTGCACTCATAAAAACATTGTTGTGTAGGTCTGTATCCAGATTATGTCAGGGAGTAGACAAAAGACCAGCCGATGCTGCAGAATGAACATCGCAGCACACATACACATACATACTGTAAACACAAACACAACATATTATACCTTCACGTGGACCCACACATGCTCATTGTTTTGGTGTAGCAAGTGGCACTATTTTTGATGAACATTGCGCAATGTCACTGCACAACTTCCTCTTCCTTGCTCTCTGTTTAGGTGATGCACACCATTTCACATATATTTTGATATAATAGAAATAAACAACCTTGGACAATCACAACAAAAGATATTTAGTGTTTTAAAGCTGGGATCTCAACTATTTATATGTTGGCCACCAATCAAAAATGATGCTCTTCTGTCCTTCAGAAATTTCCAACCTATTAGTGATGACCACAAACCGAGAGCCCGCCCAGCAGAGACAACATCAAGTCAGCCAACTGAGTTTCCACCGCATTCTTAAGGAAGAGATCATACAGGTGATGTTTTCATGGATTTTGAACCAAACATTAATGTTGACTCTTCTTTAGCATGACAAGCATTTAAGAAATAAAATGAAATACAGATATTTCTGTATGTACAGTGTATTTTTATGAATGTATATGGTAGATTTTTCTATACGAGTGCTCCACAGTGAGGGAAAATGCATTGACCATAAAACTATTTTGATTTTTAATGATACTTTTATTGAAGTATATAGACTTATTAAACATAAATTATTATACAAATTTGGGTCAGTAAGAGTTTTTTGGAAGGAATTAATAATTTTATTCAGTGAAAATGTATTAAATTGATCAGACGTTTATAATGTAATAAGTTTTTACTTACTATAGTGGTTCTGTCCCTGAAATTGGAAGGAGAAAAAAAAGGGATGCTTTGAATAAAAGTTTGTTAATTGACTACCTACTTATATGTGACATTGTGCTCTCATTCAGGGTGAGCATTTGGGTCGGGGCACAAGGACAAACATCTATGCTGGTGTTCTGAAGCTGAAGAGTGAGGAGGATGATGACATGGGAGGATACTCACAGGAGGTGAAAGTGGTGTTGAAAGTGCTGGGCTCAGGACACAGAGATATCTCTCTGGTAAGACACATGGCCTCAATTAAGTTTAGAAAACAAGATTATTGGTTTTAGCTGGTTTAACATTACCGTCTCCTGACTCTCTTCCTCATTTGTAAGTTGCTCTGGATAAAAACACATGCCTACTTAATAAATGTAAACTAATTGTGGTAATTTTCAACTGTAATGAACCATAATGGGGTTTTGAATCGATGTTTATCCTGTCATCAGTGTGGTTACTTTTTGAATGTTCAAAGTATCTTTTTCTGCCTCTTCTCAGGCTTTCTTTGAGACGGCTAGCATGATGCGTCAGATCTCTCATAAACACATCGCCCTGCTTTACGGAGTGTGTGTTCGCCACCAGGAGAGTAAGTACCCCACTCCCACTTGTCTCTATTATGTAGCGAACTTGGCCTTTGTCCTGCCAAATGATTCCGGTTGTATCTGATGATTGCTACATCTAGTGATATTGATGATATATGGATGATTTTTGATAGAGGGCACACATCTATTAAAAACTTCATAAAATTAGAGAACTATAATATTTGGTTGTCTTTCGTTCTGGTGTAGTTCTAGAAATAGGTCCTGTTTGAGTTGCAAAAGTTTATCAAACAATAAATAATTGCTTCAGTAATAATGCAGTGTTAAATGAGTAAATATTAAAATACAACCAACAGGATAAAACATTTGCTTTAATCTTCCATGGTATGTAAATCTTTCATAAATGCTTTTTTTTGGAGGAAGTTTGGAGGAAAGCCTGCAGGTTGTGGGTATTTAATTCCAAACTACAATTCCTGCTCCACTGAACAATAACCTAAATACTCTGTGGATCACCAGCCATGTGCACGCAATGGGTGTGTCTGTGTGTTTGCCTAGAAGGATTTGCATATTTGAGCTGGAATCATGTCTGTGTGTCAGAGAGGAAGAGAGGTTTGCATAAAAAAAAACATCTTTCTCTCTCTCTCTCTCTCTCGTTTTCTCTCTCTCTCTCGTTTTCTCTCTCTCTCTCGTTTTCTCTCTCTCTCTCTCTCTCTCTCTCTCTCTCTCTCTCTCTCTCTCTCTCTCTCTCTCTCTCTCTCTCTCTCTCTCTCTCTCTCTCTCTCTCTCTCTCTCTCTCTCTCTCTCTGTCTGTAGATATCATGGTGGAGGAGTTTGTTCAGTATGGTCCTCTGGATCTGTTCATGCGCAGACAGTCCACGACTCTCAGCACCGCATGGAAGTTCCAGGTTGCTAAACAGTTGGCTAGCTCCCTCAGCTATCTGGTAAAGAAATAAACTAAAAAACAAATGCACAACCTTGCCTTACCAATCTTGAAATAAAGTCATGCGTAATAATAATGTGTAGGGATGCTTCTGCTTCGTATTGAAATCCTGGTATATACCAATATGCTGATAAATATGTTTTTTTTATTATTAGTGATAACCAATAAACGGATGATATTATAAATCTGTAGTTCTAATTGGTATGGTTAATCTACATTTACATGTATGCATTTAGCAGACGCTTTTATCCAAAGCGACTTACAAATTGGGGGTACATGAAGCGATTGGTCATGAAGAGTCGAGAAGCGCAATAAGAGCCTGAAATCCTGAGACCGTGTACATTGCTCAGTGTAGCACAGGCTAGAGTAGGGAGGGAAGAAGGAAGAGAAAGAGGAAAGTGTTTTTTTATTTTTTATTTTTTTATTATGAGGTTAAGTGCTCACGGAAGAGCTGAGTTTTAAGTTGACTTTTGAATGATGTCAATGATTCTCCTTTTCTGATGGCGTTGGGAAGATCGTTCCACCAGCTGGGAACGTTGAATGAAAATGTTCTGGAAAGGGATTTTTTCCCCCTCTGTGATGGTACCACAAGCCGTCGTTCCTTAGTGAAGGCTTCTGGTGGGGGTGTGGATTTGTAGAATGGGGTCAAAGTAAGCAGGAGCTGAGTGTGTGGTGGATCTGTATGCAAGCGTCAGCACCTTAAACTTTATGTGAGCAGCGAGTGGTAGCCAGTGCAGGGAGATGAAGAGAGGTGTGACGTGGGTCCTTTTGGGCTCGTTGAAGACAAGACGTGCTGCTGCATTCTGGATCATTCGAAGTGTTTGGATCACATGAGGGGAGTCCGACCAGAAGCGCATTGCAGTAATCAAGTCAAGAAATAACCAGGGCCTGGACAAGAAGCTGTGTTGCATGCTCTGTTAGGAACGGTCTAATCATCCTGATGTTGTGGAGCGCAAACCGGCATGAGCGAGCTGTCTTAGAAATGTGTTCTCTGAATTCTGACTGACTTTGATGGGGAAATCAAGGATGTACCTAACTGGATGGTGAAGTCATGTTGTATGGTGGGACTGGCAGGGAAGATGAGAAACTCAGTCTTTGCCAGGTTGAGCTGCAGGTGATGTTTTCTCATCCATGCAGAGATGTCAGCCAGACAGCTGGAGATTTGTGCAGCTACTGTGGGGTCGTCTGGGTGAAATGAAAGGTAGAGCTGAGTGTCATCAGCATAGAAGTGGTATGAGAAGCCATGTGCCTGAATGATGGGTCCCAATGAAGTAGTGTAGATGGAGAAGAGGAGGGGACCAAGCACTGGGCCCTGGGGAACCCCAGTGGTCAGTTGATGTGCTTGGGATTCTTCTCCTCTCCAGGCAACCTTGAAAGACCTACCTGTGAGATAGGACTCAAACCAAAGGAGTGGAGTCCCTGTGATGCCCAGTGATGAGAGGGTGGACAGAAGAAGTTGGAGTCAGCTTTAGCTATCTGCAGGGCTTCAGTGACCGACAGTAGTGCAGTCTCTGTGGAGTGGCCCCTTTTGAAACCTGATTGGTTGATGTCCAGCTGATTATTCTGTGATAGGAAGGATGAAACCTGGTTGAAAACGACTCGTTCAATAGTTTTTGCTATGAATGGTAGGAGAGAAACAGGTCTGTAGTTATCTATGAGTGATGAGTTTAATGTGGGTTTCTTAAGCAGTGGAGTTACCCGAGCCTGCTTGAATGTGGTAGGGAAGATGCCGGTGCAGAGAGAGTGTTGATGATGTGCGTGAGTGTTTGTAGGATTGTAGGAGAGATCTATCTGAAAACTAAAATGTTAAATTAGTTTCACATGGTACATGTGAACTACTTCAAAACAGTATAATATACACTTCTATTCATAAGTTTGGGTTCAGTCATTTGTTTTTGTTTTTAACAAATCAAAACTTATTCAGAAAGTGTGCACGAAATTGATCAGACATGACAGTAAAAATTTGTATAATGTTACAAAATATTTCTTTTTAAAATTCTATTAAAATAAATTGCATCATGGTTTCTTGAGCACCAAATCAGCATATTAGAATGATTTCTGAAGGATCATGTGCAGCAGTGATTTTTTTTTTGTTCAAATCACAATCACATTTGAAAAAAAAATGCCACCTAGTCAATGTCGCCTCAGATTTTTTGTTAACATTAACAACTATTTTATAATGCTTACTAGATCATTACATATAACACGATAACTCATATGTGATAATTCATATTTAAATTTGTAAATACATCAAATGTGTCCTGTTAAGCAACATAACATAACAATGAAAGTTATTATGAAGTGTTACCAGTGAATAATGTTACTGTTTGACTGCTGTGTGTATCCTGTAGGAGGATAAGAAGCTGGTCCATGGATATGTGTGCAGTAAGAACGTTCTGGTGGCTCGAGATGGTCTCGATGGAGAGGGAGGACCCTTCATCAAGCTGAGTGACCCTGGAATACCTATTACTGTCCTCAGCAGAGAAGGTGAGAGATTCATTAGGACCACCTTATTAAAGGGTTAGTTCACCCAAAAATGTTCACCCTCATGTCATTCCAAACCCGTAAGACTTTCGTTTATCTTCTGAACACAAATAAAGATATTTTGGATGAAATCCTAGAGCTCTCTGACCCCTCCATAGACAAGGCCCAGAAAGGTAGGAAAGACATCAATAAAATAGTCCACGTGACTCCAGTGGTTCAATCTTAATTTTATGAAGCGATGAGAATACTTTTTGTGTGCAAAAAAACTAACAAAAATGACACAGACATGAAGAAATTGTTGAATAATGTCGTTAGTGTCCTACGCCATTGACATAGTAAATACAGTCCAGCACTTCCGAGTTATGTCAGAGCTACGGCAGAACACCGGCTTACCATTGGCCGAAGCTGTTCACGTGAGCACCACGGCACATGCGTGTGATGCTGACTCAGGAGCTGGCCAACATGAACTATGTAGAAGACAGACACAGAGAAAAAATGGTTGAATAATGTTATTTTTGTTTGTTTTTTGCTCACAAAAAGTGTTCTTGTCGCTTCATAAAATTAAGGTTGAACCACAGGAGTCACATGGACTATTTTAACAATTTTTTTAACAATAAACAATACTTCGTTTTCACTACCTTTCTGGGCCTTGAAAGTGTTAATTCAATAGCTGACTATGGATGGGTCTGAGAGCTCTCAGATTTCATCAAAAATATCTTCATTTGTGTTTCGAAGATGAACGAAGGTCTTACGGGTTTGGAACGACATGAGGGTGAGTCATTAATGACAGAAATGTCATTTTTGGGTAAACTAACCCTTTAACACACTATCACAAGTTGTTAAGATGGTCATAATGCATGTATGTTTAAAGTCAACATGAAATGGAAGTTAGGATAGTCTTTTCTTCCATGATGTGACGTATATCTGAGTGAAACTGACGTTGCTTCTCAAACGAAAAAATTTAAGAAAGGACTTTTGTTTTTTGACTTTTGATTTTTGTTCATCGTGAATTATTTAATCGGAGTGTTAGTGACAGGTTGTCCCGCCCTCGCGGTGAAAAACACATAATCGGAGATGTGTTTCAAGAGAAGAGATTTCGCTGCAAGAGGGAATGGGACTTTATTTTGATTAAGATTATAAGGGCACATTTATTTAAAAGAAAAAATACTTCAGTATTTCATAAAAGAATAAAAATTGCCCATTTTGATTTCATAGTGACTTTATCAAATACTTCATCATTTAGAATGTGTTAAAGGCCTTCATACAGAAATACAATTTAAATAACACATCTAATGCAGGCATTTTGGCCACTTCATAAATACAGTATTTGTCTTTATACAGGCATTATGTCCATCTTTTTAATGTGTTATCAGCCTTAATATAGGCATCAATACCACCTTATTAATGCTTTATCTATGTTAACATTTCTATCAATTATTAGAAGAGAAGATTTTATATAGTTATTGTAATGTTTTAAAAAGATGAATTGTATGTTGTAATTGTTTATTACATTGAATATAGATGAAATAAATATTTGTAAAATATTAAAGCTACACTGTGTAACTTTTTTAGTTTATTCTTAGCTAAAAACACTTAGTTGTTTCAAAAATATATGTGCTCATTAATGTATATTTACTTCTTTCAAGTAATAAAGTATTCTCGTAAGTTTATAATATGCCATTGAAAATACATACGGGTAAGGGGTTCGAATGGGGGTCGCCATGTTGCCCCTCCATCTTGAAAGTACATGAGCCAAAGAGGGACATACCCGTAAATTCAAGCTTCGCCTTTCGCGTTTTAACACTCGATGGCACCGTGTCGAATGTGAAGAGGGGGATTGCTGGATTGAACTGGAAGCCATGTTAATCTTGGACTAAATCGGCCACCGTAGGAGTTCAAACGAAATCGGAATTGGAAGGAACAGAAACTAATATTTATTGGATGGTCATATACCTTTTCACCGCTAGATGGGGGAAAATATCACACAGTGTAGCTTTAAGAATTTAAAATACATTTTAATGAGAGAACTTTAAATGTATATAGTTGTTGTTATAATTAAAACAATACTTTATTTATTAATACTTAAAAATTCTGATAGAAATATTAATACAAATAAATATTAATTTAAAATACCACTGCTTTCACTAGGGTCAGATATTTTGAGCTGACTTATATCCATTATAATAACCTTGTAAATAGAAAGAGTTAAATGGGTGAAGTGTAAAGAGTTACTGAGTGTGCATCTAGGGTAAATGCAGTGCTGTCTATCTGAGCTCTATTGCACTGCGAAAATGGACTGCTCGGAAAAGATAACTGACAGGAATTTTGTTGGCCGAGATCCAGCTCAGCTCCCTGAAGCACTTCAGAGACCAGAAAAGCTTTTTGTTTGCTTATGTGCCAGGGACTGTTACAAGAAAGACTGGTTGTGTGTTTTTTTTGGGTTGGGGGTGGTAGTGTGTGTGCACAGGGAAATGAAAGGGGCACAGAGAGGGATTGAGATGTGCATACAAGAAAGTGTTGCCAAGGGATCATGTGTTAAATTAAATTCCCTTTGATGTTTGAATGAGGAAATGATGGTGGAAACCCCCTAAAATGAGGATTGTTAACTCAGTACAACTCTGCTTGGGTGTTTGAGTGCTAATTTTAAGTTACTTGATAGTGCCTTTGAAACAATCCAGTCTAACATGTTGTATGACAAAGCGCTTTGTGTTTTTCTACAGAGTGTGTGGACAGGATTCCTTGGATTGCTCCAGAGTGTGTACAGGACACATCTAATCTGAGCGTAGCAGCAGATAAGTGGGGCTTTGGAACAACTCTGTGGGAGATCTGTTACAATGGAGAGATACCTCTCAAAGACAAGAAGCTCACTGAGGTAACGGCATATATGCACTGAGGCATGTGTATGACTTAGCAATTTCCTTTCTGATAATGTGCTGATAAATGTGTACTTTTGGTTTCATCTCGCTGAGCAGAAGGAAAGGTTCTACACAGCACAGTGTCAGTTGGCAACCCCTGACTGCGAGGAGCTGGCCAAACTCATGACCCACTGTATGACCTACGACCCTCGCCAGAGACCGTTCTTCAGGGCCATTGTCAGGGACATTGTCATGGTGGAGAAACAGAGTAAGTAGTCAAGATATACAAATGACAAACTATACATTTAGTTATTAAACATGTTTCCAGTTGGTACCAAATTTTAAATTTAAACCTAAATATTTTTTCCATGTCTGGGTTCCCTGTTGTTTTTATAATTGTAGTGTTCTCAATACTGACCTCTTGTGGTTAGTACAAAGATCTACATTTATCTTTGCTTAAAGTGCTAAGTAAATGGTTTCTCCCCCATTTTATGTCCATTTTAAATGTTTGCCAAGGTTTCTTTCACCTACACTATCATTCAAAAGACTGGGGTGAGAGATCTTTTTATATATATTATTACTATTAATACTAATTACAGATTAGTACTTTTATTCAGCAAGGACAAATATATATTGTTACAAAAGATTTCTATTTCAAATAAATGCTGTCTTTTGAACTTCCTATTCATCAAAGAATCCTCAAAAATATATCACGATTACCACAAAATTATTAAGCAGAACAACTGTCCCACCATTAATAATAATAGGAAAGGGTTCTTAAGCACCATATCAGCATATTAGAATGATTTCTGAAGGATCATGTGACACTGAAGCATCACAAGGATGAATAAAAAATGTATTAAAATAGAAAACTGTAAACTTTTGAATCATAATGTACACCAGTTATAGTTTAGTCTTATAAATATTTTAAAGATCAAGAAAAATCAAAAATAGCCTATTAAATTCTAAGAGAGTGGACATATTCATAAATATGTTTAGTTCTGTTAGGATTGGCTAGTCCTCAGCATTTTTATTAGGACTGGAAAAGTTGCTGTGCTTAATAGGTCACTGTTAGCATATGAAATGTGATATTGATATGTAAACAATGGTAGTCATTTTAATGTGAAGTACAACCTACTTTTTCATGGTGGGTTTGAGAGAAAACATTGCATTGTAAACATTTGCGTATGTTTAGTGGGAAAAAACGGTTTCCATTTTTCCTTGTTAATGTTTTCTCTCTAGACCCATCCTTTCAGCCTGTTCCCATGCTAGAGGTGGACCCTACAGTGTTTGAGAAGAGGTTCCTCAAGAAGATCAGAGACCTTGGAGAGGTATTTACTCGTACTTGTGTGTGTGTGTGTGTGTGTGTGGGTGTGTGTGCGCGTGCGCGTGTGCGTGTTGTGTCTTTAAACGTATGAACAAACTGCTTATTTAACTGACCATCTTCTGGTTAGACTGAAGTACATTGGTGTGCTTTCAGGGTCATTTTGGGAAGGTGGAGTTGTGCAGATATGACCCGCGGGGAGATCGGACCGGAGAGCTGGTGGCCGTGAAGTCTCTAAAGCCAGAGAACCGAGAAGAGCAGAGCAGTAACCTGTGGTGTGAGATTCACATCCTGAGAGAACTTTACCACGAGAACATTGTCAAATATAAAGGCATTTGCAATGAAGAGGGTAAACCACAATTCTGAACATTATAAGTAATATAACGCTGTAATGGCTTTTGGTGCCAAATGCATGAAACTTTTCTATGTTTTTGTTTTAAGGTGGGAGATCCATTAAGCTCATCATGGAGTTTTTGCCGGCAGGCAGTCTGAAGGATTACCTCCCCAGAAACAAAGCTCACATAGACCTTAAAACCCTTCTCAACTATTCTGTACAGATCTGCCAGGTAACACCGTATGTGAATGGATTACAATGCTTCACTAGTTGTCCTTGACTATTTATGGTAACTTTCCAACCTAAAAAAAAAAAAAAAACACCAGCACAAAAAAAGGAAGCCAAATTAAAAAGCAGAAAGAATCACAACCAAAAGGTCTAATCACGTAAGAGCAAAATGAAAAAGTGTTCTATTCATTCACGTAACAGCCTGTAACTCGGCAGACAGTAAAGCATTCACTTACTTTAATGCAAAATACATGCTATCTGCTAAAATGTTTTTCATTAATGCAGCGATATAGTGAGTGATAGTGTGATATGGGAATACATTGCAGTATAATGAAAATAATAGAGCCATATGCACTTGCCATGATTCAATACATCACACTACTGTTCAAAAGTTTTGTATTGTTTTTGTTTTTGAAAATCTCTTATGCTCACCAAGGTTGCATTTATCTAATTCAAAATTTAAATGTAATCAAAAATAAATATTTAAGAACTCAGACTGAAAAGTCAAAAATTATTAAATGCCCATGAGAAGGATGCAATACTAATGCAATACTAGACATTGCAATTAAGGCATGACCATTGCACAGTGAAATGCTCGTTGGGTCAGCAGGGTCAGACAAAAACATGTGGCGGAGAAAAGACACCTGTTAACTGCAAAAGAATTAAGAATTAAGTGTGAAACCATCAGGAACCCTTTAGTCTCCAGCGCCACCATTTTACAGACTAAAGGGTTCCTGATGGTTTCACTCTTAATTCTTCACCTTAATTCTTAATTCTTTTGCGGTTAACAGGTGTCTTTTCTTCACCACTTGTTTTTGTCTGATCCTGCTGACCCATTGAGCATTTCACTGTCCAATGGTCATGCCTTAACTGCAATGTCTAGTATTGCATTAGTATTGTATCCTCATGGGCATTTAATTTTTGAAATTTCAGTCTGAGCTAAATCTCTTTTTTGGCAAATTTTTTCTGTAAAAGAAAACATGCCTAATAATTCTGCACACCTGAATATAAGGTGTTTTTCATTTCCAGCCTTCGTGAACAATTATATATCACTTATAAATGATAACTTTTTTTTTTTTTAAGTATTTATTAAGTTTAATGTGGTTTGGAATTGGTAAAATGTGCCTGGAAAAAAAATATGATCAGAAAATCAACGTACCTAATAATTCTGCACACAGTGTATATAGGCACCCTGCGATATATTCATAAATATATGTTATATGTTGTGCTTTCCACACAACTTATTCTTGCTCTGGGGGGTATTCCAGAAAGCAAGGTTAACCTACCACCATACAATACCTTGAACTCTCGGTTGATTAACCCAAACCTTGCTTACTCAAGGTATGCTGGTTCCAAAAACGAATCCGCGAGTAAATTCAGACAACTCAGAGTATGTTAACTGTGAACAGACAAGACATTCTCAACAGAGCAATGAAACGATGATTCACCATGGAAACAGACGCTAAGATTCTAGCTAAGATTCTAGCACGCCATTCTACTTCCTCTTCTTTGTTTAATGGTGATTTACGTAACCTACTTAGTGCACATCGCCACCTATTTGGTGGTTGTGCAATAATGTTTTCAATCTCTTAGTTTAATAAGTAATTCATATATAATAATTGTATATTTTAACTGTAAATTAATATAACTAAATGTGTTATATAGTTAACTATATTGATTATATTACACGCATATGAATACCTCTTAAGCAAACTAACCATGGAACATAACCTGCTCTGGAGCAGATTATGTTCAGAGAGTGAGCTGCCATGGCTACTTGCATACCCTGAAAGTTACCTCCGTTTTTGGAACCGAAAGTTGAGTCCGCTTAATTACTCTTAAACATACCCGGGTATGTCACACAATCTGCTTTCTGGAATACCCCCCTGGTTGTTTGTTGTCCTTGTACTCGGAGTAATAATAACAACAACAGCTGCTTACAGTGATCCTTTGTGTTCTCATGCTCTGGCTTTCTGTTTGTAATACAGAACTGCATTGTAACATTATGCTCAGCTCTGCTGTTTTCTGACTTCTAACTCCAGGGCATGGACTACCTGGGCTCTCGCAACTACATCCACAGAGACCTTGCAGCCCGAAATGTTCTGGTGGAGAATGAAAGCACGGTAAAGATCGGAGACTTCGGCCTGACCAAAAGCATTAAAGATAATGAGGGTTACTACACGGTGAAAGACGATCTGGACAGTCCAGTGTTCTGGTAAGCTTCACTCATGAGAGGTGCTGCTATACAGCAATGACCAAGTACATTAAATCTAATGTGAACCATGTGCATTGGTAATGATGGAATTATATGTAATTCCATGATGGAATTGCGCATAATTATAAAATGCCCCTGGAAAATCCACTTTGTAATGATTTTTTTCTCCAGGTATGCTCCAGAGTGCCTGATCCACTGCAAGTTCTACAGGGCGTCTGACGTCTGGTCTTTTGGAGTGACCATGTACGAGCTCCTCACATACTGTGATGCCTCATGCAGCCCTATGTCGGTGAGTCGTTGTTTAAGTCCTATCTCAAAAGCCCTAAGCCAGTGTTTCTCAACTGGTGGGGTCGCAAGACGTTTTGAGCGTGCAGTCAAAGAAACAACAACAAACGTAATTCTATGTTTTTCTGATGCGAGACTTGTGCGTGAAAGCTGTTGACTTCTGTCAGACAGTTTAAGTAAAGAGTGCCTGAGAAAAATGTGTTGTTCCAATTCAATATCTTCGGTCAGATTCAGGCTATATATCAGTGTCATTATTCTAACGTTATTTTCGTAACTCGTTAAAAAACCACTCACCTCAGAAAACCGAACTTTCATGTCCTTAAACCTGAGAGCGAACTCTTCAATTGCACGCACAAATGCGGTGGCGGACGCTGTATATCACTTTATTATAAATAAAGCGCAAAAGAAATTGAGCAAGTAACATCGTAGTTATGTTGTCAATTAGTAAGTCCATCCATCATCTTCCGCTTATCCGGGGCCGGGACGTGGGGGCAACAGTCTAAGCAGAGACGCCCAGACTTCCCTCTCCCTAGCCACTTCCTGGAGCGCTTCTGAGGGAACCCCGAGGCGTTCCCAGGCCAGCCGGGAGACATAGTCCCTCCAGCGTGTCCTAGGTCTTCCCCGGGGCCTCCTCCCGGTGGGATGTGCCTGGAACACCTCCCTGGGAAGGCGTCCAGGAGGCATCCGAAATAGATGCCCGAGCCACCTCTGCTGGCTCCTCTCAATGTGGAGGAGCAACGGCTCTACTCTGAGCTCCTCCCGATTGACCGAGCTTCTCACCCTATCTCTAAGGGAGTGCCCAGCCACCCTACGGAGAAAGCTCATTTCGGCCGCCTGTATCCGGGATCTTGTCCTTTCGGTCATGACCCACAGCTCATGACCATAGGTGAGAGTAGGAACGTAGATTTACCGGTAAATCGAGAGCTTTGGCTTGCAGCTCAGCTCCTTCTTTACCACGACAGACCGGTACATCGACTGCATTACTGCAGAAGCTGCACCGATCCGTCTGTCAATCTCCCGTTCCATCCTTCCCTCACTCGTGAACAAGACCCCTAGATACCTGAACTCCTCCACTTGAGGCAGGAACTCTCCACCAACCTGAAGTGGGCAATCCACCCTTTTCCGACTGAGAACCATGGCCTTGGACTTGGAGGTGCTGATTCTCATCCCAGCCGCTTCACACTCGGCTGCAAACCGTCCCAGTGCACGCTGAAGGTCCTGGTCTGAGGAGGCCAACATGACAACATCATCCGCAAAAAGCAGTGACAAAATAGTATGGTCCCCAAACCGGACACTTTCCGGACCTTTGGCTGCGCCTAGAAATTCTGTCCATAAAAATTATGAACAGAACCGGTGACAAAGGGCAGCCCTGCCGGAGTCCAACATGCACCGGGAACAGGTCTGACTTGCTGCCAGCAATGTGAACCAAGCTCTTGCTCCGGTCGTACAGGGACCGAACAGCCCTAAGCAGGGGGCCGCCGACCCCATGCTCCCAGAGCACCCTCCACAGGATGCCAAGAGGAACACAGTCGAATGCCTTCTCCAAATCCACAAAACACATGTGGACTGGTTGGGCAAACTCCCATGAACCCTCCAGCACCCTGGAAATGGTATAGAGCTGGTCCAGTGTTCCACGACTGGGATGAAAACCACACTGTTCCTCCTGAATCCGAGGTTCCACTATCGGCCGAATTCTCCTCTCCAGTACCCTGGCATAGACTTTCCCGGGGAGGCTGAGAAGTGTGATCCCCTATAGTTGGAACACACTCTCCGGTCCCCCTTCTTGAAAAGAGGGACCACCACCCCAGTCTGCCAGTCCAGAGGTACTGTCCCCAACCGCCATGCGATGTTGCAGAGGCGTGTCAGCCAAGACAGCCCCACAACATCCAGAGACTTGAGGTACTCAGGGCGGATCTCATCCACCCCCGGTGCCTTGCCACCGAGGAGCTTTTTAACTACCTCGATGACTTCAGCCCGGGTGATGGACGAGTCCTCCTCCAAGTCCCCAGCCACTGCTTCCTCAACGGAAGACATGTTGGTGGGATTGAGGAGATCCTCGAAGTATTCCTTCCACCGCCCGACGATATCCCCAGTTGAGGTCAACAGGTGCCCATCTCCACTGTAAACAGTGTTGGTAGGGCACTGCTTCCCCCTCCTGGGGCGTCAAACTGTTTGCCAGAATCTCTTCGAGGCCAACCGATAGTCTTTCTCCATGGCCTCACCGAACTCCTCCCAGGCCCGATTTTTTTTTTTTTTTTTGCCTCAACGACTACCCGGGCTGCGGTCCGCTTGGCCTGCCTGTACCTGTCAGCTGCCTCCGGAGTCCCACAAGCCATCCAGGCCCGATAGGACTTCCGGTGTCCACCACTGGGTTCGGGGATTGCCGCCTCGACAGGCACCAGAGACCTTATGGCCACAGCTCCAAGCAGCCACAGCGACAACGGAGGTGGAGAACATGGTCCACTCGGACTCAATATCTCCAGTCGAAGCTCTGCCGGAGGTGGGAGTTGAAGATCTCTCTGACAGGGGACTCGGCCAAACGTTCCCAACAGACCCTTACAGTACGTTTGGGTCTGCCGAATCTGTCCAGCTTCCTCCCCCGCCATCGGATCCAACTCACCACCAGGTGGTGATCAGTTGACAGCTCCGCCCCTCTCTTCACCCGAGTGTCCAAGACATATGGCCGAAGGTCTGATGACACGACCACAAAGTCGATGATCGACCTCCGGCCTAGGGTGTCCTGGTGCCACGTGCACTGATGGACACCCTTATGCTTGAACATGGTGTTCGTTATGGACAAACCGTGGCTAGCTCAGAAATCCAATAACAGAACACCGCTCAGGTTCAGATCAGGGGGGCCGTTCCTCCCAATCACGCCCCTCCAGGTGTCACTGCCCACGTGGGCGCTGAAGTCTCCCAGTAGAACGACGGAGTCTCCAGTCGGAGCACTTTCCAGCACCCCTTCCAGAGACTCCAAGAGGGCCGGGTACTCCGCACTGCTGTTCGGCCCGTTGGCACAAATGACAGTGAGAGACCTGAAGACGCAGGGAAGCGACCCTCTCGTTCACCGGGGTCAACTCCAACACATGGCGGCTGAGCTGGGGGGCTATAAGCAAACCCACTCCAGCCCTCCGCCTCTCACCATGGGCAACTCCAGAGTGGTAGAGAGTCCAGCCTCTCTCAAGAAGTGTGGTTCCAGAGCCCAAGCTGTGCGTGGAGGTGAGGTGATCTCTAGTCGGTACCTCTCGACCTCCCGCACAAGCTCAGGCTCCTTCCCCGCCAACGAGGTGACATTCCACGTCCCTAAAGCCAGATTCCGTGTCGGGGGCCTCGCCTTCGGCTGTCGCCCGATCCACTATGCACCGGCCCCTTACGCTCCCTCCTGCAGGTGGTGAGTCCACAGGAGGGCGGCCCCACATCACTCCTTCAGGCTGAGCCGGCCGGACCCCATGGGGGGACTTAACTTGTACGTAACTTGTACTTTGTGTGTTAGCTGGGAGGTATTTGCATGCAGGTATGTTGATTGTATTCATCAGGAGCAGTTTCCATATGTTTAATTAGTATTCATATAGTATTGTATATTCGCCATGGTAACTGTCGTTTCCATAATCCCAAAAAGGTTTGTTATTTTGTATATTTTAAATGACTGTGTTATATTAACAGGGATTGTTCACCCTGAAATGAAAACAAAGCAGTCTTTTACTCACCCTGCTGTTATTCTAATGCCCTATGTCCTTCTATCTTTTTGGACATCAAAAGTCCTGCACGCGCTCCTTCATATAATGGCAGTGAAAAGCCACCAGGCTAAAACATTACAAAAATTATACAAAAGTATCACACAATGATACAGTGAAACGAGCGCTATATATGGAAAGTGTTCAGGAGACATACTATAAGGTTTTGTAAGAAAGAACGCAATTATTCAGTCAAAATACTGAGCTCCGCCGTTACTCTGTGCGCGTTCCTGTGTGTGTGCACTCCGAGCCGTCAGCAGCCGCCGGCGCTCATGCTTACTATAACTCGCACTGTTGTCACGGTACCCAGGATAAGCACACACACCTTTGAGAAATCAGGCTCAATAGAAACAAACGTGACTCTCGTCTTTCAGGTATATGTCTCTGTAAGGTATATGATAAGAAATAATACAATAATACTAATAATAAAATCTCCTGAAGTGAAAGTTGTGTACTGGTTGTCATGACAACATTGTGTGAGGCTGCTGACGGCTCGGATGCACACACACAGGAACGCATTCTTTCTTTAATACGTTCTTTTTCTCAACCTTATAGTATGCCTCTTGAACACTTTCCATATATGACGCGCGTCTCACTTGTATCATTGCATGATACCTTTTGTATAATTTTTGTAATATTTTAGCCTGGTCGCTATTCACTGCCATTATAGGAAGGAGCGCGTGCAGGACTTCAAACTTTAGTTAGTGTGTAATGTTGCTGTTAGAGCATAAATAATACCTGTAAAATTATAAAGCTCAAAGTTCAATGCCAAGCGAGATATTTTATTTAACAGAAGTTCCCTTTCAAAGCCTACAGCGAACGGCCGGCTTGGACTACATCCTGGTACTTCCTTCATTAATTACGTCAGTAGAACAGACTAACCTCCGCCCACAAGAATACGCGGAAAAAGGGGGTGTGGTCTTGTTGCTGTCCCACGTGGAGAAGAGGAAGTGTCGCGTGGAGAAAAGGAAGTGTTGCGTTTGACTGTGTTTGTCGCCATGTCGTCAAGACCTGTTATTTTCATCGCGGAGTCAAATCACCTTTGTTTGGCTTTCCCAGGGATGCTGTAGAGGTCATTAAGCGCATACATCTCCTGTTAAGAGGCGTGACCTTTCCGTGCAAGTTACGTGCGCTAAGCTGCTGTCGAATCACAACACAGGAACTGTGCCACGTGCACTAAGCTGCGGTCAAATCACAACACGGGAACCGCTGGCACAATCAGAACTCGTTACGTATTTCTGAAGGAGGGACTTCATAGAACAAGGAACTCATCAGCCCGTTTTTAGGACAGTGAAAACAGCGGTATACAGATAAGTAAATTGTGTTAAAAATACTGGGTTTTTTTACACGAGAAACATGAACACATGTTATATTGCACACTGTAAACACAATCAAAGCTTCAAAAAAACACGAAGAACGGGACCTTTAACAAAAACTAGTTTGGGACTTTAATAGCCTTACTTTATACTGTTTATTCATCAGTATTAGTCATATTCTTACAATTTATATGTATGCCAAGTGGGATGTACCCAGTGATGGGAATAACGGCGTTATAGATACGCCGTTGCGTTACTATCGGAATAATTTTTTTCAGTAACGAGTAATCAAACAAATTACTGTATCTCCCGTTACAACGCCGTTAGCGTTACTGAGAATAAAATGTGGCGTTACTATAATTGAGCTCACTGAAGCGATTTTCATCCAAACAGGCTCTCTGTCAGTCGGACCTGCAGCGTTTTTTTTTCTCTCTGGTTGGTTGGTGTGTGCGTGCGACGTGCGTATCAGAATGTTTATGTAACGTGCAACTTGTGCCCAGTAAGAGAGTCTCTCCACGTCGGTGGCAAGTAATTCTAATCTAATGAAGCACCTCACATCATCACATGCCGCCACAAAATTAGTGGCTAAAAACCCAGGTGATAACGTGACCACCACTACCAAAGGAGTAGTATAGTACTGATTATATTCACACAATATTTACACTATAGTAGGTCTACTGATAATATTTACAATAATGTACTGAATTTGATGGGTGTCTCTCACATTGTCCCACAGCAACATTACAATAGTGTACATTAATGTACGTTTTATAATAATAATTTATTCTATTTAGTGTCCAATTCATTCATTTAACATATTTAATATTGGTGGCATCCAAGTTATTTGACATATTTGAAAAAAAACTTTCCATGGTAATTAGTTACTTTTATAATGATGCAACTCTGTTACTATTTGTAAGAAGTAACTATAACTAATTACTTTTTTAAAGTAACGTGCCCAACAATGGATGTACCGTGTGTGGGTTTTTTTTGTGCTAAATTAATTTGCTTGTTTTTTAAAAGCAAATTTATGAGCTTTTTACTTTACTTGCTTTTTATTTAGTCTTCCCGTTAACGCCAGTCTTTTGTTCATTCAGATTGATTCGTGAACTCGGGACGTGCACAAAAACAATAGTTATGTAGTTATTTATATGCAAATGTGTTATGTAAATATTTCCTTATGTAAGTGTTTTAGTTTTGATTGCATTTCTAATGCAGCGTTTGATTATACGCAGCAGGAGGGTAACACAGATTTGTTGCGAAGCAGAACCGAGTACTTCTAACACAGTTCTTAGAAAGCCCATGTTCATTTCTGAAGGCCTCTTGTTTAGGAGTTGCTGGTGAGTCTGGTCGTTCTCTCTCTGTCTCTGAGAACATGGCAGATGGTGCCAGTCTGTGCCCACAGTGGCAGATGTCTTACCCAAAGGCTGCGGTAGACGTCTGCACACCAATCCTCTTTTTTTTTCTGTGTGTGCTGCTTTTGGAGGAAATGTGTGTATTGAGGGATTTGTCAGATTTTCACATTGCACACAATGCAGACGCACAATGTAATGCTTCTTCACACACTGCACACATTAAAGGGTTAAAGGTAGTTTGTTAGAGGAGACGTATGGATTGATGTTTAATACCTCAGAGCTTAATTGTAAATCAGGCCACTGACCCCACTTTGCTCCACCCCCACAGGTGTTCCTAAAGATGATTGGTCCAACACATGGCCAGATGACTGTTACCCGATTGGTCAAAGTCCTGGAGGAGGGAAAGAGACTTCCAAAACCAGACGGCTGCTCAGAGAGGGTAATGCATAGCTTTACTAAAACAAAATGCTGTATTACACTACCATTTCAAAAGGGGTCAGTAAGATGCATATGTATTTTGTTGAATTATTTGTTTTATTTAGCAAGGATGCATTCAATTTCTCAAAAGCGACAGTAAAGGCATTTATATTGTTACTAAAGATTTCTGAAGGATCATGTGACACTGAAGACTGGAGTAATGATGCTGAAAATTCAGCTTTGCCATCACAGGAATAAATTACATTTTAAAATATATTAAAATAGAAAATTTCACATTACAGTTTGTCTTGGTGAGCATAAGAGACATTCTCTCTCTCTCTCTCTCTCTCAAAACAATCCAATAAATTACAGACCCCAAGCCTTTGAACAGTAGTGAATGTTACAGGTCATACTATAATAATAATAATAATAATAATAATAATAATAATATGGTGATGACTTGAAGTAATCTCTCAAGTTTTAAGGAATGATACAGATTTCTAATGAAGTCGGTTACCACCAAATTTTTTGTTTACCTAAAGTATGTTAATGTGTTATAAAAAAGAACGCATCAATGAATAAAATTATAAATATTTAAAGTAAATAAAGTATGCATTTTAAATTGAACTAAATTTGTTATTTTTTACTTTAACCCTTAAATGTGTGAATGTTTCACCAATCATTAGGTTATTACATATTTGGGTCTTTAGCGACCCGGATCTATATCTAACTGTGGCGATAATATAAAACTCTCCTGATATTAGAGTAACAATTACAGAAGAATAAAATAAAGCATATTTTATTACTTTTGGAGCTTGAAAGGGTTCAGATTAAACGGATGTTTTATACCATCATCACGGTCCTCGTACAGTACATTCAACATCTGGCTCATATTATTAATTATTATAAATATTTTTTTGTTATATTGTTTATTGATATGTCTAACTTTAAAAAATGAATGAGGAGGAGGGTAGTGACTGACGTCCTGGGTCACTAAAAGACCCGAGGTATGCGCTTAATATTTAAAGAATACATTTTAACCCTTATTTTGTTAAAGTTTACATTTACTTTACTTTATTTGGTATAACCATTTCTGACATTACCATTTCACAAGCAATCTCCTTGCAGCCACCCTTTGTTTCATGCTTTATGCATTACAGAATCATTCTTTCATGATGGTGAAGGTTAGACACTTAAACGGCAGGTATGAGCTGCGCTCCTGGCCACGGCGTGTCTGATTGTGATCTTTTTGTTTCGACAGCTGTACAATCTGATGAGGAAATGCTGGGAGGCGACACCTGAAAAAAGGATCGACTTCAAAGGCCTGATTGCCAACTTTAAACAGATGCTTGAAAATCAGTAACTGTGGAAATAAGATGGGATACAGACTCTGCCTCTTTTGCAAGAGACAACAACAACAAAAAGTATAACCGCAGTGTAGCACTATTTCAAATATACTATCCTTCTTACTGAATCTCTCACATTACGACCTCATAGATAAACTGCAGACTGTTTGAAATAGCCACAAAAAACTGCTAGAACCACTGAAATGGGCAGAAGAGCGCTGCCCGGCCTGTCTCTGAATATGCAAACGTGTAACTGCCAGTTCCAATCGCTCGTTTTTCTCTTCAAATTCAAATGCAGACCAGGTTTGAGAACACCAGACGTGGGCAAAAATGAGGCGAATCAGGAATCGCACTTGAGTGACGCACTCAGCTCCTCTTCTTCATCTTGTGCCTCAGTGTCACAGCAACCACCATGATGCATGTATGAATAACCCAATATTTCCCAAGGTGCATTACAGCATGTGCTGTATCGAATCTGCCCATCGTGAGGCATATGCAACGACAGAGACTGAACCTTGTTGCGATAAGAGGACTGTTGTTCTTTGGAAAACGAGGAACGTGTCAGAATGTAGATTTACATGTGCGGTCCGCGGTTTGGAGCTTTGAATGTCGAGTGGATTGTGCCCCTTCTCGTGAGACGATCGACGTGCAAAGTATGTAAAGCGCTCAAAGGCTGTAGGTTTGTCTGACTTGGAACGGACAGCTGTCCTCCTTGGAAAATTCCAAACGAACGTTCTGGATTACCGGAGAACTTTGATCAAAATGCACCACGTCGCCACATTTTAATAGCTGTACTTCCTCTCTGAGCTTCACATTTGCCACGGAAAACTAAGAAAGGATGATTCTGAGAACAGCATGTGAAAGGATATTGGTCATGGGTTTAATGAAATGCCTAAAATAGGCACTAGGGGACAGTAGAGTTTATGAAATATCTCACATTTTATGTTGTGCAAATTATATTCTGGGCTCAGCTAACTTTCAGAAACAGAATGAACCATGTCAACAAAAAAAAACCTGAGTATTTTATCTGTTGTTGTTTTTTTTATTAAAATGGAATTAAAACGTGATTAACAAAACTGCAACTTGTTTATACAGGGGATGTTTTGTTAATGTCTAAAAGAAGGACGCTGACTTTGAGGAGGATCAGGATGTGAACAGTGAAATTAGTTTTTCGTCTTAAAACACTTAAAGGCCTTAGTCGTCATTCATATAGCTAACGAAAGGCTAAATATTCAAAAGACACGCTAATTCCCATCTGATTATCAGATTATGCTTAATCCTCTCACATGGTTCCTGAAAAGGGAAAACGATTCATCTCCCAGGTGGAAGTGTCATGTGGTTTTGCACTGAAGGAATTGTGAAATGTACGTTCACATCTACGCCTCCACCATGGCCACAATGGAGTTCAATGATGAAACATAACAGACATCATTTTTCTGTCCTTTTAATGTTGATTGCAAAACAATTCCATCTGCTCAAAATTAACCCCAAACCTATTTTCCTCAAAAAAGAATGACAACAAAATTTTAATCGAACAGGGTACATAAATACACATAAATAAATACCATTTTTTTGTAGTTAAATACTCAAAAGCGTTGAGCTCCGAAACATCTATTGAAAAAAAGAGAAAACAGTTTTTTTGTGTATTGCAGGAGTATACGCATGCTTCTAAAAATAGCTTATTCACAGTAAAGCAATATCAATAGAGTTTGGATTATAAAATATTGCAAAAATCTTAATTCAAGGTGAAAAAAAAACCCTACCTTGTAAACTAAACAGGCTGCAATATGAGTTCAAAGCACAATAGTGTTGATAACCCTGCATGTTTTGAACAGGTGACTGTACCTTCTATATCATTAAGAGACACTTTAGTATTGCAAAGCTTTGAGATACAAGTACACACGTACACGTTCATGACATTCAGAGGGGTAAAGGACCTCGCAATGAGCGGACAGATGTGTCAGAATACAGTCTTGACTTGAAATACAAGGGGAACATCGATATGACCATCAGCAAAACGGTAAGAAATACCAGGTTAGTAAATGCAAAGAGGCACAATTTTCCATCCTTCAGCTTTCAATAGAAACAGGAACACTTTTTGGGAGATTATTTCATTTCAGTGTGTAATTTGGAGCAGTCGCACGGTTGAAGAACAGGAGAAAAAAAGACGCATGGGAAGGTGACCAGAAATACGTGTGCTTTATAATCCCTGTATCGTGTCACTTCGCAAAACAAATCGTATTTCTTATTCTCTAGAAACAAACGGCTTACGTAAACTGAACTTGAGCACACAGAACTAGCGACATGTAAGCTAAAACGCTCAGAATTCCCTCAGAACAAACTTTAAAAAAGGCCTCTGTTTATAAATGGTGGTTTTGTGCTGAAAGTGGGACGCAGAGCCTCAGGTGTGGATGTAAATTTGGGATTGTCTTTATACTTGTCAAAACACAAAGCAACATAAATAGGACGCAATAACAGGCTCCTCCTCGGATGTATTGTCAGAATGGCTTTCAGCGAGAGAACAAACAAGTGACAATCACTTCAAAAGTGTAGAAAAAAAGAAGGCACACAGCCTTTATCATAAACGGATGAACACGCCAAGCAAACGTCTGCATGACGGCTCTTTTTAAAACAATCTGCTGGCAGACTACGCTTGACCATGAATCAACACGGTATGCTGCAAAAAATCCAATTCTTAATGGGTTTCTGTCTGGTTTACCACTAATAATATTGAAACAAGCACAGTGCAAAGTAAAAGGGATAGTTCAAAATGCTGTCACTACTCACCTTCATGTCCTTTATGTAATTATGAAGAATGTTCCCATACAATGGAACTCAATGGGGTCCAAAACAAAATCAGACCTCACTGACTTCCCATTGTATGAATAGTGTTATTACGAACTAAAACTAGAAAACCTAAACATAAAAAAAAGAAATGAAATAAAACATAAATATTAAATGAAAAGGTTAAACTTAAAAATAAAATGAGAAATGTTTTTTGTAAAACAAAAATAAAGCTAAATAGAAATATTAAAAGTGAAAGACTAAAAAACACAAAGGCAACACAATGACTTAAAAAAAAAAAAATATATATATATATATATAAATACTATGATGGCATATAAATAATACTAAAATAAAAACTTTCCACAGAATAAAGTCATGCATGGTTTGAGAATCAATGGAATGGCAAAATTTTCATTTTTGTGAACTAGTCCTTTAAGACTTCATTTGTTCCATTGGGAGATTGGTGGCACTTGTTTTAAATTTAGACAAAATACACATCTTCAAGAGGGATTATCCTAATATCTCACTTAATCTGCCTATGTATATTAATCTTTTTTCAAACATATTTTAACTTAAAGACTGACACGGATTAAAAACAGGATTTTTGCAGCATGAAATCACCAAAATAATAGACTCTCTCCATTTAAAGATAAGAAGAGATTAAACCACAGAATAACAGACGACTAATATTCATATAAAGGCATTATGCTAGATTATTACCATGTGGGTGTTTGCATCAGGACGTTTTGCCAGGTGTCTATCCTATACATGGCACTCGAACCCTTGACATCCTTCCAACAGATCACTACAACAACTATAGTAATATATTATTACTCTTAATGTTATTAAAAACAAACCACTGGCAGCAATGTAGCTGAGGGTCGTGGGAAGGTCACCTTAAAGTATGTGGTAGAGAAGGTAGAGGTTATTGCCTTCGCCATGTCTTCTCTGAGCGCAGTGTTTTAAGGCTCCTGCAGTATTCAGAATGGCTGGTCGTTCCTACAGATACAGCAGTATTTACAGAGACACGTTCAAGATTAATCGTCAAAGATGGAAAAGGAAAGCCGATTGATAGTCAAGATAAACAATGACGCATTAAGCAAGACGTAATATTAATAATATTTTCATATCTGTACACTGTAAAAAATACACTCATTTTGCAGAATATACAATATACATTGGCTATGCTCTACCCTGTCAAGAAAAAAAAAATCTCTGAGTGTTGCTCTATCTTTATCAGCCCTTAACCGTACAGTAACACACGGACACGGAACCCCCCTCTGGAGTGGAATGGTACGCCCCGCCTGCGAGAGAGAGGTAAAAAAGCAGAACAGAAAATAACTATCTTGAGAGGTCCTGCCTGGCGTCGGACAGAAACAAGAACAGTACCCAGATCCACATACGGTTCAAGAAGGGGAATATACCTCCTTCTGCACAATAAAATGTACAATCTTTTCATAAATATCAGTTATAGACTAAAAGTTAAGGCCTGGACATGACAATGACAACATACAGCGAGGAGTGAGAGCAAGTGCGAGTTAGATCCTCTTCTTCTTGAAGTAGTCTGCGTACTGGCCACCAAGACCCTGCGAGTGTTGGCCTACATACGATGACTCTGATGTCACTTCCTGTGTAGGCAGTGTTGGGTATTCTCGCTTTTGCCCTCTAGCCTGACTCTAGGAGAGAGAGAGAGAGAGAGAGGTTCATTATAGCAGAAGTGATTATAGTGATTCGAATCATTTTACCTGTTTGATAATGATTATGTAAGTGACTCATGATTCACTGTAAGCTTGAGGTTGAGTGACGTTCTGTAAATGACTGATGGGGTTTTTGTGTTCCATACAGTAAATGAGCGACGGCGTCTCCCTCAGCCCACACACGCGTCTGAGGAATTTTCTCTGACTCTTGCACTATGATAAAGCGCCTATTGTTGAATCAGTGAAGTTAGAGGTGTTTATCTCTCAATGTGTCAGTCTTCTACTTCCAACTGAAGAACAAAGTTACTGCCAGACTCCTACTGGTTTTCATCTTCACCAACAAGCAGAGCAGAAACATGTGCACACGCGCACACACACAGTGTTCTGTCTGTCTGTCTGTCTGTCTGCCTGTCTGTCTGTCTGTCTGTCTGTCTGTCTGTCTGTCTGTCTGTCTGTCTGTCTGTCTGTCTATCTATCTATCTATCTATCTATCTATTCTGTCTGTTGTTCCATCCATCCAATCATCCAAATATCTATCCATCTACACTATATTGTCAAAAGTATTGGGACACCCCTCCAAATAATTGAATTCAGGTGTTCCAATCACTTCCATGGCCACAGATGTATAAATCAAGCACCTAGGCATGCAGACGCTTCTACAAACATTTGTGAAAGAATGGGTTGCTCTCAGGAGCTCAGTGAATTCAAGAGTGGTACTGTGATAGGTTGCCACCTGTGCAATAAGTCCATTCGTGACATTTCCTCACTACTAAATATTCCACGGTCAACTGTTAGTGATATTATAACAAAGTGGAAGCATTTGGGAACAACAGCAACTCAGTAGTAGGCCTCGTAAAATCACAGAGTGGGGTCAGCGCATGCTGAGGCGCACAGTGTGCAGAAGTCGCCAAAGTCAATAGCTACAGACCTCCAAACTTTGTGTGGCTTTCACATTAGCTCAAGAACAGTGCGTAGAGAGCTTCATGGAATGGATTTCCATGGCCGAGCAACTGCATCCAAGCCTTACATCACCAAGTGCAATGTAAAGTGTCAGATGCAGTGGTGTAAAGCACGCCGCCACTGGACTCTAGAGCAATGGAGACGTGTTCTCTGGAGTGACAAATCACGCTTCTCTGTCTGGCAATCCGATGGACGAGTCTGGGTTTGGCGGTCGCCAGAAGAACGGTATTTGTCTGACTGCATTGTGCCAAGTGTAAAGTTTGGTGGAGGGGGATTATGGTGTGGAGTTGTTTTTCAGGGGTTGGGCTTGGCCCTTTAGTTCCAGTGAAAGGAACTCATAGGCCACATTTACACTGCAGGTCTTGATACACAATTCCAATTTGGTGACTATATACAATTTTTTTTGACGACCCGCTTACATCATCTTTTAAAAGGAAGCCGTATCCGATATTTGCAATTACCCTATACACTGGCAAAGCAGCCCAAGATGTTCTGACTCGGAAAAGTAAGTAAAACGGCACGATATGCAATAGATGCAGACAAAATTATTATTCAATCTTTAAAGGTCAGCAAAACTTTGCTCTTGTAAGGCGGATAAAAAAGAGGAGAGCCATTAGTGTCATCTGATCGCTGTTTGTGTCTACCTGAGTGGACGTCATTCGCCTCCGTCCCTTTTTCAATGACGTACGACTCGCATTTACTGGGGAATATCCGATTTGACCGTTTACATGGCAGACACAAATGCACGTTTCCGAATCATATTCAGATTTATTACCATACATGAGTGAGGCCTGAATCCGACCTGAGGATATCGGAATTCATGCGTTTTTTCCCTGCTTAGACGTTCACATGTCATATCCGATCTGTGCCACATGAGAGGTCACTTGGAATTGGGTCACTTGAATCATGCAGTGTAAATGGAGCCTTAATGCTTCCGCATACCAAGACATTTTGTATCATTTCATGCTCCCAACTTTGTGGGAACAGTTTGGGGATAGCCCCTACCTGTTCCAACATGAATGCGCACCAGTGCACAGAGCAAGGTCCATAAAGACATGGATGAGCGAGTTTGGTGATGAGGAACTTGACTGGCCTGCACAGAGTCCTGACCTCATAAATAGATAGAACACCTTTGGGTTGAATTAGAGCGGAGACTGCGAGCCAGGCCTTCATCCAACATTAGTGCCTGACCTCATAAATGCGCTTCTAGAAGAATGGTCAAAAATTCCCACAAACACACACCTTGTGGAAAGCCTTCCCAGAAGAGTTGAAGCTGTTATAGCTGCAAAGGGTGGGCCATTCAGAATAAATCCACATTATGAAATTGTCACAATTTGAGATATAAAGTCACAATTGCAAAATATAAAGTCATAATTGCCTTTAAACTTTAATTTTTTTTACCCCACTATGGAAGCCTAGATTGGAAGTGACCTCAGATGAGTAAGTTATGCTTCATGCATCGGTATATACTATTGATAATGGACAATTAACCTTATTTGTAACATAAACAGACAGCTAAAAGATTACATTTTGTGTTACATTAAGTCCTATTATTTCAGATTCTCAGGTCTCAATGCTATGTGGTTTGTCTAAGTTCTCTTTATCTCACACACACACTCACATAATAGTAGTTGTTCCAGTCGTTGGCTGTGGGTACAGCGGGTGTGTGCGCGGCAGGGCTGGCCGTGTGTGTCGGTGTGATGAAGCCTGGCATGATGGGAAGGGCACTGTAGGTGGGCAGCAGGGTCTGAGCACTGCCATTCAGAGAGTGTGTGTGCAGAGGCGCACTCAAGGGGGTCTTCACCACCTCCACCTCCTATAGAGAGACACGCAGAGACATAAAACATTTATACATACACTTATACTCTATCTACCCAAATGCAACACACACTATTCAGATTACAGGCCTCTATCTCTCTCACACACACACACGTTGGCCCAGCTGCTGTGCTGAGGAGTGATGGAGTGTTTTCAGCAGGATCTCATGTCCTAAGAGTGTCATGAGACTAAGTGAGGAATGTGTGTCTGACCTGTAACACCACCTGCCACCACATTTACATAAGCTTAAACACCCCACACAAATACCACCACCAACACACAAACACACATATACAGAAAGATGAGCTAACTTTTACCACACAAAAGCATGTATGTACAGTATATTGTGGAAAAAAATGCACTATTTCTAGGCCATTAATCAAATATAAACATTTGTGACAGTGGAACAATAACATTCATGCTGCTGCCCTTAAAGCAAAGGTATTCTGTCCACAGAATGCAGCGATTGATCAATCATAATTATGTATATAGACTTGTATATACAAATATACTACCCCCCATACCTTTATTCAGCAAGGACACATTAACATGAACATTGTGTTCATTAAGAATGCTGAAAAATGTATAATTTCTCCACAAAATATTAAGCAGCACAACTGTAATAATAAGAAATGTTTCTTGAGCACCAAATCAGCATATTAAAACGATGTCTGGAGGATCATGTGACACTGAAGACTAAAGTAATGGATGCTGAAAATCTTGCTTTGCCATCACAGGAATTAATTATGTTTTAAAGTATATTAAAATATAAAACAGTTATTTTAAACTGTAATAATATTATATAAATTGTATTATTACAGTTTTACTGTATTGTTATTTTTAAATCAGGTTCTGATCTTTTGTTTTTACTGACACACTTTTTGATTTCATGCTGTAATATGGTAGGAAACACAATCCGTACAGATCTTTTGTGTTGTTGAACGCATATGGTTTACATGCAGTATATGCCTACAGAGAAATAGTCTCATTTCTGATCTATTTTAGTCTGTGACAGTATTAATGATTTGCAGTAAGTCAAAGAGTGATCCATCATAAAGAGAGGCCGTGTCAGCCACAAGACACTTAGACGCAGTGGAAGTCCAGGCTTTTGACTTTCCTGACATGTGTCAGAAGAAAGACGGCTCGAGTAATTCTACCTCCAGAGAGTGTGTAATGTTAACCGTTTAGCATTTCTGCTGCAGTGTATATGTGTATTTCTGCACAGTATAATCCCCTTTCACTCTGTAGAGTTTTTGAGATGGACAGAGGTGGTTAATGTACACTGTAAAGTGAGCATGATTAAGCATGATGTGTGTCTGTGTAGTGTAGTGTACCTTGCTGACATCTCGGTGCTGGTAGACTTGAGCAGCTGTCTGGCCCATCTGTGTCTGAGAATAGTACTGACTGACAGCATGCATGTAGGAACTGTAGTCTCCATATGAGGAGGTGACCACCACCTGAGACAAACAAACACAATATATTTGTATATTTTCTAAGTAAATGTTTTTATTTATTAATTATTATTATTATTTATTATTATTAACCCAGGGGGTTTGCGAAGACATGAAGACATTATTTAGTATGTTTATTACGCCGCTTTCCTCACAGAAACAGTGTAGATAATTTCAGGATTTTCTTGTAGAAAAACGAGCCCTTTGCTATAGTATTGTCCTTGGGTATGTGTGTGCTTACCTGAGGTTGCTCTTTTGTGCATTCAGTAACTGCAGTCGTCTCTTGGCTTGTGTTTCCGTAGGTCTGTGCTTGGTAGTGTTGGTACCACTGCTGCATGGCCTCCTGTCACACAGAGACACAGATCAGAACCAACTGAACAGAATAAAATACAGTCAGACAAAGCTATAACAGGAACTATATGAGGATCAAACCCGTCTTGAGTGTCTTAAGGCTCCGATGTACTTAAAGGGAAATCAAAGAACAAATCGATGAGATGTCATTTTGAACAAAATCAGGCTAAAACAAAGTTCTTTTCAGGAGTCCAAAACAGCTTGCCAAAGTTCTTTGATGGTTTGGTTTGTCTGGGCCTTTACCATAATGTCTCACAGACTAGTCACAGCCTCAGATGGCATATCAAGTCTATTCACTGACAATTCGACAAAATGGCAATAGCTAGCTTTATAGAATTTTTCAGGAATCCATTAGGCAAAAAATGTGCTTACAAGGTACAGGGTGGCTCCAGTGGTGCCCTTGTGCCCAATCTGGAACCATTCTGCACATTTCCACCACTGAAAAGACAGTTCCATTCTTTCCATCCCTAAAACAATGCTGGTCTCGAATCAGGAACCACTAACATCAGAGTCAAAATGGAGTGTTTTTTGAGCAAGAAGATTTGGGGATTTATGGTTCATGGCATTGCATCTTTCGAAAACATTGAGTTTTGTAGGAGAAACTTAGCCTGATGCCGTCATACTCAGATTCTAGTCAGAATATGAGTCTGATACTGCTCCATTGGGCTGTGATTATGGGGCGTTTCAACCAAACCAGGCTAGGAAAAACTAGAAACTAAACTAGATATCCTTGAGCACCAAGGATATCTAGTTTAGTCTGTATCTGATTTTAGATTGATACATGGCTTCTATAGGTCCCTTACATCAGGGGTAGCCAGCATTGCTCTTGGAGGGCTACCAGCCTGCATAGCTCCAACTCTAATTAAACACACCTAAAACAGGTCAAGTTGTTCAGGATTACTTGAAAATAAGAGGCAATTGTGTAGAAGGTTTGGAACTGAAGTCTGCAGGAACGTATCCCTCCAGGAGTAGGGTTGGCTACCCCTGCTTTACATGTAGGTCAGACAACTTTTTACTCTCTAAGGGCCAGAATAAACATCAAAGTGGACTGGACTTAATGCCGATAGTCAAAAGTCTGGCTACATGACTCTACATGACACTGACACATTGCATCTCTTTGCGTTCAGATGCCCGCAAGGCTACATCTCCTGAGCTGCTTCCTCTTCGCTCCATCTGTCTAACCTTGTGGCCTAATCCGTTTCGCTAGCTTTCTCTTCTACCGTTCCCTTAATATATCTCTTCCTTCTCATCTCATTCCCATCACTCCTTTCACCATTCCCTGCTCACTTTCTCTCTGGACACCTACAGCGTGAAGCTCACTGTCTCATTTCACTAAAGCTAGTGGAGTGTGTGGGAGTGTGCGACCAGATGGGACAGACAACTCACAGCCAATCTTCCCTCCTGTCTTTCCCCTCTGCATCTCTCGCTCCCCCTTCTCTCCCTCCAACTCTCACCCACTCCTTCTCGTATTGTCATAGGAACGCCGGCAGTAATGAGAGGGAGACCCACATTTAAGCCATTTAATCCTACTAAATTTTCTTCCCCGCCAAACTCTCTGCCAAAGAATGAGTAGGGGATCACCCTAAAGACACTGGAAGGAATCTGAGAGACTGTGGGAGGACTGCAACTCTTTCCTCTTCCCTCTCATCCTCTCCTGGAGCACATTTTCCTCTCCTCTGCATCTGCTGAAATCCTTACATACTGATTTGTATTTCATTTAATTTGTATTTCTGACTTTTGGACAGAGCAGTGTAGAGTGGCAGAGTATTATTGGGGAGAAAGAAGGGGAATGGGAATCGGAACATGACACAGGGTGGATTCGAATCTGCATCTCAGGGATAGCACTGTGTCCTAACCTGGGGTTTGGGTTTGGCTGGTTAGCTTGGGCCAGTTAGCTCCTGCTGGTAGATGCCATAACTACACTATAAGTGTTGTTATTGTTAACAAAAACTAAAATTATTAAAACGATGAAACTATTAACTAAAGGTATTAAAAATTAATTCAAATAAAGCTGATATAAAAGAAAATATAAATATTAGATCAAAAGACCTATCTATCAGACCTAAACTTAAAAACGAAAATTAGAAATGTTACCTTGGCAACCAACTAAAACTAATCTTTTGGAGGGCTTTTTTCAGGCACTTATTTGCTGCCTTTCACATTTCAGGATAGTCCCTAGCCAACCCTCTACGCACACCTTGGCAATAGAATCGCCTTTGGCTAGTACATTTTTTTGTTTAGTCGCCAGACTGATATACTTTATTATATCTATATATATATATATATATATATATATATATATATATATATATATATATATATATATATATATATATATATATATATATATACCACCAAATGTATCAATATCTTTGTAAAATGGCACCGTTTTTTAAACATCTGAACGTACACGCTTAACATCAGTCAGCATTAGATTATGATATTATGATAATCAAGCACTATATAATTATAGAACTTAATGATAGAACTAGTAATTAGAACTAAAACTGTTGGAAAGCATTTGCCATCACATTTAACTGAACTTTGGACTGGTGGTGGTGTTTAAGATATTGTTGGGGTTTCTGTAAAAAAATAGATAATAGTAATTATATCAGTAATTATATTATCTTGAAAATTTTCGCCCTATTTCTAATTTGCCGTTTTTGTCAAAAATTCTAGAAAAAATTGTGGCTCTCCAGCTCCATGAACACCTATCTTCTAATGATCTATATGAGCAGTTCCAATCAGGTTATCATTCTCATCATAGCGTTGAGACTGCACTTGTAAAGATCTCCAATGATCTATTAATAGCTGCTGATTCTGGTCTTTTATCGATACTTGTACTTCTCGATCTTAGTGCAGCATTCGATACCATTTCCCACAAAATTCTTTTAGGTAGATTGGAATCTATTGGTATCACTGGTATTGCTTTAAGTTGGTTTTGTTCTTATCTTAACGACCGCATTCAATTTGTACAACTTAAACAGTTTAAATAAAAACCCACTTATGTTTCCTCTGGTGTGCCTCAGGGTTCTGTTTTGGGACCTCTTTTGTTTATCATCTATCTTTTACCAATTGGCACTATTTTCAGGAAATATGGCATACAATTTCATTGTTATGCTGATGACACCCAGCTTTATCTGTCTTCGAAACCTTCCTTAAAGTTTCCCCCATCTGCCCTTTTGGAATGTTTGGACGAATTAAAAATGTGGTTTTCAGGTAATTTTCTCAAGCTGAATAATAGTAAAAAAGATATTCTACTCATTGGATCGAAACATTTAATAGCTAAGTCTAACATTTCATCCGTTACAATTAATAACTGCTCTGTTCCTCTGTCTAATCAAGTAAAAAGTTTGGGTGTCATCCTTGACAGTACTCTGTCTTTTGAAGCACATATTAACAGTGTTACTCGTTCTGCATTCCATCATATTAGGAATATTAATCGATTGCGTCCTGTTCTCTCACTCAAGAGTACTGCTACTCTTGTGCATGCTCTTGTAACATCACAAATTGACAACTGTAATGCCTTGTTTTATGGGCTTTCTTCAAAATCTCTTTATAAATTACAGTTAGTACAAAATGCAGCTGCTCGAGTTATTACCAAAACATCCATTTCAGAACATATTACTCCTGTTTTACAAAATTTGCATTGGCTTCCAGTTAAATTGTGTAAATTTCAAAATTTTACTTTTAATTTATAAAGCACTTAATAATTTGGCTCCTCCATATCTTCTTGATCTTCTGCATCTATACATACCTTCTCGTACTCTAAGATCTGCTTCTGCACTTACACTTGTTCTTCCATGCACTAGGACAACTACCATGGGGTCACAAGCTTTTAGTTATGCGGCTCCTCATTTATAGAACTTGCTTCCTGTTGAAGTTCGTAATAGTACAAGTCTTCAGGTTTTCAAAACTCGTCTTAAAACGTATTTGTTTAGGCAGGCTTTTATGCGATTTTAATGTTATTGTCGTCAGTTCTGTATTGTCTTTATTGTTTAATAACACTCTTTTATTTACTTTTTGTGTGAACTTTGTAAGGTGTCCTTGAGTGCCATGAAAGGCGCCTATAAATAAAATGTATAATAATAATAATTATAATAATAATACTAATTCTACTACTAATAGAGTCTGGAAAACTACGTCATTGCGCAATGCATTATGAGTAGTTGCCGCCATGTTTTAGGACACGCTCAGGAGCGTACAATGATAACAAATGCGAATCACCAGAGGAAAAAATGACTGTATTTACTTTAATACTTTTTAAGAACTCTTGCTTGCACTCACATATAATAAATTGACTAATATTTGAATCTCTTACGCTCAGTCGTGCAGCCAGGACACTGCACATATTCATATTCATATTCTATCGCACCACACATTGGTTTGTCTTTTGTTTATTTTTTAATAGCCTAACTAAAAAGTCTGTATCTCATGTATACAATAATAAATATACTTATAGCTTGATCTCAGCCAGTGGATCATTTATTCAATCAACATAGGCTATATCATATCGCCCTATTTCCTTTACGTTAAAGCGTTAAAGGATAACAGATTATGGCTCGTAATGCAGCTTTGAAATTATTTGTATTTAAAAGCGCTTTAGCCAACAGTACTAAAAAGTTTTACTGGACTTAAATGGAACAAGTACAATATTCCTTCTACTGAGAGAATCTGAACAATGAAGCATTTCCAGACGCGTTTCATGCATTATTTATGGTGTGAGCACATACAAGCAGTTCAGAAAATATTAATCTGTAATATATCTGTTATAAATAATAAATATATAAGTACAAATTATAAAGACACATTTTGGCTAAGTTGTTTATTTCTGAGTGTTACTTTCACTTGCTCTTGTTATTTTCAAGCTGGTAAACTGAAAAATTGCACGTGATTTGAGATTATGTTTTCCACGTCGTACGATATGGTACTGCTATGGCAGTTCATAACACAGCAAGCGTTCACCATTCTAATGTGTTTTTAACTGTATAATACAAGTTTTAAGGTCTACCTCCACTACTACTCATTCTCTAATGTAGTGTCTGTGTCCTAAAGTCCACGAATGCATTGCGTTGCTGACGTCACGTTCCCATTCTCTATAACAATTTACAACACACTAAGGATTGATGAGCTGCTGGGTTCATGAATATTAATCACGTTGACAGCATTCGCTTAAACTGATTTGCTGAAATCAAAACCGGGACAGGAAAAGATGAGCGCCAGCCAATGAGATTGCCGTTTGCACATTAGTTCCGCCCACTACCGGAAAAAAACGGCATATCTTCTGCTTGTTCTTAAAGGCTGAATAATTCCAAATGAACTATGTTATTTTGATAGGAAAATACAACAAAGAATATTGTTAACATGTAGCGCGTCGATTTTGCGTGGTTTTTAAGACTCTCGCTCTCTCTCCCTCGCGCGCGCGCAAAGCGACGGAGTTCTTTAGAGTTCACGGTACGTCAGATGAGCTGATTTGAAATCGTATAGATTGCTTGACAAGAGCAAAACTCTCAAGCGCTCATTCAGAGTGTTCAGCGAGTAAAAATATATTTATGCTAAACTTATTCATAGCATCACACACACACTGGCGGGTAAAATATGAGAATTTATTAGCCAATGGCTAATGATAGATATTATTTAATCGCCCAGAGTGACGATTTACTCGCATATGCGAGTGTTTTACTCGCATTGTAGAGGGTTGTTAGCAGAGCTGGACATTAACACCCGCCAACCTGCCAAATGCGGGTGGATTTCAGCAGCGGCATGTAACGCAGTCACCTACTAGCCACTTTGGCGGGTTGAATTTTATATGTAATATAGGCTATACATTTTTTAATTGTAGTCTTTTAATAAGGCATCTGAAATAATAAACTATGTGCAATGTAGTGTTGTCAAAAATATAGATTTATTTTCCACAGAATAGATACACGATACCAGCTGCGCTTTCTCGTCTCTCATCTCTCCAACAGCGAGTTGATACACAAACTCGCCTCACTCACTAGTTTCATTTGCTCCGGATTAATATCGTGAATATTATGAATAAGTGTGCGCACTTAAAGCCGCCTCTCAGTACTAAATTGAGTTATTTTTCGCTGCTTATATATGAGATGATATTCAAAATATCTATATAGCAGTTTTTCCCCATGGAATCGAAGTCCAAATTATGCCCAGAACTGTGTCCATCAGCACATAATTCAGGGAGTTCTTGGCCAGCCAAGTCAGTTGCTGACAGTTAGCTTATAACAGACCTCCTTGGTCCAAACTAGGTATGATCTGACAAGTTTCGAGTGAGTAGTGATTTGTCAGACCAGTCATAGATATCAGAAGATATTTGATGTTTAATGTGAAATGGGACTTAGGGCAAATGAGATTTCACTGTGAGGGCTGCAGTGAGCAACGAAGCAGAAATATAAACCGAGCGATAAACAAAAAGCTCAGTTGGGACAATTTTGTTTTTTTAAATAGAAGTAACTTTTATCATTTGCCAACTCTAGCTAGGACACAGTGGTGCAGAACAGCTCCATTCTGATGGAACTCTTTTTGTTCTGTTTTGAACATTCATTTTATTTATTCCGTATAGACCCATCTATCTCTATTGTACAGCTGAGCATATGGCAGAATTGTTTTCTTTCTCATCTCTCCCTGGCTTTTGCTGTCAAATCTGGGGCTCAGTGGAAACCTGTGTTAGAGAGAGAAATTGTGGGGGATATAATGGGGGAGAAAAGACTTGAGAGAGTGGGCTAAGAGCGAGACTGATTGATCGTTGCAGTGAACACTGGGATTTCTTCCTTTCTCTGACTGTCAATGTCTGTATTCCACAATGGTCAAATACTTTCATCTGATACACAAGATCCCAAGATCACATCCTAACACCATAAAAAATAAATAAAAAAAAAACAGACCAGTGACTGCAAATGTGCCAGTGATGTTGCTGTTTGTATGTAACTGTTATCCAGCTAACAAAAATATATTCAAAGAACATTTTGCTAATGGGTCAAATGCATGTTTTTGTTCAATTGCATTATTTCCTTTTAAATTAATGTAATAAATTCAACACATGTATCACTTTATTCTATAAATTCATTTTCAGTACATTCAAAAATTAAATATGTTATTTTATGTTTTGATATCTTAAAACCCACACAATGGAACAGACTAAGAAAACTATTTAAGATTGTGTTTTAATAAGAAATTCAAAATACAATACTACAGCATAATTTTATGTTTAAAAACTTTCATACAACCACATTTTATAATTATCAGTAGTTTCAATGCAGTTTAGATCATTGGAAACTTTTGTCTGGCAATTTGTATATTCTCAAATGCCTGGGTGGCACAACTGCAAACATGGGTCTTTTATTATGAATTGACAAATTAATAACAGTAAGCATGATAATGTAGCATCCAGAGGACCCCAAATGATCCTTCTGGCAGAGTGAAAAGGTTTGTAGATCTCTCTCAAATACTGATAAAAATAGCTACTTTCAAATATGGTTAGGTTGGTACACTTTCCATGTCAAGTGGTACAACCAATGTAAAACTATGAAAATGCTATTTTATCATAAACTTTATTGTATTAAAAAAAATTATATGTATTAACTTGCTAGCATAGGCTAATACAGGCATCTAAGTAGAAGCTTGTTCAATTAAATATTATCTGTAAAAGTCAGGTGGCGCAACCAGGAAGTCAGGTGGTGCAACTGCATTCATATCCCTATATGAAATAAATAAATAAAAACATTATTTAAGCTAAATAAATAATATATTTAAGCTACGGTTGTCTATTATTATTATTATTTTAATTATTGCTCTAATATGTTTTAGAATAATTAAGTTAAAGACGTTTTACACTGACAATTATTTTCATGATAATACTATAATTTTAAATGCCCTTATCATATCAAGTTAAAACCGGTCACACTTTATATTAGGTGTATTTAACTACTATGTACTCACATAAAAAACAAAAAAAAGTTAGGTATAATGTATTTGTTCATGTTCTTTTGCAAAACACTTGTGCTGCTATTGAGGTTAGGATTAGGTGAGGTTAGGATACTAAGGTTAGGACACGGTTGATGGTTTAAGGGTGGGTTAAGGGGTAAGGGAAGAATCAAGAGTGTAATTATAACTGTCATTACAGAAATTAATTACAGATATAATATGCAGGCTTTTTAAAATATAAGAATAAGGTAAAACATGGATGTACACAATAAGTATATTTTATCAATTGATTAATTTCAATGCATGTTAGTTAAAGACACTTAATATAAAGTGGGACTGAGAACAGGGAGCACATTAAAAATGATCAGACTGTAAGAGAAGCATATCTTGCAAAAATTATAAATCTTGTTTAGTACTTATTATACAGTATTCCATTAAAGTTGCTATGCATTTAATGTTTTAAACATTTTGATGAAGGCATTTTTGATATTTTAATTTCAAATTCTCAACTGACTTAAGCTTATGATTTTTTGTATCAATATAAAAAATGACTTGTCATTATAAAAAATGACCCTGTCATTATTGAAGGGATAGTTCACCCAAAAATTTATATTCTGTCATCATTTACTCAAGTTCCAAACCTGTATACATTTTTTTTTTTCTGTTCTGTTCCATGAACGAATTACAAAAGAACGTTTTTGTGCTAACATTTTGAGAACATTATTAATGAGCAGATAATGTTAATGTTACTGGAAGAACATTTCATCCAACGTTCATAACTTTGAGAGAACCTTGCCAGAATGTTACTGAGAATGCTCCTTGTTAGCTGGGGGTGTATTGTATATTACTCCATTACATTAGCCATTACTGCAGTCTTCAGTGTCACATGATCCTTCAGAAATCATTCTAATACGCTGATTTCTTGCTCTAGGAACTGAGCAATAACAACTAAATTGTTATTATCAATGATGAAAACAGTTGTGCAGCTACAATTATCATGGCTTCCACAAAAACATATACATATATATATACACAGTGAGGAAACTGTATAGGAAACTGTATTTTGCAAGTTCTCCCACTTGGAAATCATGGAGGGGTCTGAAATTGTCATCGTAGGTGCATGTCCACTGTGAGAGACATAATCTAAAAAAAAAAATCCAGAAATCACAATATATGATTTTTTAACTATTTATTTGTATGATACAGCTGCAAATAAGTATTTGAACACCTGTCTATCAGCTAGAATTCTGACCCTCAAAGACCTGTTAGTCTGCCTTTAAAATGTCCACCTCCACTCCATTTATTATCCTAAATTAGATGCACCTGTTTGAGGTCGTTAGCTGCATAAAGACACCTGTCCACCCCATACAATCAGTAAGAATCCAACTACTAACATGGCCAAGACCAAAGAGCTGTCCAAAGACACTAGAGACAAAATTGTACACATCCACAAGGCTGGAAAGGGCTACGGGGAAATTGCCAAGCAGCTTGGTGAAAAAAGGTCCACTGTTGGAGCAATCATTAGAAAATGGAAGAAGCTAAACATGACTGTCAATCTCCCTCGGACTGGGGCTCCATGCAAGATCTCACCTCGTGGGGTCTCAATGATCCTAAGAAAGGTGAGAAATCAGCCCAGAACTACACGGGAGGAGCTGGTCAATGACCTGAAAAGAGCTGGGACCACCGTTTCCAAGGTTACTGTTGGTAATACACTAAGACGTCATGGTTTGAAATCATGCATGGCACGGAAGGTTCCCCTGCTTAAACCAGCACATGTCAAGGCCCGTCTTAAGTTTGCCAATGACCATTTGGATGATCCAGAGGAGTCATGGGAGAAAGTCATGTGGTCAGATGAGACCAAAATAGAACTTTTTGGTCATAATTTCACTAAACGTGTTTGGAGGAAGAAGAATGATGAGTACCATCCCAAGAACACCATCCCTACTGTGAAGCATGCGGGTGGTAGCATCATGCATTGGGGGTGTTTTTCTGCACATGGGACAGGACGACTGCACTGTATTAAAGAGAGGATGACCGGGGACATGTATTGCGAGATTTTGGGGAACAACCTCCTTCCCTCAGTTAGAGCACTGAAGATGGGTCGAGGCTGGGTCTTCCAACATGACAATGACCCGAAGCACACATTTACATTTACATTTAGTCATTTAGCAGACGCTTTTATCCAAAGCGACTTACAAATGAGAGCAATAGAAGCAGCTAGAACAGTCAAGGGCAACAGTATGTAACAGTACGTAAGTGCTGTAACAAGTCTCAGTTAATCTAGCACAGAACATATAGGACAGAAGGTTTTATTTTTTTATTTTTTTAATTTTTTTAATTAATAGACAGACAGACAGACAGACAGACAGACAGACAGACAGAAAATGAGTAGAATGTTAAGTGCTAATCTTGATTGGTAAGGTGCTGCTGGAAGAGATGTGTCTTTAGCCGTTTTTTGAAAATGGCTACAGACTCGGCTGCTCGAATTGAGATAGGCAGGTCATTCCACAGGGTGGGTGCGGTCCAGGAAAAGGTCAGTGAGAGTGATTTCATGCCTCTTTGGGATGGCACCACAAGGCGTCGTTCACTGGCAGAACGTAAGCTCCTGGAGGGAGTGTAAGTCTGCACAAGCGAGTTTAGGTATCTTGGTGCAGAGCCAGTGGTTGCTTTGAAGGCGAGCACCAGTGTCTTGAATTTGATGCGAGCTGCTATTGGGAGCCAGTGGAGACTGATGAAGAGAGGCGTGATGTGTGCTCTCTTCGGCTCGTTAAAGACCACCCTTGCCGCTGCATTCTGGATCAGTTGCAAGGGTTTGACAGTACATGCCGGAAGGCCCGCTAGAAGAGCATTACAGTAGTCCAGTCTGGAGAGCTTGGACCAGGAGTTGCGTGGCATGCTCTGATAGGAAGGGTCTAATCTTCCTAATGTTGTATAACGCAAATCTGCAGGACCGGGTTGTTGCAGTAATGTGGTCAGTGAATTTTAGCTGATCATCAATCACAACTCCAAGATTCCTGGCTGTCCTGGACGGAGTTATGGTTGATGATCCTAGCTGAATGGAGAGATTGTGATGAAGTGCTGGGTTGGCTGAGACCACAAGCAGTTCTGTCTTTGCAAGGTTGAGTTGCAGGTGATGTTCCTTCATCCAGGCAGAAATGTCTGTAAGGCAGCCGGCGATACGAACACCAACCGTGGGATCATCTGGTTGAAATGAGAAGTAGAGTTGATTGTCGTCGGCATAGCAGTGATAGGAAAAGCCATGTTTCTGAATGACAGATCCCAGTGATGACATGTAGATGGAGAAGAGAAGTGGTCCAAGCACTGAGCCCTGTGGAACTCCAGTGCCTAGATGATGTGACTTAGACACTTCACCTCTCCATGACATCCTGAAGGACCTACCTGAGAGGTAAGACTTGAGCCACTGGAGAACAGTTCCTGAGATGCCCATCTTCATGAGAGTTGACAGGAGGATCTGGTGGTTAACTGTGTCAAAAGCAGCAGACAAATCCAGTAAGATAAGTACTGTGGATTTGGATGCCGCTCTTGCCTGTCTCAGTGCCTCCGTAACCGAGAGCAGGGCAGTCTCAGTTGAGTGGCCGCTTTTGAAGCCGGATTGATTGCTGTCCAGGAGGTTGTTCTGTTCAAGAAACGTGGAGAGCTGGTTAAACACAACTCGCTCAAGTGTCTTTGCAATGAAAGGCAGAAGGGATACCGGTCTGTAGTTTTCTAAAAGTGCTGGGTTAAGAGAGGGTTTCTTAAGCAGTGGGGTTACCCGAGCCTGCTTAAATGCTGTGGGGAAGGTCCCGGTGTGAAGAGAGGTGTTGACAATGTGAGTGAGTGCAGGAGTAACAGAAGAAGAAATGGCCTGAAGGAGGTGAGTGGGGATAGGATCAAGCGGACAGGTAGTGGGATGATTGGAAAGGATGAGTTTGGAGACATCTGTTTCGGAGAGCAGAGAGAAGGAGGGAAGCGTATGTGTGATAGTTTTTAAGATGTGCGTGTCGGTTTGCGGTGTGGAGAATTGGCTGCTGATGGAGGATGTTTTGTTTGTGAAAAATGATGCAAAGTCATCAGCTGTAAGAGTTGATGAAGGAGGGGGGGGGGGGGGGGGGGCGAGGAGAATGTTCTGAAAAGTGCACGAGAGTCAGGGCAGTTGTTGATTCTGTTGTTGTAATATGTAGTTTTAGCAGTGGAGACGTTAGTAGAGAAAGAAGCGAGGAGAGACTGATACAGGGTCAGGTCAGTAGTGTTTTTAGTTTTGCGCCACTTCCTCTCTGCCGCCCTGAGCCCAGAGCGATGTTCGCGAAGAACATCAGACAGCCAGGGGGCAGAGGGGGTGGTGCGGGCTGGCCTGGATGAAACGGGACAGAAGTTGTCTAAGCAAGATGTTAGAGTGGAGCAAAGAGTGTCAATAGCACTGTTAGTGTCCAGAGCTGAGAACTCAGAAGGTGGAGGGAGTGAGGATGAAACCATAGTGGATAGACGGGAGGGAGAGAGCGAGCGTAGATTACGGCGAAAGGTGATCTGAGGAGGAGTATGTGTTGTGGCAGGAGTCAGTAGGAGGTTAAGAGTGATGAGAAAGTGATCTGAGGTGTGCAATGGAGTAACTAAAGTGACGTCTGTGGAGCAGTAGCGTGTGTAGATAAGGTCCAAATGGTTACCCGATTTGTGAGTAGCTGTAGTAGATACTCGCTTAAGGTCAAATGAGGCCAGAAGAGTGGTGAAGTCAGCAGCCTGGGACTTATCAAGGTGGATGTTGAAGTCACCGAGCAGTACCAGAGGAGTACCATCCTCGGGGAAGTGAGAGAGCAAAATATCCAGTTCCTCCAAGAAGTTACCCAGTTGACCTGGAGGGCGGTAAATAACTACAATATGGATTTTAGCAGGGTGAGTGATAGTGATTGAGTGTGATTCAAATGAGCAGTTGCCAGATAGAGAAGGAATGGCCTCAAATTTCCAATCCTTTGAGATGAGCAAACCAGTACCTCCGCCCCTCCCAATCGGGCGAGAGGTGTGTGAAAAAGTGTAATTATTTGAGAGAGCCGCAGGAGTGGCAGTGTCTTCTGGTTTGATCCAGGTTTCAGTTAGAGCCATGAGACTGAGATGTGAGTGAGTGGCCAGAGATGAAATAAAGTCTGCTTTGTTTACAGCAGACTGGCAATTCCAGAGACCAATTGGAATGGACATTAATGTAGCAGAGGAAATAGGTACAGTACGCAGATTATTAGGATTACGGCGTCTAGAATGTACTGAGCGTGATTTACGGGTGTGTGTGGTAATAGTAGAGATTTGGAAGCACATAGTGAATACGGGTCAGAGAAATAAACAGATGAAAGCAAGCAAACACAAAAGTGAACAAAGTAGAGGAAAGCTATATTCAAGTGCCTTGTCGGTGTCCTTGCTCGAGTGGAGTCGCGCAGAGTAGAGTCGATGTCTTTACACTCGTCGGTCTTCACACAAGGAGGCTGAACGCTCCCGCTGGCGCGGAACGAGCGTATTAAATAGATGCTAATTACCACAATCAGAACAGGTGAGGACGCTTTTGTAATTCGCCCAAACAATCAAGGGAACAGCCTGTCAATGGCTCATCTCCAAAGCGAAACTATGACTCACGAGTAGTGAAATATCCAGCAATACCAATAACAATTGAGTGCGGACGGGCGGCAAAAACAGCCCGTGTTATAATTCAAATACAATTATCTTAACCAGTAAAATTATAGATCGAAAAATAAATACAGAATCGAAATGTATCCACTTGTAAGCGTGTAATACGTTGAGCAAATACAGCAAACTGAGTCATTCGAAAAAACACTTACATACGGCTTCAATATGCGCTCCTATCACTGTCAGCACGCTTCTTCTGCCAGGATAACCAAGGAGTGGCTCTGTAAGAAGCATATCAAGGTTCTGGCGTGGCCTAGCCAGTCTCCAGACCTAAACCCAATAGAGAATCTTTGGAGGGAGCTCAAACTCCGTGTTTCTCAGCGACAGGCCAGAAACCTGACTGATCTAGAGAAGATCTGTGTGGAGGAGTGGGCCAAAATCCCTCCTGCAGTGTGTGCAAACCTGGTGAAAAACTACAGGAAACGTTTGACCTCTGTAATTGCAAACAAAGGCTACTGTACCGATTTTCTCAGGTGTTCAAATACTTATTTGCAGTTGTATCATACAAATAAATAGTTATAAAAAATCATACAATGTGATTTCTGGAAAAAAAATGTTTTGATTATGTCTCTCACAGTGGACATGCACCTACGATGACAATTTCAGACCCCTCCATGATTTCCAAGTGGGAGAACTTGCAAAGTAGCAGGGTGTTCAAATACTTATTTTCCTCACTGTATATATATATATATATATATACTGCATTATACTGTCACCTTTGATCAATTGATGTGTGTGTTTACCTGTGGGCATTTTCACATGTGTATTGCAGGTGTTGTAGTTACCTGTGTGTATTGCTGAGTGTATTGTTGAGTGTATTCTGCAGGAGTGGTCTCTGCGCTGTATTGACTGGGTTGGTGGGTTGCAGGCGGCAGGACTGCGCTGTATGTCCCAGTGTGCGCCTGCACAGTCTGAGGTTTACTGTTGCAGGGTGCTAAAGGAGACACAGAAATACTGATGTAAATCATGGCCTGCCCAGGGACACCTATTTAGAACATCTCTCAAACAGACAGCCTTTATCTTCTCTGCTGGTGTGGGCTGCATCTGGCTGTGGCCTTGAGCAGGGAGAGACGAGACAGTCGTACACTGTAAATATTATAGTTGAAAATAGAGAGCTGACAGAGAAGAGATGCATTCCAAGGTCTGGCAGAAGCGAGTCATTTTCAGTGTGTGCCGTTCTGATCATGCACGTACCTTGTAGTACCACTCCAGGAAGCACACTAGCCAGGTTTAGATACGGGTTGGAAGGCAACTTCACTTCTTTAGGAGGGTCTCCCAACAGAGATGTCTGACAACCGGATTGACTCTACAGAAAGAGATAAAGACAGCGAGAGAGACAGGGTGAGAGGAGCAAAAACACAATATGCCGCAGTTTTTTAGATGCTAATCTGGTACATCACTGAGTTAGTCACATATAGACCTCACAGTGAGATGTCCACTACTACAGACAGATCCAAACTTGAGCATACAACTATAAAAGATAACGTTAAACACCTTTTGCATGTTCGCTAGATGTAAGTCAAACTGACTATTCAGCAAGAAATAATTTAGAGTGGGAATTTATTTTTATTGTGAAAACTGGGCTATTATTGGTTATAAATTATGTAAGCAATAATGTACAAGAGGCTGTGACTATTCAAAATGCTTGCAGAGAGACTCTGCCCACACGCTCTTCTGATTGGCTGTGATTTTTGCCACGCTGCGTATGGTGTGGACAAGTTTCTTGTCGCTGAAGTCTTATTGCATTGCGTCTGGTTAGGACATGGTATTATAATAAATAAACATGGCCAACGACCAATCAGCATCAAGGACCAGAATGTATTATCTATTATTGTACATTGTATTATTATATACTATTATTAATGTTATTGGTAAATAAATATATACAATATTAGGGATGTCACGGTGAGGAAACTTTCACACCAGTATATAAACTATTTGCGATCACACACCAAATCCTTCGACATTGTCTTGTCAGAGTGGACAAGTAATGCAATCAGTGTATAGCTGTGTAACAGCACGTGTAACATCGACTACCGCAGCAAGTCTAATACACATATATTGTTTGGTTGGAATGGTTGGTTGGAAAATTGTGAAAAGTAGCATTATAAAAGTAGTCCATACAACTCATGGCTTACATTCTTTAGTCTTTAGAATCCATACGGTACCTTTGTCACTACCCACTTTTATGGTACGGAAAAGAGCACAGAAGAAAGAAAGACATTCCTTTAAAGAATCTTTACTTTTTCCTTCACAGATTTCACATATAAACAGCAATCCGAGAAGGAATGAAATGGAAAAGTACTGGCACAGAGTCTGGTATTCATCTCTAATCCAGTCACATAGAAGACAGAGCTCTCCATTAGCCTGTGTAGAGCAATGCAGTGAGTAATCAGAGCCTGCAGCACTAGTGGTCTGTCATTAGGGCTCAGAACTCTGTCAGAGTCTGTACTGAGCTCTACTAGGTGGCTGAGTGCTTGTGTCTGAATAAAGACACCTCCAGACAGAACAATGGAAATGGAGTTCTAGGAGTCGACAGAAGCACTTCAGACAGAATCATGAGTAATGTATAAGTGACTGTGTGCGTGTTTGTATTCAGCTTTCAAAGTGTAAAAGTATATATTAGTACATATTGCTCACCAAGGTTGCATTTAAAAAAATAATAAAAACATTCAAATACATGGAAAAAAATTATATATTTCTAAATATTATTATTCTAACAAATACGGAAGTCTTTCTTCTTGATGTTAAATGAATTTGATGTTAGATTGCAGTCTCGTATCTCTCACGGAGGAGCTTGGATGCATAAAAGGAGGAGCGACGACAGTGAAAGACGAGAGAGGACCAGGCCTGAGTGTGAGATGGTGGTCCAGTGGGTTAAACCATGGAACTGATACGCAGAAGGTTGCTGGTTCAATCCCAGCAGTCACCACCAGTGTGTCCTTGAGCAAGGCACTTTACTCCATGTTGCTTCAGGGGGATTGTCTCTGTAATAAGGGCACTGTAAGTTGCTTTGGATAAAAGCGTGTGCCAAATACATAAATGTAAACGTAATGGATTTTACGTCGTGTTTTTGTTTATGTTTTATTATGTGTGTGCGGCCGTAGTCCGTGAGGAGGCTGCCGTTTTTACTTTCATTTTGTGTTTATTTATTGAAGTCCTTGAATGTTCGCCGGTTCCTGCGTCCTTTTTTCCATAACAACGAACTGTGTTACATTAGTGCCAAAACCCGGGAGGAAGGAGGGACATGCTGTCAGAGACCGTGTGTGGCTGCCTGAGGCAGTGGTGCTGGAGCGATGGAAGCCCCAGTGGGACGGAAAGCTTGCTGCCGTGCTCCTGGGTTGAGGTGGGGTGGCTGCCGTCTGAGAGGGAGCAGTCACCAAGGGGGTAATCCAGCACCCGGAAAGCGTACCTTCCATAGGGGCAGCCATTGCTAACCAAGCCATCACCTGCTGTTAGCATTCCATTGACTCACATTCAATTTTGTGTGAATAAGATTGACAGCGATAACTTTGCATCTTAGGTGTTTAAAGACTCCATTTGTCCATTGTTTATTTCTAAAGAAACACGACCATGTATAAAAGGCTCCATTACCTTGTATCTTACACTATCAACCCGTAGAAGCCGTTTTTTTGTAAAAAAAAAATAGGCTAACGATTGCGCCATAACCACGCGACTCTCGGCGCGCAGTAGAGAAATTACCGTATAGACCCAAGGAGAAGCTCGCAGACAATCTTTTACTGCCTATGAGGCAATCGGGGGATGTCGAGGCATAAAGTCCGATAAAGTTAAAGGAGAGGCATGTGGAGAAGCCCATAGAGAGCCAAAAGCAACGGTACAAAATATTTCAACAACGTGATTCAGATTTCACTTTGCACAACTACTAGAAGACTTGCCACTGTCAGACAGGTTGCTCACATCACATCTACGTCATCAAGCTCAGTCTGAGGCTGCGCAGTACACTCAGCCATCAGGAAGTGAGTGCTTCTACTTGACTTCACTTTTTCTCTGTGAAGTCTATGGGGTCGCTGTGTCCAATTTTTTTACTGTCTATGGCAGTCGCCGCCGTTCGCCGTGGGACGGAACCTGCTGCTGTCCGCCATGATGGGGAGAAGCAGGAAACTTGGGACTCGCCGCTGGCTGCAGCTGGAGGAGTCATTGCCGGACGCCAAGGGGCGGAGGAGGATCGAGCCATCCGCCAAGGAGTGTCCAGTACCATCGCATGGCACTGCAAGGAAGAGCCTCTCGGCTGGCTGAGGACCGAGCGAAAGTGTGTCCGGGAACCGAACCAAGATTTTTTTTTTTCTCCTCTCTCCCCTCTCTCGCTCCCTGTGCATGCCTCTCCTTTTCTCTCGTCTTGTCTGTCCTTACCCCCAAGTGCAGCGGCCACCGAGACTCGGGCCGGGGGAGTTTGAGGTGATGACGTTTTCACACCTAAAAGTCCGCACCAAAGTTTTGATACATTTTATACATTTGGTTAGTTTTGGTTTCACATTGCAATTATGCGAGTGGACTAAAGAACATTACATGACACACTTGCGTCCACTCGTCATCATCTATGTGGGCTGCATCTTGACATTGATTGGTTTGTAAACAGACGTGCGTCTGACGTCAGTGTCTTTGACAAGAATGAATGAACGGACGCATATCGTTGCCACTACTGAACAGTGCGCATTGCTTGACTATTTTCTTTTTGTTACGTTTAAAAGTGGACTTTCAAGCTTTATATACACATATTTCTCATGTTTTTGAGACGAGTAGCCTGCTGAGCTTCGGTTTATTTGAGACGCGCTTCAGTTCATGTACGAAGCATGTGATCGCTCCCGCGATTGTCTGCTATAGATTATTTGCTTCTTATTTATTAAATCCAGGCAATTATCTGATTAAACATTGATTAAAATGAAGATACAATTTATACAAAACGAAATTCACATTAAAGAAAGGCTTTCTAAGCAAAATCATACAAATTTCCCAGCGCCCTTAGCCTCCAAATTCCCCAGATCTCAATCCCAGCCTCGACCCATCTTCAATGCTCTAACTGAGGGAAGGAGGTTGTTCCCCAAAATCTTGCAATGCATGGCCCGGTCATCCTCTCCTTAATACAGTGCAGTCCTGTCCCATGTGCAGAAAAACACCCCCAAAGCATGACGCTACCACCCCCATGCTGCACAGTAGGGATGGTGTTCTTGGGATGGTACTCATCATTCTTCTTCCTCCAAACACGTTTAGTGGAATTATGACTTAAAAGTTCTATTTTGGTCTCATCTGACCACATGACGTTCTCCCATGACCCCTCTGGATCATCCAAATGGTCATTGGCAAACTTAAGACGGGCCTTAACATGTGCTGGTTTAAGCAGGGGAACCTTCTGTGCCATGCATGATTTCAAACCATGACGTCTTAGTGTATTACCAACAGTAACCTTGGAAACGGTGGTCCCAGCTCTTTTCAGGTCAGCAGCTCCTCCCGTGTAGTTCTGGGCTGATTTCTCACCTTCCTTAGGTTCATTGAGACCCCACGAGGTGAGATCTTGCATGGAGCCCCAGTCCGAGGGAGATTGACCGTCATGTTTAGCTTCTTCCATTTTCTAATGATTGCTCCAACAGTGGACCTTTTTCACCAAGCTGCTTGGCAATTTCCCCGTAGCCCTTTCCAGCCTTGTGGAGGTGTACAATTTTGTCTCTAGTGTCTTTGGACAGCTCTTTGGTCTTGGCCATGTTAGTAGTTGGATTCTTACTGATTGTATGGGGTGGACAGGTGTCTTTATGCAGCTAACGACCTCAAACAGGTGCATCTAATTTAGGATAATAAATGGAGTGGAGGTGGACATTTTAAAGGCAGACTAGCAGGTCTTTGAGGGTCAGAATTCTAGCTGATAGACAGGCGTTCAAATACTTATTTGCAGCTGTATCATACAAATAAATACCTACGATGACAATTTCAGACCCCTCCATGATCTCCAAGTGGGAGAACTTGCAAAATAGCAGGGTGCTCAAATACTTATTTTCCTCACTGTGTGTGTATAATATATATATATATATATATATATATATATATATATATATATATATATATATATATATATATATATACACACACTCACCTAAAGGATTATTAGGAACACCTGTTCAATTTCTCATTAATGCAATTATCTAATCAACCAATCACATGGCAGTTGCTTCAATGCATTTAGGGGTGTGGTCCTGGTCAAGACAATCTCCTGAACTCCAAACTGAATGTCAGAATGGGAAATAAAGGTGATTTAAGCAATTTTGAGCGTGGCATGGTTGTTGGTGCCAGACGGGCCGGTCTGAGTATTTCACAATCTGCTCAGTTACTGGGATTTTCACGCACAACCATTTCTAGGGTTTACAAAGAATTAGGAGTGTAACGGATCGCAGTTGATCCGTGATCCGTACGGATCACGACCCACGGTTCGGCACGCAAGTGACCCGCGGATTTATTGTGCTTTTTTTTTTTACTTGTGGATTAATCTGAATTGTTTAGCGATCGCAGACTAAAAGACAGTTTTTCTGCCAATATTGCTTTTTAAGTGATCTCGTTCCTTTAAACTCGATGCTGAGTTTCAGAGAAACACATGTGTTCACGTGAATAGGGCATGTTAATCAGTCAGCAGTGGCTAGCGGAGAAGTAGAAGAACTTGAAAAGCCTCCCGCATGATTCAAATCGCATGTATGGGAGCATTTTGGCTTCCCCGTAAAATATAATGATGACGGAAGAAGGGTGTGGACAAAACTGTAACAGTATGTAGGCACTGTGGCACGAGAAAGCCGTATGAAAGTGGCGCATACATCGAGCATATGGCACCTGCTGACGCCCGTTTCACAGATACTCCGTTTGCCGTGCATATGTGGTGCATATTTTTTCCGTACCCTTGTTAACGGATAGGCTACAGCTTTCACTGCACGCGGCTTCGGTCCGTCAGGTGCGCTCCAGGAGCGCGTGGTCATACAGCTGTGCTGCGATCGTTTCCGCACAGAGTCTATTTTTTGATGTGCTGGCGCTGAATTAAAGTGACCGCGCATCCGCTTTAAAACAAACATGTATCGATGCAAAAATCTAGTAATTCCACCACAGATGCATAATGTAACGTCTACTTGGTTTTAAAGTCAACACATGGCTTTTTGCCTCGAGTAAAGCAAGGAAAACGGCCTTTAAGTAAACAAGGAGAAATAATGGAGAGCACCTGTCCTTTCTTGGAGGTGCAAAAACAAAGTTCTTTATGACCTGCAGGATTTCTTGTAAAAAGATTTAAAAACGAAAGAAAAGCGTAAGTTAATTTAAAATATTTGTTATTTTAACATAGTCTATTGTCTGTTTTGCAATTTGCATGAGCAACGTAATATATACATCTAAAGTAGGTATTAGGCTATATAAATACAAAGTAATGAATTCAATAAAACGTTGTTTAAGTGTAGTGCGTTTAAACATGATATCTATAAAATAGTGTATAGGCCTACAAAGAGAATTGCAATGCTGACAAGTGTGAGAGGTCTACTCTCTCCCCAGAGAATGTTGACATCATAATCTCTTTAAAAAAAAAAAAAAGAAGAAGAAGAAGCTCAGGCCCATTTTCACGTCTCAGGTTGTTTTTAGTCAAATTTGATTTATTCAGATGGTTATATATTTATTTTATTTTTGTTAACACCAAAAGTTCCTTGTTAACCTATAAACCATATAGGTTATGTTAACACCAAAAGTTTTCATGTAATAAATGGAAAGCAAATAAAAATAGTCTCCTCCCCCTTTTATTCTGATCCGAAAAATGATCCGATCCGTGACTCATGATCCGTAGTTCGATCCGAAGCGTGAGTTTTGTGATCAGTTGCACCACTACAAAGAATGGTGTGAAAAGGGAAAAACATCCAGTATGTGGCAGTCCTGTGGGCGAAAATGCCTTGTTGATGCTAGAGGTCAGAGGAGAATGGGCCGACTGATTCAAGCTGATAGAAGAGCAACTTTGACTGAAATAACCACTCGTTACAACCGAGGTATGCAGCAAAGCATTTGTGAAGCCACAACATGCACAACCTTGAGGCAGATGGGCTACAACAGCAGAAGACCCCACCGGGTACCACTCATCTCCACTACAAATAGGAAAAAGAGGCTACAATTTGCACGAGCTCACCAAAATTGGACAGTTGAAGACTGGAAAAATGTTGCCTGGTCTGATGAGTACCGATTTCTGTTGAGGCATTCAGATGGTAGAGTCAGAATTTGGCGTAAACGAGAATGAGATCATGGATCCATCATGCCTTGTTACCACTGTGCAGGCTGGTGGTGGTGGTGTAATGGTGTGGGGGATATTTTCTTGGCACACTCTAGGCCCCTTTGGGCATCGTTTAAATGCCACGGCCTACCTGAGCATTGTTTCTGACCATGTCCATCCCTTTATGACCACCATGTACCCATCCTCTGATGGCTACTTCCAGCAGGATAATGCACCATGTCACAAAGCTCTAATCATTTCAAATTGGTTTCTTGACAATGACAATGAGTTCACTGTACTAAAATGGCCCCCACAGTAACCAGATCTCAACCCAATAGAGCATCTTTGGGATGTGGTGGAACGGGAGCTTCGTGCCCTGGTTGTGCATCCCACAAATCTCCATCAACTGCAAGATGCTATCCTATCAATATGGGCCAACATTTCTAAAGAATGCTTTCAGCACCTTGTTGAATCAATGTCACATAGAATTAAGGCAGTTCTGAAGGCGAAAGGGGGTCAAACACAGTATTAGTATGGTGTTCCTAATAATCCTTTAGGTGAGTGTATATATATCACTATGCTATAGTATGAATTTTAAATGGTTTTAATATATCGTGCAGAAAACTGTCTAATAATGAAGTTCATGGATTCTCGTGCCACTTCTGGTTATTTGCTGGTTACTAGACACGGGTAAATTGCAATTGAGGACTTGGTTTTTTTTTTTAATCGAGTACAAATTTATGAGTTTTTTTTTAATTTTTGAGTCATTACAGCCCTAATCCTGAACACCCTGTTGGGGTTTATTCTGTGATAACAACCAGCTGCAGTATATTCAAATAATTGTATTATGCAGTAACTGTTTTATAAAATTCCTAGTAGCGTTAAGAGTCGGTCTGAGCCTAATAGAGCTCATGGAATCTAATGGAAAATAGCAGCATAAAAACATTCATCAATGTTTTTTCTTTGTTTTCTTCGGAAGAGAGAAAGTCATATGGTTTTGGAACGACACAAACATTAGCAAATGATGATAACATTTTAAAGTCTGAGTTAAACTCTAAAAAGTTAGAATTAAACTCTGAATTCTCAAATTTCTTCATGTTTGTCTTGAGGTGACTAAATGGAGAAGCAGAAAACAACCAGGTTTACCGTAATGGCGGTACTAGTCTGCACACTGTGGTGGTGGTTGGCTGGAGCTTTGTGTGTTGTGCTCCCCAGCAAAGGTCCCAGACTTGGTGTGTTAATCCCAGAGAGGAAGTTGTGAAGCTGTGTTTGGGAGTTTACAGATCCCCCTGTGGTTCCTGGTGGCGCAGGCTGTTTCTCCAGAGCCAGGCATGTCGCAGTGACTCCATTCTGTTCAGTGATGGAACTCACATGTGAACGTCCAGGTACATGCGACACCATTCCAGTCCCAGAGTTTCCACCCTGGGATGTGAGCTGACAGGAGTCTTGGCCCAACTCTACAAACCAAAGAACTTTGTTAAACTTCTGTAGTAAAAATAAAAAAGATTTAGCACCAGATGCATATAGTCCACACTCTGGAAAATCTTAATAGTTTAGTATTTCAATTTCTAACCTCACTGTAACACCTGCATGGTACTGATATTCAAATAGAAATGACCCTGCACAAAGACATACTCTTCAAAGGTCTTTAATGCTTTGATGAATGCCTATACCAGACTTTGCACACACAAACGAGACGCACGTCTGTATAAAAGCACAAAAGAAGAAATACTAATTAAAGCGGCTGCCTCGCACTGCTTATAATGGGGCTTTGAAACAGTTTGAGGATTTGCAATGCAAATGTCTTTCCCTGCAGTAGTGAATGAGACCTCTGGACCAGGCCTGCGGTCTGCAAGGTTGACCGCCCAGCCAGAAGCTCTCACCTGTGGGAGAATCTCCCAACAACCCTTTCCCGAGAGGCATCGGTGCAGTTCGAAGACCCAGAACTTTCTGCAGGAGCAGCCGGGAGGGGTCACCTAAAAGACCAGGGACCTGAGAGGAAATGAGAAAGCAATGAAGAAGAAAAGAAAGCAGTAAGGCTATAATAGGGTCATGTGGCAAGTGAAAGATGAAGTGCACACAGATGAGATTATGGCTACAAAGATACACCCTCCAAGACAAAACACTCACAAGCATTAAAGGAGATTTATGTCAGCGTTATTATTGCTCTATTTTTTCATGTACATTTTCCGGCACAGATGGCATTATTATTCTTTAACCAGAACCTCAAATTTGCATTAACAATGCCAGCTGGATGTATGGTTCTAATACTTCTATATATAAATAAATATAAATAATGCTTCTCTGAACAAAAACTGCCGTTTTCTCATTATTTACAAAACAATTTAATGCAGACCAATAATATCCTTGCAATAAAAGAAGGCTGTTGTTGTATAACATGCATTATTTTGCTGGTAAGTGTACTGTGGTGATGTATTTCTTTTGTTATGGGTATGTTGAAACACGTGAACACACACACACACACACACACACACACACACACACACACACACACACACACACACACACACCCTCACATTAGTGATTTGCTTGTCTTTGATCTGTAAAAGCTGCTGTTGGGCCATCTGCATGTGAAGAAGATTCTGTAGAACAAGACCGTTTCCAAGAATGGCGCTCTGCATGGAAAAAAGAGAGATAGGTAGATTGCTAAACATGCTTCTTTTTGCTTTTCTATTTATCTGTGAAGTAGCTACCTATTCATCATAACATACACTATATTGTCAAAAGTACTGGGACACCCCTCCAAATAATTGAATTCAGGTGTTCCAATCACTTCCATGGCCACAGATGTATAAATCAAGCACCTAGGCATGCAGACGCTTCTACAAACATTTGTGAAAGAATGGGTTGCTCTCAGGAGCTCAGTGAATTCAAGAGTGGTACAGTGATAGGTTGCCACCTGTGCAATAAGTCCATTTGTGACATTTCCTCACTACTAAATATTCCACGGTCACCTGTTAGTGGTATTATAACAAAGTGGAAGCATTTGGGAACAACAGCAACTCAGTAGTAGGCCTCGTAAAATCACAGAGTGGGGTCAGCGCATGCTGAGGCACACAGTGTGCAGAAGTCGCCAAAGTCAATAGCTACAGACCTCCAAACTTTGTGTGGCTTTCACATTAGCTCAAGAACAGTGCATAGAGAGCTTCATGGAATGGGTTTCCATGGCCGAGCAGCTGCATCCAAGCCTTACATCACCAAGTGCAATGTAAAGTGTCAGATGCAGTGGTGTAAAGCACGCCGCCACTGGACTCTAGAGCAGTGGAGACGTGTTCTCTGGAGTGACAAATCACGCTTCTCGGTTTGGCAATCCGATGAACGAGTCTGGGTTTGGCGGTTGCCAGGAGAATGCTACTTGCCTGACTGCATTGTGCCAAGTGTAAAGTTTGGTGGAGGGGGGATTATGGTGTGGGGTTGTTTTTCAGGGGTTGGGCTTGGCCCCTTAGTTACAGTGAAAGGAACTCTTAATACTTCAGCATACCAAAACATTTTGGATAATTTCATACTCCCAACTTTGTGGGAACAGTTTGGGGATGGCCCCTTCCTGTTCCAACATGACTGCGCACCAGTGCACAGAGCAGGGGCTATAAAGACATGGATGAGCGAGTTTGGTGTGGAGGAACTTGACCGGCCTGCACAGAGTCCTGACCTCAACTCGATAGAACACCTTTGGGATGAATTAGAGCGGAGACTGCGAGCCAGGCCTTCTCGTCCATCATCAGTGCCTGACCTCACAAATGCGCTTCAAGAAGAATGGTCAAAAATTCCCATAAACACACTCCTAAACCTTGTGGAAAGCCTTCCCAGAAGAGTTGAAGCTGTTATAGCTGCAAAAGGTGGCTCAACTCCATATTAAACCCTACAGTTTAAGAATGGGATGTCATTAAAGATGATGTGCATGTAAAGGCAGATGTCCCAAAACTTTTGGCAATACAGTGTATATAGACAAAATTAAATTGAATTTTAAAAAATGCATAAATGTGCCATTTATCTTATTTCAAGCATGCACTTCACCCATAATATTGTAAAATTGCTCATTGTGTTGGAAATTATGCCACAATACAGGGACAGTTTTATATATATATTTTTTTAAAACCCACAATAATAATACATGATACATTTTCAAAAAATAAATACTGAAATTATTTATGTTTAATACATTTTTGTTTATATTATTATAGACCTTATTTTTTATGATGGATTTTCACAGTTTAAGATTTCAAGTCTGGGTCAATGGTAAGAAAATCAAATCTATATATAAAAGGCATATGGAAAGTAGCACAAATAAATTATGAATGCATCATAAAAAAAAAAAAAAGTTAAACAAGAAGTTGAAATATGGTTTGTTTTAATAAAAATCAACCCTTAAATATACAATATAAGTGACCAAAGTGAAAGAAACACCCTTCAACATTAAGTTAGTCTTGTGGGTGATACAAAGAGAAAGTATGTACCTGCTGTGCTTTTCCTAACTGTAGCAGTGCTGCAGTCAACGGTGGACGCAGAAAGGGGAGATTGTGAGGTCGACCAAACTTTCCTGATGGGAAAGCAATAGACAAACCAAATGAGTGGGGAAAATAAGAGAGTAAATAATTTGAAAAGAAACAGAGAAATGGACAGCAGAAAGTATGTTACCGAAACTGTCGACCCATAATTTCGTCATTCCAAAATTCCAGCTTCAGTACTAATGGCAAGTTGTTCCGGAATAGGTAGAGAAGTTTAACATTTAATCATGTGCTATATTTAGTGTTGTAATTGTGTGTTCTCTTTAAGCTCCGGCCTCCACTTCTTCCTCAGCTCATTTATTCTCCCACCCAATGAAAAGTTCATTTTAATATATGATTAGGCTTTCATCAAGAGAAAAATCTGCTCAGAATCTACTGCACTGGTGATCAGTGTTACACACACACACACACACATATGCAGAGACATGAGAGATATTTCATCTCAAAAACTACAATCCTCACAAGATCTGTCTGAAAAAGTACTTAAATGTATTACGCATGAATATTCAATAAATTATTTGGCTAATGAGTAAAGAGACACTTACCTCCTCGTTTGGCGTTGGGGTAGGGTCTCATAAGGACCTGGAGAGCAGCAGGATTGGTCATACTGTTGAGGAACTGGGCAAGGTTGGGTTCAGGCAGTAAGCCTTTTTTATTGCTCAACATCTACAGGAGCACACACATATGACAAAGATAAAACAACAAGTCATTATTTTATTATAAAGAAGAGCCTCATAAAAAAAAGCATATCCAAGCAGTTATTATTATTAACACATGTTCTCAGATTTGGTCAGTAACAATTCTAAACATCCTTAAAAGGGGAGTCTAATGCTAATTTCATGCATTCTGACTTATTTACACTGTTAAAGAGTTAGATTCTCATGCTAATCATGAGAAATGGCAACAACAACAAAAAATCTAGTTAAAACATAAACCTCACTAAGTTTTGTTATTTTATGTTTGTTAAATTTAAAAAAGTAAAAATGTTAACTTAAATTGATAAATATTTATTCTCAAAAAGCATGTTTTACGTAATTTTGAATATTATTGCAATTTAGGTTTAGTAAATAATTTTTCAGGATGTTCCTTTTTTTTTTTAAAGGAAATGCATGCAGTATGTGTTTTTGTTGAGTATATTCGACACATCAGGCTCTTATGACCCATGAACAGTAGTATGATATAAGAGAATATAGAGCTCAAAAAACATCTCTAAATTGAACAAATATATGTGATTCGGTGCAGTGGCTGATATTTATATGGCCAAAATGTAAGATGAAATTCTGATAGATTGTAATGTAAATCAGTGAGATTTTCATAAGAGTATAGCATACTATTTACATAAAATGCATATACACCGATTAGGCATAACATTATGACCACTGACAGGTTGGATCCTACCCCCTGTTAGTGGGTAGGATATATTAGGCAGCAAGTGAACATTTTGTTAGCAGGTGGAAAAATGGGTAAGCGTAAGGATTTGAGCGAGTTTGACAAGGGCCAAATTGTGATGGCTAGATGACTGGGTCAGAGCATCTCCAAAACTGCAGCTCTTGTGGGGTGTTCCTGGTCTGCAGTGGTCAGTGTCTATCAAAAGTGGTCCAAGGAAAGAACAGTGGTGAACCGGCGACAGGGTCACTCCCCAGGGCTCATTGACGCATGTGGGGAGCAAAGGCTGGCCCGTGTGGTCTGATCAAACAGACGAGCTACTGTAGCTCAAATTGCGCAAGAAGTTAATGCTGGTTCTGATAGAAAGGTGTCAGAATACACAGTGCATCGCAGTTTGTTGTGTATGGGGCTGCATAGCCGCAAACCAGTCAGGGTGCCCATGCCGACCCCTGTCCACCGCCGAAAGCGCCAACAGTGAGCACGTGAGCATCAGAATTGGACCATGGAGCAATGGAAGAAGGTGGCCTGGTCTGATGAATCACGTTTTCTTTTACATCACGTGAATGGCCGGGTGCGCGTGCATCGCTTAGCTGGGGAACACATGGCACCAGGATGCACGATGGGAAGAAGGCAAGCCGGCGGAGGCAGTGTGATGCTTTGGGCAATGTTCTGCTGGGAAACCTTGGGTCCTGCCATCCATGTGGATGTTACTTTGACACGTACCTATCTAAGCATTGTTGCAGACCATACACCCTTTCATGGAAATGGTATTCCCTGGTGGCTGTGGCCTTTTTCAGCAGGATAATGCGCCCTGCCACAAAGCAAAAATGGTTCAGGAATGGTTTGAGGAGCACAACAACGAGTTTGAGGTGATGACTTGGCCTCCAAATTCCCCAGATCCCAATCCAATCGAGCATTTGTGGGATGTGCTGAACAAACAAGTCCAATCCATGGAAGCCCCACCTCGCAATTTACAGGACTTAAAGGATCTGCTGCTAATATCATGGTGCCAGATACCACAGCACACCTTCAGAGGTCTAGTGGACCTCGATGGGTTAGGGCTGTTTTGACAGATAAAGGGGGACCAACACAATATTAGGAAGGTGGTCCTAATGTTATGCCTGATCGGCTGTCACTCTATATCCCCCAAAAATATTTAAATGCTTAGTTTTATGATCAAAGCTCTCTAGTTTTTATTTTGGGGGGCAAAACATACAGTATAATGCAATGCGATGATGACTCTGAGATGTACAAATAAACACTCCCTCAGAAGCCTCACAGTTGCTTCAGTTCAGTAAGTGCTCAGCTTGAAATATTACTAACAATATAAAAGTTATTATTACGCTTACTTTAGAAAAATCAGTAAAGCTTTCACAGCAAAAAGATACATGCAGCATTTTTAGAATTATACTTTATTATCGATCAGACGACAAAAGGCATGTAGTAGATTGTGTAAAACAGGTTTTTCTGATCATGTTTATAATTTAGAGGCTTTAGAAATTTGTGTATAAAATATGGTTCAGTAGGCTTTATAGGGTTAAGATTTTTTTTGTTTTGTTTCCTTTTCATGTTTGATGTCTTGTCAAATGTTTATCTGGAATGTTTATGTCCCAGCAGTGAGTGAGCATTGTGTGCATTTGTGCATTTGTTGGCATGGGGGAGACGCTTGCAGACATGCGGAACCCCTGATTAGATCTCTAATGTCTGCCTGAGGTGTGGATCCATCGCAACCACACTCCCAACTCCATCTGCTGAATACTACTCCCCCACCCACACAAACTTGTGCACATACACACACACACTGGTGCTTTCAAACTGGAATGGGAGATGCCAAGGATATAACAACATATTTAGGAATGAGAGGACATCTACGTAATAATTTAAGAATCAGAGGAACGTAGTGGTGGTGATGGCCCTGGGTGAACCAGCAGACGGGTGGAGTATTTGGGAAGAGAGAGTAAAGAGACAGTTGGCCTATCTCTTTAAAAGGATGACAAAAGCAGGGCCATGTCCCGTAATGCTCCCTGCCCAGAGCTTGTGATGGATTAGAGCTCTTGATGTGTGCTTCCAAAGAGCCATAAACTACAGCTAAAATGCTTTATTTTCTATACCAGAAATGATTTATTTTCTATACCTAGAAAATTCATTTAATCCGCTGAAACAACAACATCTGGTGGTTTATTGTAATCTAACATTTTCTAAAATGTGAATTCTCAAATTACTGACAGTACAGATATATAAATAATTCAGCGCATTTAAAAGGTATAATAAGAAGTAAAAGAAGGATGAACAGATACCAAAACTGGCAAAAACATGTAATGTTACATGATTTCTGTATAATGAGTGGTTCCTTACATCATCACAGGAAAATGTCAAGTGATTACTGTACCACTGCAAAAGCTCTGCCCTCAAATGAAAGATAAAATAGGAGAGATGGATAAAACTTGAAAATCACAGCTCATAAAATAAATGTTTTAACATAATTATGCATGAAAATGACTATTAAGCCAAGTAATATGATTCATATTCTTTTGGTTTCTCTACAAAATATATATGTATATGAATATACAATGAAAATACAGGTATCAATATCAAGTACCAAAAATGTAAGTATCTGTATCATACTTTTTCTGTAAATAAGTGAGGTCATCCCTAAAAGTACATAATATCATGTATATTTTTTACTGTATTATTGTAGTTTTAGATTTTAATTATAATTTAAAAATGAATTATTATAATTTATAGTTGTCTAAAATAATTATACATTTAAATTACATTTAGAGATGTAAAATTGTTTAAAGGTCCCGTTCTTCGTGATCCCATTGTTCAAACTTTAGTTAGTGTGTAATGTTGCTGTTAGAGCATAAATAATACCTGTAAAATTATAAAGCTCAAAGTTCAATGCCAAGCGAGATATTTTATTTAACAGAAGTTCCCTTTCAAAGCCTACAGCGAACGGCTGGCTTGGACTACATCCTGATACTTCCTTCATAAATGACGTCAGTAGAACAGTAGAACAGACTAACCTCCGCCCACAAGAATACGCGAAAAAGGGGGCGTGGTCTTGTTGCTGTCCCACGTGGAGAAGAGGACGGTCGCGTGGAGAAAAGGAAGTGCTGCGTTCAGTGTGTTTGTCGCCATGTCGTCGAGACGCTGTTATTTTCATCCCGGAGTCAAATCACCTTTGTTTGGCTTTCCCAGGGACGCTGTAGAGATCATTGAGCGCATAGCCGCATACATCTCCCGTTAAGAGGCGTGACCTTTCCGTACAACTTGCGCTAAGCTACTGTCGAATCACAACACAGGAACCGTGCCATGTGCGCTAAGCTGCTGTCGAATCACAACACGGGAACCGCTGGCACAATCAGAACTCATTACGTATTTCTGAAGGAGGGACTTCATAGAACAAGGAACTCGTCAGCCCGTTTTCAGGACAGTGAAAACAGCGGTATACAGATAAGTAAATTGTGTGAAAAATACTGTGTTTTTTTACACGCGAAACATGAACACATGTTATATTGCACACTGTAAACACAATCAAAGCTTCAAAAACACACGAAGAACGGGACCTTTAAAAATGCATAAATCTGACTTTGATGTAACTTGTGTTAAAAAAATATATTAAAAAGCAATATATAACAACACATAAATTAACATTGATTCTGAATATATTGGGGGGGGGGGGTGGTATCTACACTGTGAAATATGTTTTTTTTTTTATCATACATTACATATGTTGAAATCAATTTGACTCTCGTTTATATTAGATTTTTTTGTTTTTGTGTTGAGTCACTTCAACCTTGGCACCACTTTGATTTTACTTGCAAATTAGAAGGTAGCAATTCAACTTAAAGGGGTGATGAATTGAGAAATCAACTTTCCTTTGAGCCTTTGGTATATAAAAGTTAATAGTGATATAAGAATATCCTGTTTCAGAGCTGAAAACTTCCTTGTTAGTCAAAGAAAAGCTTTTATAGACACCAGGCCCAGAAAACGAGAGATCTCACAATATGTCGACCACTGACGTAATAGGATGCAAAACAATGGTGTGGAGCTAAACAATGCCGGTTCCAGCTCACGTGTTTGTTCGCTTAATTTCACCGCGGAATCGATTGTAAACAGGATAGAGGCAGAGACTGGATTTGCAGACATATTGAGATTAAAACACAATGCTGTGCCTTCTATATTGGATCCGACAGGAACGGTGCAGCACACTTATGTGAGTAAAACATGTTTTTTTATGTGTTAGTATCACATTGTTACAGATCGTTTGATATCTATTGATTACATACCTTAGCACACTGTCACAGGCTGGAGAAGGTGTTATTGGTTCATTCGTGATCAGCCTCGGACTTGTAACGCCAGCTCGCAAAGCCCAAAGTCCCGGGGCTATGTGTTTTTCAGACGGGCTATCACCGGCCTGCCGACAGGCTGTAGTGAAATAACATTACTTTCTTGCGCGCGTGTGTGTGTGTGTGTACGGTTCACAGTTATATTCACTGATGATCGGGCGAGCCAAGTAATACAGAAATAACATTCCAAGCAATCGCGGTTGGATGAGAGATGAATCATTGTGTTTGTTTGATAAAGATATTTTTCGAGCTTTCAAAACAATTCCTCACGTGTACTGACAGGGGAGCTGAAGCTCATTAAATATGCAAATCTTATCCAATCCTAGCCATGGGCGTTAATTTCCAAGTCTTCAGTGCGGCACGCCCATCAAAACCAACCGTTTTTCAGAGAGCCTCAAAACCAAGGCAGAAAATAGCCTATTACTTATTCATTATGATGTTTTTGAATGTAAAAACCATGCGAACGTCATAAGTTGACCTCAGACAACAGTATAAAAAAATTTAAAAAGCCAGTTCATGACCCCTTTAAGTTTTCAATGGACCCTTTTCACAGGCTGTGATGACACGTTTCAACGGTCATCAGCATCATAAATCCTGCAAAGTTTTATATATTTTTTTATTTTTTTAAATGTATGTACATTTATAAAATTATACTTTTATATTAAATTACCTTTGCATCAAATTACAAAAAAACTTAACAGTGCTGTAAAAAATCTCTCTATTTTTTCCCTCTTTTTGCAAGTAGTGACATTTTTTGGGGGAGTTTTTCTTTTTCTATTTGAGCAAATGGGAACACAATAATATATTTAATGTATTCTCTCATTCAACGCTATAGAAGTTTACCCAACTATGAAGACTTCCGCTTTTGAGAAGGGTCTATTGAGGTTACAGTTTTTTTTACATTAAGTTCTGTAACTATGATAAGCATCCTGAACAAACTCTATTCCAATTCACGCTCATATGACAATAACTGAGGCACAGCAGAGTCATTGAACATGACTGATATATAACCGGTAGGCACGTATCATTTGACGGTTTTGCGTATGAGCTCCCAGAGCACTAACCAGTGAGGAAGACAAGTGCAGACACCTGCTAGTCCCCAAGCAAGTGCTAAAATTATATGACTACACACACACAAAAGCAATGGCCTGTCAGACTGAAGGGAACGCTTGTGCCCTCACAGTCTGTGTATGAGTGGGTGGGCGTGTCTCACATACAGACAGAGTACAGACAGAGATGCCTGTGGCTCGGAGGGGTGGACTTCCTGAGAAATGTCAGCTTGTATTTGCTCTACTTGGCTTGATATTTTTCGGAGGAAAAAGGAGAAGGGAGAGCGAGAGAGTGGAGAGGAGAGGAGACAAATCATTGCATTAAAGACCCCATGAAATCAAAAATGTTGTTTTGTGGCTTTCGGTTAATTTCTGTTTGATATAGTCATCTATATGCTTTTATACTCCTAAAAGTTGACAAAATTGCCAAGAAGTATGAATTTGTTTTTAAATTCTTCACTGGCAAAAATATTGATGACTTGCACACAGGCATTTAGAAGATTTTGTATAGTAAAGAATGAGAATGTGCAAATCTCCTCCGCTCTCATAACACCAACTGCCTCTGACTATTGGCTCAAAATGCTATAAAAAAGCTATTTTATAAAAGAAAGGATTGGAACTTTGATATGTTCTACTTTATTTTCCTGTTTCATAAGGACATATGTCCAACACAATAATGTGGATACCAAAACTGTCTCATAAAATCATTTTATAGGGTCTTTAAACATATTCCATCTTTAAAATAGCAACAAAAAAAAAATCTTCCTCTTCTCTGTAAATCTCCTCCGCTCTAGCTTATATCCTAATCTAGCGTTCTAATATACAGTGAGGAAAATAAGTATTTGAACACCCTGCTATTTTGCAAGTTCTCCCGTTTGGAAATCATGGAGGGGTCTGAAATTATCATCGTAGGTGCATGTCCACTAAAGGAGACATAATCTAAAAAAAATAAAATCCAGAAATCACAATATATGATTTTTTAACTATTTATTTGTATGATACAGCTGCAAGTAAGTATTTGAACACCTGTCTATCAGATAGAATTCTGACCCTCAAAGACCTGTTTGTCTGCCTTTAAAATGTCCACCTCCACTCCATTTATTATCCTAAATTAGATGCACCTGTTTGAGGTCGTTAGCTGCATAAAGACACCTGTCCACCCCATACAATCAGTAAGAATCCAACCACTAACATGGCCAAGACTAAAGAGCTGTCCAAAGACACTAGAGACAAAATTGTACACCTCCACAAGGCTGGAAAGGGCTACGGGGAAATTGCCAAGCAGCTTGGTGAAAAAAGGTCCACTGTTGGAGCAATCATTAGAAAATGAAAGAAGCTAAACATGACTGTCAATCGCCCTTGGACTGGGGCTCCATGCAAGATCTCACCTCGTGGGGTCTCAATGATCCTAAGAAAGGTGAGAAATCAGCCCAGAACTACACAGGAGGAGCTGGTCAATGACCTGAAAAGAGCTGGGTTCATCGTTTCCAAGGTTACTGTTGGTAATACACTAAGACGTCATGGTTTGAAATCATGCATGGCACATAAGGTTCCCCTGCTTAAACCAGCACATGTCAAGGCCCGTCTTAAGTTTGCCAATGACCATTTGGATGATCCAGAGGAGTCATGGGAGAAATTCATGTGGTCAGATGAGACCAAAATAGAACTTTTAAGTCATAATTCCACTAAACGTTTGGAGGAAGAAGAATGATGAGTACCATCCCAAGAACACCATCCCTACTGTGAAGCATGGGGGTGGTAGCATCATGCTTTGGGGGTGTTTTTCTGCACATGGGACAGGGCGACTGCACTGTATTAAGGAGAGGATGACCGGGGCCATGTATTGCGAGATTTTGGGGAACAACCTCCTTCCCTCAGTTAGAGCATTGAAGATGGGTCGAGGCTGGGTCTTCCAACACGACAATGACCCGAAGCACACAGCCAGGATAACCAAGGAGTGGCTCTGTAAGAAGCATATCAAGGTTCTGGCGTGGCCTAGCCAGTCTCCAGACCTAAACCTAATAGAGAATCTTTGGAGGGAGCTCAAACTCTGTGTTTCTCAGCGACAGGCCAGAAACCTGTCTGATCTAGAGAAGATCTGTGTGGAGGAGTGGGCCAAAATCCCTCCTGCAGTGTGTGCAAACCTGGTGAAAAACTACAGGAAACGTTTGACCTCTGTAATTGTAAACAAAGGCTACTGTACCAAATATTAACATTGATTTTCTCAGGTGTTCAAATACTTATTTGCAGCTGTATCATACAAATAAATAGTTAAAAAATCATACATTGTGATTTCTGGATTTTTTTTGTTTTGATTATGTCTCACAGTTGACATGCACCTATGATGACAATTTCAGACCCCTCCATGATTTCTAAGTGGGAGAACTTGCAAAATAGCAGGGTGTTCAAATACTTATTTTCCTCACTGTATATATATATATATATATATATATATATATATCTTACTCAAGGAATATACAAAAAAAATGTGAACCAGACTGCATTTAAATACAGATTCACCTGCAGCAAGAATAAATGTGGTTTGTGTCTACCACAATGTGTATTATGTAGTGAATTATTGGCTGCTGAGAGCATGGAGCCAACAAAATGAAAGAAACGTTTAGAAACCAAACACTCAAACTATAATCTGAGTCCTGAAGCAAAACCACTGTGTTGAAGAACATCAGTTAACGCTCAACACCACTGACAGTATCTTCAGGACAGTGTTGTTTTAGACAGGCTGCTGGTTTATGTGGATCTGTCCAGCATGGTGAAAATAGCCGTGCGGTTTATTTCAGGCCTCGGAAATGCAGTGGAGCTCTGGAGATGTCTGAAACAGCAGGGTTTGTATGAATACTGTAATTAAACTGTCACACACTGCTGTTTCACACATGCATGTGTGTGCGTTAATGCTTCTGCATGAATATGTGGGAAACGCTCTCGCTGCTTGCTTTGTGATGGTTAAGACAATGTCACTTGTCCCCTGTGAGTGTGCATGTTACTCACCACACCCTGAGCAGCGATGAGGGCGGCGAGAGTGCTGCGCCCAGAGGTTCCTGGGGGACAGAGAGACAGACGTATCTCCTGACCCTGGATCAGCTGTCTGTCCATCTCCAGCAGCATTGCTTCGGCCTGCTCCGCCGTCTCATACTCCACAACTGCGAAGCCCCGCACTGGACTTCCCTCATCCTGAGCCAGCTACAACACACAAACACACACACAGTGATTAAAGGTCAACAAATCTTGCCAAAGGTGTGTGATTTTGGTACATCATTACAATCCAACTGTATAATAATCACCCTGTTCTTGTGATGTATGATTATTTTATTAAACCAAAATAATGAACAATTTCATTCATTTTCATTAAAATTCTCAACTTGATGCATCCTAAATAATAGAAGCAAAATGTATCTGCAGATATGAGATCTCAGCTCCGCTGGGTAGTACAGAGCCTTAAGGAACCCACTGATTTGTGACTTCTGGTGTTGATTTGTGAGCTGCCTGCAGCTAAAGGATGTGGTTAATGATTGTGAAATCTGACATGAGAAATAAAACCCCACGGCATACTAAGCACAAGTTTGATATTAGAACGGAAATTGAGTTTTAATTATTGAGTATTTTTCCTTGTGGCAAACATGAATATGTCTGTTTACCCCACTGATACTGTGGGGTACAAATATCTGCGATAATAAGTGAAAATGTTTTGTTTATCATTAGAAATTATATTATTATTTGTACAAAGGATTTCAAATTTGCTTATTTGATTAGTGACCTAGAAATGGAGTAGAATATCTCTTCGTCTTTTTTTTTCTTCTATATTGTTTCTTTGTTTACCTGGAGAAGATAATATGATCAATTTAACTATAATTACTATGCTAAAACCACTGTAAAAAGTGTGTAATTCAAGCAGCATATCACTGGATGTTCTGACGTCTTTCCTGAGTCAGAGAGAAAAGTTGCATTGCAAGGTTAATGTCAAAAACAGAGATGACATCATTTCATATTTCCCTTTCACTATTTCCATGCCACGGCATTAGGTAACAAAATATTTTGGACCACTGTACCAAAGACGCACATTAAATCAAACAAAATGATTCACCATAAAGACTTGTACATGCATATAAGTTTACTTGCAAATAAGCTAAAGACTCTCTAATTCCCAGCACAATTACCAGACAGTGTTTTTGAATCTCACAATCCTTATGAGGAACCACACAGAACATTCACAAGGTGAGCTTGAGTAAACACACACAAACACACACTCTCCAGATGTGTTGTGAGGTGTTGCCTTTCATCTATGTGCGTCATTTCGTTGAATTGGCCTCAAGGGAGTACAGCGACACCTCATCAAAACATCTCCACCAACTGCCAGGGACTGATCAGTGGAAAAAAAAACTGCCTTCTCTACATCTCCTTCATCACATTCAGCTTAAATCTAAGTGTCTTCCATGGCTTGAATACACTGGATCAGTGGTCGGCTGGTGGGCTTTAAAATAGAATTTTAGCCCTCGGATCCCCTCCCAAGGATTTTTAAAAAATGCTTTAAAATGGCTTTTTGGTCACTTTTAGACAGAAAATGTACAGAAAACGACATATACAGCAAGACAATATAAATATAATTTCACTCACATCCTATCACTTAAAGCAAAAATCCACCCTTCTGTCCTTTAAATGTCTGTGTTAAAAGAGCACGATAACTTAGCTTAGCCTATAGGCATGGGTTCTTCCTTCATTTTTAATTTGTAGCTGTTGCGATCAAATATTCAAAATATCTACTCTCTATACGTAGTTGGTACATCAGCGGTAGCAGTTCAAACTAACATCACGTACCGTATTTCCTCAAATAAAAGCCGGGGCCTTTATTTACCTGAACTGCAGAAGGTCACCGGCTTTTATTTGAAGCAGGCTTTTATTAGGGGCAGGCCTGTATTTCGAATTCCATCTATTCGAAAAAATTATTGTTTTAAATAAACCGTTTTAAATGAAAAGCGATAGCGCTTCAGAGGACAGATATCATCAGGGGCGTGGGAAGTGGGGGGGCTTCAAAGGATTGCAAATGCAATGCAATTTTTTGTTAATTTTATTCATTTTTAGAATTTAATAATTTATTTGTAATAATTATTATTATTTATAAGTTGAATTGTGTTTTTAAAACACATTTCAAAATACATGAGGTCATATTGTGACTGTTGCGGTGTGTGCGTTGAAAGAGCGGTAATATTTCCTCCAGTGGAGATCAAGCGTCTTTCTGGAGATTCTGCTCATTTCTGAAGCTCTTTCCGCTCAGCACCGCCGCTCAACCCAGAACTCCCTTTGTGACCTGCTGGATCAAATATAGGCCTATCTGAAATAAATAGTAAGGGCTGTCCCTGACTAAAGTTTTTTTCCTTTTCTAGTAGTTCATTTAAGCCGGCGCTGCCGCCTCCACCTCATGTCATTGTCTGTTATAGGCAATTTGCTTGTTATTTATTAAATCCGGGCAATTTGGTTGATACAACATAGATTAAAATTAAGATACAATTTATACAAAACGAAATGTACTTTTGTGATATATTTGTTGTTCTTTCGTGTTTTATAGACTCAATATAAACTCTCGTTATTTCGTTATTTTACTAACCCAACTAATGTGCACACTTTTCTCAATTATGGAGTCAGTTATGGAGCTATTCAATTTTGATTTTGCATATTGTTTTTTAAATGTTTGTTCGAGTAGTTCAAATGACCACTTTACAATATTTTGTCAGGGTTCTGTCACTTCGGTCTAGTTTACTCTTGGTTTGTGACAGAGCCCTGACACTCCTGTATTGTTTGTCTTGTCTTGTGTGAGCGCGCAGCTTTGAGCATGCTCGAGCTGCGTGCTCTTCTGTCCTTGTGTTTGTGGGCGGGATGGTCACGATGGTTTCGCTCCTTCGGCACAACCCTACTGTACGTTACGCTGAACTTGAATGCACATGAAATGAAAGGAAATAATTTTCCCCCGGCTTTTATTTGTTTGTGCTGGCCACGCCCCCAGGCACAATCAGAGGCCCGGCATTTAATTGACTACAGGCTTTTATTTGAGGAAATACGGTAATTTATGTCTCTTGATTCAATGATTGGTTGATATACCAAGGAAGGCGAGCCTCCTCTGCCATGTTTCTTTTCTCAACACTTTTTTTTTACCGACGAAGGTACAATTCTCCGGCTATGGATTTGGCTCCCCTTCCCCTTCTCTATACCCTCAGACTCGCGTTTCGCAGATTCGCCACATTCGGGGAAGAGTGCGGTAGTTACAGAGTTGAAATTACAAACAATAAATACACACTCTGAGACATTTTCACCTCAAAAATGTTAGGTAGGCTGTGCCTCCCTTGCCTCCCCAGAAGAGCCGCCACTGCTCCGGATAATGTTCATGTCATGATATAATATATTTTGTGCCACCCAGTCTCTTTCTCAGTCAGTTCAGTTCATTATTCAGAACACTGACTCCTGTGCTTTATTCAGACTGATTCACCACCTTTGACTGATTCATTACATAGAATCTCTCTAGTCAAGTGATTTGTTCTCGTTTTACTCATTGAGTGCCAAAGATCTGACTTTTTATGAATCTGACTACATTTCAAAATTAATCTTATTTACATTGTCTTCGCTTGCTTTGTTACGAGAACAATTGAAAACTGTTAACTTGTTTAAATGTCAATATGTTATATTTTTTTCTGCCTAGTCTCTTTATTAATCGATTATGATTCACAGCAATGACTCCTGTGCTTGATTTAGACTGATTCACCAACTTTGACTGATTCATTACAAAGAATCACACTGATCCAAGTGATTTGTTCAAGTTTTGTGCTGTAAATTTCTTTAATTGGACAAATCAATAGAACACTGTTCCCTTTCGTTCAGTCACTACGACGTAACGTTAGTGACTAACGAATGGGGTTTCGCTTAGAAGCCAATTACCTTCGAGGAATTTAACAGCATCCAATGGCAGTGCCAATGCCATGGGCATGCGGAATTTGCATGCGTAACTCCGCCCCACAATGTGGGTATATAAGGAAGTACGCTGGCAACATCGCATTTTGTTTCTACTTTGGAGCCAAGAGTATCTCTTCACTCCTTCAAGCCTGCTAACTGAGTCTTTGTCAGCCTTCGAGACGAGCAGCTTTCCAGAGGCGTTGGTGTCAACGGCGCGTTCCAGCGATCGCATACTTCCTGCCTGCTGATCTGCGCAGTGGTCTGCTAGACAGCTGGTGTGTGTTCCCTGGGCGCTTCGGCACACCCCAATCTACCGTCTCCACGAGAGGCGGTACTTTGGCTGGTGGCCAGGGTGACCTGAGGGCGATGGTGTGTAACAAAGCCCCGATGCTCATGGCTCGGGCCACACCCCCCTCTAGCGCTCCGCAACCCGCGAGCGTTCAGAGGGTGATCGCGGGGCCTGCTCCGGCCCCCCCGCGCATCTCGTTTGGCCCTCCGGAGGATGATGCGATGTCGGTCGCCGCATCACAAGGTGGGCTCGAGTCCTCCGAGGATGATGACTTGGCTGTGCTGCCGCCTTTGGGCGTGCCAGCATTGCCCGAGTTGGACCCGGAGCTGACAGCCATGCTGTCTCGGGCAGCCGCGAGTCTTGGGATAGAGTGGAACCCTCTTCCCTATCCCGAGCGCTCGCGGCTCGATGATTGGTTTTTGGGGGCACTGCATGAGGAGGTCCCGCGGTTCTGGAAATCCCCGTTGTCTTCCCGCGATCGTTCGGCGGCCTCCTCCGCCTTCTCCACTCTCAATGGGGCAGCGGCCAATGGGTACACAGGGGTCCCCCCAGTCAAGCGTTCTGTTGCGATGCAACTGTGTCCTCAGAGCGCTTCGACCTGGCGTGGTAATCCTAAGCACCCCTCCAAAGCCTGTTGATTCACATCAACATTGGTGTCGAAATCGTACAGAGCTGCGGGGCAGGCTGCCACCTCTTTGCATGCCATGGCAATCCTTCAGGTCTACCAGGCCAGGTTGCTCAGGGACATGCACGAGGGTGGAGCTGATCCAGGGCTCGTGGACGAGCTGCGTGCTGCCACCGACCTCACCCTCCGGGCGACGAAGGTGACCGCACGCTCCCTGGATCAGGTGATGTCCACAGCTGTGGTCCAGGAGCGACATCTGTGGCTAACCCTGGCTGATATGCAGGACACCGAGCGAACACGCTTCCTCTATGCCCCCATATCCCAGGCTGGCCTCTTCGGCGGTGCGGTTGAAAACTTCGCCCAACAGTTTTCCATCAAACATATACTGCCCCGGCGGCCAGCTGCTGCCTCCACCCAGCCGCCGGCACAGTCACCTCAGCCTGCTCGCCGCCGAGGGCGCCCTCCTAAGGCTCCCACCCCTGGCCCGGACTGGATATGTGCCCAAGGTTCCCACCACTCCGTTCAGAGACCAGGTGGTGAACCAGCAAGCGCTGCCGGTGGAGGGGGCACATCCCAGCCTTGGCACTCCACCCAGAGTGTGGCCTCCTCTTGGGCTCTAGCGCATGGCGCCTCGCTAACAGACATCTGCAGAGCTGCAGGCTGGGCGACACCGAACACATTCGCCAGAATCTACAATCTCCGAGTGGAGCCAGTGTCCGACTATGTACTCGCCTCTACTAGTGGCCGGTAATGGACCAGGCTCAGGTGTCTTCGCTTGCTCGCCATTCCACTCCACGGACTGGATACGTGCGATATTCTCCTCAGGTGAGCTTCCCGGAAGCCCTGACTTCCTCCAGCACTGTCAACGCCGACATCAGTAAGTCTGCCCTTTCGAGCCCAGACCCTCATGTCCGGCCAGGTGCCCTGTGTGCATGGTTCCCCTCTGGCGACCCCCACACATGTATTTCCACCGTAAGCCTCCTCAGTGAGCAGGTGTCTTTCCCTTGGCAAGTCCCTGCCACCCCTGGGGTTAAAAATCCACCTTCAGCTGGTACCCCAGAGTTTTCCATATGCAGCCCGTAGCGAGTCATATGTGTACTCTCTAAGTCCTCCCTACGGGTAGGCATTTTGGCATATCTCCACTGGAATATGCTTCCCAGTGTACCTTGGTATTCCTGTGATAAGTGGGAGTCCTTCGTCCGTACTAGTCTTACGACAGGGTACTCACACTTACGCAGGGCACTGGAAGACAGCCGAGTGGCATCACTGTATTGGGACCCCCATTCGTTAGTCACTAACGTTACGTCGTAGTGACTGAATGAAAGGGAACGTCTCGGTTACGTATGTATTCCCCCTGAGGACGGGAACGGAGACGTAACGTCTCTTTGCCACCTCCGCTGTGCTGCTGGAACTCGGAGTTCAGTCTTGGCTCCGCAGCAGTAACATAATGCGATGTTGCCAGCGTACTTCCTTATATACCCACATTGTGGGGCGGAGTTACGCATGCAAATTCCACATGCCCATGGCATTGGCACTGCCATTGGGCACTGTTAAATTCCTCGAAGGTAATTGGCTTCTAAGCGAAACCCCCCAACGTTAGTCACTAACGTTACGTCTCCGTTCCCTCCTCAGGGAACGAGGGTTACATACGTAACCGAGACGTTAACTAGTTTAATGTCAATATATTATATATTTTGTGCTGCCTAGTCTCTTTCTCATCACAAACAATTCACAAGTTCACCACTCCTGAATGGCGGCACAGTAAACACTGATGTACAGCCTTCCTACAGAAAGAGAGAGAGAGCGATAGACAGAGATAGAAGAATGAGGAAAGAAAGGATGAAGGTTGAATTCGAGGGGGTGGAAGAAACAGATCAGCTATTGGCAGTTACTCGGATGGAAATTAGAGCCCTGAGGGAACATAGATGGAGGGGATGGAGAATGAGGGACAGAATAAAGAGAGCTCTGGAGGGAGAGTGAATGAATGAACGGATAACGTGCCAGTGACAGAGAAGATGGAAAATATAGAGCGCAGAAGAAAAGACTGGGTTGAAGATGGGCTGATTAAAGGACATACAAAAAAGAGGAGTGGCATAAAGGATGATAGAAGCAAAAAGGGAACTACACAGTCAGATTCAATGTGGACCTTATACACGTATGTACAGACAGACACGCACACACACATATATATAAACATGCATAGTACATGGTGGTGAGAATGTAGGAAACCATGAATCTGTAATGCGTACTAGTGTGGCCTGGATATTTCTTTCACACTGTCATGGCATACGTCCTTGGCAGTAATAAGTGGTGCGGTATGTCTCGGAGGAACCCGGGCTTATCTGTGCCAGTTATAATGCAGTCAGGACAGTGTATGTAAAAGTCTAAATATAGAGAAGGAAAAGCATTCGTCATTTGGAAGAGTGTCAAACATTTGTGTGTGTGTGTCCGTTTGAGAACTATGGTGAATGCACACCATTCCCAGAATCTCTTCCTAGAGGAAGATTTTACTGCTCTTCTATAGCTCAGCAGTTTTATTGGCAGCAGTAACGTTTAATTTGAATATCAATAGATATTTAATCTAAAACTTCTTTAAAATAATATAGCCGAGAGCAGAAAACATTAAGGTTGAAGCTCATGTGTGTGAACATGATCCAAATAGTCAAAAGAATAAATCCTGTGGGTGTGTTTGGTACCAAAACTTCCAGAGAGTTGAAGGGGTGTGTAATTGAGTAGCAGGTGGCTCCATCCCACCAGATTCAGTGTCTCTGTTATTTGGTTTTTGATAGCCAAATGAATTTAGAAGAATGCAATAAAAGAAGCAAATGAGACAATTGGTCCCATACAGTAAGAACAGAATTAATGTGCACTGTTGCAGATAAATTGTTCTTGGAAGAATTTGATGAGAAACCAATGACAGTTATTTTCGTGTTATGGCTGATTTCCTCTATTATAGGAAAGCATTCTTTACAATAAATAGTACTATAAAGAGTTACATATTACTGTATTAAGCTCATGATAATGTATATATTATTAAAAAACAACTAATCAACTAATAACTGATACAGCAGCATTGGTGGTTCATACTGGTATCTTGGAAAATCTGAGATTAGTTTGTGACAGAGAACTACTTATTGTAATAATATTAAACAATATTTCAGTTTTTACTTTATTTCTCATAAAATAAATGCAGTCTTGGTTCACGAACATCTTCCCAACTCAACTTTTGAACGGTGGAATATCCCATATATTCCACTGTTCAAAAGTTTGATTTGGTGTTCAGGAAAATAAAAATCTTTTAAGATTTTAATTAAGTTTTGAAAACAGTTGTGCAGCAAAAATTTTTAGTTAGATAAGTAATGGATATTATTTAATAAAGAAATAAATAACAGACAGTCCCTCCAGAAAAACGTGATTATGCGATCACATGATTTAACGCATAATCAGCCAAAGTCCGCATATTTATGCGGGGCCGCATTTTTTGCAATACGCCGCACTTTCGCCGCGTAAATTGCCTATTTCCACATGCAAAATATGCGGGGCTAGCATGATTCCCCGCATTTTCGTTGCAATTCATATATATTAGCAGAAAGTTGAAAAATGATTGTTTACTTCACACAAGAGCCGCCATTTCACCCTATTGCCATGGGAACGTTTTGAAGTGGCGTAATTACCCGACGTGAACGTCATCAAAAAGCTGCAAACCCCGTGGTGAAACCATAGATATCGGTGAAACCATGATGAAGCACGCAAATTCTCATTTGCCAACAAAAATAACAGCAAAAGACCGCGCAAAGGTGTGTTCCCGGTGTGTTGACCGATTTCAAAACACTGCATCATGAAGCTTCGAGGCGTTATGAATAAGTGAGTCGATTCAGCGGTTTGGATCGCCAAAGTCACGTATTTCAGCAGTTTGACACGCGATCTGAATCATGAATCGACTCGCTGCTTCATAACTCTTCGAAGCTTCATGATGCTGTTTTTTGAAATCGGTCATCACTATATAAGTCGTTGTTTAGGTTTTCTCGTCTCTTCATAAAGTTATTGTAGACCCACTGCAGTGAGATGGACTTTGTAACGACGTCTTTAGTGCCTTTTATGGGTCTTGAGAGTGTACAGTGCATTGTGCCAATGGAGGCCTTTCTGAGCCATCGGATTTCAACTAAAATATCTTCATTTGTGTTCCGAAGATGAACAGAATTCTTACGGGTGTCCAACAATATGAGGGGAAGTCATTAATGACAGAATTTTTGGGTTTTGTAAAGCTACCTCTGTAAAACAGGAAGTTATTTATTCATTTTTTCAGAAGTTGTAGCATATTCCTTTTGTAAAGCTACAGAACTTGTTTGACTCAAAGTTTTGTAAATTTGAGCCATGTGTTTATTAAGGTCTTCAATAAAACAAGATGAGAACTTAAATATACCCAGCACTTTATGTGATGTAGTGCTTTTTTTCTCTTTTTCATCAAATCGCAGTTTTTGCAAGTTCCCACAATTTTATTGCATAAAATTGCATAAATATCCCGCATTTTCCATCGCATTTTTTAAGAAAACGTGCCGCATAATCAAGGATTTTTGCCCGCAACAATCACCAAAAAAAGCAGCATTTTTCTGGAAGGACTGAACAGATAAGTTCAAATCTGTTGAAAAAAATTGAGATAGAAAGCTTTTGTAACATTATAATGTAACATTATAAATCTCTTTTCTGTCTCTATTGTTCAAAATAATGTATCTTTGGTTAATAAAAGTAATAATTTATTTTTAAAAAAATCTAACTTTTGGATGGTAGTGTACATGTGAAATTTTGAAAAACCTGAGATGCAGGAAACGTAAGAAAAAGTCTCCATTTAATCTCATTTATGCCTAGGATACGCAGTTTTGGAAAAAAATCTCATATTAAAAAGATCTTATTTTTAATTTTTCCTTTTTACAGGCTTCCTCTGTTTCATGTTCCTGCTTATACACACACACACACACACACACAAACAGCCCCAGATGAGCTGTTGAAACCCAGTGAAAAGAGATATGGAATATGAAAAGCAGATATTTAGAGGCATGGAATAAAAAAAACAAAAAACAAAAGAATCTGTCACCATCCAGGGCTCTTATCCCAGCCAAAGACACCACAAAGACAGACTTGCAAAATCAAACAGGAAGAAGATGTGTGTGTTTGTATATAATGACAAGCTTCTGTGTGGCAAATTAGAGCATAAAATAATTTCAATAAACCAGCTGAGATGCACAAATGTTAAACTGCTCTCTCTCTTGGCCCAAACTGATTCTGTCACACGTCTGTATCCTGCAGGGCACTTTACACAAATTTAATACAATAAAGATCCACGAGTTTCCTTTGTTAGGCCTTGTAGGGCCTAACAAAGGAAATAGGCAATAGGGTTCCACCGTCTGTATGTACGGGTACAGTCACACCCACTGAGATGTTCAACCGCCAGGCATTACTGACCTCAGGCCAGGAAAATCAATACAGCAACCACCTTCACTTAAACACACAAACAGTATACCAAACCATTAAACACTCCATCAAAAGAAAATTTTGTGCCTGGACGTCTACATGGCGTGTTCCCTCTGGCTCGGACATGGTCTATTTCCTGTTATAAATGGTTGACCTTTGAGAGTGATACAGAGACCCCAGTGGGATTCTGGGAAAGAGGGAACACTGAGCAGTATGAATGAAAGAATAATGTCAAGGCACCAGCCAAGGTAGACAAAATTCAGCCTTCTGTAACGTGGCATAAGATCTTTTTACAAAAATACCAAGATGTTTTTTTGGTTTGTTGAAATGCTGCTCGCCCAAACAAAACTTTTGGTCTAGATAACGTCTAAGTTGTGGATATCTCTGGGGCTCCCAGTGACCTCCTTAAACTGCCCCAAGTCACAAGAAGAGTCCACCTCAATAACAATAAAAACAGCGATACTAGTCCTGTTCGCATCAAGACGAATGTTGGGCAGTGTTATTTTAGCATGTTTGAGGTACTATTATAGTTTTTATTAATATTTTTAATTAATTAAAAATTAATTAAAAATATAATTAAAAATTAAAAATATCTGTTTTTATTAGAATTTTTAGTTAACTATAATAACTACTACGTTGTGTGCAAAAATTTGGTGCAATAAATATATTTGGAATGAACAGCTGTTAATGAATCATTCAAATTTTTTAGAATGATTCATTAGCATGGCATCAGTGCAACAGGATAATTTTATCAAGAGGTGTTCTAATCTCTTTTCCATCACACTGTGAAAAAAGCTGGCCAACAAATAAGATTCAAGCTTTTGGTCACATGCCCACCGTCACTGCCGTTACGTAAAATGACTTGGTGGCGCTCACAAACAGACTATTTTGTTAAGCAGAGGAAGAATCCACTCTCTGTACTTATGCATTTAGTGTTGTTATAGGCCACTGTACATTTTCAGGAGTGACAACTGCATTTAAATGCGGGAGTGATTCCCCTAAATCAGGGGGTTCTCAACTCTGGCCCTCGAGAATGATATTCACTTCAGTGCAGAGTTTAGCTCCAACCCAGATCAAACTCACCTGCCAGAAACGTTCTAGTAATGCCGGACCTCGAATTTGATTATGGTTGGAACTAAACTCTGCAGGTAAGTGGCCAAAGAACCTGAATTATCATTGTGTGTACAGAACACAATTCACTCCTGAAACTGCAATGATTGACACTGTGGTAACTATAGCAACATTCTGGTGTTAGCAACCGCTATTCTGACAAAAGAAATATTACAGCGACAAAAGACTCATTATGTTCAGCAATTTTAAAACCTGGGACACACTAGATGATTTTCACATTTTAACCAATTTTAAAACTGTGGGAGACCACAGACATTAGGGCAGTTTCAACAGATTTGTAGCATTATAATCCTCCGAATGCACACACTAGAAGATTCGTCTGGACACCCTCTCGATTGTTGTAACATTTCCACAGTGAGATGAGATCTCACAAAGACTCACAAGATCAAACGTGACTTGAGAAGAAAAACAACTGGAGGATTCAACTGGTTCTCCTGGCGTGAATTTTGTTAAACAAAGGAGAAAAAAGAATATGGCTGATCTTTCTAAATACTCCGCTTTTGTGGCATGTTTGTGGCTGCCAAGTTTCAGCTATAGATGCACCAGTTAGTAGGGCTAGGTATTGTTCAAAATTATTCAATATCGATACCAATATCTTGATTTTGATACCGGTTCCTGAACGATACTCTTTTCGATACCAATTTAACCAATATTATTTTTCCGTTTTAACAAGATTATGTTTTTTTTTAAAAACATCCATCCATCCATCATAATCATCCATTGACATTATTTTTTCAGTTAAATTTTTTTTTTTACAGACTCATACAGGGTACTGGGAGGCGGAATATATGACTTGCGCTCAAGTGCAAGAATAAAGCTTGCTGCAAAAGTAGCCAAATGATCATGAATGTAAAAATAGTAAGAAGACATTCATTTTAATTACTGTTTAAATACTGTTTTCTGGGTCCTCTGTGTAACTTTGTGCGAACACTCCACGTCCGAAGATGCACGACTTCGAGGCGAATCTAGCCAAGCAGTACAGCTCACCACACTGGCACCCAGTTTGCGTATCTAAATTAGTTGCTTAGGTTTACATAATGAGCCTACAAAAGCAGAAATACGTTTTTTTTATGAAAATAAAAGATCCATGTTTAATAAAAATGATCACGAAACTAAATGAAAATGTTTAGTGAAATTAGAAAATATTTAAGAAATCGTTACTTTAGTTGTACCCGGCCTTACCTTACCGGTTGGTGACGCTTGCTCGCTCTCATTGGCTATCGTGGATATCACATCAGAGGCAGCCCGATCAAGAGTCTTTGGGATTGTGCTGGCTCCGAAGCAATCTGGAGCAGTAAAATAATCGTAATTTTTGGGGCAAAAAGTTGTTTGCGACAAGCCTTGAGTCGGGCCACATGACACGATCACTAGAGGTTGCAAATCGGGCTCAAAATCTTCAAGTGTGTGGCCAGTCTTAGCACAGTCAGGGGAGGCATTGTGTTTTGCTTATGCTTGGAAAAGCTGCTTCACAGAGCTGCTTTACTATAAGTGTTTTGGGCTTGTTGTTTAAGCTTGGCTCATAAAGTGATCCAGTTTACGAAATCATTAAAGGGGACAGGTGCTGGTTGTGATATTTTGGCCTTTTTTTTTCATCATAAAGTTTTTGGATTTATTTCAGTTTAATGTGTGCTTATTCTTTGTTGTTTATCGAGCAAGATCTGGCCACACGAATGAGTCAAGGCTCGTACTGCTTTCCCTGTGATTTTCTTGCACCAAGGCCCACTGAAATCAAAATCAAAGTTTTTTAGTTTTTAGTATGACTATGTTAGCCTTAAGGTTAGGAATAAGCTGGTGTTTTCCAAAACAATGACAAAATTTGAAACTGGCTTTACCAAACATAAAGGCTCTAGTCAAACTGTGGTATTAACGCTATTGGCTGTTTAAAAAAAGGGAAGGAGCTGTTAACAGCTGGAGCCATTTCAGGGGAAATTATGTCAACACATTGAATAATGCTGTGTGTTTCAAGGCACTTTTAAACGTCAAATAGTTGTTTGGTTCAGTCCCATACAGACTACACAGAATTTTTGTAAATACGGTTGCCACGTAACCTGCATTTTTCAGGAACATTTTTCAGTTGAACTGACAACAGAATTTAGCTGCAGTGTGTACGTGGCCATAGATAAACACCATAGTGAATACAAAAAAAACATGAATTGAAATAAAGCTGAAATAATATTAGTTGAAAAAATTTGTTGAAAAAGTTAGTGATGTTGCCTTGGCAACTAACTGAAATAAAATAAGTTTGTTGAAAAAACATATTACAAAAAAAAACTAACTAAATTGAAATTAAAAAATTAAAATATAAAAATAAAAGCTAAGTCAACATAAATATAATAATATAAATAATACTAAAATAACAGTGGTCTAAACAGACAAATCATATTTTGAAATCGGATCAAATTTTATGGTGCTGAACTGAACATTCAAGCTGGACACTGGAACATCATCACAACCTAGGAATAAGCACACAAGCTTAGAAGCTGGCACATACACTCGACATGCAAACACTAATACATAGTGATAAAATGGAAAAATAAAATCAGTGCAAAACAATATCATGGACAGCAAAACAATGAGGGGTGTATATTTAAAAGCATCCGAACACCCAAATGGATATATAAATTTTTCAAATGACCTACATGTGGTCATTAATAATGCAGCAGCATTAAGAATCAGATCACTTAATCTGTATGGGATCAATATGAATATTTTTAGACATAAAACATTCATGATTACTTATTTTAAAAGCATATTACTCTCTGTGCCTTCATATACCACTTTCAAGCAGGAGGTTGTCTTAAAAAGTGACATGTTTGTTTGTGTGTGTGTTATGACAGCCTTCAAAATCTACTGAGGGTGTCCGTTCACGGGTCAGGAGATGAGTTGACCTTCATATCAATCCAAAGGAAAACACTGAGACAAACACGGAGACAAACAGAGACAAAGCCAGAGACAAAGAGAGAGGGACGAATGGATGAAGAAAAACTAAGAGGCAATAACAAAATCTTTTCTGAAACCACTGGTCTAATCTCTCAATATCCGATTAATCACATCCACCTAAATATATCTGGATGCACTGTGTGTGTCCAGCTGTCAGTATTAGAATGTATGCGAGTCCCTCATATGCGCCAGGGTCAGAATATGCCGTCACGAACAGGCTGAGTCATCTAATAACATAACTGCTGTCTTTCTCAAAAAGAAAGAAAAAAGGAAGAGTTGACAGAAGGGAGGGGGGCTGTGAGATGAATGAGTGACAAAATGGGAGGTGAGATGCCAGAAAGGGAAAAAAAAGGCATTTTCAAACACATATAATGGAGATGACATTTCCTGCCAACTAAACTTAAGAGTGTTGTCATTTCATATCACATAATGGCTTCTGCAGCATCTGTGCAGAGTGAAACATGACCTGGTCATCACTTCAAATGAGATGTGAATGAGAACTATGATCAAGCTATTCTGACTTCAAGCCAGTAAAAGTCATAATTTATTCAACCTCGTGCCAGTATGTCTTTTTCTTCAAGAAACACAAAGGAGATGCATGTAATTGGTTCTTGTACGTTTAGTGATCAATCAAGACATCCCAGGTATAAATGTGCAGTGCACATGAAATCAAATTTGAGTGAGTTGCAATGAAATCAAAGACTTTATATACAGAAAGACGGTGCACTCATATTACTATGAATGGGAAAATGTGCAACGTGCAATATGGCGCAATAAGTCCCGTCTTCTAAAGATAATTGCCAATCGGCGATTGGTAAAGTCATCGCATCACTATAGCTGCTGTTCGAATCTCTGGTTCCTATAGAAGTCAGTGTTCTGAGACATGAGTCCATCCTGAAAAATTCTGTTTTTTGTCATGATTTGAGCGTTTCGAAACTTAATTTACATTTTTGTCAGAATTCCTTGGTGATTTCAAATATGGAATTTAATCGTAAGCTTGGCAAACAGTTTTGGCGAACTTGATGTTTCCCCATTCAAAGAGATAAGAGCTGAACTTGCACGCCCAAGAGTCATTTCAAAGATGGCCGCCGAGTGAAATGACTTGTCTTGAAGGGACTGATGAAATCAATTTGTAATTTCTTGTTTTTTTATGGAATATTGCAGTATTTACTGAAAATGGCTTAGGCCTGAGACCAGTGGCGGTTCTAGACCACAGTAACTATGGGGGCCAGGCAGGGGCCACTTGTGCTTTTAGTGGGCACACATTTATCTTAACCAGTAGTTAAATAGGTAGTTCACCTAAAAATGAAAAATCTATCACCATTTACTCACCCCCATGTCGTTCCAAATATGACTTTCTTATGTTGAACACAATATTAACTTATTTATTTTATTAAACTGTTGTATAAGATCAGAATCGCATTTGCACTCATGCTATTCTGGGTAGAAAAACAGAACTTGTGTGATATTGCACTCGTTACTCATGTTTTAGCCTATTGCTTATACTGTAGTCTATATCATTATGTAAATGTGAGGGCGTTTTCACACTGGCAGTTTAGTTCGAATAATTGGTAACGTGAAAGTTGTCATGTGGACCCGGGTGAGCTGAGCTCAGGGGAACTGAATTCGAGACTGCCTGAAGGAGGTGGTCTGAGCTTGGTTGCGTAAATTGCGCTCAAGCTGTGCCGCGATTCATGTGAATGTGAAAGCAACAAGGACTCGGGTGCGCAAGAAAAGTAACCTGTGCATGCATTTTATCAGATGACGATGTATTTAGTTCAATAAAACACATGTAAGGGATGATAGTGTTGATGATTTACCTTGGATACGAGCGAGAGGGAGCCTGCAATGTATTCGCGGTATAGAACGCGCTCTGACGCGGACCACAACAAACGTGCCCAGTGTAAAAACGCTCTGAGATTAAAACTCAAACAGGGGCATTTTTGCTGCATATCTTGCATTTTATGGACATTCTAAACTAAGAAGCACTGAAATGGTTTGGTTAACGACATTCTAACTAATATTTTTGGAACAACATGAGGGTGAGTTACATTAGGTGTTTTTCTTTTCTTTTTGGGGGAACTAACCCTTTCAAACTTATTTTCCGGATTATTGAAAGTCTTTTTTATTTGGCCATGTACTGTATCACTCTGCAGTCTCTACACGTGAAGTAAAATAATTTCAAGTTCACTTATTTATTTGAAAAGTAATGTATCTGTAATATGATCATGCTCAATTTATAAAAGTAAAACGAAAAGACTTATTTGACATGTTTTGTAGCCTATATCTGCTCTATGTTAGCGGACTCTTTGCAAAGTTAGCATAGGCATAAAAACAAAAATCTAATAGGCCTAGCCTACTCTAAGCAACACTGGACAATTGGATAAAATAATATTATTTCTGGCTATATGTGAACAAGACTGAAATTATATTATTTTCTGTATCTCGGGTATGCCTATCTCTGTGGTGAAACACGTCTCTGTCATAGTCGCACATTAACGTTTTTTTTTCATTGCGTTGGTCATAATTTATCTTTTGCTACATCTTCCTAATTGGTAATATGATCAAAGATTACATATGTGGATGTGTTCGGAGAAATTAGCCATTGAAAAAATATATTTTAACTACCAGTAGGCTATGTTTAAATGAACGAAATGACTGAATGGAATTCAAAGTCGTCAAGTCAGTAAAATTAATCTACAGTATTACTGCTGCGTATGGGTGAAGTTACACACAACACAACGTGTATAAAGAGAGCTTATTTTATCTGTAATCAAGTGTGTAGCAACCATTATAGCCCGCGTTTTACAACTATTTGAGCAAATGCAGACTGAGAGACGAATCATTCATAAACAGACTACTTGCGAGCCACAGCGCGCAGCCTCCTCATTTCTTCTCTGCATTGGTTATTGGTTATGACACAATAAAGTACTCTTTTCATCACATACCGCCACAGCTAAAACTGCACATTGCAACCAGTTTCAGAAAATTGATTGGGGCGATATGATTCCAAATTTATGGGGGCCAGAGGGGGGGCCAAGCATGTTGACCCTGGCCTCCCCCCTAGAACCGCCACTGCCTGAGACACACTAGATGGTTTTCAAATCTTAACCAATTTTAAAACTGTGGAAGACCAAAGACTTAAGGACAGTTTCAACCAACGTTTAAAATTATAATCCTCCAAACGCACACACTACACAATTCGGCCAGACCACGAGACCATACACCTGCCGATTGTAGTAACGATTTCACAGTGGGCATTGATTAAATGTCACTTCAGATGTCGGCCCTGTTGGGATAATTCTTGCAGGACACATTGTTAAGGCACTTGTGCCACAGTTGTACAAGTCTATCTTCTTTGTCTATACTCCAACTTTGTAGCTGCCATGTTTGAGCTAAAAGCACGCAACATCCGGTTGGTGAAGCTTGCCTGCTCTAATTGGCTATTGCCGGTATCCATTCAGAGGCAGCCTAATCAAGAGTTGAAAATATCAAACATGTTTGATATTTACAAATTGAGATCGGGGACACTAATTGTAATGACACCACATGGATTTTTTGGACAAAAAGTTGTTTGCGTCAAGCCTCGAATCAGGCAAACTATAAACGAAGGGTAATTATACACTACATATTTGAAAGTTTGGAGTGTTAGGTGGTCTGCATTTTTTTAAGTGATCCGCCACCTGAAAATGTTACAACAGGAGGACTGAATAAACCCTGAAATAACTCCATATAACAGCTGTGTTGAAGAACCTCAATTAAAAGAACATTAGAGTCACTCTTTCCAATCCCCATGCAGTTATGAAAGAAGCTTTTAGATCATTAAAACCTCCTAAATATTGATGAGACATTTTCTGTCGACATAAGGCACATTTTGCATTTTGTTTTCCGGCATCTCCTGCACACAGATGAGCTGAATCACTTGCACAGTTCATCGAGTTATCTCATTTCTGTACAGTAGTGGGGGTGGCAATATTCAGAGAGCTCCATTATTGATTCTTGAAGAAAAGATTGAGTAATAAAGAGGCCTGAGAGCACTGTGATGCAATTTGAGGTCAAAGTCCTGAGAGCTTGATGCATCTCCAACACTCCAGCAGATGGTGTGGGTTTAATGCTGCTGCAAAGCTTCGTGGGATTGAGAGGGTGTAGGGTATTGATTTCTGTGTTGGCTGATGTTCACCCTAACTGCAGATCTAAAGTCAGTGTTGCCCTTTAGATTTAATTGTTTTGATTAGGATGGAGGTTGAGGAAACCGTATCCTGCATCAGCACTTAAAGGCAGTTTTCCTGGGAGGTATTGATTTCTAGAGAAGGATTGCATGGTGAAAAGCTCTCTCTTATTAACACAGTGGCGAGAGAAAGCTAGGCCAAGTTTGGCAACAGGACTCAACCTCTAAAGCCAGATCATTACTACTTCTCTAATGACTAGGTTAGGAACAGAAAACCAGCTTGTATTCGGAACCGGGCGCATAAAAAAAAAAAAAAAAAAAAAAAAACTGAACCAAAAGATGTTAATGAAGAATGGTTAGCATTCTCAACAGACTGAAAATAGTGTGGCCAGTGTAGTCTGATTTATGAACAAATGACTCTTTTTTTGGTGAATTATTATGAGTTGGTTCTTTTTAGTGAATAAAACAAAGAGCAATCAGTTTAGTCTGATTACCAGACAAATGCCTCTTATGAGCAATTTCTTTAAGTAAATCAGAAAAACCCAGCACAGTATAGCTGGATTCCCAAATGAATGACTCTTATCAGCTGGTTCTTTTTTTAGCAAATCAAAAGCATACAGCACAATCAAGGTGGTGTCATAATTCTGAACGAATTATTCTTATGTGCCAGTTCTTTTTTAGCTAATCAATAACATGCAGTGCAAACAGTTTAGTCTAATGACCAAAGAAATGATTCTTATGAGCAATTTCTTTAAGTAAATCAGAAAAAGCACAATCAGTGTAGCTGGATTCCCGAACAAATGATTCTTATGAGTGGGTTCGGTTACAACTTATTTTTATGGTCCCCATTAGACATCCTTTTGACTATAAGTAACGTTGCACCTACATGTCAACTCACATTGTATGTTAACTGACTCTCATTAGATTCCTACACAGGGCTAGGCGATATGGCCCCAAAACATTATCACAATATAATTTTCAGTCGATATCAATAATTAGCATGATAAATGTCAAATCTTTATTTCTTTAAAGTTTAAAGGCATATTTTTGCAGTAAGAGCTGTCAAGTCTATTTTATTCACTTTAAACATTGGATTAAATGATTTTATTTCTCTTTTAATACAGGCGATGCTGAGTTGTTAATAAATCACCAAAGACAAAAAATTATGAAACCGATGTATTTTTCCATAAGTCCGATGTTTTAGTGATTATAGTTTGGTAACGTTAGCTTGTTGTAAGTCTCCCACTACAACTAACAAGGCCATAAGCCTATGTGTGAACAGATATTAGGCTAATGTAGATTTACCGCTGTGTTGGGCTCAATGCTATATGAACTTCGAAGAAGCAAGATAATTGAATAATTATATTACCGTGTGGTGAATCTATGATAAGCAGTGCACGTCGCTCTGTTTTATGTCGGATTGCAAATAGCCAAAATATCTCCAAACCACTGAAGTTGAGTGACCTTTCTTGTCAACGATATCTGTGTCCTCCGAGCTGGTCGTGAGCGCTGAATTTTCTCCACTATCACTCATTTTTCTCGCTACACTCCACTCCACTCCTGTCGGCCACTGTGACTGTCTGTCAACAACACTGCATACAGCACCCAGAAGCCCGGTCTGCAAAACGCATGCACAGCATTGCGCATAAGCATATATCGAGCATTTATCGAACTGCTATCATTTTATCGAGGAAAATTATTTTGCGATGATTATCGTTATATCGCCCAGCCCTACACTGGTAGGGTTAGGGTTAGTAGAATAAGTTGACATGTACTTGCAAAGTTACTTATAGTCATTAGAATGTCTAAAGTGGACCATCAAAATAATGTGTTACTGCTGAATCCGCGCAATCCGTGTAGTCTGATTACCAAACAAATGACTATTATGAGCAATTTCTTTAAATTAATAAGAAAAACACTGTGCAGTGTAGTTGGGTTCTCAAACACATAACTCTTATGAGTAGGTTCTTTTTAGTGAATCAAAAACTTGGGTGTTGCAATCAGTGTTGTCTGATTCTTGAACAAATGACTTTTTTCAGTCAGTTTTTTTTTTAGTAAATCAAAAACACTGCAATCAGTCTAGTCTGATTACCAAAAATTATCATTAAGTTCTTATTATTAAAAATTTCATTAAGTGAAACAGAAAAACTCACAGAACAAATGACTCTTATGAGCCGTTATTTTAGTCAATCAAAAACATATAACACAATCAGTGCTATCCGATTACCAAACAAATGATTCTTATGGTTCTTTTTAGTGAATCAAAATGTTACAGCGCAATCAGTGGTCTCATTCTCAAACATTCAAATATTATGAATCAATTTTTTAAAGTGAATCTAAAAAAAAATACAGCACAATCAATGTAGTCAGATTCTTGAACAAATTATACTTATGAGCTGGTGCTTTTTAATAAATCACTAAAAAGCTGACATTTTAATCTGACTTGCACACTTTTATGGGTGTTTTTAGGTAAACACATCCTCCTCAATTTTGATTATATTGAAATGAGCACCAGAGACAATATACCAAACTTCTCCTTTTGTGTTTAGCAGAAGAAAGTCCTAGAGGTAAATAAATGACAAAATGCTATAATATTTTTTAGGGTGAACTATCCCTTTAAAAGACTGTAAATGGCAGCAACAAATGCATTCCACTAGACAGTAGCCCTAAAGAAATAATTTCTCTGTTTGATTAAAAAAAATTCCCCAAAGGCAAAATCATTTGTTCTATAAACAAATTATTTTCCAGTCATGTCGGGGGAGGTGAAATGCCTGAATACAAACGCCCCCTTCTACTTTTCTCCACATCTCACCTGGCAGAAGACGGGTTTGTAGCTCTCTGAAAATATGTGAGCCAGCTCCTCCGAGTCTTCAAAGTCTAGCGGCAGGCGATCCACGCATAGGCACTTGGAGTGGAGGTGGTCAGCAGAGGTCAGCTGGTTGACGTCAGCCCATTGCACCATGAGTGCACGGTCACCCAGCGGTTTGCCCAAGAGTTCTGACCGTGCCCTGGAGGCCGAGTCCTTCTTCATGTACTCCACAAAGCCGTAGCCTTTGGAGTGCCCCGTAAGGTCACTGTACACCAGGAAACAGCGCTCAATGTTGCCATAGGAACGCACCAGCTCCTGAAACTGGCCGGCAGTGACTGTGTAGGGCAGGTTGGTGACACACAGGAGGGAGTCCGTGGGCTGAAGCTGGACGGTGATGTCACGGCCTCGGATTGATGTCTGGTGCAGAGACCGGATGGCATCCTGTGCCTGGTCACCATTTAGAAGGGTTACGAAGGCTAGTGAGACACACACACACACACACACACACACACATACACACACAGACAGAAAAAAACATTAATGAAACACTCAAAGGGAAAGCAAATGGATATTGAGTGCAAAAACAAGTACAAGAGTATTACACCCTATGTGTGACACTAGGAAAAATAAAAAAATGTGAACCACACTGAGTCTAACAAACTCATATACGGAAAAACTCATCAAACTTAAAAATTAACATACCGGCCAGAGAAAAACATCATAATATAACATCAAACAAAATAAAATTGCAGCTTTATGTTAGTAGATGCATCTCTTTTTTTTTGTTATATCACTGAAACGAAGAGCAGACTGTGAATGAGAGAGCACACACAGCAGAACCTTAAAAATGTCAAATTCCATTGCAGACATCGTCACATTTATTCAAATTTTAATGGCTATGTAATTCACAATGCATATTTCTAGACCATGTACATTTTATGCATGACACAAGTAGGCATGAAATGAAAATTAACCCTAAGTATGTGGATAATTAACCGTGTATGTTTCATTTATTTATTTATTTATTTTTCATCTCGTAATTTTTATGACGCATACAGGACTTAAACCCTGCCTCAGCAAGCTCGAGTTCATCTGCCTCCATTTTTGAGTGCCACACCCAAAATCTCAAAATCCAATCAACCACGGACAGATAGAACCAAGTCCCCATTTTTTTCTCTCTCAATAATCCGTTACACTCGGATATATGTCACAACCTGGAAGAAAAGATCTGCTGCTACATCCGTTTCATCCTGACTTTATATGAATAAAGCCTTATATTCCATTGAGAACAACATGTAAAAGCTAAAACTTCAATTTTACAGATTTTCTATTGGGTTGGCACTTGGCAGATGTCTCTCAGTTTATTAACCTGATTAATTCCTGAAAATGTGCCAGAACAGTGAGCCTTTCATAAAATAATTCTTTAATTACCATTAAATTCAATTAAATAATGTAATTAACTTCACAATAAGTCTGTCCATTTAATTATCAAACATAACAGGATTTTGCATTATTTTTAATAACAGGACAAATTGTTAAAAACTAGATTTTTTTAGCAAAATATTTTCCAAATAAAATCTAGTTCTGAACATGTTATGCACATTACATGCAATTATACAAGTGAATCCTGCATTTGAGCACAAAGCCCAGTTTATGGCATTCATGCCGTTTATAAATGAGACAGTGCCATTATTTACCAGTAAATTGTTTAGCAAGAACTATTTAGATACTTTCCACCTCCTCAGAAATGAATCAGCCCTTTAACTGCTGCTGAACTTGTAGTGCCCTTTATAATATACAGTGGCAATCCTTTAAAAACTACAGTAATCTTTTATCTAAATAGTAAATAACTACTGTAGTAGTTACAATAGTGTCACACAAGCCCTTGATCTACTGAAGTTAATCTCATTTAGACTTCCTTCATTTTTTTGTCCTTCACTCCACCCCCCTGATTCCTCCCTTCCTTTTAACTAGAGTAAATGAAGCATAGCTAAGCACTTTCTTATCCGACAAAGAAAAACTACAGTGTGAACAAAGAACAGCTAACACAATAATCTTAGAAATCACAGCCACTTTAATGGTGACAGCGCTAAGACGGCCATTTTTTTAAAACACAGGAACCTGATTATAGTCTTCGTCTCAGTCGGTGACAGTTATTAGTTTTTTTTTTCTCGGCTAAGTCGAGTTAGGGGTTTTGTGTAATGGGGGGCTTTATTGTAGCAGCATAAAGCCTATAATTCTTCTGCCATGAAACATCTAAAATTACTCATTAATGTACAGTGCAGTCATTATTAAGTGCTACATAGGGACTGACACGAAAATGACTAGCATGAAGTGTCAATAGAAGATGACATTCCTGTCTATTGCAGATCTTTTGAGGCTTCTTTAGGTCCGTTGTGGTCAGTATGAGTCCAGATCAATGTGTTTATCATTGGTTTCTGCAAACATCATGAGACAAAGGCACAACAATTACAGCAATTATAAAGTTAAAATCACAGCGTGGAGCCTCCTCATCCCATGAGCATTGTCTGTGCTCCGTTTTCCCGTTCTTATTACACTCATTAGACTTTTCGTTAGCTCTGAGATGATAATATGCTGGGGAGGAGTAACACTCACTCAGCTTCTGTAGTGTATGACATGAGCTCTACTCGCACTGTGAGAGCTCATAGAGATTCATTAAGCCAGGGTGTGAAAGATCACAGTATTTAAAACAAGCATGGGCTTGTATCTGTTAGCACACTGGTTTAGATGATTGATGCAGTTGCTTCTGTCCAGGCTAATGACCCTCAAAAAGCATCTTTCCAACTAACTGGCTAAATCTCAATTTGCATATTTCTGCTACATGAACTAAATTAACTTCTTTGGCAATGTGAAAGTAGATCTACTGTCATAAAATATCCTCTGCATACCACAGACTGCTTCACTGCATACATGTAAGCACCTAGCTAACACAAATCAGGGGTCAAAAAACCTTAGGCATGTGTGCCAATGTTTACCCTTCTGCCTGCCAAAAGTGGCACACATGCAAAAATGAAGAGAGAGGTATACTACATGATTGTTATTTTGTTAATTTTGCTCACAGAGTGCCAAAATTTTGTAAAAATAGGCTTTGCCAAGTACAAGATTGATAAACTGACTATCGCAAAAACATACAAACTGTCAGACTTGGTGTTTACCACCAAGTTTACCACCAAAAACTTGTGAAGTTTATCTGATGCTTTTATGACCAAAATGCAATACGGCAGCACATACACCATTCAAAAGTTTGGGGTCAGGACACTTTTTTTTTTTTGGTAAGAAATTAATATTTCTATTTAGCAAGGACCCATTAACTTGGTTAAAAGAAACAGTACCTTTACCTTGTTAAAAAAAGATTTCTATTTCAAATAAACTTTAATTCAAAATAAAATGTTCTTTTGAACTTTCTATTCATCAACTAATCCTGAAAAATATGTATCTCTTTCCACAAAAATATTTTTCGTTTAAGTTTATTTTTATTTTATTTAAGTTTTCAACATTGATAATAAGAAGAAATCAGCACATTAGAATGATTTCGGAAGGATCATGCGATGTAATGGATGCTGAAAATTCAGCTTTACCATCACAGGAATAAATATTTCACAATATTACAATTTTAATGTAGTTTGATTAAGCAAATGCAGCCTTGGTGAGCATAAGGGACTTCTTTCAAAAACATAAAAGAAATCGTATTTACTCCAAATGTTTGAACAGTATTGTGGAATATTCTTCACATTAAGCCACCAAAGCTATAATAAGAGGAACAAATCATGATGTTCCAGGCCAAAAACTCTTACCAGTCATAAAAAAAAGTTCAAGTTTGGTACATTTCTCACCCAAAAATGCTGTACACTCAAATCTTCATTCGACAAATCAGAAAATAAAGTGCAACCAAAACATTGTCCGTTGAGCAAGCTGAGCTCCCTATGAGTGAAATCCCAGAAACGCCTTTGACGTGCACTATCCCTAATCTGCCTACTAAACACTGTGGCAGTGCGAATGATGATTCAGCCACTGTGACAGAGACACATGCAATCACTGTGGTTCTCGATAACTAGGTCTGTGGCAAAGAGCAGACGACGCAGCTCAGCCCTGGTACTGTGCTCGTTATGGCTTGTTAGGCTCTGTTCAGACTGGGTGTCGTTACCAGATGGCTGCAATATATTAGCAGACCAAGGCCATCAGCGCCAGGCCAAGTTTGGGTCCTTCGGGCTGTGCATTGACAGAGTGTCCTCCCCCCACTAGCTGCCTTCAGCAGCAGAGAGCAAACAAGCCTTCCCCTGCTGCTTTACAGCATGTCAATTATCAAGCAGTCAGGCAGACGCACATACACAATATCACAAACATGCAGACAGGCGCTCTGTGATCCAACTACTGCTTTATGGCATGTCAACCGGCAGGTCAGAGCTACACAAACACATGTGCATACCTGTAGTTCCCAAATGCAACTATATAAATTCTAAGGTCACATGACCTGGCATTAAATTTAACGGTACAACACAGAGAGAGAGAGAGGGGGATTTTGGCGTCCACCCGCTATATCTCAGCAAGTCAGTTATCACTGAAAACACCCAACAAAGCTGACAGCTGCCATACTGTAGATCTGGGTTATGTATTCTGATGAACATGCAAAAGAACATACAGACACACTCATCTTATCTATTGTGTAAAAGCAGCTTTGGAATTTTTTTTTTTTTAAACAATAGAAGGACTGTAGTGAGTAGTGACAATGTGGAGCTGTCTAAAAATCTGTGTATTGTGCTTGGAGTTGTTACTCTCTTAGCACGTAGATTGATTTTTCTCAGTTGGAAACGAAAATATCCACCTCACTGCTCTGCCCTGATTAAAGATTTTATGCACCACCTTCGAATCGAAAAGATTTCTTTAAAGGGGTCCTATAATGCCCCTTTTTCCAAGATGTTTTCCCCAGTGTGTACGTGAAGTTTTAGCTCAAAATACCCCACAGATAATTTTTTATAGCATTTTTTAAGCAAAAACGCGCCATTTGTGTGTGTTTCCCTTTAAACATCTTCGTATCCACGTAACCCTGTCTTGAACATTAGGGGGGACGACCAATTTTTTATAAAGTCTATAGAAACAGAACAGTGACCAGATTTAGGTCTAATTCTAGTTGGGAAATTATAATTTTGAATTATTTGCAAATAATAATTGCATTAATATATGCACATAGAGTTCCATTCAAAAATTTGGAAACATTAAGATTTTTTTAATGTTTCTGAAATAAGTCTCTTCTGTTCACCAAGGCTATATTTATTCGATCAAAAATACAGTAAAAACAGTAATATTATAAAATATTATTAAAATTGTATATATACAGGTGCTGGTCATCAATGTTCCCTCTAAGCTGCGCACGTGCGCGGCCGCACAGAAAGAATAAAATGCTGTGTAGACGATAGACACAGACGCGAAATGTGGGGAGAAATCCATTTGATTGTAGTTTAAATGAGAAATAATTGCAGTGCTCTGTTCTAGCTCTATAGAGTTAGTATCGCTATCGTGTTAAAACCGGTGGATGCGGTTTACAGGTTTCATAGAAAGACAATGATGTTGCGTGTGAGCATGCAGTAGTGAGTTGTGTCTGCAGTCCAAATAGCTCAAAATGAGAGGCAACGAGAAATGCAAAGACGTGGAATAAAACCTCATCATGTTTTAAAGAAGAATGGCTTGATTAAAGGGTTAGTTCACCCAAAAATGAAAATGATTACTCACCCTCATGTCGTTCGACACCCGTCAGACCTCCGTTCATCTTCGTAACACAAATGAAGATATTTTTGTTGAAAGCTGATGGCTGAGAAAGGCCTCAGATAGGCCTCCATTGGCATTCAGTACATTCACACTCACAAGACCCATAAAAGGCACTAAAAACGTTGTTACAAAGTCCATCTCACTACAGTGGCTCTAAAATAATTTTACGAAGCGCCGACAATAGTTTTTGTGCGCAAAAAAAAATCAAAATAACGACTTTATCCAACTTGTTCTTGTCTTCTGTGTATGCCTCGGATGTGAACTCACGAAGCACCACGGCGCATGCTCGAGAATAATACGCAGATCCAGCATTCAGACACATGACCCAGAAGCGAGGAGAAGATTTGTTTACAAGCAGAGGAATACGTGCCGTATCTAAGCTGTTGAATTCTACATTGATCGTGCTTTAGGTCTCGGCGTAGTGCTCAAAATGGGGCTAAAGTGTGCATTTCATGGATTCCCGAACGCCAGCGCTACGCCATATTCTCGCACATGCGTCGTGGTGCTTCGTGAGTTCACGGCAGAGGCCAAAATGGAAGACAAGAACAAGTTGAATAAAGTAGTTATTTTGATTTTGTTTTGCGCACAAAAACTATTGTCGTCGCTTCGTAAAATTATTGTAGAGCCACTGTAGTGAGATGGACTTCGTAACAACGTTTTTAGTGCCTTTTATGGGTCTTGTGAGTGTGAATGTACTGAATGCCAATGGAGGCCTATCTGAGGCCTTTCTCAGCCATCAGCTTTCAACAAAAATATCTTCATTTGTGTTCCGAAGATGAACGGAGGTCTTACGGGTGTCGAACGACATGAGGGTGAGTAATTAATGACATCATTTTCATTTTTGGGTGAACTAACCCTTTAAGTGGTGGAAAAAACAGATGGACACAGCACGGTAACACAACAGACATTTAAAGTTACACCCACCACAAGTGTAGCATGCAAACTCTAAACACCAAAGTAACACACATCAGTTTAAATAGATGTGTATGTGATTTGGGTTTCAGTGATGTTTAGATAACTATAAAAGAGTTCACATGTTCCCTTTTATTAAAAGAATGAAAGAATTAAAGATCTATTTAATTACTTCAGTTAGGTTTTTTTATTCAACAAATTGAAGCATTTAAACTGATATAATATACTATCAGTTTAAATACTTCCATTAGTTTTTATATTATATTATAGGCTATTATAATTGTATTATAGTGTAAGCCTAATAAAGAATTGATCTCACAAGGGGATTGTTTAGGGATCCTTGCCATTAAAACATTTGAAAACCCCTGATATAGAAAATCTTGGAAATTCATAAGCAATAAACAAACATTTAATATAGATGGTTTTATGCTGCCTGGCACCAATAAATTACTGTACAAAAACACATTAAGAACATCTCAGTGTAACCGCTTAATTATTTTCATATTATATTATATTATATTATATTATATTATATTATATTATATTATATTATATTATATTATATTATATTATATTATATTATATTATATTATATTATAAAGAATTGAACAGTCTTGGGGGAGATTTTAATAGTATTTCTTGGTAAAGAAGACTACATTTAACAGCACTGTAAAATGTGCTTAATTTAGTGACTTCTGAATTAACTGTTTTTAATTTAATTTTTTTTATGTAATATATCACTAAGTTACATCAATGGTTAAATAAAATAGAAATGGCGCATTAAAGTTAAAAGTTATAACTGCATGATGAAACCACTTTTTTGTGTGTTTACATACGCTGTACAGGTAAAGAATGTTTTTGCTCAGGTGACCAAAATGTCCACCCAATAGAGAAAAGTTTTGCTCAGCGAAAAAAGAAATTAGAGGGAACATTGCTGGTCATATAATTGGAATATCATCAAAAAGTTGATTTATTTCACTAATTCCATTCAAAAAGTCAAACTTGTATATTATATTCATTCATTACACAGAGACATATTTCAAATGTTTATTTCTTTTAATTTTGATGATTATAACTGACAACTAAGGAAAATCCCAAATTCAGTATCTCAGAAAATTAGAATATTACTTAAGACTAATACAAAGAAAGGATTTTTAAAAGTCTTGAAAAGTGCATGTCCAGCACTCAATACTTAGTTGGGGAGCACTCAATACTTAGTTGGGGCTCCTTTTACCCGAATTACTGCAGCAAGAGTCGATCAGTCTGTGGCACTGCTCAGGTGTTATGAGAGTCCAGGTTGCACTGATAGTGGCCTTCAGCTCTTCTGCATTATTGGGTCTGGCATATCGCATCTTCCTCTTCACAATACCCCATAGATTTTCTATGTGGTTACGGTCAGGCGAGTTTGCTGGCCAATTAAGAACAGGAATACCATGGTCCTTAAACCAGGTACTGGTTGCTTTGGCACTGTGTGCAGGTGCCAAGTCCTGTTTGAAAATGAAATCTAGATCTCCATAAATTTGGTCAGCAGCAGGAAGTGCTCTAAAACTTCCTGGTATATGGCTGCGTTGACCTTGGACCTCATAAAACACAGTCGACCAACACCAGCAGATGACATGGCACCCCAAACCATCACTGACTGTGGAAACTTTACACTGGACCTCAAGCAACGTGGACTGTGTGACTCTCCTCTTTTCCTCCAGACTCTGGGACCCAGATTTCCAAAGGAAATGTAAAATTTACTTTCATCTGAAAGTAAAGTTAAGGAAATGTAAAATTTACTTTCATCTTTCATGAGCTGAGGTGATGTGATGGCTAATAGACTAGACAAACGGCAATCCATCTGTCACTCAAGTTGCCACGCCCATAATCATGCAGAACTTTAAGGCTTAATATAATTTAAACGGATGAGTTATAAAAAATATTTAAGTAAAATTTGTATAAAAATCCTTAAATCCCTTAACCTCTTAACTGTCACCGTCCCACAGGTGGGACGCCTGGTGCTCTTTTTTGATTGCCTTTTTTTCGTATCATTTATTTAAGTAATTACCATAAATTAGGTATCATTTGAAAGCTTACAAACTCAAAATTCATCCTGTGAAAACCGTTTTGAAATCGGACTTTTGTGTTACCATGGAAACGTTACTCTAAATTATTCTAGAGGGCTCCTCCCCTAGTGGGCGGCGTCATGTTTCATATTACAACAATTATTTTAACTACTTTATATTCAAAATCTTTTCCAATCTTGACAAAACACATTGTCGGAAAGCTCTGAGTCTCAAGGGTCCATATTTGGTGACTGTTTTGTGATGGAAGTGATATTTGGACAGAAATTTACAGGAAAATGCATCAAAAAAACAATCAATGGAATTTGAATGACACCCGGTGGCTATTTTTGGTACAGCACCTAAACAAAATCTCATGGGAACTTCAATTTTTGTGATATCAACTTCAAATTTGGAACACAACTTGGTTAGACATATGGCTTTGATTTTATAGTAATTTTAGAGTAAATTCTTTTTTGTAAAATATATATTTTATATGAAATAAAAAAATATTTAGTACAGTATTTTTCATTTACAGTCAATTTAAACTTCCATAACTCTTTCGTACTTTCATATTTTGAATTGCTTTCACTTCAGCAATAATCTGCAGTGTCGTCTTTAAAACGAGACCATTTGGTCTATATTCCAAAGCATTCTTGAATTACAGCCCTTTAAGTTTGGATAGTGCATTTTCATGTGTATTCTCAAAAGGGGGGGGGGGGGGGGTTTAACAGTTAAAGGGTTAAAAATGTGGCTTAAGTGGTATTTCAAAAATGCTTTAGAAAAGTGTCTCGGACCGAGTACCAACACAAACTTATAGCCAATCAACAGTAAGGGGCGTGTCTACTAATGATGGGGAGAAGAGAGAGCGCTCAGTGCACGTCATTATTCAAAAGACACGACACAGGACGGACATTAGCCGAGCAATGACAGAAAGAGAGAGAGATGGCAGATGAAAAACAAATGTGGAAAATGTCTATGGAACAAAAGAAGGCTTACAATCAGAAGTGTCAGCTTTCTCAAAGGAGCTAAGGCAGAGGTTGCTTTATTTATATATTATATATAAATTTTGTTTTGTTTCACAGAACTAATATATGCTAGCTTTTGCTTGAATATGCTCATGTTTGCTTGCATGTCCATTTGCGATCATATTGTCGTTCACTTCAGCTATGATAATTACCCATTCATTCCCACACAGCGTAAGCCTGGAGCGTCTAAACCTCTAGCGGTGTCTGTTTCTTAAAGTGTGTCCGAAAAGTAAGATAATATACTCCTAATATATGTTTGTTTCCTTTGGTTCCTCTTTTCGTGATCGATATAACCCTCTAATCTTGTCATAATTGTAATATGTTCGTTAGTTGGACTGTCGTGCTCGTGCTATCGAGTTGTTCGTGAGAACTGTGTTTGTGTTTTTTACTTTTTCACTGAACATTCGACCTGGATTACCACAGTAACACACATTGCTTTCACTTATTGATGACATCACACCCTCGGCCAGCTGGCACAGCAGATTCTGACCATAGACATAATAAATACTATTTATTATGTCTATGATTCCACCATAGTCATTGTTTGGATTACGTATGTGTGGGGCGGAGCTATCAAAATAGGGGCGTGATTGTTTTGGTGATTTGAAATCAACATCGGTTACCAGAAAGCACTTACCCCACCTTTAAGGTGTACTGAACCGTGCTCTGACCCACCTCTTCCACAGTTCAGATTGCCTTTTAACCTCTTAACCTATTTTTGGGAATTTTTTGAAAACTGCAGCTCTTAAACCCTATGGTCTATATTCATAAATATGGTCTTATTTTAAACTAGACACTTGAAATGTTGCTACCCAAGTGTCATAATAACTCAAAGTAATATGGGAACAGAGTAATATACATGTAAACATACATGTAACTGTGCGTTCACACCGCCGCCGGCGAGAGCGTCAAACTTCGCTCTGGCCGCCCTGCCATCGACGCTGTGAAAGATCTGTGGACGCGCTGCCGCTCTGACGTAGATCGAATGCTTGGTCTTTTTTAAAACTGCATTTAAAGGGGCCGCAAAGCAAACAATCATGTTCGCATTTTTAAAATCGGCATTTGTGCAGACTGACCACAGTAGGGAAGATAACATCATGAAATAATTTAAATGTGAAAGTTAACTTAATTATAGTTGCATGTTTGCTAATGAAATAAACCATTTAAAAGCCATTAGTGTGGTGTGGCTTTTGTGTTCTTGGAAGTGCTAGTCTAATTTCAAGTTTATAGGTGCTAGCCTTGGTCTTTAACATTAACATTAATTTGTGTGCAACCTACTTTACAATAACTGTCCTGGTTTAAGTGCAGCATTCATGCAATTGGTCAAATCGGTGTTGTTTTGAGCAAATGAATTGCATTCCCGCTGAAAAAAAAAGGCTTTCTAGCGCGAAAATGTTGCATATAAAACGCGTTGCGCAGAATATATATATATATATATATATATATATATATATATATATATATATATATATATATATATATATATATATATATATATTATAGGGAAACCCGCTACCGCAATGATCAACCTCTCCTCTATTTTGCTGGGGAACTAATGTGGTCGGAACCAAAGTTTACAGAACTGCGTTCTCTGGAATCATTTCAAGCGGAGCACTTCTATATTCCCATTGGTTGCCGCCGGTTGCCGCCGAACCGCGTCATGGCTCATTACCATAAAGTTGACCTGATTCCAACTCTCCTCGACGCCCAAATCGTCCAAGACGCGCCGCGCCGCTCTCGCCGGAGCTCGCCGCCGGGCTCCCATTGAAAATGAATGACTTCCGGCCACTTTGACGCTCTCGCCGGCGGCGGTGTGAACACACCATGAGTGACTCACTTTTTCATTTTTTCTTCACTTAGGGAAAAAAATATGAGAATTTAATGTTAAGAGCCTGAAAATAACTTAAATATAAAACTGAATGTCTAATCATGTCATTATTTAAATATGAGGATGATTCTCTCAGTAATGTAGCTTCTGTAAGATTTTATGTCAAGAAAAGACTAGGCGTCCTTTCAGAAAGGCCATTTATTTCAGAACATTTGCAATTGTAAAGAGTAGTTTTTCATTCAAATAAATCTGCAATAAACTGCAATAAAGCAAGCACTAGTAGTATTCACCAAATCCTACTTACATAAACTGCGCAAGATAATGCCTTTTGATTGGTTACTAAGTCCATCAATCAAACCTTTGTTGGAAAGGCATTGGCTAGGCACCAAGTGCCTTTATCCAACGAAAACCACAGGCGCAATGATTGACAGCTCACCAAGCCTGTAAGGCGCTTCCTCTATATGAGGCATCACAGGAGAGACTCTGATTGAAGGAGAGAGATGAGGGAGGGTTTATATCCAGGAGAAGAGACTATTCTTGCAGGGGGAGTTTGCCAGAAACGTATTAGAATCGATATTTCATTGAAAATGGACATGATTGATTACGTTAACTCAAAACTCTCTTGCAAACAACAGAGGATTTTTTGTTTTTTCACTATTTTTTGGTTGTTTTGGCTTAAAAAGTGGGATGAATTTTGAAGAGTGGACCCTTACACAGAGATGTATGCGGGTGTTTATTGGATTTGTCCGATCTGATCTGAACGACAGGAGATGAAAGATGAGTACCGCTAATATTATGCTAATGTTTACATGGCCGGTCCTTTAGCATTTCATTTAACCCTTTCCTCTCTGGTGTATTTATTGCAAAAACAAGTTCAGAACATGAATCTTGAGTGTTTTAGCTTTCAAATGATGCATAGTTTGTGATAGTTGATTGAATATTTTGTATTAAAAAAAAGTAAATAAAAGTACGCCCAACTCACATAAACCGCCCCGCCCACGAACCGGTGCATAGATAAGAGGTTAAACCCTTTCGATGTTACAAAAGATATCAAACAAAACAAAAATTCTAATTGAAAACGTGCCTGTGGTATAATTTCTGCGAAATGTAATTTTAAATTTGCAAGTGCAATGCTGTACCAGGTGAACTGCCAAGAACATTCAGTCAGAAAAGCCATACTGCCATGGAGCTGATTATGTGATGAAAACATCAAAATGTATTCATTTACAAATAAAGCACTATAAAAGAGTTTTGAGGTCACAACATATTATTGTGCAAGGAACCAAATGAAAATAATTTGAGCTAATTTAGAATCTGCCCCATAATAATAATTTAGAAATGTAAGGAAAAAATGTGTTGTTGTTTAACTGCCTCTGGTGTTCATTTTAGCTGGAAACTTCAGTGAATTGTATGTATAAGTTTTTGGAGTTTTGTAAGAATTGCAAATGTTGAAGGATCCGCCACCATTATCATAGTGTCCTAAATAAAATCTCCAGTCCTCACACATACAACAGATCCAAAAACAGATCTGAAAAACCTTTGCAAAACTTGTGTCAAAACACAGAAGCATAAAGTAAATGACAGCGCTATTTTCATTTCCAACCACACGGCAAAGATCCCCGATAATGGAGCGTTAAATGCTAGCATTTCCCAGCCTCAATATTCAAATGTGTTCTGCTCTTCAGCAGCCACGACTTTAGCCTTTGTCCTCCTGTGTGTTCATGTTTGAGTGTGAGAGTGTGTGTGCTCCTTCTCCAAAGCCGCCTACATTTGCCACTGCATCAATTAATGATGATCTCCTTCTGCTTTCCCAGCATCAGTCATCTGGCTGAAGTGGTTGTCGGGCCGAGCACTAACTCCCACACACTCCCGTAAAAAGCCCCTCTAAAGCTTCAAGTGGACAACGAGACCCCCAAGGCACTATTGGATCCATTTGCGGCCCCCTCTCTCGATCTTCATCATCTGTGAGATTGAGATGCATGCTGGGAAATTGTTCTTATGAGTGCTCATGCTGTTTGAATCTCGTACATCTGTCACCTAAATACATGCATTACCTAAATAAATGGGTCTAAATCTTATTAAACTTGTGAGGATCAAGTCATATTTCACTTCAAAAATACCACTAAAGAAAACAGAAATCCCTTTAGCTTAAATAAAAAACAAAAACAATTCCTTCTCAACACTAATGCTAAAAATATATATTTAAAATTGTGAAGTAGGACTATTTATGCGTCATAGTAATATTTGTCGTACTGCCTTTATACTGACTTAAAAATAAATAATTAAAAAAACCACGACACTACAAGTTTTTACTGTAATATGTAATCTTTGAGAATAATGCGATTTTTTTTTTAAAACTCAAAAGTAAAATGTTTGTACACATTATGATAATAATAATTAGAGGTGACTTAATTAAATAAACTTAATTGCCATGGAAATAATGCAAAAATAGGCCTAAAACATCAATCGTTGTTAAAAGGTTTCATTTTCTTTAAGCATTCTTTAACATGTTTTCATGAGATTCACCCAAATTCTTAACCATGAATGTATATTCCAGTGTCAGCTGGGCAAAACACAATGCTCATCTCCCAATTTGTGATTCTCGAAGGACAACTACAACATGACACAAAACAAGAGAGTGGGCAGCCATTTCCGGTGTGTTTCCCTCATAGATCATGCGTGTCAGATAGCAGCAATTTTTAACGCCTATGATTTGTCACTGTACATGCTGATGAACTGTCCATTGGGAGCGAATGCAAACGCTCACACGGCAATTAATTTCAGGGCTGTAAATCAGTCATTTAGAAACTGGGCACAGCAAACAACAGCGAACATAACAAGAATTGAGGCGTGAAATGACAGCATGTGGGCTTCTAATGGTGTACTTCTCCTCCCTTTGGGACTTGAATTCAGCTGTTATCTGTGCTGTCTCTCTGTGTGATAAGCCACTGTTGAGAGCGATCAGTGAAGTGCTGTCACAGGCATGAGAAGAATCCTGAGATGCTGAACTGATGGCTGAGCGGTTTTATGCTATTGTCTGCATAAACGTCCATATTTGAAGGATCTGTACAGTGGGAGAAATAGTTTTTCTAAATAGGTTACTACATCCAGGATTGACACAGTAAAAAACAACTGTTCAAAGGAGTATAAAGTTGTACCCATTATGGCTGGGAGAAGAAAAAAAAAATCAATGCATCGCGATTCAGAATCGTTGGAGAGAGAGAAATTCAGAATCGATTCTGAACTTAGTGTTTAACCGCAGATGCGCGATAGCGCTGCGTGTGCTTTAGAAACACACATATTCGGATTCCTCACTCACACACACACACCACACACACCACGCACCACTCGAACCTTCCATAAAATCATAAAGTTTTTCATAAAGTTTGGAGCGAATTACGAGGACATTTGCGGGCTTCATTGCACAAGATATGCGCTGTGAGAAACGTGCGCTTTGCTTGATGTTACTCTTGCAGTGTCAAGCCTTGCCCACAGGTATTTTCCTTACAAATGCTTTTCGAAGGCATAATTTATGCCGTTTGGAATGCAGTGGGCTTATACATAAAAAATATGAAACTCAATGACAGAAGGCTGGTTTCAATTTCAAATGCTCATGTGCGCTTTGTGCTTGTGCATGCGGCTGTGTAAGTTGCTAAATGTACTTGCATCTCAAAATGTGTTTATGATGCGAAATTAATGTAAACACAGTCAGTCACGTCTTAAAGGGACAGTTCACCAAAAAATGAAAATTACCCCATTATTTACTCACCATCAAGCCAGATGTATATGACATTCTTCTTTCAGGCAAATACAATCGGAGTTATATTAAAAAATGCCCTGGCTATTTCAAGCATTATAAATGGCAGTGAAAATTAGAATTAGAAATTTAAAAAATTAATAAAAAAACAAAACGCACACAACATCTCGATGTTACAAAAGATATCAAACAATCAAAAGGCTAATTGAAACCGTGCCTGTGCTATAATTTCTGCAAAATGTAATTTTAAATTTGCAAGTGCAATGCTGTACCAGGTGAGCTGCCGAGAACATCCACTGTCAGAAAAACCATACATATGGAAAAATTAGAAGCCCCAAAAAGTGTATCCATCCATTATACGCTTTTTATGTAAATGGTAAATGGACTGCATTTATATAGCGCTTTCAACAGCCCCATGGCCATCCAAAGCGCTTCACATATTGCCTCACATTAACCCATTCATACACTGACGGCGGTGTCAGCCATGCAAGGCACCCACCCAGCTCGTCGGGAGCAGCTGGGGTTAGGTGTCTTGCTCATGGACACCTCGACACTTGGTCAGGAGGAACCGGGGATTGAACCACCAACCTTCCAGTTAGTAGACAATCTACATGAACCACTGAGCCACTGCTGCCCCATGTAAGATGAATACGGAAGGCGGTCCGCCATAAGCTAGATATTTTACTTTATAACATGTTTAATGTGGATATTTTTCTTACAAAAACCCATCGATTCGCTTCAGAAGGCCTTTATTAACCCCCCGGTGCCGTGTGGATTACTTTTATAATGGATGGATACACTTTTTTGGTCTTCAAACCTTTGGTCATTCACTGCCATTATAATGCTTGGAAGAGCCAGGGCATTTTTTAATATAACTCCGATAGAATATAACTCCGGGGTCTGAAAGAAGAATGTCATATACACCTAGGATGGCTTGAGGGTGAGTAAATTATGGGATAATTTTCATTTTAGGGTGAACTATCCCTTTAAGGGATTAAACAGACAGGACATTAGTGTGAATGCAGCTTATCGGATCTCCCGCTGTCTATGATGTCATCAATAATAATCAAACAACAGTAAAGCTAAGAAAGAGAAATAAAAAAATCACTCGCTACTCTTGAATGGAAAATGTTCAGATACTCTTAAATACTCTTTGTTCATTGTTCATTGGGGGGGGGCAAACATTGACATATTTGATACAAACTTATTTTAAATAAACACAAAAAACAGAGATAAGGACTAAACTTAAGTAAGAAATTTACTTTTGCTATTGTTAAATACATGTTCAGTGATATCTTCCAGAGATTTTTTCATTTTGTCGATATTTTTCTCTAAATAATGTTGATATGGCAACTAGTAAATACTCATTCTGGCATGTATGGAAAGTTTTAAACCATGCGTAACCCCTATATGGAATGTTAGGCTAAACCTGTACTATCTCTTTTAATATAATCACTTTCTTATCAACTATATTTGAGTCTTAAAAATCCACATGATTACATAGCCTACCATATCAGCCTCTGGAGTCGTCTGACGGACAAGGAAACTTGACATCGCTCCCTCCTGTGCCCGCAGCCTCTCGCTCCTCTTGTGATTATCGCCTGATGCGTGCTGCTTAATATCACACACTCCACCGTGACAAACAGAAAAAACACGCCGGCATATGGTACAATTGGCCTTGTATTTATTGTCCCTCACGCATTCCAGCCACGGGTATTCATTTTCCCATTCAATTCTATATTTTTGTGCTCTTCTCTTTTTCGCCGGCTGCTCGGAGGTAGTCATTTTTACATTTCCCGCTGTTGTCACTTGTCGTCATCGTTGCTACGATACGTGACTCACAATTACTGAAACGACCAATTAAAAAGGCATTCTCTCTAATGATGTTCCAAGATGTTAAAAACGCTTCACTGATCATAGACAAACGGGGAGAAATTAGTAGGCCTATCTACCGAAAATGTGAAAATGTCTGTCATAGATTTGCACTGAATTGATTCTCAAAAATACGGAACAAAGTGCGTTCCTTATCAGTTCAATACGGAACAAGACTTTTATGTGTCAAATACGGGACAATACCGTATTATACGGAACGGTTGGCAACTCTAGTCGTGACCAGCTTTTCTTCACCTTGTAAATGAACACAAAGGCAATGCTACAACAAAAAGCAAAAGGGTCTAATCACTTAATTAAACACCTTGACATATCCATCCCTAATTGCTACTTTTAAAAATATGCTGTGACACACACACACACACACACAAAACTTCACAAAGGGGCCTATATAATCCCCTCTCAATCACACCTAGTGAAGTAGGCCAGAACATTGATGGCCTATCAAAAATAATTGGGCAAAATCAGCATGTGAGCCCTCATATGTTATAAGGCTGAATGAGGATAAAAATGTACGCAGAGAGTGGCTTTTATCAAAGAAGACTCCTAACGTCGTGGTCACTCAGGCAGCTTGAAAGCACTCTACAGACATTTCAACTGCATTAGACCGAAAGAAAAGTTTCAACTGACGGTTTTGAGATCTGAGGACCTCGACACAAATAGGATTGCATTTGAACTATAGATGCTGTTAATGCATAATAATTAAAATAAAAAACTTATAACAAACGCTTTCTTTAGAATTTAAATAGCAAGAACTAATCACATCATGCCGCCTCTTGTTATGCAAAGTGTTGTGGGAAAAAAGCCTGATTGTACACATAAATATATCTGAAATATAAAGTAATGTGGTATTATAATAAAATATCAAAAACTAGAAGATTACTGATTCAGCCAATTATTAAATTATGCTGCCCTTTTTCAAAATCAGGATGATTTATTTAATGAATACATAATATCAAAGGTGAGAGAGAAAAGCCTGTGCTTGATTGCCAGAATGCAGTTCTCCAAAAACATTTCATCCAAATGACTGATGTCAAAGGTAATGCGTGTAATTTTTTAGATGTTTGTAGATGTTTTTCCTACCCAAGCTTAATGCGCAGAGACAACTATAAGTAAGCCTTTCTAGTTAATTCCCTGAAAAATATAAACACTGTGGCTCTTCGGCACTATCAAAACATTACTATGTATATAGTTTTGTGCAGAGGAGGTCGATAATACCTGGAGAAAGCCAACTGTTAACAATGTTTGAAATGATACGTTACATGCAAATTCTAAAATATAGCAATTATTTATGTAGTTTGGCATCATTGAGGCCTAGGCCTATTGAGCCGGTGTGGTTCGAGCCGAATCATCGTAAGCTCTTTTGATCCATACGTGTCTTCATTATATGACAGTGGAGTTTAAACAAAAGTCCCATTGTTTAACTTTTTCCCATGCCAACCGCATCCATTGTCATTCTGCTGCCTGTCCGGAACACCACACATTCCTCCAGAATTCCATCATGTAAATGGATGCCCCTATTGAAACAAGTGAGCTTTATTAGTTCTATAACTACAGAGGATGGGAAAATCCAGTGTGGCTGACGGTGGGTTCTAAGTGGTAAATTAACAGGCTTTGTTTCGTAATGTGCAGCCATTAACAACTGCTTTCAAACCGCGGAGCCAATTTGTTGTGCTCACTGATGCGAATCTTGAGTAAACTTTGCATAGGAGATGGAAGATAAATATTCCTCATTACCTAAAGAGATGAAGCAACAGCCCGGAGCAAATCCCTCTACGAGAGTGTGCACCTCCACACACACTTACTGTTGTTTTGTAATTACAGGGAAAAACGTCTTCACAAACCACTCTTACCACCTCCATTAGAAGCAAACATAAGAACACAAAACAGACTTCACATGCATTTTATTACTGGAAAAGCTATGCAGTCATATAAATTGGAGGGAGGGAGAGAGAGACAGAGGAAGGTGTGATCCCTAATGGTTTTCCCAGACACTGACATTTCAATTAAATGTACTAGTGTGTAGGTTTTCTTGTATTACTTTTTTCAACTGCTGTCCTTTTTTCAAGTCTGTCCTTCCACATCACCCCTGAGTGCAATATAAAGACAGCAGCTCTCAGTGCAGAAATACAAAAAACTAAACAATAAACCTATGCAGGATTATTACTGATAAAAAAACTAAAACACAAAAAATGAGAACTTCTTAAGAATTGCACTTGCAGGAACATTCTTATACACTACCATTCAGAAGTTTTAAGTAAGGTTTAATCAGTAAGAAATAATACTTTTATGCAAAGATGCTGTTCTTTTCAATTTTCTATTCATCAAACACTGAAAAAAATATACATATCATTGTTTTCACAAAAAATATATTAAAAGCTGCACAACTGTTTTCAACATTGAGAATACTAACAAATGTTTCTTGAGCCCCAAATCGGCTCTTACAACGATTTATGAAGGATCATGAGACACTGGGCTGCTGAAAAGTCGGCTTTGCCATTAATAAATGAGCACCTGTTTTCATTTACAAATGTAGTTATCTATAGACAGCATTCAAATTAAGTTTGAATAATTGCTCCCATTCTCCATCTTCATTAGTTTACGATCTGTTTAACAGTCCTGTCTAATACCATATTAGGTAGAACTGTTACAAAGAAAGTAGACAGTATATTAAAAAGTATTAGCATTTGCAGTGTGGTTGATGCCCAATGTCGCTAGCTTTTGAATTAAACACCATGGGCCCTATCTTGCACCCAGCGCAATTGACTTTGTACACCGACGCATGTGTCATTCCTATTTTGCACCCGCGCAAAGCGCGCTTTTCCCTCCACAGAAGCACGTCGCTAAACTAGTGAATGAACTTGCGCTCCCTGGGCGGTTCAGCGCAAAAAAGGAGGCGTGTTCCGGCGCAAACAATCCCTGGTGCTATTTTGCTGTTCCATTAAACAATTGCGCCACTGACCAGAAAAAACCTAGTCTAAAGTCAGTGGCGCGTTGCGCGTTGTTCATTATGCTATTTTAAGGGCGCATGCTTGACCATTAGCGTGCACAACGCGCATACACTTTGCTCATGTAATCTACACAGATGCAACAGTTATTTTTGCAAATCATAAATTGTTACACTAAAAAAATATTAACACATGAGATGACGGAAATCATTGTGGTGTGCCACGAAGATGTGAAAAAATAGGCATAAATCTAGCTTACAAATTATTCAGGCTAATTATTTATTTAACCGACGCTATTTTGGGTGGGTTTCTCCCATCCCCATACAACACAACTTCTCTGTCTTTCACTGCTCTTACAAGAACATCAGTCTCCTCGGCTGTGAACCGCTCCTGGCGTGCGCCTGGTAAATACGCCATAATAATAGCAATCCATAATGGAACTTGCGCACCTGCTTTTAAAGGGAATGTTGGATGACGCTCTGATTGGTTTATTCACGTTACGCCCAAACCACACCTATGAATAATGAAGCTACTTCAGACCAACCCATTTTAGATTTGCGCCGGGCGCAAGAGCCATTTATCCCGCCGGGAAAATAGCAACAGCGCCGAGACCCGCCCACAAAGTTACTTGCGCTTTGCACTTTGACACTTGCGTTTCATATCGTTAAAATAGGGCCCCATGTTGTCAAAGTCAGTATTTTGGCTTAATGTATGGTTACACACTTACGCGTGTCATATTATTAACATTCCTGTCAATTTAATACATTTGGCCAAAATCTTGTGTTATAAAAAATAAAGTGCTATGCACAGACTGTATTGGCTATGACTAGAGAGAAAAAATACCACTCTTCTCGGCTCCTCAAATTCATAAAAAAATGTGCCTTTACAAACATTGTGTTTTTGAATAATGAAAACGCTGTACTTATTCAAAGAAACAATTGTAAAATGTATAGTTCGGACATAAACACTTATAGTTTGGACATAAACACTGATGTCTAAGGAATGAACAAAGTAGAGAACAATCACATTTTCAAATGGCGCTTGAAATAACGATTATATTGACTACATCATAACGACAAGTGAGTGTTAAAAACATTTTTTGTCATTGAATCATTCATTCTTTTAAATAATTCATTCAGATTAAGGAAACAATTTAAATAGACTGCAGCAATTAACATTTTGTCAGAACCTCTAGTAAAATTACATTATTTTCTGTTCAAAATTGTGAGAAAATCATGATCTCTGTTTGAAACAAAAAAATTGTGATTCTCACTTTTTCCAGAATTGTGCTGCTCTAGTGTATAAGTCATATAATTTAACCCAAGAACTTGGGTAGTTCATATGTTGAATTAGCCAAAGAGTGTAAACACGCTGACTCTGTGACGCTATCAAAACATTGCTCTGTTTGTTTAAGCCGCCCAAAGATGTCTAATATACCCGTAGAGAGCAATCAGTTATCATCCATTCTTCTGCATGGCAGTTACTCGGCTGACGTATGCAACTCTGGAACTAGGCAACCTGTTGTCATCTTTGCTTCATGTTATTTACAGCCCTTGAAAAACTCTAAACACAACACACCTGCAGATCTTTGTAAGATGTGTACCATCGTCTATCTCCAGAGGAAAAAGTTACTCATTTATATCATCAGCATTCCACAGACTGAAAATACTACTCTGAGGAAGAGCTGCCTCCCTTTCCAGACAATCCAAACATTTATAAAGCTGGAGGGCCTGCAGCTGCTAAAGGAGAAAGCTGTCCACCAGCCTTGTTTGGCATTTAAAAGGCATGAGGGAGATTCATGTGCACACAAATGACTTTTAACCTCTCTGAGGTTTCAGGAATTAAAGTACTAAGTGTGAAAGCAAATCTGAGCTGATTTTATTAAACTGAGCTTGTCAGGGTGATGTTTTATGTCTTTGTTTTTGGCATATGAGGACCTCCATATCAGGGTTATTTTAGTTAACTAAATCCCCGTCCTTTGGATGAGACGTTAAACTGAGGTCACTTCTCAGTAAGAGTATGGGTGAATCCCTGGTGTATTGAAAAGCTCTCGGATTTAATCAAAATATCTTCATTTGTTCCGAAGATGAAGGTCTTACGGGTTTGGAACGACATAATTAATGACAGAATCTTAGTTTTTGGGTAAACTAACCCTTTAAATTAAATCTGTTCATCATATAAAGTGATTGTTTGTCTTCATAAAATTTTGACTAAACCACTCATATTAACTTTTTGAGGCAACAATGTGGTAGTTGCGTGGACTGTCACTGAAGGGACAGAAATCTCTTAAATTTCATTAAAAGATCTTCATTTGAGTTTCAAAAATTCTTGCAGGTTTGGAACTTTTTGGGTGAACTAACCCTTTAATTATACTAAAATAACACTGCTCCATATTCTTCCCAAGACACACTTTACAGTTACTTTATTACTCATTGATGGTAGATTGAAAAGACATCACAAAGATTTAGCCATGTTGGACGTGACATCTCTGAGATCAGTAACAATACACACTTGTGCTTCTAAGAACGGGTGTTTGAAATGAGAGCTTGCCACTATTGTCACTATTTTTGTTTTGGAAGGCTGCTCTTCCCTGGCAGGCCTTAAAAGCATATGTTCAGATCATTTAGCCTAGGAACATTCATAATGCAGTACGATGCAACTATAACATGAGCAAGAAGGAGGAGGTGTGTAATTCCCTTACTGTAAACCTCCAGCATTGGAATATCAGAGCATATTCCAATTCTGGGCTGTAAGCCAAATGAGACAAATGATTTTCAGTAGGATTCTTTCTTCCATCTCTGATTGCTTTCGCTCCCTACAGTCTCTATCAATGTTTCCTTGCCTTTCCTCATTTCCTCTCTTGGTATTTCCTCTTTCTTTCTTTTTTTACCATCCACAGCTCTTCAATATAAACTCAACTCAAATCGAAAGAGTCGGTCATATACACCATGTGAATCACTCATTTTTAAATTGCTCAACTGGTTTCAGGCAAGTATTGAAGAGCAAAAGTAGTGTTCCACCTCCTGCAGGCATGCTGGACTCTGATCCTTGACATCAGAGCCTCTGCTGGGGAGCTGGCAGGAGGTGACAAGCCCTGAGTGGCTGGAGGATGAGATCATTGCGGTGTTTCACCTTTATCCCTAGATACTGCTAATTAGAGCATGTGGGAATGTTTGCCATGCTGCCAGGGGTTTTAGGCACTGACGACATTTAGCAGGCCAGAATCCCAGTATTACATGAAGGTGCAGGTTGATAATAGGTTAAGGTTTAGCACTGGACTGTGTAAAATATGTAGCTGTAATCACAATAATCATGCAGCTGAGGTTCATTCCGACTGTGGGCATGTGTGGCTTGGCTATGGCTGATATACATTTTTTTCTTCTTCTAATTACCACAATCGGCCAACAGGTTTTTTTTGTTTTGCAGATAAGAGTTGCAAATGGGACTTTTATATTGATAGTGCAGGGACTTTTATTTTGACAGTGATGAGAACAGCTTATCAAATGTTATCCATATTGATTCGTTGGTTATACTTTACAATTAGTTAAATACATTAAATACAGTGAAAATTCTTCTAAATCATTTATTAATCTCAGTTAAAGCTACACTGTGTAACTTTTTTAGTCTATTCTTAGCTAAAAACACTTAGTTCTTTCAAAAATATATGTGCTCATTAATGTATATTTACTTCTTTCAAGTAATAAAGTATTCTCGTAAGTTTATAATATGCCATTGAAAATACATAAGGTAATGGGATCTAACGGTGGTCGCCATGTTGCCCCTCCATCTTGAAAGTACATTAGCCAAAGAGGGACATACCCGTAAATTCAAGCTTTGCCTTTCGCGTTTTAACTGGTTTTAATACTCGATTGCACTGTACAAAATTCCTTGCCTCGCGCATGTGCGCGTCAACTTGTTCAGACTTGTCTGGTCCATGCGCAAAAAGTTTTCATCTCAGCAGCGTCCAGTAACGGAGTTATACGGAGTTTTCCTGGCTTGTTTATTCCTAAAAGTCTGTTTTTCCTTGTGTGGTATTTTTGTGCGTTAATAACTCCGTAAGTAATAATAGTTATTGTCATTGTAGATGTGTTTCAGAGTGTGTCATCGCGTAATTCAGTTGATGTCACCTCAGAAGTATTTTTGTGTCAACATACAATAGCGTAATGCTCACCTATTTGAATAATCATTCAGTTATTTTGTTATCAACAATGTTTATTCGTTTATAGAAACTATTTGCTTGTAATGTATGTTGATGGAAATATGTATCAGGTCTGATCGGCATATTAACAATTGTTATACAGAGCGCACTGCAGTGCGAACGTTAAAGCGGCGCACACACTTTTGTAACCGGACACCGCTTGTTAGCAGCGGCAGCGGCAGCTCCGCTCCTTTTAATGCAGCTGCATTTAGCGCCTATATGGTACAATAAGCTCTGGTTTACGGTTACATTATACAAATGTAACTTATAAGTATAGTTATACAGTTCTTAACTGTGTATGTATATTTACCATCCTTATTTGTTCTCTCACAGAAACCACATTTATGTACATATCCACGCAAACCTTTATGCCTTGCAATTGGATGACTGAATAAACATTACTATCCTCAAAGTTCACTCTGGATTAGCTGCAGTTCTTTCTAGCCGAATAATTAGGCCAGTTGAGTTCCAACCATCCCACTGCGCACAGAATATCCCACAGGCACCGTGTCGAATGTGGACGAGGTCGAACTGGAAACATGTTAATCTTGGACTAAATCGGCCACCGTAGGAGTTGAAACGAAATCGGAATTGAGAGGAACAGAAACTAAAATTCACTGAATGGTCATATACAAGTTCACCCCTAGATGGGGGAAAATATCACACAGTGTAGCTTTAATGTTACTTTCAACATTTACTAAAGCCGCAGAAACTAGGAACTTTGGGGTGGTACTCCGTGTGTTTCTACCGCAGGAACCAGGGTCTAAATGAAGTTCCGGGTAAATATTTCCCCCTCCGAACGGCCCTGATCCCGAGGTAGTACTTTTTCAAAGTTCAGGAACTTTCAGGGGTGGGACTTTGGCGCTGAACATGCTGAATGGTTGAACTCACACAGATTTTATTTCAACCGGCATTTTTAAAAGTCTTTTGCGAGGTTCGTTCTGCGTTCAGTAAATATCAGTCTTGCTCGCTCCAATGGCGCGCGTTCGTCTCAGCAATCTCACGGTCAATGTCCGTAGCTGATAATAACCTACGTTATCTTATTTTAAATCTAGCCTTACGAGCTTTCAGAATACGCTTTAGTATCAGTGCTCGTCTCTTTTCCACCGTTTTGTTAATTACCTCTTTAGTAGACCAATACATAACCAGCAAAAGCAGCACAGCTTGAATCTCCTCCATACTTGTTATTGTTGCAGACAGTGTCGCGCAAAAATGATTACTGTCCGTCGCTAACTGGGAGGAGCAGTCGTGAGCAGTCGTGCGCAGTCCTACATCACCGGACTAATTTGCCTAATCTTCACAGTACTTTAGACCGCAGTGGAAACGCAGACAGTAGCAGGTCTGGGGGAAAAAAAGTTCCTGTAAAAAAAAAGTTCCTGGTACAAATTGTTCCGGGTAATTTTGGTGGAAACGGGGCTTAATACATTAATACAATCAAAAGATGTATCTGTTAATATTATTTAATGGACCTGAGCTAACAGGAACTAGCAATAGTATTAACTAATGTTAATAAATGTTAATACATACTGTATTGCTCATTTTAGTAAATGTATTAACAGGTTTAACTAATGGGACCTTATTGTAGTGTTACCAATTATTACTTCTATTTGAGTAAAAAATATATAAAATAAAACTTTTAATTGCTGGATGTTTTGCTTACTATATTTAAATGAACATATATATTGTTAATAAAAAAAGACCAATCAGATTGTAGGGTTAGGGGCTTGAACATGTTCTTATCAACCGATAACGTATCTCGAATTTCAAAGGAAGGGATGACCATCACAGAAATATTTTTCCAGGACCAACAAAGAACGTTGATCTAGGAACACATCTTTCTTGGCTACATCACTTTATGGAACTCAGAATAGATCTCACCTGTTATGAACCCCATTGCACTGAAGCATTAAAGCTTGGATCATTCATGTTTTTTCATCCTGGCATGAAGATAAGCCAAATTATGCTAAAATGTTTTAACTTATCCTTCCACATTTTGAAAATAAATAAATAAGAAATTAGAGCTGATTTTTCAACAACATTTCAAAGCAAGTTGCTTGTAGTAGCACTTTGCTGTTAAGGTGCATTCACACCAGCGACTTGCTGATTGATGAAGGTAATGGCAAATGGTCATGGACTAGTGAATGTTCTTACCTAAACCCAATTAAAATGGATCCATAATTTAAAATGTTTGGACAAATGCTACAACATAATTTGCTTGCAGTAGCAGTAAAGTTTAAAAAGGAACTGCAAACCTTTACATTGTTAGCTAATATTGTAATATTATTTTCATACATTTCCTGGTATGACTAAATCTAAATCCAATCATCTTAATGTAAATTAAACCTATGAGTATCAAATCAGTATCATTTCCAAGTGAACAAGCTTCTTTTTAAGCTGTTTCTTCTCATTTCTTAAACTGAAATAATGAAATACATTTTTGCTTAACTTAAAAAAAAAATGTTTTTATCTTCTCTTATTTATATTCAAAAATGTATTAACATATATTCATATGTTCATATGTGCTCATCAGAGTAAGACGCCGCGCAAACCGACCCCCGCTTCCCAGTATCTTACTGGCTAATGTTCAGTCTCTGGACAATAAACTCTGCGAGCTGAGAGCACGGATCTCTTTCCAACGAGAGACGAGGGACTGCTGCAATATCTGCCTTACAGAAACTTGGATGTCCGCTGAGATTCCAGATGCGGCCATCGAAACCGCGGGTTTCTCCGTGCATCGGATGGACAGAAAAAAAGAACTCTCAGGGAAAAGCAAAGGCGGGGGTGTATGTTTTATGATCAACAGATCCTGGTGTGATCAGAGGAACGTACATTCTATCAAGTCTTTCTGTTCTCCTGATCTGGAACTTCTCATGGTTCTGTGCCGACCATTCTGGCTACCGAGGGAATTCACAGCGGTCATCATCACAGCTGTGTATATTCCCCCACAAGCCGACACAGACCGGGCACTAAAGGAACTGTATAGGACAGTGAGTGAGCAGGAAACCACGCATCCTGAGGCTGCGTTTATTGTGACTGGGGACTTTAACAAAGCCAACTTCAAACGCATTGCACCTAAATACCACCAACATGTTAGGTTCAACACGCGAGGGAACCGTGTCTTAGATCACTGCTACTCTCCCTTCAAGGATGGTTACAAGTCCCTCCAGCGCCCACCATTCGGCAAATCAGATCACGCTTCCATACTACTTTTGCCCGCTTACAGGCAGAGTGTCACATGTCTGTCTTGTCCTGTGTAGCACATGGTGTTTTGGTTTATTTCTGTGTCCTGTGTGCGCCTGTCATCTGTCTTGACCCCACCCCTTGTTATCCGATTATTGGTTAATTTGACACGCCTGCCTGATTTGTCACCCTTTATATCCTTGGTGTTTCCACAGTCTAGTGCTTGATCGTCGTCTTTAGTGTTTGGGTATGTTTTCCTGTTCTCTGGCTCCCTGTTCCTAACCCTGTTCATTCTGTCTTTGTTATGTTTGGTTTTCCCCATTGTGGGCTTTGTTTTGTGTTTATTTTTATTTTGTATTAATTAAAACAACCATTTTTTCCCTGAATTTGAGTCCTCGTCCCTTTTCCTCATGCCGAACGTGACAGAACGATCAAGCCAACAGAGGACTCATCAGGAGAAGGTTTTGTTTTGTCCGTTTCCTCCCATGGAACCTCTTACCCGACTGCAAGTGATGTGGTATGTTAACTCCCATTACATACGCCAGCAGGGAGTTAACGTGAGAGAGTTTGCTCGGGCCTTCCTCATCAGGGTGGATCATTTGGACCTAAGTGATGCAGAGAGCAAGGAAGTTTTTAATCTGTGTCTTGACATGCCCCTTGATCCGGAGGAGATGGTGAGGATGCGGGTTCTTGACTTTTGGGAGTTCATAGACCATCTTGACCCCAGCCCTCCAATGACCATGGTTCGTGTTCCGGTGGATCGTGTTCCGGTAGCCCCAGTTCCGGTGGATCCGAGGCCAGTGGTACGTAAACGGAGGAGGAGGAGAAAGGTTCCCTCCATGCCAGGTTGGGTGGTCCCTGTTCCGGTGGACCGTGTTCCGGTGATCCCTGTTCCGGTGGGCCGTGTTCCGGTGGTCCCTGAACCGGTGGTGCCATTTCCCGAGCCGGTGGTGCCAGTTCCAGTGCCTGAGCCGGTGGTGCCAGTTCCAGAGCCTGAGCCGGTGGTGTCTGTTCCTGTTCCTGAGCCGGTGGTGTCTGTTCCAGAGCCGGAGCCAGTGTCGTCTGTTCCAGAGCCGGAGCCAGTGTCGTCTGTTCCTGAGCCGGAGCCAGTGTCTGTTCCTGAGCCGGAGCCAGTGTCTGTTCCTGAGCCGGAGCCAGTGTCTGTTCCTGAGCCGGAGCCAGTGTCTGTTCCTGAGCCGGAGCCAGTGTCTGTTCCTGAGCCGGAGCCAGTGTCTGTTCCTGAGCCGGAGCCAGTGCCTGTTCCTGAGCCGGAGCCAGTGTCGGTTCCTGAGTCTGTGCCTATGCTTGTGTCTATTTCTGTGTCTGTTTCTGAGCCGGTGGTGTCTGTTCCTGAGCCGGAGGCGTCTGTTCCTGAGCCCTCAGTGACCGCGACACTGGCCATTATGGCCACAGCCATGTGGTGTGTGTGGGCTACGCACACACTTGGACCGGTGGTGTCTGCTCCTGGGCCGGTGGTGTCTGTTCCTGAACCGGTGGTGCCAGTTCCAGTGCCTGAGCCGGTGGTGCCTGTTTCTGAGCCGGTGGTGTCTGTTTCTGAGCCGGTGGTGTCTGTTCCAGTGCCTGAGCCGGTGGTGTCTGTTCCTGAGCCGGAGGCGTCTGTTCCTGAGCCCTCAGTGACCGCGACACTGGCCATTATGGCCACAGCCATGTGGTGTGTGTGGGCTACGCACACACTTGGACCGGTGGTGTCTGTTCCTGAACCGGTGGTGCCAGTTCCTGAGCCGGTGGTGTCTGTTTCTGAGCCGGTGGTGTCTGTTCCAGTGCCTGAGCCGCTGGTCTGTCCCGCCCTGGTCTGTCCCTCCCGTCCCGCCCTGGTCTGTCCCTCCCGTCCCGCCCTGGTCTGTCCCTCTTTGGTCTCTGATGGAGCGTCTGGAAGCCGCTCCTTGGAGAGGGGGTAGTGTCACATGTCTGTCTTGTCCTGTGTAGCACATGGTGTTTTGGTTTATTTCTGTGTCCTGTGTGCGCCTGTCATCTGTCTTGACCCCACCCCTTGTTATCCGATTATTGGTTAATTTGACACGCCTGCCTGATTTGTCACCCTTTATATCCTTGGTGTTTCCACAGTCTAGTGCTTGATCGTCGTCTTTAGTGTTTGGGTATGTTTTCCTGTTCTCTGGCTCCCTGTTCCTGACCCTGTTCATTCTGTCTTTGTTATGTTTGGTTTTCCCCATTGTGGGCTTTGTTTTGTGTTTATTTTTATTTTGTATTAATTAAAACAACCATTTTTTCCCTGAATTTGAGTCCTCGTCCCTTTTCCTCATGCCGAACGTGACAGAGGCTGAAACAGGAAGCACCCGCCCTCAGAACCATCCAGTGCTGGTCGGACCAATCAGACTCTGCTACAGGACTGTTTTGATCACGCGGACTGGGAGATGTTCCGGTCGGCCTCTGATGACGACATCGAGGTCTACGCTGATAGCGTAACGTGTTTCATCAGGAAGTGCGTAGAAGACGTTGTTCCGACCAAAACAATTCGGCTGTACCCAAACCAGAAGCCGTGGCTAAATGGGGATGTTCGCGCGGCACTCAATGCGCGGACCTTCACCTTTAACTCCGGTAATGCGGAGGAGCATAAACAAGCAAGTTATGCCCTCCGGAAAACCATCAGAGCAGCAAAACGGCAGTACAGGGACAAGATTGAAGGACAGTTCAACACCACCGACTCTAGAAGCATGTGGCGGGGAATTAACACCATCACAGACTATAAAGGGAACACAAACTCCACCGTGAGCACCGCTGCCTCTCTCCCGGACGAGCGCAACACCTTCTATGCTTGCTTTGAGGGAACTAACACCGCCCTCGCGGAGAGAGAGCTCGTGGCTGAAGATGCAGAGGTTAGTTCACTCTCCGTATCTGTAGCGGATGTAACGCGATCCTTCCGGCGGGTGAACATCCGTAAAGCCGCGGGTCCAGACGGCATTCCGGGCGCGTGATCAGAGCGTGCGCGCACCAACTGGTTGGAGTTTTCACGGACATCTTTAACCTGTCCCTCTCCCTGTCTGTGGTCCCCACATGCTTCAAAACGTCCACCATTGTTCCTGTACCTAAGCAGTCAAAAACCACCTGCTTAAACGACTGGCGTCCTGTTGCTCTGACCCCCATCATCAGCAAATGCTTTGAGAGAATAATCAGAAACCACATCTGCTCTGTTCTCCCCCCCTCACTGGACCCACTGCAGTTTGCATACCGCAAAAACCGCTCCACTGATGATGCCATTTCATCAACAATTCACACTGCTCTCTCCCACCTGGAAAAGAGGAACACATATGTGAGAATGCTGTTTACAGCTCAGCATTCAACACCATTGTGCCCTCCATACTTGACGTGAAACTCCGGGCTCTAGGCTTAAACAGCTGGATCCTGGACTTCCTGTCAAACAGACGCCAGGTGGTCAGAATGGGCAGCAACATCTCCTCATCACTGACTCTCAACACTGGAGCCCCTCAGGGCTGTGTTCTCAGCCCACTCCTGTACTCCTTTGTACACATATGACTGTGTGGCAACCCACAGCTCCAACACCATCATCAAGTTTGCTGACGATACGACGGTGGTAGGTCTCATCACTGACAATGATGAAACGGCCTACAGAGAGGAGGTGCACACTCTGACACGGTGGTGTCAGGAGCACAACCTCTCCCTCAACGTCAGCAAGACCAAGGAGCTGGTGGTCGACTTCAGGAGGAATGAGAGTGAACACCGCCCCATCACCATCAATGGAGCACCGGTGGAGAGAGTCAGCAGCTTCAAGTTCCTCGGTGTCCACATCACAGAGGAACTCTCATGGTCCGTCCACTCTGAGGCCGTTGTGAAGAAGGCTCATCAGCGCCTTTTCTTCCTGCGACGGCTGAGGAGGTTTGGAATGAACCGCCATATCCTCACACGCTTCTACAGCAGCACCATAGAGAGCCTGCTGACTGGCTGCATCACCACCTGGTACGGCAACAGTACGGCCCGCAACCGCAAAGCCCTGCAAAGGGTAGTGCGCACGGCCAGCTGCATCATCGGAGGTGAGCTTCCCTCCCTCCAGGACATTTATGCCAGGCGGTGTGTGAAAAGAGCTCAGAGGATCATCAGAGACTCTAGCCACCCGAGCCATGGGCTGCTCTCACTGCTGCCATCAGGCAGACGGTACCGCAGCATTAGAACACGCACCAGCCGACTCCAGAACAGCTTCTTCCCACAAGCAATTAGACTACTTAACTCCTGATCCATCAGGATCATAACACACACTGGACAGAATATCACTCAGCACAAACCACTGGAGATACACACACATTATATACACATTTATTTATCATATAGCATCTATTGTACATCGGATTTCTATTTGTGAACATATTGTATACTGTACATTGTATATTATTACTATAGCTTAATGTATACTGTTATTGTTTAATGTATGTTTAGTGTATTTTGTTTAAAGTATATGTATATTGTAAGTATGTGTATATTGTTTAAAGCTGTGAGAACTACACTCACATTGTGTAAATTATTTATTGTTTATTGTAGTGTATACTGTGCTGTGAGTAATTGTGTGCACATCAGATGTGTAATCTGTTGTTGCTTAAATGTTGTACATGTCATGTCATGACTACTATGTTTGCTCGGACTGCACCTAAGAATTTCACCTACTGTTGCACTTGTGCATATGGTAGAGTGACAATAAAGTGATTTGATTTGATTGGGGGGGTTAGACTTGAAATTATTTTTCGGCCCCACTTTATATTAGGTGGCCTTAACTACTATGTACTTACATAAAAAAATAAGTACAATGTACTTACTGTGTTCAAATTGTATTGCAAAACACTTGCTGATATTGAGGTGGGATACGGGTAGGGTTAGGGACAGGTGTGGTGGTATGGATACGTTTAAGGGTAGGGTTAGGTGTAAGGGAAGTGTCAACTGTGTAATTACAAATGTAACTACATAAACAAATTACAGATGTAATTACATGCAGGTATTTTTTTAAATGTAAGTACAATGTAAAAACATGTATGTACACAATAAGGGCATTGTATCAAATGATTAACTAAAATTTTAGTACATAGTAGTTAAGGCCACCTAATATAAAGTGGGTCCATATTTTCTGCATGGGTGAAAATGACAAGAAGTCACCCTGAGCTTTACTGTCTAAACTCCAGTCTGTAATAGAAGCTCTTTATGATGTATTAGATCATTACTCTAGGTGATAGACTGAAGTTAAAATATTACATTGTATTAGTTTACATTGGGTGAATTGCCTTTAAGTGGGACACTGCCTAATGTGGGTAGTGTTTGTAGTTCCCCAAAAATACATGAATGGCAGTGAAACTATAGGGGCTTTTGCACCAGAGGAACCTTTTCATAGTTCCTAGAACTATTGGTGGAAGTACCCGGATTTTGGCGTGTTTGCACCGCAGGAACTAGGAACAATTTTAGTTCTAGGAACTCCTATTGGGGGAACAAACCCAGCACAATAGAAACTACCAGTGACGCAAATACGCTGGCCAAACGCACAAAAAACTAGCCTGGTCTTACCAGACTCTCGTATATTTCATTTGTACAGAGAGTCTGGCCACTCTCCATTGACAAGCGTTGACTTTCTTGAAGGCGGGTACTCTGTTGAAGTTTAAAACTATTGGATCTGCCCAGAGCCACTCTGGATCTGCCATAACCAATCACTAACGTTTGGTCGTGACGTATGTCATGCGCCGTTCGCCTCTGTTTCTTACATGGAAATACGTAAAAACAACTGTGCAGATATATATATTGCTCTTGTAAATACTTGCAGCATTTAAACACTACCCGTGCGAAAGCCGCTTATGGGTTAAGCCAAAGCTGTGGTGTCATCAAAATCACATGACCTCTCATATATGAGGGTGGAGCAATCATCAAACAGGAAGCACCTTGTGTGAAGACCACCCAAAGTTAAGTCACAGAGTTTGGACAAACTTGATATTAAGCAATATATATTAATTTTAAACAAAACAATCCTGCTACTTTTTGGCATAATGTGCTTATGAAATGTTTGTTCATCAAAAAATAGTATACCTTTGTATGTATAAACTATATATTTTATATTTTTATCAAATTTCCTAGTGTTCCACTTTAGGAAATGTGGTTAGGACAGTATGATTAGCCTACAGCAGGGGTCTTCAACTAAAATTGCTTGAGGTCCAGTAAATGAACCCTCGTCAGCGGCCGAGGTCCGGACAATTATAGCTATAGCTAAAACAATAATTTATGTTTATTGCCAGACTAAAGAAATTAGTGTAGATAGCATTTGTTCTTAATTTAACAAAATATAATGTTCTCATATGGACAAAACATGTCTGTTCATATTGTTAAAGCAAACATAGGTAATCCTTCACAAAATTTATCTCATTTTTTTGTTGTTCTGTTATGTCCTTTAAGTTGCTTTGGTACAAAATATCTCAATTCAACCAGTAACCATGTCTGACAAAAATATGATGAACTAAAAATGTCTAAATCTGCACTGAAAATACATTCATTTCAACATTACTAGCAACTGAAGTGCTTTTTCCTACTGAACTCAATGAACGCAAAAAAACTAAATCAGAAATCTCATAACACAGTTTATGTTCACTTAACTAAATGTCTCTAATATTGAACACTGCTCTCTTCTGTGCTTCAAATTGCACTGGTAAAATATCATTAGCAATATCATTCAGAAACACAAACAGGCAAAAATAAAGTGCCACCAGTGTTGGAAAAATTAAAAAGTGCAAGAAACATTTTATTTAATGTTTCCTCATTTGACAACCGCAACAGATGCAGGATGCAGGAAGAATAAATGCGATTTTTTTTCGCACCCATTCATCTCGGAAAACTCGGTTTTCAGCGTCAACTTTCCTAATTTTCGAAAATGCCATTTTTTTTGCGCGCCGCTTTCTGCTCTGATTGTGCGTTCACACCGGACGCGAATGAAGCTGTGGCGGGCAGCGAGGCCGAGGGACCGTGAGGGCGGGACGAGACGGCGCTCATCAGGGAGGATGAGCGCCAGCTGCGCGCCGCAGCGATCTCGGCTCTCGCGGAGGAGTGAGGGAGTATAAAGGAGGAGCGACGGCAGTGAGGGACGAGAGAGGACCAGGCCTGGATTTTGTGTTGTGTTTTATTTTAGTTTTGTTATCTGCTGCAGTCGTCCGTGAGGGGCTGCAGCCTTTATTTTCATGTTATGTTCATTTGTGTTTGTGTGTAGGCGGCAGTCGGCCGCGAGGGGCTGCCGCCGCCATTTTATTTTGTGTTTATTTTTTATTAAACATTTTGAATGTTCGCTGGTTCCCACCTCCTTCTTCCCGTACGAACAAGCTTTACTACAGAAGCGTTTCGTGCGAGTGATTTAAGTCAGTGCAAAGATGCGAATAGACATAATAATAAATAGGCAATTTGCGAGAATTAAGCAGCGCATGTATGACGCATCATTCGCGTCCGGTGTGAACGCACCATCAGTCTCTTCTTCACTGCATGCGTAACCGCGCGTCTGGGTCTGAACATAGCAACAGTGAGCATAGTAACGTTAACTGTCATCGCCCTCTATGGTCGTCGCAACCCGTGGCGACATAGGACCTAAACGGTTCTACTGAGCTGCCGGATATAAATGTGTTTTTTTTTTTTTTATGGCATATGTGGCATATTTATTTCATTTCGTCAAAAGGCTTCGCGGTCCGGATGGACGCATCTCGCGGTCCGGATTCAGACCGGAGTCCACTAGTTGGCGACCCCTGGCCTACAGGGTTCCCACTCTTTCATGAACACCAGATTCAAGGACTTTTTAAAGCACCATTTATTTTGATTCGGACGGCAATTAAATGACCACACGTCTTTGGTGTTTGGTGTCAAAAAACAGTAGGTCATACGGCCGTGGATTTTTACGCGGGTGGAGGGAGAAAAACACTGACATTCTGCACAAACGCATGCATGCTAGAAATAGAACCGAAGCCTATTTTTCACACGTTTCCAGGCAAAATAGAATAGGATGTTTATATGTCATTTTGACACGGATACAAATGAATAAATGACATTTTGATGTTTGAAAATCTCTAGGCATACATAAATGCAGATATAATTGTAATTTTTTTTAAACAATAATAATTACATATTTGGCCGTCAATACTGCCAACGTTGTCTTTGCTGTATCAGTAGGCTATATATTTATGTTTAAACATTAAGTATAGGCATTCAACTACATCACCTGGCAGCAGCAGGCCGCGTCAGACACGTTTCTGGTGTGCAAAGAAACAGAAAACGCCACACTCATGCCAAGCTTGCAGTGTGAAGCCGGCCTTATGTAGAGCTGTCTGTACATGATCACGATCCATCCGCTCAGGCAGCATTTTTTCAGGTTTTCCCCACTACCTTCCGTAGCGATGTTTTGTTCTGGCAGCGCATGAAGACCAATTTTTGTATTAGCACCATGCTACTCTTAATTTAAGCACTTTCAAGGACCTATGTTTGTTTTCAAGAAACCTTCAAGTCCTTGAATCCATGTGTCTGAAATTCAAGAACTTTCAAGTACTTTCAAGAAGCGTGTGAACCCTGAGCCTAATGTGGGGCAGTACTTAAAAGCTGCTGTCCGTAACTTTTTTTTTTGTACAAGATTTACAAAAATGATATAATGAGAATGTACAACATGAATCAATTTTCCAAACTGTATTTTTGTCTTACCCTGAATCATTATGGTACACTTATAATAAGTGTTTATATATTGGGACTATTTCAGCCTGGTCTGGTTGGAACCGCTGCGGAGGAGCACAGCCCCTGCGTGACTCGCCATAGACATAAACAGAGAGAAGTAGCTCCGGCTGTAATGTTCTTCCGCAAGAGCGCAAAAAGTTACAGTCTGCAGCTTTAAGTCAGTCAAAAATGTGTGGTGGTGTGGCATGGCTTGTGGGATAAAAATGGTTATTTACAGGGTTTAGTGTTAGTATTAGTGTTGTTATGCAATATTAGAATGCTGTTGCAGATGTTTACGGTAATGGGAATTTTTTTTCTTGGGAGATGTCAGTTTGAAGGCTCTTTGTGTGTGTGTGTGTGTGTGTGTGTGTGTGTGTGTGTGTGTGTGTGTGTGTGTGTGTGTGTGTGTGTGTGTGTGTGTGTGTGTGTGTGTAGGTGTCTTGAAATGAAAAAAAAAAAAATCTCTGAATTTAAAAACAATGGGGAGAAAGACAGGGATTAAAGATTGTTCAAGCTGTGGGTTGTTGTTGGGGTTTTTTTTGCAAGCTGCAAGATTTTATATTTTGCCTTCAAATAGGCCTAGGCTATGCCTGTTGTGGTTGTATGTGTTTGTTGTTTGTGTTTGTTAATAAATAAAATGAACTTGAGAACAGGCAGGGATTCTGACTGTGCATTTAACTCTTTTCTATCTACATTTACATTTACGCATCTGGCAGACACTTTTATCCACAGCGACTTACATTGCATTCAAGATACACATTTTACATTTGGTTAGTTCTTGCTTTCCCTGGGAATCGAACCCATGACCTCGGCGTTACTAGCCACGCTCTACTGTTTGAGCTACAGGAAAGCTACATATGTGCAAACTAAGCTACATAGACCTATGATAATAGCTTAATGTCTATATAAAACTATCATATTGTATTATTTGTCTGATGATGTTCAGTTATCCATGTTTCATCAATCCACAACCAAGATAATTATTAACTTAATTATTTTAAGTTAGATTTTACTATTCTACACGAATCAAGGTGATTTTGGCCTTTTATCATAGACTTTTCAGTGTCCCACATTAGGGACACAACTGGAAGCTGCAGATCGTCTCAGACGACTTGCACTAAGAGCACTAATATGTCAAAAAAAAAAAAAGGCATGAAGCATTTTCTCTTTTTATTTGATTAGGACACATCCTGGGTTTTTAAATGATATAGGGTGTGGATGTAATGTTTTGGCTACACATCGCAATATGTCACAGAAGTCTGAAATGTAAAAAATGTCCCATATTAGGGCAATTCCTATGAAGTTAAAATTATATATGAAATCTAAAATGCACCTGCTCATTTGATTCAATATTTAATATGGAACAGAAATAGAAATGGACAAATCAGCACTGTGACAGAATGTACAAACTCAAATAACCTCAAAGCTTCACTTTACTTCAAAGGAACAGACAACCATTTTGCAATTAGACAGCTGAGACCTTGCAACAAGATAGAACAATTCTCTTTAAGTGCTCATTCACCACCACAGGAAATTAACATTTCAGGTGCGTTAAGTAGGCAAATGTGTGTGTGTGTGTGTGTGTGTGTGTGTGTGTGTGTGTGTGTGTGTGTGTGTGTGTGTGTGTGTGTGTGTGTGTGTGTGTGTGTGTGTGTGTGTGTGTGTGTGTGTGTGTGTGTGTGTGTGTAAGATTTTTTTATATTTTTGGAGAGGTCTAGATTCTGATGGCTGAGATGGAAGAGGACCATTAGAAACATGAGAGCAGTAGGGTGACTGAAAGAGGCCAATTACCTGTTCCTTTGTTCCGGTCCACAAAACAGTATTTGAGCTCGTACTCTCGCAGAATTTCATGGACCTCCTGGAGGGGGGGGGGGGGGGTGAAAAAGAGAGAAAAGATGAGCAAATTAATTCTATACTGTACTGTATGTAGATTATGTATAAATAAAGAGTGAGAAAATAAAACTGTTTTTTGTTATACAAATTATAGTATACAGTTAGTTCCTCAAATGTAATTGACTTGTCATTCCTCTGTCATTTACTGGTGAGTAAATGGAAAAACCGGAGTGGAGCAAAAGCTAAAGTTGTGAATAAGCTATATATTACAGTAATAGCATACATAAATTAATTGTGGCAGGGTTAGACTACCGTTATTGTACTCTATATTTATACACTATAAATACATTATTAAAAAAAAAAACACTATTATGTCACCAAAATAGTATATTAATGCACTATAGTCTGTAGCGAGGAATCTTTCTGAAAAGTGGGTCTCTTGGAACCGAAATTTAAACTAAATATGCCTAAATAATATATAAATATATAGCCTCATACTAGGGATTTTGAAGAGATTCATAACAGGTGGAACAAGGTGTTAACTTTATAGGGCAATTACTTCTATTGCATGCATTTACTGTATATTGTATAGGGATGATGATTTCATTTGTGTGAGGATTCAGGAGGAAAGAATGTTGGCACATTATGGGAGTAATGTCGCACTTGGCCTCCAGTCATCATTTAGAGAGAATCCGAGACATAAAATGTCTCTTTCAGAAGGGTTTCTTCATTTTCTAAAATCAAATAAAGGTCATAAACGTTTTTCTGGTGAAACGCATAAGACAAAATATCATCAGAGAAATATAATTTAAAAACTCAGAGATTCAGTAATAATAAATCCAGTGAGTGATCATCCGGATATACAGGGCACCATACAAACAAATGTTTTATCTTTATGAAAATCGATACAATTAAGGTGTGGCCATGAAAATAGGGCTCCCAACGGCAGCCACACAAAGAAACAGTGTGTCCGCTGTTATCCATCAGATAAACACACACAAACATAGTCTCATAAATTTCTTCCTCTTCCCTTTTATGCACACAGAAGGCCCTGCTGTCACATCTCGAACATGTGTAAAGAGAGATAAACCAGAGGTGCCCACTCTGGCTTTGTGTTTTCTCTAGCTGGTCATAAGGAACATCCAGAAGGACACACTTGATTTATGACAAAGGGACTTCTGGATTTTGCAGGGGACATGGCATACTGAAACAGCGTGGGGGCTGTTAATGTGTGCTGCGCTGAGTTACTGTTCATTGCGAGATGTGCTTTCATGTAATGCTGCCGGTCTATCGAACACTCACAATGATTTTACAGAGGAGCTAAAATTGTGATTTCATGTTCATCTTAATGTAGGTTTTTAGCCCTTACGTTTCCTAAAAAGTCTTGAAACTTGTGAATATAACTGTCCATTTCCATGATGGATCAGTGATTGTTAATCTCCTTTTAAACTATCCCAGAGCAAATACAAAAATATAGCACATTTTATTGAATATGGCCAAAAGACTAAAAATATCATTTTTAGGTGCTTCTGCCAGCACTACTTTGGTGACATTTCAGCAGAAACACATTTATTTAAATAAGATGCTTGTAAAAAAATATATACAAAAAAGCAGATGAACTGTCCGTGAACTGGAAAATTCTATTTATTCTTCCATAATTATGTGACTTTCCACTATTTGCTCCCTTCATCCTTTGATTTCTGCTCCAAGAAACTGGTACCGTCCAATAATTTGCACTTGGAGTGGCATTCTGCACTTTTCTTATAGTGACAATTCTTCTAAAGGCACACTACCTCTTCTCGTCTCACTTGATTGTTGGTCCATATAGTCTTATTTTAAAAATATATAAAAAGGTATCACTTATATTTAATTCAAAAAGTATTAAGTTGAGTTGTGTGCTCATAAAGCTCCCCATCTCTACCTCTCTCCTAAATATGCATACCAAGAATAGGATTGTTCTAGAAAAACAGTTCTAGAAAATTCCAGAAAGTTCTAAACAGTTCTAGAAAGTGCTACGTTTAAGTGGTGTTTGTAATATGGTAGTATTTGTTATATGGATGTTCCATTTTTTTAATCCAGGGTATCCTTTTTTAACTTCCTTTTTAACTATCCTGCTTTCTGGAATACCCCCAGAACTCTCAGGTTTCATTCAAAATATTGTCATTTGAAGATGAACAAATGTCTTTTGGGTTTGGAATGGTGTGGGTATGATGACAGAATGCTTATTTTGGGGTGAACTAACCCTACATTTCACTTTATAGACAATATCCCCTTTCACACAGCAATCCCGGGCAAAAATGCCAGAAAGACATATACCGGTAAATACACAAATATGCAGTTCACACAAGCAACTGCGTTCTGGCTTTATACTGGTAAGAGACCATTCACACATCAGCTCCAAAATACCGGTCAATTCTGTGATGTCAGTCGTCAGAAGTGATCTTTAAACGCTGCGCTGTTGTCTTCACCCGCATGAGGAAAAGCGCTTTAGTTTCACTATCAGTTAAATTTGACAAAAACAAATTGAAGTTTGAGTGAAAGGCATAAGGGGATGATCAAACAGAACACGAGACGTTCATAATAGTATTCAACTGCAGAGCCGCAATGCTAATGAATGGAAAAGAAGGCAGGGTCTCGAGTGCGACATGTTGAAAAAGCAGCAAGACGTGGCACGGTCAAAGATGATTATCTTGCGCATATTCACATAAAAAATATGAAAAAGCTTCCTGTAAACAACACTGAGTAATCACATCATCTCCATAAGAAATTTATGATTGATCCAAAGCAGACTTCTTGCGTCAGCGCATTCTGACCTCATACGTGATCATACCGGTAATCTTTATTCTACATTCACACAGCGCACATTACCTGTAATTTACTGGTAATGTTACAACTTCCCTTACTAGTAAATTGCCGGAACCAATTTACCAGTATTTTTGAAAATAGATCACACATCTCTATAGATCTCTTACCGGTAAATAGATCTCTTACCGGTAATTTACCAGTAAAGACTGTATGTGTGAAAGGGGCTATTGACAGCTTGGATATTCTTCAAAACTTATCTTTTTGTGTTCCACAAAAGAAAGAAAGTAACATGACTGAGTAAATTATGAGAGAATTAGACTAACATTTTATTTGAATTTACTTGAATCATCATAATACATTAATCTCCTTCAACATGTCTGAAACCCAAATGAAATTGAATAGACAGCAGTACATAAACACATTTTAAATTCTGTACAGTCCTTTGCTATATGGAAGTACATTTTGTCTAATTCACTTTCTTTGCCATTTCAAAGAGCAGTGTACTCCCTCCCTCTCCTTCTAGTCAGAGACAACGAGACACTTTCCACACAATGAAGTCTGCCTCGGTTATGGCTTTCTCTTAACGCAGCGCATTACACATGCATTGTAATGGCCCATAAATGGCCAGAAAGCCTGAGTGAGCATCCAGATACCATTAAATATGAATCACAATGTCAGGAACAGCATCGGCCCACAATGATTCAACTAAACATATGGGACGGTTGCAAGCTAACAGAACGGATGGGGGTTACTGCTCTTGATTAATGTCTCTGCGCATGTTCTCCAGTGGAGCACAGGTCATGCTGCATGTGACTTAATCAAATGCTTTACAGACAGTCTGCATTAACAAGAGGATTTAAAACTAAAAGAGGGAAGTTAAAACTAAAAGAGAGCAATTTATCACAGTGAGAGTATAAATATGCTCACTTCTTAAGTCTTCTATTACTGCTGAGAATGAGAAGTCATGGTCATGATGAGATGGGTAATGTTGTTTGAATGTGTTGTAGGCCTGTGACATTGATGAAAGCTGCTAACTACTATATATCACAACACACTTTTCAATATGCCAGTTTTCATTTTCAAATTTACAATGTGCAGAACAAATTGGGAATTTATCATCGTCACTCAATGAGATAATCTTTCACTAAGCTCCACCCCCTTGGTTAGCTTTTATAATAGCCTGGTTCCTGGCAATGTCAAATGCCACGGATGGAAAACTAACAGGATTGTTTGCAATACCTCAGGAATTCTGAAAAAAATTCTAGTTTACACAGTGTATTTAGTGCTAGTTATTATACTTCATGCATAATTTAATTTAAAGGTGTCATGAACTGGCTTTTTTTATACTGTTGTCTGAGGTCAACTTATTACGTTCACATGGTTTTTACATTCAAAAACATCATAATGAATAAGTAATAGGCTATTTTCTACCCTGGTTTTTAGCATCTCATGGAACGCTCGGTTTTTATCGGCGTGTCGCACTGAAGACTTAGAAGCAAACGCCCACTGCTATGATTGGAGTTTTGCATAATAATGAGTTTTGTCAGTACATGTGGGGAATTGTTTTGAAAACTTCCAATGTGGAGAAACGGCAACCGGAATCCGCCCACAGGGCTCGCAAAATGTCTTTATCAAACAAACACAATTATTTATCACTCATCCACCCACAATTAATATGAATGTTATTTTTTTTTACTGCCCGCCCGATCGGTGGATATATCCGCGAACCGCGCATCACTAACACACACACACAAGCAAAATTTAACTGCATTCAAATAAGCATGTTCAAAACTTCCGCAACATAATCAGTAGATATCAAACGACCGGTAACAATGCAATACTATCACTTATACTACGGGGCCGTTGAATGCTTGAATCTGATTGGCTGATGAACGTTCTGAGGTGTGCAATTATTTTCTGGGAGATGCACAGCGAACGCCAGCTCTTGACCGCATTACAGTTCCATATCACTTCGCATAGTTAACTGTAATAACGGAAATTACAGGACTAAAAAACAACAATATGACAGACGATTTTCCTAAAGTAAATCTTAATATTTACGGTGAATATAAAACGTTCAACAACTGGGCGGCAGCAGTATTAGACAGTCCAGATGAAAACCAACAAACGGAAGCTTCTCTGTCTAATTCAGGTAGCCTAATTCACACAAGCACTCTCTCTCTCTCTCTCTCTCTCTCTCGCTCTCTCGCTCTCTCGCTCTCTCGCTCTCTCGCTCTCTCGCTCTCTCGCTCTCTCGCTCTCTCGCTCTCTCGCTCTCTCTCGCTCTCTCTCGCTCTCTCTCGCTCTAATAACTTTATTAAAAACTGCAGTAGAATGCTATCAACGGCTCAAGCATTCGTTAACAGCTTTAAAATGACGTTTCGGAACTAGCAAAAGAGCCGTTGGATGAGACGCGGAAGAAATAGTCCTACTCACAATAGCGATTTAAGTACAAAAACCGGACGAATCCCTTTAAATATATCTTCGGATCGATGTCTTGAGGTGTGGTCTTGAAGTAAACTCCGCTTCGCGTCGTGACCGCATCACCACCTCGGGTGTGCATTATTATTCTAATAATTGAACGCCCCGGAGTCAATTATTCCGCTTATACTACGGTTACCACACCTCAAGACATCGATCCGAAGATATATATAGAAGGCACAGCATTGTGTTTTAATCTCAATCTGTCTGCAAATCCAGTCTCAACCTGTATCTTGTTTACAAACTATTCCACAGTGAAATGAAGTGAACAAACGTGCAATGTCTTACGCATGTGAGCTGGATCTTCATTAAAAATAAAGTTCAACCACACATTCCTAATATTAGAATCCGAAGGAAGCGACTGTGTTCTTCCACAACCAGGCATAGCACAATATTTTGCTATCTTATAGTCGGTGGGCGGGCTTGAGGCGGCGTTTCACCACACGATGACGTCACAGCCTGGCACATTCTGAGATCGAGCGTTTGCTGGGCCTGGTGTCAATAAACGCTTTTCTTTGACTAACAAGGAAGTTTTCAGCTCCGAAACGTACAGGATATTCTTATATAACGATGAACTTTTATATATCAAAGGCTGAATGAAAAGTTGATTTCTCAATTCATGACCCCTTTAACATGTATTTACCATACTCACTATGGTACTGTACATTTCTTAGTAAATTTATCTACTATGACCTTAATATGTAAATAAAATTTTATGTTATTAGATAAACTGGTCATAATGTACAACAGAACAACTGTAAAACTGGATTATCTGAGATTTCCATAGTTTCACTTGGATTTAGATGAGTTTAAGAACTTTTACTATATTTTAGACGAGTCTGAGTTTTGGTCAGGCTGCAGTAGGGGTGCGCGATATTGACAAAAAAAGAAATCTCAATATTTTCTGGGATTTTCTCGATAACAATAATTAGACAATATTTTGCTGAGTGTGTTATTGTGCTGGTACTTTGGCAGGTTTAGGACTGCCATGGTCAGCTGACTCCTAAAGTTTATGATATTCTTCATATTCTGTGTGGTGGTCAGTTCACAGAAGTGACAGAAATCATCTTTACCTCCCCCCCCTCCTTCATCAACTCTTACAGCTGATGACTTTGCATCATTCTTTACAAACAAAACATCCTCCATCAGCAGCCAATTCTCCACACCGCAAACCGACACGCACATCTCAAAAACTATCACACATACGCTTCCCTCCTTCTGTCTGCTCTCCAAAACAGATGTCTCCAAACTCATCCTTTCCAACCATCCCACTACCTGTCCGCTTGATCCTATCCCCACTCACCTCCTTCAGGCCATTTCTTCTTCTGTTACTCCTGCACTCACTCACATTGTTAACACCTCTCTTCACACCGGGACCTTCCCCACAGCATTTAAGCAGGCTCGGGTAACCCCACTGCTTAAGAAACCCTCTCTTAACCCAGCACTTTTAGAAAACTACAGACCGGTATCCCTTCTGCCTTTCATTGCAAAGACACTTGAGCGAGTTGTGTTTAACCAGCTCTCCACGTTTCTTGAACAGAACAACCTCCTGGACAGCAATCAATCCGGCTTCAAAAGCGGCCACTCAACGGAGACTGCCCTACTCTCGGTTACGGAGGCACTGAGACAGGCAAAAGCGGCATCCAAATCCACAGTACTTATCTTACTGGATTTGTCTGCTGCTTTTGACACAGTTAACCACCAGATCCTCCTGTCAACTCTCATGAAGATGGGCATCTCAGGAACTGCTCTCCAGTGGCTAAAGTCTTACCTCTCAGGTAGGTCCTTCACGGTGTCATGGAGAGGCGAAGTGTCTAAGTCACATCATCTAGCCACTGGAGTTCCACAGGGCTCAGTGCTTGGACCACTTCTCTTCTCCATCTACATGTCATCACTGGGATCTGTCATTCAGAAACATGGCGTTTCCTATCACTGCTATGCCGACGACACTCAACTCTACTTCTCATTTCAACCAGATGATCCCACGGTTGGTGTTCGTATCGCCGCCTGCCTAACAGACATTTCTGCCTGGATGAAGGAACATCACCTGCAACTCAACCTTGCAAAGACAGAACTGCTTGTGGTCTCAGCCAACCCAGCACTTCATCACAATCTCTCCATTCAGCTAGGATCATCAACCATAACTCCGTCCAGGACAGCCAGGAATCTTGGAGTTGTGATTGATGATCAGCTAAAATTCACTGACCACATTACTGCAACAACCCGGTCCTGCAGATTTGCGTTATACAACATTAGGAAGATTAGACCCTTCCTATCAGAGCATGCCACACAACTCCTGGTCCAAGCTCTTGTTCTCTCCAGACTGGACTACTGTAATGCTCTTCTAGCGGGCCTTCCGGCATGTACTGTCAAACCCTTGCAACTGATCCAGAATGCAGCGGCAAGGGTGGTCTTTAACGAGCCGAAGAGAGCACACGTCACGCCTCTCTTCATCAGTCTCCACTGGCTCCCAATAGCAGCTCGCATCAAATTCAAGACACTGGTGCTCGCCTTCAAAACAACCACTGGCTCTGCACCAAGATACCTAAACTCGCTTGTTCAGACTTACACACCCTCCAGGAGCTTACGTTCTGCCAGTGAACGACGCCTTGTAGTGCCATCCCAAAGAGGCATGAAATCACTCTCACGGACCTTTTCCTGGACCGCACCCACCCTGTGGAATGACCTGCCCATCTCAATTCGAGCAGCCGAGTCTGTAGCCATTTTCAAAAAACGGCTAAAGACACATCTCTTCCAGCGGTACCTTACCAATCAAGATTAGCACTTAACATTCTATTCATTTTCTGTCTGTCTGTCTGTCTATTTAAAAAAAAAAAAAAAAAAAAAAAAAAAAAAAAAAAACCTTCTGTCCTATGTGTTCTTTGCTAGATTAACTGAGACTTGTTACAGCACTTACATACTGTTACATACTGTTGCCCTTGACTGTTCTAGCTGCTTCTATTGCTCTCATTTGTAAGTCGCTTTGGATAAAAGCGTCTGCTAAATGACTAAATGTAAATGTAAATGTAAATGTTACCTTGATACATTTATTTTTTTACATCTTTTGTGTCAATGTCATAAATTTGATAAAAATTAATTATAATAAGGCACAATAGGGCTGTTACCAATCAAATTAAATAAGTATCAACAAAATTAATCTTTGCAGTGCAGAGGAAACACAGAAGCCGCATCTGAAGTGGCATTTAGATAATTTACACAGTTTACTGTTTAATCATTTATACAGCTCAGAAGTGGCAAATTAATAACCTGCAGTTATGCATAAATAATGTTTTGATGTTTAAAACATAAAATGTTGATTAATATTGATATTTGAGATTATTTAAAACATGAAAAGGTACTTTAACTGTGAAATTAAAACCGCCAGTAGGTGGCAGCAAGTCACGTTTAACGAGTGAGTCATTGAGATTCAAACAATTCATTCAAACAGCTGATTGATTCAAGGAACTAAGCATTTGAATATCGATAGGCGTGTTCGACATCGGCTGCGGCTGGATGCAACTGATCAGCGAGAGTAGCCGCGTGCAGGCAGGGAGGAGCTGCAAACAGAGACGTGAAGTCGGACACTTTCTGCTTCCCGTAGTGACGCTCGCGCTGTGTTTGCATACTTTATCAGCTGAAGTGAAATAAATGCAATATTTGACAATACACAGATGTTTCAGAGACATTATTGTCATGTAATACTTTATGTAGCCTACTGCTTAATACAGCGTGTGTTTGTACAGGAATAAAGATCAACATATAATCCTACACTATCAATGAAGTGGGGTCTACATTTTTTATCAGTTTTATTTTGATAAACATGACAATATAACATCACGACTACATGAAAGGAGGTTTTACTGTTATAAAAAACAGATTTGTGCGCATTAATGGAGCTGAAGGTTTCAGAATAAACACGAAACACACGTGATCGCTGTCATGCGGTGAATCTGGCCAATCAAGGAACAGCTGTGTCGTCATCAGAGTCCGTGCAGCTGCTCTGGAGAAACTGCACACGCTGTATTAGCCAACTGCTCTCGAATCGCTCTCGCGGCACTTTGTTGACATACGTCACTGTCACGTGGCATCGGCGCTGCCTCAAGTCAGACAAAATTTCTAACCGGCATGCACTGCTTCAAGTCAGCCACCGATCGGTCTGCGCATCGCTGGGTGAAGTCGAACAAGCCTTATATTAGTCATTGAATCATTGATTCGTTTGTCTTTGTTTTGAACTATTTTTCGGAGGCAAAATAGAATTCTTGTTTAGTAAACTTGCATAAAATCAATATCACATTTGAAAAACTGCAATCTTTGTGTGATATCTTATTAACTATATTATATGATATAAATATAGCACGCAGTGAAAGCGTGTACTCTAATGCGCACCCGCACTCAGGGCCGTTTCTAGCCGTTTTGACACCCTAGGCGAAATCCTTATTGGCACCCCCCAGCCAAATCTTAAAAAGCAACATGGTATTACTGGTATTAATTTTGATCCTTATTAAAAAAATACATACATACATACCATTTTGGAACTGTAATCCTTATTAACAAATTTACAATTTGGAAACTACGTATAAAAGCTTGACCAGTCACATGAAAGTAACAAGAATAAATATTGATTCAGTGCGGTCTTGTTTCTCATTGACGCTTGAATTTCCCCTTTAAATAACGCAACACTATGCCCTGTACGACACTATTAGAACTGAATGAATCGATTCAGCTTTCAACACCACCCGTAAAGATGCACTGAATTCGACAAAGCGGTTTAATAAAGGATAATAAATATTGTGAATTAGCACATTTTATTATACTATTTTTAAATTGGCCGTTGAAGTTTTATATGGGACAATTGCACACTGATCCTTTAACAATGCATTAGCGCAAAAACACACACCTTTTGGAGGTGCAAGTAAGAGAAGAAAGCTTAATAGTCTAAATATAATGATATCATAAAATGCTAAAGTGAGTGTGGTTAGCCTACATCTTGCCTCTATAATCTGCCTCTACTATCTGCCCATTTCACAGCGTGATTTTTCGACTGCCACAAATACGGCCCTAACAAAATACAGGTTTGTGCACTTTTTATTGTACCTGTTTTTTTTAATTGGCCTTTGAATTTAGCTTTATTGTGTGGTTAAAAAAAGCGTTACCTTGCCAAAGCTTTGACCGAGCTCTTTGATCTAATGGTGTTGAGCGCTCCAAATGCAAACTTTACATGCAACATTCAGACAGTAATTGACAGTACTCTGATCCAATAGTGTTAGGGGAACCAGTGGGGGCGGCAATCATATTTCAGGGTGGCCTTGACACCCTTTACACACACCCCTGATATGCGTTCATTGGCGCCCCTTCAGCTGATGGCGCCCTAGGTGACCGCCTATTTCGCCTATGCCTGAAAAACGGCCCTGCACTAGTCTAATCAACAAAACTACATCACGTAGTGTGTGCGTGCACTCTCTGGGTGTGTGTGAGGGATATATTCGATAATGTCAGATCGCACATCGTTAAAACAACAATTACTATATTATCACAGACGATATATATCGCACACCATAGGCTGCGGTCTCCTACTACAACAGACACATGATGAAAGTTAAAGGTTTATGCACAGGAAAGCCAGGTAGTGGGGTGAGACTGAGACATGAAAACTGCTGCTGCAGAACTTGCTGTACTTTGTGGGGACCAGAGTCAACAGCCAAGGTGATATGAGGTCAGGACAGAACAGAGGATTTAGAGCCAGACAGAAACTAATCTTCAGAGGGAAGAGGAAGGGAAACAATTTATTTTAGCGAGCAACATTAGGTAAACAGTAGAGATGCTCAGATCAGGATTTTTGCAGCCGATACCAACTTCCCATTTTTATCATCACGATCGACCGATACCAATCATTCAAGCTTTAAATAAGTAATATTTTAGTATAAGTCTTTGTTGACGGTCGCTGTTAACCCCCTACACATTGAAGGCATTTTTAATGATTTCAAATGGAATACTTAAAAGTACTGGCTTATAACTCTACAAACAAAACAGTATCATCAAGTGCAAGGTCTCGTGGTAGAAAACCTTTACAATTTTGAGGAAAAAAATTTTTTTTGTTCGGAGGTTCTTATTTTATAACACTGTTGGAAAAAACAACAACAGAAAAAGTGATGTGGCATTTACCCATGTAAGTAGTTCTTATGTTCAGTAAAATACTGAACAGCTTCAGTAAAAAGACTTTTGATAAAAAGGCTACCATGGTTCCAAATGCCATAACTTTTGCTTTGAGATATCAACACAAAATTTGGCCCAGATTCAGTTGAAATGACTGTGAATAAGCCCAAACTTGTTTTTAACCCTCTCATATACTTAATAGACATCATGTCAGGAATGAACAATAACAAAATAAATCATCACTTTTTCTGTTTTCACAATTTCTATTAGTTAAACTTTCAAACGACATTGGAAAACACTAGCTGCGTCATGATCGCAACATGATCAGATCCCAGAAGTCCTAGCTTAAGCCAAGCAGCATGTCATGTCTCTCTGTGAGATCTATACATATAATGTTATGCTGTGTGTGGGCTTGTTTGAATCGAGACAGCCTGCTCCAAATGTGCGTAAATTTGGTTTACTAATGTTTCGCCAAGTTACAAAGCAAAAAGTGGCGCAAAAGCCTTATCTGTATACCGTTTACATGCGCATCGGGGAGTCATAGAATGTGATAATTGTCCAATACCAATCAATCGGAGCATCCCTATAAACGGTTTGCAATGACCTCTTAGTCACTACAACTAAGTATCTGAACCTTTAACAATTGTAAGCCTACATATTTCCTCTAAATATTTGGCAGATTTTAAATCTATTTTTATTTAGGGATAGGTGATAAAAGCCTACTGGTTTTAAGGATTACATTCATTTTATTCCCCACGTACATGAGTGAGCCTTGGCCGGCCATGACCCTGTTCACCGTTGGTCCTTCCTTGAATCACTTTTTGATAGATACCGACCACTGCAGACCGGGAACACCCCACAAGAGCTGCAGTTTTGGAGATGCTCTGACCCTGTCGCCAAGCCATCACAATTTGGCCCTTGTCAAACTTGCTCAAATCCTTACGCTTGGCCATTTTTCCTGCTTCTAACACATCAACTTTGAGGACCAAATGTTCACTTGCTGCTTATTATATCCCACCCACTAACAGGCATGCTGTGATGAAGAGATAATCAGTGTTATTCACTCCACCTGTCATAATGTTATGCCTGATCGGTGATATATATATATACTCATAGATCGAGCGTTTATTTATATATATATATATATATATATATATATATATATATATATATATATATATATATATATATATATATATATATATATATATATATATATATATAAATAAACGCTCAATCTATGAGTATTCAGACAGATTCAGAAAGTCTCAAAAAAACTTATTACATACATATAATGCTTTAATTTAATTTTTATTTGTTTTTCGTTAGTTGCTGTGTTGAGAGAACATGCACCTCCATCCTCCAGTGCTGAACCTCTGCTACTGGCACCCAAACCAACTACAAACCTGTGGAAGAGTGGACTGAGTTCAACAGTGAGGAGGGGGTGAGATCACCCCAAATATGAAGCGCATCAGATGTCACCTGACAAAGAGCCAATCAACATCATTTCAGACATTTCTCCTGCCCCAACCTGTGACCGGCCTACTCTTAAATTATTCAGTACAAGGAGTGGAGTGATTGTGTATGTATGAATGAGGGACACCGACAGAAAGGAAGAGAGAGCTGCTTTGCCTGACATGTGTTCTTAGTGATAAGCCGCCAGTCTGTGACCTGATCACAGCGGTGGTGTGCACCTGACACTCTTCTCCAAACTGTTACTCATGCTGTCTAAGGTTATAGGTGCTTGTAATACAACAGTATGTGCTGTGTTAAATAATATACATTAGTATGTCAAAACAAATACTTGTATTTAAAAAAAAAAAATCTGGTTTTGCATGAGATATTCATGACAACCTAACATGAAAGTGCAAGTTTTGTGCAGTGTTGAAGTGCAGACGTACAGTGCGGTGGCGCCTGTTCAGCAGATACTAACAATTGGATATTAACTGCATTCATTTCCTCCTGAAGCTGGGGAAATATTACACCTCCCTCAAGGACCCAGGTATCCGACATGTTTACTGGCATTAATAATGTGAGGAAAACTCTGTAGGAAATGCCATCGGCAGCAGCTACCTCAGCTCCTTGAATATGAAAATCTCCCACTCAGAGTTCAGCTCACCGCTGTGCTGTTCTCCCTGCCTGAACGCCCTCAGCCGGATCTCAGTCAGTCTGTCTGTCTCCATGAGCAAACATGCCTCAAGACAACGTCTAACCACAACCAGGCAAATAAATAAAAGCTGCTGCATGTTTCCTTCATTAATAAGTAAACAAGTCATATTTCAATATCCTAGCTGTTTTAATAAAGGAATGATAAAGTATATTAGCAAATCATTAGGAATAACAAAAACATCAAATAAAAACATTAGGGCGCATTACGTTTTTCTAGTGAGTGTTAAATCATGGAATTCATTTCGAAAGAAGTTCAGTATATTAACAGTCACACGAAATATATCTATAGTTTGGAGTTAATGAAGGAGTATTTTAGTCGTATTTGTGGTTAAGTTGTACATAAGACAAAATTATTGATTCAAAACTGAACTGGAGAGACGGTGAGCAGCTCGTTTTCAGCGGAACTCGGCTATTCAGACGGAGCGCGCGTTCATCAAAGGTGCCGTCGGGCTGTTATTTTACTGCATATTTTCCACTTATTTGTTATCGTTTCACTTCAGTGGTGACTCACAATATAAATTTGGTTGTTTTTTTTAAAAGCAGATAACGTTTAGGGTCGCGCGCAAACAGTTATTTCGATGGTCGGTTTATATACCTAACAGGTTTTATGATGAACGTAAAAGTTTCAGCACTTATCTATTCATTCATCTTTCAAGGTCACTTAAACTGAACTGTTTGCGTTTACTCCGCCGTTCATTTGATGTCCAATATCCGTATTTCAAACTAACAATTGTTTTAATTTAACTTTCTAGGAACTTAATTGTTTGTCATTTTATTTATTTTGGCTGAAACATATCGCAGCGGTCATGCCTGCTGTGCTAAACAGTCTGTTTATATACTTTAGATGTGAACGCATGAAATAATAAAAGCGGTTTATGTACCTTGACCAACAAACAAACACACTTCATGCTATAAAGAAAAGCCCTTGGACGTGTTCTTCTTTTTTTTCACATGAACTAGTGAGCAGTGAAACTTTTACCTGTCAGGCTGATGTATGTAAATCTCTCTACCTGGTTAGTTGTATCCTGTGGCAGGTTCTTAATAAGGATCTTCCTCCTGTTGCTCAGCTCTCTGCGAGTTTTCTCCAGCCTTTTCTCGATCTCCTCGGGATCAAGTTCCGGTAGATCTCTAAGGATGGTGATCCCCTCGGATGCTGCGTCCTCTTCCTGTCGGCTCGCGGGGCTGTCGGACTCCGGGTGAGGTGAATTTTCCCGCTTTGTCGCATGCACGCTCGGCGGCTGGATGGATGAAGCTGCCGCCATTTTGAAGCGCTCGGTGGAAAGTGAGTCGGAGAGAGCGGATAGGTGGGCGTCTGTGCTTTGAGTCAAACCCATCGACGGCACTCTACAAAGTAAGCGTGGATGAGCTCCGACACACGGCTGGCGACCTCCACCGATGGAAAACTAAACATTCTGACTAGCAGTCTTTTTTTTTCTGATTAGGGCAGTATAAAATAATAATAAAAAAAAACTATTATTCTGAAAAGAACAATGTCACACGACAGCAAATAATAAAACAGTACACTATAACACAACTCTGTAACAATCTGTGCAATGATGTCAAGTCAACTTATATATATATATATATATATATATATATATATATATATATATATATATATATATATATAGCGCTTTTAACAATGCAGATTGTTTCAAAGCAGCTTTACAGTGTAAAACAGGAAAATAATGCAACAATTTCATTCAGCCGTATAGCCATTCTGGAGAAAACCGTGACGTCATCAGTTCATTTAAATTATCATACAGTGACAGTGTGGGCTTTAGATCAGTAATTAGATCAGTAATTTAGTTTATATGGTTAATTTAGTTTAATAATTAGATTTATTTGGATATTAGTTGAAAATTTAGTGTCCCCAACTGAGCAAGCCAAGCCAGAGGCAACAGTGGCAAGGAAACCAAAACCCCATCAGGTGACCTAATGGAGAAAAATAAACCTTGGGAGAAACCAGGCTCAGTCGGGGTGCCAGTTCTCCTCTGGCCAATTAACAAACAGTGTATTATTATTATTCTAATACAATACAATGTAATACAATAATAGTTACAGTGTGCAGATCTGTTGTTATAACAAATGTAAAACCAATAGCAATATTTAAGTAGCCCAAATCTAGTATTTATTTATTTATTTATTTATTTATTAAGGCAAAACATTTAAAAGCACATTCAAAGTCACTATGAAATCATAATTGACTATTTTTTAATGGAATGCAGTATTTATTATAATTATTATCCCTGCTTCTCATTAGCATATTTAACAGAAAATTATGTGCACCCCTTGCAAGAACATCTCTTCTCTGTTCTTCGTCGCGAGGGCAGGACAACTGTCAATCACATGAGAACACAATGATCCATCCAATCAATTCCCGATTGATCAATTCCCACCCCACACTTTTTTCTTAGGCCCTGTCCCAAATCATTTGAACTTTCATATGAACTTTCGGTCTTGTGGACTTAATGGCTGCCGCGTGTGCGTGTCCGTTAGGTCCATGAGACCGGTGTCCCATTTGTCATTTTAAGTTTCAGACTTTGCGGTCAAATTATGTGCCCTGGATGCGCACTTTAGCGAGCTTTCTTTTGCGAAAATGCGGCCTCGTAGGAAGACCGGCACTATTTGAGGGGACAGCCATTTGTACTGGTGTCCAAAACCATAGTGGACATTATTGAGTGCACTCATTCAATCCCACAATGCACTGCAATAACGTGTGTACAACTGATGTACTCCATAGACCGTAAAAAATATGGACGACGTGACTTCATTAGCTTCCGCTGAAATAGGCTAACTGAAAGCCTCTGGAGGTCCGAATATGGCGCTGACCGCCATAACGAATACGAGTAGTGATCTTGGGACTGGAATCTGTGTGGTAGAGAGCAGAATCACACTCACAGATGCAGAACAATTCATTATGCTGGTCTGAAATAAACAGTTGTGGAAATGTAGAAATTAAAGCTAAAGCTCCACTCTCCTCCCAAAAATCCAGAAAAAAGTCTGTTAGTGCCTCAGTGACAACCTCACTCAGAGAAGCTGTCAATCGTGATGTGACACCCCCCGTTTTTATAGCATCAAATAACTAACTTAAACTAAACTTATTTAAAAAACGAACACTTGAAATGAAATCGTGATAAAAACTGCCTACAATGATAGAAACCATTAGGAAACACTGAGGGGCGGGGTTATGACCTATACTGGGACCAACCACCTGGGGGCGATCAGGGCCCGGAGGCTTCAGTTTCTGAGAGGAGTGCTACAGCTTGATGTACACTCAACAGTTAGAGAATACTACCTATAATGCACTGAGTTGTGCGCTGAATGAATTATCGCATCTCAGAAGATGCATGGCGCTTGCAGCTGAATCAATCATCCATCCATTTAAAAAAAAAAAAGCACTGGTCCAGCATAACTGGTCCAGCATACAGGTATAAATTCCTTTTTCGATTTCTACCGAGGGGGAAATTTTTGTGTGAGTGCTAAGGATTTCCAGACAGATTTTGCAACGGTTCAAGTCACAAAAATGTGTTGCGTTGACCAACAGACACCTGCTTGGTTTGACAATTACTTCTGTGTGAGCTGTGCTTCATACATCGCCACAACTGCCAATAGACAACTGACTTCCCACATGAAAAAATACTATATTATAATAGTATATTATAGTAAAATTACATATAGTGTTTTTGAACCATATAGTAAAGATACTACAGTAAATTGTAGTATACTATTAGTATACTAATACTTTCAGTATTTACTACACTTTGTTCATTTACTGCAGTATATTTACTATAGTACGGTTCACTATAGGATAGGCTATATACGCTTCGCGTAGTGACCGCATCACCACCTTGGGTGTGCATTATTGTTCTAATAATTGAACGGCCCGTCGTCAATTATTCCTTACTTCAGGAACAGCTATATTTCACCAAACAATGTGTGACCACGCCTTTATTCTGATAGCCTACGTAGGTAGGCTACGTATCTTATTTTGGCAGTTCCAGGCAACACGTAACCCGTGTTTTTGCAACCTTCTACCTGTGAAAGTGCACTGGAATGGCAGTCAAACCCGTGACTTCCAACCCGTGAACTCGTACTAGATCGATGTACTCCCAGTTACAAGATCTGACGTCACATAGCTCACGAAACAACAATGACAGCCCTGTACCTACGGATGCGGTGTTTATTAAACAAATATACAATTAACGTTAAATAAAAGGTGCAACAGCTTCTCTTGCCGTATGCGCCGTTTTTTCCCACCCGTTTCCCTCAAATAAGCACCTTTGGTGATAGAAATGATTGTAAATTTAGCACTCATACGGTCCCCCATGCTTTGTTTACATCTAGCTACCACACGATTCCTTGCGCTCAGGCAGTTTGGCGTGACTTTGCCTGGAAGGCTACCAAGTCGTGAGTCGTATGAAGTTGTAACTCACGGGCTCAAAAACCTGCCTGGAATGCAGCATTAATTGGCGTTTCAAGAGTGCTATTCAACTTTCACTTGTGTTTGTATCACTTCGTTCCCAACAGTCTGTCCAATAGCGGCGATTATTCAGCGACCTCAGCTGTTACATCGTTACACCAGTAGTCTACATGACAAGAGACTTATTGAATCATTCACTCGGCCGGTTTGTTAAAAAAGAACAGAATAATTCAGGAATAAAACACCACTGCTGTGTGTTGCTCAGAGATACGCAACATTTTCATTTGGAACTAATTTTTCACTGATGTAGCAAGCATACTGGCAATAATGTGTCTAAAAATGCAAGTTCCATATTAACTAATTGTATATTGAACTGTTGCATGAAAGATTAAATAAACAAGATGCCATTTATAGCTCAAAAATCATTTAGTCTGTACGCGTGGAGAGTATGGCCAAACATCTGAAGGCATGCCTGCAGAAAATCATGCATGCCTGACAGATCTTTTGACTAGTAGCCTACACTGGGTCTGGTGTGGAATGAATGACATTATGGCGTCTCTCGTGGGTGTGCTAAATATGCCATCTCCTGGCAGACTCCATCACAGGAGTCCTTATAATGTCCCTGAATGACCACTTTCAGTTTCAGCAGCTACACATCCCACATCAACAATACTTACAGACCATTGACTCTTAAAGAATGAGGATAGCATATTGCTCTAATTCTGGATGGGTTTTTTTCCCCGACACGAGAAGCATTCTAATAATAATAATTTAAACACTTTTATTAATTGTGAAATGACCTGTGCAATTTTGGACGTCTAAAGCACACGGATATGTAAAATAAGGCTTGATGAATGCAATGGTCAGTTCAATAAATTGCATTGCGCGGATTAATGAATGATTAACGAATCCATCATTGCATGCACACGAATGGTTTTCACTAGGTTTGGGATGGGAAGTTTCAGAAAGACCCTCACATTTGTGTTCATCTGAATTACCTGAGCATGAACTGAAGCAGTGATTCAGCGCGTCTCTGAGTGGGAGTGAGAGAAGACCAGAATATTTCAATGGCTCGGAAAAGTAGTGCGTGGGCGCTCGAGCGAGTGTTGGAGCGGGCAGATCGCGCATCTGGGACGCGCGTGTGTTTATGTAAAGGGGTGATGGGCTTCAACTCCTCACCGCGAGCTGTGTTGAGTGCGTAGTGTGCGTGGGCGGCGGTATCCGAATCGTGTGTGTGTGTGTGTGTGGTCTCAAGCATCGCGAATCCATGGGCTACTGTCTAGTTTCACAACTCACTTTTTGTGACACTTTTTTACGCGTAAACACACTGTAAAGCGAGAGAACAAGTAATTAAACTGAACAGTTTGCACATACCGCACATGAATAGGCTACGTGACAGAACATTTGAGAAGCTGCTTTTTAAACTAGAGCACCTGCCGGTTTTCTCTGCTTCGTCTAGCGATGCCCGAATCACGAACGAAAGATTCTTTCGAGTCGGATTCTTTTAAATAGATCAGTTGAGCCGGCCATTAATCGATCTAAAAGTTTGGTTTACGAATGCTACTGCATTGGTCAGTGTGAACCAGACTAATGAGCCGACAAACAATGAATGAACCAATTGTAAACGCACTGACGAGGATTTAAAGGAGAAGCCTACACTTAATGAAAAGGACTCCATTTACTCCCACTCAAGCCATCCTCCTAGGTGTATATGACTTTCTTCTTTCTGATGAACACAATCAGAGTTATATTAATACATATCCTGATGCTTCCAATGGCAGTAACAGGGTCCATTGAGTTTGAAGCTCAAAACAAGTGCATCCATCCTTATGTAGCCTACTCCACACAGCTCCGGTGGGTTAAAGGTCCCGTTCTTCGTGATCCCATTGTTCAAACTTTAGTTAGTGTGTAATGTTGCTGTTAGAGCATAAATAATACCTGTAAAATTATAACGCTCAAAGTTCAATGCCAAGCGAGATATTTTATTTAACAGAAGTTCCCTTTCAAAGCCTACAGCGAACGGCTGGCTTGGACTACATCCTGGTACTTCCTTCATAAATGACGTCAGTAGAGCAGTAGAACAGACTAACCTCCGCCCACAAGACTACGCGGAAAAAGGGGGCGTGGTCTTGTTGCTGTCCCACGTGGAGAAGAGGACGTGTCGCGTGGAGAAAAGGAAGTGCTGCATTTCAGTGTGTTTGTCGCCATGTCGTCGAGACGCTGTTATTTTCATCCCGGAGTCAAATCACCTTTGTTTGGCTTTCCCAGGGATGCTGTAGAGATCATTGAGCGCATAGCCGCATACATCTCCCGTTAAGAGGCGTGACCTTTCCACGTGCGCTAAGCTGCGGTCAAATCACAACACGGGAACCGCTGGCACAATCAGAACTCGTTACGTATTTCTGAAGGAGGGACTTCATAGAACAAGGAACTCATCAGCCCGTTTTTAGGACAGTGAAAACAGCGGTATACAGATAAGTAAATTGTGTGAAAAATACTGTGTTTTTTTACACACGAAACATGAACACGTGTTATATTGCACACTGTAAACACAATCAAAGCTTCAAAAAAACACGAAGAACGGGACCTTTTTAAAGACCGTCTGAAGCGAATCGACGGGGTTTTGTACGAAAAAAATCGACATATTTAAAACTTTATAAAATATCTATAAAATAGCTTCAACTTACAGAAAAAGTGTAACTAGCGTGACGCATGACGTCAGACAGAGTTTTGAACATGCGAGAGGTGTTCCACTCTCTGCGTATGGTGGTCTGGTGGAAGCCAGATATTTTACTTCATAACTAGTTTTAAATATGGACATTTTTCTTACAAACCCCCATTGATTCGCTTAAGAAGGACTTTATTAACCTCCTGGAGCAGGATATTTATTAATATAGCTAACTCTGTGTTCATCAGAAAGGAGACAGTCGTATGCACCTAGGATGGCTTGAGTGGGAGTAAATCATGGGGTAATTTTATTTTAAAGTGAACTACTCTAACTGATTTGGGGATTGAGTTGGTTTTAATAAATAACATGTAGGCTAACATGTAAAAAAGCCTTTCATCCATAATGTACGCCTAAATAGTATTGTTAAATGCAACAACAAAAAAGAGTTCTAAATACTTTTTGTTTGTTTGTTTTGCAATCTAAATAAATAAAATGAACATGAAATTACAATAAACACTCATGTTTAATAGGAAAATGATATTGGAACACTTTTAAGGTATGTAAACATTCACATGATTATTCATGTCATAATCAGTGTTGGGTAAATTACTCTAAAAAAGCTATTGCATTACTTGGCCAATTACTTTCTTAATCCCATATCAACCGTGACCAGTTGAACAATAAGGATAGACATGCAACTACTCTTAATTATTTCAATTAAATGTAAAATTATTCTTGAACTAACCAAATTATTTAAAGGGTGAAGTTACATTAAAAACATACATTTTATCATTATATGTAAAATGTTGATGTAAGCTCCACTCTTGTTTTATAGAATTGTTCGTTGGTCTATAATATTTAAAGCAGCACTAGGTAACTTTTGCTCTCGGGCTCCCCCTACAGTTGGGAAACAGTATTGTCCTCTACTACTGTCGTAAACGCTGTCATCCTACATTAGGGGATGCATATAGCACGTGCATTTGTTGACATGACAGCTATGATAGCCCTGAACACTGCAGGAGTTCACATGCAGGTGTTCTGCTTGAGTCGTGTGTGAAATGTCTTCATCCCAGGTACAGTGGCATATGTTTCAGCATGTCATATGAATATAATTTCATGGGTTTAATTTTTTTTCAAACGCCAAATGATCGCGATGCTCACGTTAACAAGCCAGCGTCATTATAGTAGTCTAGTCTATTGGTTACCGTTTTACAGAATCTATTATATGATACTTCAATTCAATGTTTGAGTGGTAGGTAATAACATATATCGTCAATATAATATCAAGCTACCATAGATGAATCTTCAAATTTGAAAAGTCGATTTGCATTATAGCTTGAGGCAAGACAAATAAACAATATCACAGACATGTTAGGTATTGTAACGAGTAGGAAAATAGTGTGGCCCCTTTAAGAGCGTTCGCCCCGGTTGGAGCGCGTTCTGTGCGTGTGTGTGTGTGTGTGTGCGTGTGTGCACTGCGCCTCGAGCTCCCATGTGTGCGGATTATTTTCTGTCTTCTGTTGCAAACATTAATTTATTTTTGTTTTGGTGGGTAATGCTGTGGACGGAAGTGGAGTTTGTGCCGGACTCTTGTGGGGGTTCCGCGGGGAATAAAGTGCGGGCTATTTGATGTCAATCGCCTCCGTGTTTGCATCGACTTCAGTTGCGTTGAGTGAGCTATCCGTATTTTTCACCCGGACACACGCGTTACAGTATCCTAAAATATGATTTTGTACGTCTTATGTATTTACTTGCGAGAATGTAGCCCCTACCAAACTTGTACACGCCGTTTACACATAGGCTTACCCTCGCAAGTCCGAATTTAAGGAAGTGGGGGTGATGGTGGAAGTGACGTATATGCCGTAAAGCAGTCGAATTTTGTAGTTCTTTTTTTTCTCGGGTTACTACCCGAAACCCGAAGTTTAAAAGTACGATTAAAAACGATACAGACCCTGTCGGGCTATGGCAGACGTGTCATTCAACCTATTGTAAGTCGATGTATCATCACAAGAGTCTTGAAAATATATTATGAAGGTTGAAAAGTTACCTAGTGCTGCTTTAATACAATAACATCAGTAATTAACAAGCAGCCATACCGGGGCCAAGCGCAAATAAGAAGACAAGACATGCCAAAATGGCTGCCAATGTCAGATCAACTGCAGCAATGAGCAATTAAAGACCTTTTAAGGTATTTTAGGCAAAATAGCTATAAAATTATAAATACGGTCAATAATAATGATTTAATGATTTATCACTTTCAACCAATAGGTGGCACAGTTACGAAATTGATGTGGTGTGGTCAGAATAAGGGAACAATGACACTTGCAAAGATTGGTGTCAATATATCAAAGCAGGGTGTCAATATAGTGTCAATATGTCATTGCAGAGATCTAGCCTCAAGAGGCCTTTTCATTATAAGTATGGACCACATGGCGGTGCTGTTTTCAAACCTTTTAAGTACCTTAAAAGGCATGGTGCTGATGGCACATACCAAGTTTCGTAATGATACAACAATTCATTTGTAAAGTATAGCATTTTATATCATAATACTGCATTGTAGTCAATGGGAATTTCATGTTTTGTTCTATTATAGCGCCACCAAGAAGCACAATCCTACCATTATTTTTATGTGTTCTCAGAGTGAGCCCATACATGTGTGTCAATTTTGGTGAAAATATCTTGTTTCGTTTTGGAGTTATAGACATTTATATGAAAAAACACATGAAAAATGACTGACACCTGACTTTGATTGGATTTTACACCCTCTTACTATCAATATTTTGACATTTGGGCAATTTGCATATAATTATCAACCTATGTTTCCGAACTTCTGACGCTGGTTTCGTCTCGATCAGACTAACGGTTTCGAAGATATCAGCTAATATTTTTAAAGCGCTAAATTCCAACGCTGAACAAACCATATGCCGAAACCTAGCAAATCTGGTATTGTTGGACTCGGTGAGGATTCAGAAGACTAAAAAAGTTAGTCCCATGAAAATAAGGCAACCCCACCCAAAGTTATTAGCATTTGGGAAAAAAAATTCTCCACTAGGTGGCGCTGTTTCGAAACTTCTCAGGCTACTTCAGGGCATCGTGCTGATGACCCATACCAAGTTCGTAACAATCCGTTCATGCGATCATAAAATACAGCATTTTAGCACATAATTCAAAATGGCCGACAACCAAAATGGCCGATATGGTAAAATTGGATATCAGACGACTCGGCATGACGTCCTGAATCTAACAAGACCACTGACCATGATTTTTGGACAAACAGTTCAGAAGTTATAAGCAAAAACATGCATTTTCTGTATCTCCGGACCAGTAGGTGGCGCTGCGCCGAAACGCTGCAAGTGCCTCAGGTCATGCTTGTGATGAAATGTGTCAAGTTTGGTTTGAATACGATAAAGCGTTGCGGAGATATTGCCTTAAGTGTGTTTTTGCAACCACTACATAAAATTTGTTTGCGCGTTTATCAAAAACGATTTAACGAATCAACTTGATTTGCAGGATTTTTTGTCAGCATGGTCTGAAGATGATCTGGCTCAATTTTCGTGCAAATCGGATGAACCGTCTAGGACGAGTTTGCAAAAGTAGGTTTTTCAGAAAATTGAAAATTGCGGGAAAATTATTATGACGTCATATAGTGCAATCGAATCGGCATGAGTTCAGGAATCAGAGGAACAAATAATTTTGTTTCTAGCCCTTAAGGTTCAAAAGTTATTAGCATAAACATGAGTACACATTTGGACAGGTGGTGGCGCTAGAGGGATTGAGATAGAGACACCAAAATTGCTATGGTGACAGATCAGACTGTCCTCTATTAGTGTGCCAAATTTCACAACTTTTTACTATACGGTTCTATGGGCTGCCATAGACTTCCATGGCGGAAGAAGAAAATACAGGAACGGTTTCAATAGGTGCCTTCGAACCTTCGGTGCTTGGCCCCTAATTAAATTACGGAAAAATTAAGAGTAATCCCTTATTCAAGGGAAAAGTAATTAAATACTTCTTAAGGCATTACACCCATCACTGGTCGTAATTTTCATAATTATGAGATTACAGCTTGCATCCTTGTAGAACTCGCCATTACAAGTTGTAAACTTGGAATGTTCGGAGAGCTCCGACTTGTACACGTGACCGCTGTACCACCTGACTGCTGCAGATTAATTTGCTAGAAACATAATTCAGAGTCAGAGGACGCAGACAGCATACAACGGTGTGAATGCAGCAAAATATTCAACATCGGGAAGGACGTGATGACTTTTGCATTTTTTTACATGCAGGATGCAAAGTATATATAAATTGTTTTCTTTTTAAGTGCTTTGAAACAAACTGTTTCAAAAATGATGCTGTCCCCCATGGCCCCAATTTAACAGAAGTGCTCCACTTTTATACCAACGTCACTGTGTGCTAGCAACTCACGTTTGGGTTAAAATTATCCACCAAGAATCAACGGTGCCGTAACACTTTTATGACCTTGTATGCAAATCCCAGGCAGCAGCAGCGCGTGAGGAATGCCCTGTACTTCACATGACCTTATTTGCCCGTTATGTGCAAATTATAAATGTAGGTCAGAAATGAGCTGATGATGTCACGATGGAGCAGACTCATATGTTAATCCTGCCCTGTAAATCCCACTGTTTTGCTTCATTTACACAGATAATTCACTGTATTATACACATGCAGTGATATTTTAGAAATTAAACAGTCAACACATTAACCTAAAATTAATCATTTTTATTGTTTTATTTTTTCTAACGTTTTATGGGTTATGATGGTTATACTGAAAATAAATAACAGAGAAATAATGGTGCACTTTAATGCAACTGTTTTGCCATAAGAAATGTTGATAACTGTTAAAGGAGTAATAATATTTAAAGGACACCGGGGCTAGTTGTCAAACTAGCTAACACTTGGGATACTTCTCAGTAACTATGAGGTCAAAAATCTAGATGCACAAATGTACACTATATTGCTAGTATACCACTAGTATTGGGACACCCCTCCAAATAATTGAATTTGGGTGTTCCAATCACTTCCATGGCGACAGGTGTATAAAATCAAGCACCTAGGCATGCAGACGCTTCTACAAACATTTGTGAAAGAATGGGTTGCTCTCAGGAGCTCAGTGAATTCAAGAGTGGTACCGTGATAGGTTGCCACCTGTGCAATAAGTCCATTTGTGACATTTCCTCACTACTAAATATTCCACGGTCAACTGTTAGTGATATTATAACAAAGTGGAAGCAATTGGGAACAACAGCAACTCAGCCATGAAGTAGTAGGCCTCGTAAAATCACAGAGTGGAGTCAGCGCATGCTGAGGTGCACAGTGCGCAGAAGTCGCCAACTTTCTGCAGAGTCAATAGCTACAGACCTCCAAACTTTGTGTGGCCTTCGGATTAGCTCAAGAACAGTGCGTAGAGAGCTTCATGGAATGGATTTCCATGGCTGAGCAGCTGCATCCAAGCCTTACATCACCAAGTGCAATGTAAAGTGTCAGATGCAGTGGTGTAAAGCACGCCACCACTAGACTGTAGAGCAGTGGAGACGTGTTCTCTGGAGTGACAAAACATGCTTCTCTGTCCGGCAATCCGATGGTCCGATGTGCCAAGTGTAAAGTTTGGTGGAGGGGGGGATTATGGTGTGGGTCATTTTTCAGTGGTTGGGTTCGGCCCCTTATTTACAGTGAAAGGAACTCTTAATGCTTCAACATACCAAGACATTTTGGACAATTTCATGCTTCCAAATTTGTGGCCCCTTCCTGTTCCAACATGACTGCGCACCAGTGCACAAAGCAAGATCCATAAAGACATGGATGAGCGAGTTTGGTGTGGACTGTGGAGGAACTTGACTGGCCTGCAAAGAGTCCTGACCTCAACTCGATAGAACACCTTTGGGATGAATTAGAGTGGAGACTGCGAGCCAGGCTCTCGTCCAACATCAGTGCCTGACCTCACAAATGTGCTTCTAGAAGAATGGTCAAAAATTCCCATAAACACACTCCTAAACCTTGTAGAAAGCCTTCCCAGAAGAGTTGAAGCTGGTATAGCTGCAAAGGGTGGGCCAACTCCATATTAAACCCTATGGATTAAGAATGGGATGTTATTAAATTTCATGTGCATGTAAAGGCAGGCGTCCTTTAGCTCAAAACATTCCTTATTTTTATTTATCAGAAAAGCCTTTTAATAGGCAGATTTCCCCTTACCCTATATAATGTGCAAAAATCAATGCGTTTAATCAACTGAATAAAAACTTTTTTTCCTTGGCAATAACATTTGAAAGGGGTTTTTTTTGTAGCCAAGACTGTAAGGCATGTGCCTACACAGAAATTGATTTATTCAGTAACCCCACCCTATTCACTGGAGTAAAAAGTGTGACAACTAGCCCACAATCCTCCTGGGGTGGTTGAATTATGAGCTGACTGAAATCTAAGTACTGAAGTTACTTGTTCTGTAAAACATTTTAATAAGGCAAATATGAGATCTTCTCATCTGACGCTAAATGCAGAACTGCATATAAACACAAATACCAAATTCTGCATTATGACCACATGTTGGAATCACAGAAGATACCATATAAATGACCAGACTGATCGCAGTTTAGCCTGCAATATATCTGAATATCATCTTTAAATTGTCAAATAGAAATGATAGCTGCACGCTGACTGAACTTTAAGCACATAAAATATGATTCATAGATATGATTCAGCAGTCTCTAAGGTATACTTGCTTAAAACTGTCACTAATTGAGTTTGAAATTTCACGGGGACATGGCTGGACAGAACTAATGTACCAGAATCCTGTATCATAATGTGTGAAAAGTTGCGTGATCATTTAAGATCACTTGACTCATGATTATGGCCATGATTTCTTGCCACGGATCAATTAAAATCATAAACTATTCATTAGCTGTTTCCCCCACCCAAATCTCAATGTAATTAATGTAAATCTCAATGTAAAACTCTACAGTGTCCTATAAACCCAACTCAATAAACATTGGCACAATAAAAGACTTCTGACGAGGATAAAAGATTTGTAGTGTATGACACATTTATAGCTACTTTGTTAAATTTTAGATGTATATACACGGTATATCATTTCATTCTGAAAACAATAGACACAATCCCTCTAAAATCACAAGAGCACAATGTCTACATACCAGTAGACAGGCAGTTGAGTAAAAGTGCACATGGGTTTAGAAGGATTTGAAAAATATCATGACATTCCATCAATACTGACTAATGACTTAAAAAACGACAACATTAATGGAGACGATCCATCTGTGGCATCACACATCCATCGCATTCACACACAATTACGTACACAAGCACCAACACATGCACACTCAGTCTCTCTCTCTCTCTCTCTCTCTCTCTCTCTCTCTCTCTCTCTCTCTCTCTCGTACACTGAATGTAAAATAATCAGGCAGACAGAAATACAAAGAGAGCTTTTACACACAGTGGCAGGACTGAGCATAGTCTCTCTCCCAGTCATCTTTTAAAAATGTAAAATATCCTGCACTGGGTTTGTGGCCCAGAACACCTTGGTCACATTGCACAGTGTCTTGAAATTCACCATCTCACACTGTCAAAAAAACAAACCAGAGTGACAGCTCATAAGAATACAGCACTTTCTCATGTCTCCTTGATGTGCAGCACAGGCATTCATGTCTATTGTTCCTTGAAATGCTTTGTTTACTCTCCCCACAAGAAATTTGCATGGCATGTGTGTGACTCAAATGTGCCATGAATCGAATCCTTCAAGGCTGCTACGCAGTCTAGTGAAGGACAAAACCAGGGCTCCACAGGCCAAGAAGAAAGCTGACAAATTCAGTCAGTCAATTTCTCTTTTTCCCCATTCATTTATCTCCATCTCCACTCCTGTTAAATAAATAGTAGAAAAATAATCCTTTCATCTTCATTGTTTCTCGGAAAAAAGAAAGAGGAGCTTTGTATTGTATGCACCTGCCAAATCCACTCCCTAATGACCTCTACAGAGGTCAAATGTTTGCCTCCATGGTCACTAAGCACAAAACACCTCTGACCACCATCAGTGGATGCCCAGGGAGAGCTGAGAGTTCAGGTTCTCCCCTGTTTTTGGAGGATGCAGGGCCTGACTGGAGGGCTGGCTCATGCTGGGGGTGGTGGATGAAGATATCAGTGGCATAAAAGGCAGGGTTGGCGGATTGTTTGGGGTCAAGGGTGGGCGGGATCAGCACTCGGCATCCACGCTGTGCACGGTGACGGCCGCCTGGAGATGGTGCGTGTGCAAGTGCAGGGGGTGGTGCATGTGGGGGTGCCGGTAGGGATGGAACTTATGGCTGAGAAGAGCAGCGGTCTGCGGAGGTGTGTCCAGGTCGAGGTCCTCGTCGTGATTGCCCACATCAACGCCCGCCGATAGAGGATCGTTGTTGCCGGGCGGGTTTTCGCTGTCTTCCTGAGGGCTCATGGTGCTATAACCTACATATAAATAGACACACAATCAATATTTTCGGAAGCTACAGTATAGAATAACTTGGAATCTAAAATGTTCTACAAGTATAGCTAACAGCGTTTTGTATCTCTAAAACAGCAGTTAGAAGGGAAATTTAAAACTGAGAAATTTTGGAAGAACTGCTGATGGAAATCATGAGCACTTTAGTCCCTCATTAAACTAATCATTTTAATGAATCATAATCCATTCTAATCTCACACACTTCACACGGAAAAAAACAACAATCTTACTTTTCCTATAATACAAATTCTGAATCTGATGCAAAAAAGTTGACAGAATAATGTTTTAAAAACAGTAATATTGTAAAATATTATTACAATTTAAAATAACTGTTTCAACATATTTTAAAATGTAGTTTATTCCTGTAATTTCAAAGCTGAACTATCAGCATCATTACTCCCGACTTCAGTGTCATATGAAAATGTTCACAATTTTTTGTAACAATGTCACAAAGTCTTTGTCACTTTTCATCAATGTAATGCATCTTTGATAAATAAAGCATTCTTGTTTTTTATTTTTTTTTATTTTACTGACCCCAAACTTTTGAACGTTAGTGTAGTAGTGACCAAAAGTGATGTCTGAAACACAATGTATGCTTTTTCCTGTGAGCTTTTTGTTTTTCTATACATTGTTTTTGCACAGTAAAATGAAACCTGTAGCTGTAGTTGACCATTTTTTGCCAAATAATTTTGTCAGATAAATAAATGCTCTTCCCTCATATTTCAAATATTAAAGAATATATATAATACCTTCCTCATATTTTGATGGTTTAATCAAACCTGTAGGGTCATTAAAGACAAAAATCTCCTCTGGACATCACTTTTGGCCATCACTGAATAAAACCGTAACTACACGTAAACACTATGAACAATAAATGTACTGGATCAGGGATACAGATAATATTTGTGCAATGCAATATTTTAAAAACAGCTATTTGTTATAAATGTAGCAGTAATTATTATAATATTTATGAAGTTGTGGAAGTTGTGGTGCAGAGGAATGGCAAAAGTGCAAAGTGGTGTTACCAGTTTTGCATTGAGGAACAATATCCTGACGCCTACTATCTACTACAACTATTATTATACAAGCTAGACTATATGGAATATTTCTACATTCAAAATTGAATGTGTCATTAACTGCCAAAAAATATGCAATCAAATAAATACATAAAATGTGATTAAAAACATGATTGGGAAAAAAGCACCTGAAACATACACTTTCCTTTATACATACATTTTTACTTAAAATCTTGATGTTGAAAAATGAAGCTCAATGTTATTTGTCAACTACCCAACTCCATTTTCCTCTGTCAAACTACTACAGTTCTTGTTTAGAAAACAATGCAAAAGACACAAAGATGAACATGAAATAGCAGAAGCAAATAACAGATTAGACATTTTCTGGCAACTAAATGTATGGTGGGAAAGAATCTCGCAATGGCTACTAAACCTTGTGTAGGAAACTGTGAAATAATGTCACAGCACGTCATGAATTCAATGAAAGTACAGTACAAAGAGCACAAAAAAGACTTGTCCTGCTGTCAAGTGGCCAAACGTCTAGCCACATTTGACATTTGAAACAGGATCGGAGGTGAAAAGAAAGGTCAAAAGCCTCTTATGATCCTGACTTTGATCAATGTTTGCATGAGCCACCTCAGAGTGAATCTGGAATCAGCTTTGAAAACTCTGCAGTGAGAATAAAACTGATCTACCCCTAAACATATGAAAAAGCCAAGCATTCAAACAAGTATTAAAAAGCATCTTCCTGGCAGTAAACGCATCTCTGTTTAGAGAAATCCTTTAAACCTCGTTCTACAGTGAGAACTCGTACATCTACGATGCTCCTGGCGAAAACTGTGTTGGTGGAGCGGTAATGAGTCAGAGTGCACAGGAAAAAGCTTTGGCGCTGTGTTCCCGCATACACACACACTCAAAAGCCAAATCGATATTGCTTTAAACCGACCCCTTAAGCTGGATGACTGAGCAGGCGGTGGGAGTTGACCTTTAACTCAGCCAAATAAAAATACAGGGAAGAAACTTCTGTACTTGGTCTTTGTCACCTCTAACTGTTCTCACATCTCTCAATCTACCTACTTTGCTGTCTTTCTTCCTCCGGTTCTCTCATTGCACTTCTCCTTGTGGAATAGGGCTGCCCTTTCTCCTCTTGCTGGTTACTCAATGATCTCCAGAAAGCCTCATCCCTGAGGGGCGGCAGATTTAGCATGCACTGTAGACTCCGTGTAACCCAAGCCTGGAGCCGCCAATGAAATAGATGCGGAGCACAGGCATACACTGAGCTCCTGGGGTAGGCTTTGCTTTATTTCAATAATAACACTCACAATATATTTTCAGGTGAGAAATTTGATGGTGACGCCTTTGAATTTTTCTTTGACCCTTGTTTCAAAAGGATCTTTTCAAACCTACTAACGTTTTTTTTCCCTTTAGAATTTAAGGCAAGAGTGCACAGACACACACACACGTGCGCTTACCATGGTCACTTTCTGTCCCTGACCGGCCCCAGTATCTCCGCCGTCGTTCTGGACTGTGTGTGTGCCTCTCAATAACAGCAGCAATAAAACGAGTGTTACTGACTGTAAAGAGAGAGAGAGAAACAGAGCCAAACGGTCATATCACAATAAAACACTTGAGTCTGAGGCTGACCAGCAAGAGTACCGGAAATTATGTGCAATAACACACTTGTAGATATTTCTCATATAAATGTATATACTGAGGATGAACTCAGTAAACAATGAGGAAAAACTCACTCTAAAGCACCATATCTCAGCACTGTGTGTATATTATGTGCACTATGTTAATTCCATTACATAAACAGTACAGTGTGTTAAAATACCAGTCAAACTGCCTAGTTCATGCTTGTTTTTTTTTTTAAATCATTAATTAAAGCATTAAGTATCATGAACTAACAATGAACATTTTTGCATTTATTAATGTTACATTTCAAGTTGTTGTATAAAAATAATATTAATGTATACTCAACAAACATAATTAAACAACGAACAACAGTATATTTATAAATGACCAACTCAAGGTTATTAAATGTCATAAATAGATGTTCATTGTTTGTTCAAGATGTCTTTACAACAAACAGTTTTGTGAAATGTTACCATATTTAACCATTTTTGCATATGCACAAACACTGAGTCAGAATTCAGAAAACTGTTGTCAAACAAATTGTGGTTTTCCCTTCAATTTAAGGGAATATTTTAAGTTTAATTCCCAAAGTTAAGACCAATCTACAACATTTATGGAGTAATGTTGATTATAACAGAAAATCATTTTGACATCCACCTCAGTTTGTAAAACAAAAATCCAATAAAAAAAAAAAAAAATCGCTCTGACAGTTATGCACATACAATGGTTGCCCAATAGACGTCCACTGGAAGTAACTTTCTGTATGTCTTGTATTTTGATAGTAGTTCCTCATTTCAAATTCTTTCCACTGATAATCAGGATTATATCCATACTGATATACATAACTGTTACTCATTCATTTAGATTTCTTACAGTTATGTAGTGTTGTAGTCAAGACCACCCAAAACCGAGACCAAGACTAGCGTGTGCTGAAACCAAGGCAAGACCAAGACTTTGTAGGGTTGAGAGACCAAGGCAGGGTGAGACCGAGTCAAGACCAAGACCAGACCAGCACTTCTAAAAATCATCTAAAAGATCTGTATCTACTGTTTTATATTTAATCAATAAATACAATTAGAATAATAAGAGACTATAGAGCTATTAGTTACCAATCAAATCACTAACAATAAAATTCATCTTTGTGTTGCGGAGGTTGCACAGCATTTGCATCTGAATTGCTACAATGGCACCTGCATAGATAATATTCATATTAATTTAACATTAAAACATTACATTTATTCAACCGATTTGTTCAAAGCAGCTGATTTATTTAATAGCAAAACAAGTTGCAGAATTAGCAAAAACTTGCAAAAACTAAAATGAGTCACTTAATATTAAATTCTTGTTTATTGAACGTTTGTATAAAATCAATAATCAAGCAACGTGATATTGCTTAATTATATCCTATGTTATATAAAAAGCAAGATCTCATACAAGTACGTTTTTGCGATCATAATTTTGTAAGCATTTATATTAATTTTGAGCATTTCTGAGACAATCCAAACAAAAGATGTTGAGCCCGGCAGCACACTAACAAAAGAAAATCACATTAGAAAGAAGTTATTGAGTGCGTTTTCCATCAAATCACATTAATGATGTTAACAAATTAATCTGACTATGCACTGGCAATTTAGTGATATCCTCGCAGTTGTCCTCTTAGTCTGAGACCAAGACAAGACAGAGTACAAATGCATTCGAGACCGAGGCAAGACCCTCAAAAAGTAGTACTACAACACTACAGTTATGCATAATGTTTTAGCACAAAACCTAATAAAAACAACTCTGACATAAATCAGATGGTATTGAAAAAGATTCTGATTAGAGAACATAACAAAAAAGTGGATCAGGAACACATTATCATATTGTCACTAAAGATGAGACCATTTACGACATCAGACTAACCCACATGGCTGTTTGAGGCAATTATCAAACAAGAATGGCACGGTACCATTGTGAGCATGAACGCTCGCTTTTTACTCTAGGAAACGAAAACAGCACACCATACACAAAGAATTCAAGGATTATTATTCATTTGGTGTCTGATGCGTTGAATCAGTGAAAAACGGCATTAATGGTACAAAGTATAATACTGCAGATTTGATGTTCATAAAAACCCTCAGTGAAATAACTAATGCAAAAATGGGCACGAATATATTATCTGTGCTCATTTGTGTGAAGCTGTTCCAGATAGGCAGGCGGGTATCTTACTTATTCCTCTGTCTTCGTGACTGTCTTCATCTCGGTCATCTCGCTCGTTGTCCAGGTTGGACATCCGCACAGACATCTCTGATGAAAGAGAGAGAGGGAGACAGACAGGCAGAGAATATTAGAAAGATGAAGCAACCTTGAACACATTTGATGTCATATATCTGTGTTCTCTTTTGGTCCACAGTCTCTCTTTGCCCATGAATGCCCATCAGACAGTTCATGTAACTGCAGAAAAAAGTAGCACTTCTCAGACTGATTCAAACCGGTTTGTATTGTATCAGACAAAAAGGTATGCACATAGAGGCGGAATTGGGAGCATTAGGGAGCAACTGCAAGGAAACAGGGAATTAAACTCTTTAAATTACTTTTATATCCTTCTAAGGTCCTTTTGGCGGTCAGCTATGCTTTATTATCTCATTAGCACGGGGAGTAGCACACTTTAAAAGTGCACTCAATAATTTGTACCTCATTAAAGTGAGTTTTACTTGCTCTGCCTCTAAAACAACTTTTCTTTTCAGGATGACATCATCACCAGAGTCTTTGTCAAGAGATCACTTGTCACCTTCTAATCAGTTCTCGATTTATAAAGTCCCAGCCTACATTTTTAATCCCTGGATATCCTGTTTCACTCTGAATGTGTCACATAATAGAAGTTACACTGGTTGTAAGCACTGTGTCATGTTGACTTTGATTCAATAATCTTGACCTAAATGAAACAAGTTTATTTTACTAAAATATTACTTAAAGAACATGGCTAAAAGGTCAAAAAACGAGTTGGACATGACCGGAAATACACTCAAATTGTTTTCAGAGTATGGTGCTGTATGACGTCATAAAGGGCAGAATTCCCAGCACGCCCATCAACGAGTGTCATTCGGGTTATAGAAGCCGTCGACAGCCCTGTCATTTTGTTTTTAGACCACAAAATCAACAATGTCTTTAAGGAAATAGTGGATACATTTTGTTTTTCCGGAGCATCAATGGAGTTCCGCAAGTGTTTGTTTGTTTGTTCCCGGTCAAAGATGGTGAAAGAAGTCGAAACCGCAGGCAGTGAGTGAAGCTGCATCAAACGTCTGTGTTTGGTTGGCAATTGGCTTTAGGCACAGCTGCACTACTTCCTGAACTTCAGCCAGCTCCTTTGTTTCCTGTCTACCATTATTGGACAAACTGATTAATCCAGGTGTGCCTGACTTCTGTAGTCACAACAACAATAATCAGACACACCTGGATTAATCAGTTTGTCCAATAATGGCAGACAGGAAACAAAGGAGCTGGCTGAAGTTCAGGAAGTAGTGCAGCTGTGCATAAAGCCAATTGGCGCGTCAGTGCATGTAAAGTATGAAGTCCGAGACACTACAATAGGCTACTAATAATTCATTAATAAGGACTGTTTTCTTGTACACAATTAAATATTTTAAGTTAAATGTACAGTGTAAGACATGTAAAAAAGACAAGAGGCTAACAATGTCAAGATCAATATTTGTTTCACCTGCCTGACGGTATTTTCACAGACTAACACACGTCTCTGGCTACAGTATTTAAAATATTTGCAGTAGTTATATTCTCAATTTAATTTACAGAGCAATCCCTGCAAAGTTTTTAGGTTAACTATAGAAGAGACTAGGATTAGTGTGTGTCACACTCGCAAGACTCGCTTCGGGGGGGGGGGCATGGCATCACGATGGTGGTGCTCCATCGTGATGTCGGTCAGCCATCACGATGGACGATGATATCGTCCATCAGAACACCCCAGTATACGTTGCTTTATTTAAAAGCAATGGCTGTGCACTCTTCAACACAGCATGCAAGTGTGCTTGTGCTAATACTAATTAGCAGTTAACAGTGAAAGAGAGTTCATTTAAAGATTCTGATTTTAATGGTTTAAAGGCCTGTACACACCGGGACTAATATCGCGCGCACTTATCACCAGCGTTTTTCGGTGCGTCTTGAGTGTTCACACCCAAGCGATTTTCACTGGCGATGCGTCGAGTGAACGTGCACATTCAGTAGATGCGCTCCCTGTACACAAGGTGGTGCTGCGGCACTTTACGCTTCTGACACTCGCTTGTCACACAGAAGAAGAAGAGAGACAGTATTTACGTGCTTGCCAAAAGACATAAGACGTATGTCTATGGCCAAAACCATTCACACACTTTTTGCTAACCGGCAAGCAGCATTAGCAGCTCATTTTCTTCTTTGTCTACTTACTACTTCTTCGTTGTATCAATGTGTGCTCGGCAAGACCGTTTTGTGCTTGAGCGCCACCAAGTCATGTTTTACTGTCACTTCAGCAGCTACAGGCACGTGAACAAAAGCGCTGATCTCATTGGTCGGCCAGTTTTTAACGTGCCGCGTCAAAATAAAAAAACGAACCCGAGGCTTTTACGCCTGCCGTTTTGTGTGTCGGTGTGCACACTCACATTGGCGCCCTTTGTTTAGTCAGGAGGTGTTACACGTCGCCGATAAACGCACGCGAAAATAGTCCCGGTGTAAACAGGCCTTAATACAAGTTTCAACTACACAAAGTATTTAAGTGGAATTACAGTTTAATTTAACATTATGTGGACTCAAATAAGTTGACAGTACTCATAAACATTAGTTTTTAAACTTGAGTGGTTTAAAGGCAATCATTTTCCAAAATGGTTTGAGTTACCTTAACTCGTTGGATTTTACAGTCCAAACTATTAAAGTCAAATAGACAATAGAGTCAAACATTATTTCCCAACAGGTAAAAATCTTTCATTTTTAAGACTTAAAGTGTCCAGACTCACCCTGTGCAGCCAGTGGGGACATGTGTTGATGACTGCGACGATGGATCTGGTGCCTATAGGCATACACAGCCAACACCAGCACCATGATGCATCCCATAATCCCTCCTGCTACTGGCCCCACGGGTGCACTCTTGATCATGTTCAGTGAAGCCAACTCCTCGTCTGCACAGAGACAAGTAGTACAAAAATAATTATATAATGAAATTAAATAATGAAATACAGCATACACGCTAGCAAAGATCCTCAAGGCGCAATCTGTGACTCATGAAGTCAGTGTAATTCCAAACTTCTGTGCATATCTTTCTAAAACAGTAAAACTTTAAATGAGAAAAAGAAAAAAAAGAAACAAGTAACTAGTTGACCAATCCCTCTGCTATTTACCTACATATGCTATTATAAACATGTATTAATAAACTCTAATATGTGTGACTACAGCACTAGTAGCTTACCTATAATGCCCAGTCCATCCACATAAGGACTCTTGGCACCCACTATCCCTCCAAAACATTCCTTCTGCAGGGCACAGTAAGGCTTATCCAGGTGGGTCTTTCCATCGCTGTCCACCATACACCACTCACAGTCCAGAACACCAAAACAGTCACTGAAACCCATGCACAATATATATATATATAACACATACAGTACCATTTGAAAGTTTGGGAACTGTAAGATTTAATTTAGTTAATAAAATAAATAAATAAATAAATAAACAGTAATATAATATAGTACCATTAAAATTAACATGTTTCTATGGAAATATATTTTAAAATGTTATTTAATCCTGGATTGGCAAAGTTGAATTTTCAACAGCCATTACTCCAGTCGTCAGTGTCACACAATCCTTCAGAAATCATTGTAATATAAATGCATATAAGCATTTTATAAATCAGATTATATTTATTTCTTTTCTTTTTACCACATATGTATATTTAAAATATAGTCACACTAAACACAGTTCTGGTTCTTTGAGTCTACAATGCAAATCATTAAAATGTTCAAACACATAACTCATGAGATATTTTTTTAGTTTTTTTTTTTAGCTTTTGATTCGTCAATCTCTAATAATAGCTGATGTTGCCTGATCTTGAGAAACGCGCATGCTTTTTGTTCTGGTCAGCAAAGGTTGTGAATAAATTATGTAAGATTAGCTGTTCTAAGTGAAAGGAGAATCATCATTACTCTCAGAGAAGCTGTGTTTCTGTTAAGGTCAGGCTGATCCCAACTGATACAGTATATGGCCTTACCTGCTGGTGAAGCGCTGGCTGCATCTGGTGTTGATACACTGAGGCAGAGTGTCCTGTAGACTGGGCTCAATTACAGTCAAAGACAAAGGTTCTTGGTGCACGTCGCAGCTCGGGTTTCTGCACACGCGCACACACACACACACACACACACACACACACACACACACACACACACACACACACACACACACACACACACACACACACACAGTAGTAAGGTAAGCTGAGTCAGTTAGGCTCTAAATACAACATGGAACTCATTAAAATCAAAGCTATTTGTAATTACTAACAGTCTTGAAACAATGTTATCCTGTAGATAAATGATATTCAACAGACAACAAATAATGAACAATTATTATTGTTACACAATGAATAATACCCAGACTTCCTTTACCAGACAGCTCTCCGTAGTAAAGTATGGATTTATTAGTATTCAGGAGTAAAAAATGTTCACTAAATGAACAGATGGTGCAGTGCCAGAAAGGTAAATGCCTTGAGATCTCTCAGCTGGGAATAATGCGACAAACCTGAACGCGTCTAAACATCTAGTGTGCAATTCTGAGCTGAACGGCTAATTGAGGACACAGGTGGCTGGATATCTATTCATCGTGACAAACAAGAACTTGATGAAGTGACAGGCAGAAGTGTGTGTGTGTGTGTGTGTGTGTGTGTCTAAGTGTGATTCATTCCAGTGCATGCTGATGAGAATCTGGACATGTGGTCCAGTGATTAATTTTTGGATCATATATCGTTGCAATCAATTCTCCTCCAAGCACTTAAGGGGCCACCTTCACATCCAAACACATTGTGTATAACATGTAACACGGTTTAAAAAAGCTTAATGTCTACTTTTACATGTCTTTCTATAAATAATGCAAGAGCAGCAGTGGTTTACCTGTTCTCAGCGTTGGTGAGGTTGCCAGTACATTCGTTCACCTCTAGAGGGCATTCACAGGGGCACTCGCATTCATTTTGCTCCATTCTGAGGAAGATAGGAATATAGGAATAGTCTATTTGAAGGTCTTTTAACCTAGAACTTTCAACTGGACTATTATATATATAAAGTGAACAAGACCCCATGAAAGCAAAATTTGAGTTGTGTGGCTTTTAGTCCAAGCAAATTCTATGCTAGCGTACTCCTAAAAGTTGATAAAAATATTTTTAGCAGTTAAATGCATTTTAAATGTACAGTCTTCCAGACAATCAAATGTTCATGGTTCATGACTGTAACCATAGAATGTAAAAAAGATGGACAGCACATTTCCGCTTCCTTCCACTGTAGAAAAACTAACCCAAAGTATCACAGTAATTGTCGTTGCTGATTACGTAATTTGGAGCCCGAGTCTGTGCAGTATTGGAGCCGCAATATCAAGGTCACGCCCATACTCCCACAGACTCAACCGCAATCACAGCTGTCAATCATGACATTACACCCCATTTGTATAGCATCAAATAACTAACTAAAACCAAACGTATAGGGAAAACCAACACTTGAACATACATCTAAGCGATGAGAACCATATAAAATGACAGAAATTATCTTTGACAGAAAAAATATTTGAAGTATACTTGGATTTTTTTTGTCTGGCTCGCGTCCCAATGGATTACATGGAGAGGGCAGGGTTTGTGACCTATACTGCAGCCACCAGGTGGGGGGCGATCGAAATGCTTTGGCTTCACTTTTTAGGACTTGTGTGACAGTGGCACACTTTACTGTAACTAAAGCCTATTGGGAATTGGCAAAAAGTATTAACCCTTCAATGTGTCCAATCCAAACTTTTAGTTTCTAGAAAATACACTAACACAGGCTGGAAAACTCAAACCATTTCATTGGGTCCTTAAATATGAGGATGGGGAAATTAAAGTATAGACATGTACAACATTTGTATGAAGTGTAATGAGATATTTTTGTATTTAATTTAACTGACCATAACATTTCTATTACAAACTTCAGTAACACTTTACAATAAGATTTCATTAGTTAACATTAGTTAACATGAATTAAGATTAAACAAGACTTAATTTATTTTAAAAAAAAATACATTAATGTTAAATTCAACATTTACTAATTCATTATTAAAATCAAAAGTTGCGTTTGTTAACATTAGTTAATGCACTGTGAACTAACATGAACAAACAATAAACAACTGTATTTTTATTAACTAATATTAGCAAATATAAATAAATACTGTAACAAATGTTTTGTTCATTGTTAGTTCATGTTAGTTAGTAAGTACATTAACTAATGTTAACTAATGAAACCTTGTTGTAAGTGTTACCCAAACGTCTTGTATTTTCATTATGAAACACACACACACAAAATAAATAAATGCCATTCAAAAATGTAGGTTCAGTTAAGTTAAAGAATTAATACTTCTATTTAGCAAGGATGCATTACATTGATTAGACTTTTTTTAATATATGTAACAAGAGGTTTCTATTTCAAATAAATAGTTCTTTTGAACTTTCAATTAATCAAAAATATATTTTTAAATGCATCAAGGTTTCTACAAAAACATTTGTTGTTGTTGTCACCAAATCAACATATTAAAAGGATTTCTGAAGGATCATGTGACACTGAAGACTAGAGTAATGATGCTGAAAATTTCCAATCACAGAAATAATAAAAAAATATTGAAATAAAGAAAACTGTTATTTTAAATTGTATTAATATTTCACAATATTGCTGTTTTACTGTGTTTTGATCAAATAAATGCAGCCTTGGTGAGCATAAGAGACTTTTAAAAACATTTTTAAAAATCTTACCGACCCCAAACTTTTGAATGGTAGAATAAATAAATAAAGCTATGCCTTAACATTTACATAAATTAATAAGAGTTCTGCAGAAGTTAAACATTACCTGTGGCAGTTAAGACAGAGCCGATCTACAGTACTGCAAGCACAGAAGGCCAGCGAATCACAGGTCTCATTCACAATGCCAGCAAACGCATTGGTTCCTGGGATACGGGTGAGCCGGTACTTTGAGCAATGACTGCCATGCACAAGGTTTGTCAGATCACCCTTAAAAATCACAAACACAAAGGCATCAAATAATTATTTGATTTCAAAAGTCTTTCACTCTATGCATACAGTTTCTGAATAGAAAGCCACAACTTTGTTCATAAAAAAAAAAAAAACACATTATACTATAAAGCACATCTGCAATAGCTGATATTAAAATAACCTCCACTAGGTGGCGTCCAAACATCATTAATATAAAAGACTGACTAATCTTATCGTAAAAAAAAGCAGGATTGTCCTTTAAAACTGAATTTACAGCAGCTTTATATGACACTATTGTTATTATTATGACATCATTATTTGACTTCACTCACCACAATGCTGGTGTTGAACTTGTAGAAACGCTGCACAGTACGATCACTGAAACTGTTACACAGGTTCTTCTTCACAAAGTTGGGGTGGTTAAGAATGTCATTGGCCACTAGAGGCTCCTAAAGGCAAGCAAAACAGGAGAAATTAAGCTGATGAACTCAATAGGCTTGTTTTTTTTGTTTGTTTTTTGTTGAATATAATATGGCTTAAGATGAAAAACGGTCCCATTTTCCTCAGGGAGTGGGGTGGGGGGGTTGGGTGGCAAGCCATGAAAAGCCTATTTTCTTGTTCAAGAGAGGTAACGTTTGGCCTCAGATCCACAGTTCCCTACCTTATGAGTAATATGTTGCTGTTCTGCGGGAGCGTGGCCCTTCGGATCAATCAGGGTCGGATGGGCCACCAGATAGCCTCTGTCCTCCATGATAAAACACCTACACATAAATAAAGACCAAGACACGCATGATCAAGCAATCGGTGCCTGTACAAATATTCAAAATGACATTTAGAGGGGAAAGGTGGAAGGAAACAGTAGATGGCTTCCTGTATGTTCATAGGGTACCATCTGCAGATCAGAACGTTATTGTGTGGCACACTGAGGCATTCCACTTCACTAATCCTGTTTAATGACCATAGCACTGAAAACTCAAGGAACACTGAGGCCTCCACAGCACAGGCAGATAAAGAGACAGAGAGAGCATGAAGAGGGACAAAGAGAGAAACGAACTGGTAGAAATAGAGTTAAGAAGAAAGAAAGAGGGAGGGAAGAGAAGAATGAGAAGGAAGAGTAAGGGAGAGACAGAAAAGCAGAGAAAGGGGGAAAATGGGGGCACTGGCACCTAACATAACAGGATGTGTCTGGAATGCAGCCCTAATCAGCTTATCTCCCTTTGTGTCTTTCAGTCAAACAAAAAAAAAATTACTCCGTTTCTTCCATGGCATTTATATTTTGCAGCAGTACGATTTATTTGTCGTGTTTGCAAAGGCCAGCATTACTATTGCAAATTCTCAGGGTTAAAACATTGTGCTACAGACATGAATGATGCTACAAATTGTACAGCTTGAGGAGGTGAGATTTTATTCATTAAAATTGTGTGCAAAAATCCCTTACACTTGCATTAAAAGCACATATAGGTACATATATATCCATCTATCTATCTATCTATCCATCCATCTATCCCAGTGTTATTTAGGTGAAATGTTCATGCAGTCAATACAGATATTTAAAAAAAAACATTAAAAACAAGCAGGGCAATAATTAAAAACTCAAAGTGTCTGCTCTATTACAAATCATTTAAAAAATACCCAAAACAGGCATTACAAGATGGAAATATAGACTAGAAAAGATATTTAAATTTGTTCTGCCCTTATGTCCATCACTCACTGCAGAGTTGCCAGTTTTGGCGGTCTTTTCAGCTCTTAACGCCGAATGTGCTCTTATGGATCAACACGTTCTCATGAAATGCGTATATATAACACATATTGGATTTATAGGGCAAAATTACTTTTTACATGCACATGTACATATTGTCAACCCATTGGGTAGGATTATTGATGTGGGTTATGTGCATATAACGTCATAAAGTGCGTATCATATGCACGCGAAAACTTGGTATCATATGCGCGTAAAAACTCATTTTGGCGTATCAATCTAATGTAGAAAAAAGATTGGGATGAATGGATGGATGGATGGATGGATGGATGGATGGATGGGCCATTCATAAGGTCTTATTTAAACTTGGACAACGTTCACACTAGGGGCTTAGTGAATACATAAAGCAGATTTCCATTTGAATATGAATACATAATCATGAAATCAGTTATAGCTATATATGAGCTATAATAGAGATATATTTGAAGCCTCCCACCCCTTTTTTATTGACAGAATTTAGGTATAGTAGATTTTAAAAAAAGCATTATAATTAATAATAATAAAAAAATAATAATAATTACATTGTAGAATTCCAGAAATTTGGGGGTGAATTAAACTAAATAGTATCTTGATTTTGAGTTGTTTTAGATTATTTAAGTTTATTTTAAAACATTTGAAGTCATCTTAAATGTTGTTCTCCTGGATGAGAACCACTGATCTAAATAATATATTTAAATATGCAAATATTAAATATTCAGGAACTGCATCTAAGATTAGACAGGTAATAAATAAAATATAAATGGAACAAACTGGAATATTTTACATTTATTTTATTTTATATTTTAATGAATCAATGCTGTTTATTCATGTAATTCTCTCTCTTAAAATGTAAAGGAGTGTAACTATTAAAATCATCATATATGTCTAAAGGGTCACACAAAACATGAGCTCACTGATGTAATCGGTCTGCCATTTTTTCCCCAGCCTTTAAATCCTGGTCAGATGCTTCCATAAATATATTCGTTTACACAGAGTTTAATGATGCAATACTCAAATATTCAGTTTTAATTTGCGCTCATTTTTTCAGTAACTAGGATTGTAACTTAAGCTAGTCTGATTCTCTAAATATTATAAGCAACCACTTAGCAATAACAACACCTTGGTACCACTCAATACTATACCATTTTTTTTAAATAAATAAAGTATCATTGTTACAGTCTTTATACTTTTCCATTCTTATCTCTCCCCTCTCTCTATGTTCACCCCTCCCTCACTGTTTCTTGATCCCTAGCTCAGATCTTTCTCATTCCATCTCCTTCTATCCTAAAAGAGCGAGCTTAGAATCATGCAGAGAAGACTAAGTGAATGCCTCTTTTCCAACAGAAGCAAATCTGATTAGTTTCATTTGAAAGGGCTTTAAAGAGCCTCTGTGGGGCATTGATAGCTTCAGGCACTACGCTGGACACCACAGCTGGCACACTGGGGTCTTGGCAGGCACTAGAGAGTTTGAGAAGAACCAAACAGAAATGAGATGGGGGTTGGGGTCGGTGGCAAGGCCTTACCGGATTTTGTTGCCCTTGTCTTGGTTGCAGATGGGCAGAAGATCCAACAGAACTTTGTAGAAGTAGCGCAGAGTGAAGTCAATGCCCATAACCGCTACCGTGTAACCGGAGGACATTTGGGAACTGGGGAAGGAGGCAGATAAGTGTGTTGAACAATATGAAGGATGAGGAGATTTACAGTATCATGGGTCACCGCAATGGAGCTTTAGATCAGATCACACACTCCATAGTCACATTTCCTCTTCTTAAGAGAGAACTGATTGGAGAACTTAGAGGGAAAACATACTTTATCTACACTAGACATTTCTGGAACACAGCCAGTTTCAAACAGCTTCATCATATCTCTAAACACACGACTATACACACACTGTACCAAGCACAAAGCCGACAGTGATAAGGCAGTTGTTTTTCATTAGCAACAGGTACTATGAAGTACTATATGTGTTATGTGTTCTTCAACTAGACAGTAAATCAAAAATTATGCATTATGCAAATTAGCATATTATGACAAACTATGCTAGGTTAGATATAAAATGTTTTGCATGTCAGAATGTGCGTGAATTAGATTAGAAAAAAAAGTCATGTGGATTACTTTTTTGATAGTATGGTGCTTTTTAGGCATTTTAAAAGCTCAACAGTGTAAAGCATCAGCCATTTAAATTAATTGTAGGGAAATGCAAACACCTTGAGAATAAGTAAAAGATGACAATTTAAATTTTACAGTTGAACTATTCATATTTATATGATCAGGTTTAAAGTTTGATCCATACAGGTATAAAAAAACAGCTAATGTCTGAATGAGCAAAAATAAATTAATGTCCATTCAATAAATGAATGCTTTAATACATAAAATTATGTGTTTAAACCAGTTGCTCTCAACCTTTTTGACTCAAAGACCCTGTGTCTCCAACACCAGTTCCCCCACCCCCATATAGTTGAGAACCACTAAACATGAAACCTTTAAAACAACTGACCTTGAGGCATGGATGGTGTGGCTAATGGTGACCACATAGCCCGCCCCACCAACATCCAAGTAGGGTCCAGTAAAAGTGATGAGACCAGGATTGGCTACGGCATGTAGGTACCTAAAAGACAAAAGGGTCAATGGTAAAACCACATTTTAAACAGAAAGTGTAGGATTTTTATTCATACAATCTCTGTATTAAAAAAAATACACCCTCATTTGAGGTGCGTGTACAGCTGCATATGAACTCAAAATACCTCCTTGGGAATCTGACAGTTTGCTAAGCTTTAGTCAATAGACCGTAGGATCTGTTCACCAATGTTCCACTAGGAGTTTGAAGACCTCCGTCCTGAGGCTCAAATCTTACCATCGCCTCCTGGTGGGATCGAAGGCTTTGTCCATGAGCGAACCGGGGTAAATCCGCAGCACCCCATTGGGCGTTGCTATGTAACGCCTCACAATGTAGCAGTTGAGGCTGCTCATCTCCATAAGACTCATCCATTCATCTGTCACGTGACTGGTGGCCATCACCTCATTCCTCACAGAAGACTGGAAGACCAAAGGAGGGAGGGGGTGTTAAAGAATGCTACTTATCTGAGAATCGTAAAGAGTGGTGCACTGCATCTCCCTAATGAAAAAGCCAAATTAAAGAGGAGAGGAACACTGCCAACTAACAACTGCCAATTAGGACTGAGAAACTAACCATGTGACCACTGACTGTGAATGATTGAGTCATTCCCTGGTTGGCTACGTAACATGTATTGCTGAGATGGGCAGTAAGTGTGTGTTTGTGTGTGTGTACCTTAAGGCCCGGGTTGGCTATTAGCCGGGTGTTATCACTCAGGTAAGCAGTGTAGTGCTCCACCATGCGCTTGGTCTCCGGCTGACTCAAGTGCTCATATGGAGAGGAGAAACTACCTGCAGACAACATCACCGTGGGACTCTCTGAGGACAAAAAGAGAAATTAATCAGTTCCTAACCAGTAACAATAACAGAAAACTAGAATAGAAAAATGCCTGTATTTACTGAGAAATGCAAGCTCTGCAAGGTACATGTCAAAATAACTATGAGAATACCCTACACTAGTACTTTTTTTTTGCACAATATGTAAAGTTTGCGTTGATGTTTAGTCTGAGCTTACCGACTGTAGCAAGCTGTTTAAAGTGGAGGCAGGAGCTGGGTTGCCCCAGCAGATCGAGGCGGTGGTACAGGAGTTTGCTGCTGGGTGCCGTGTTCAGATTTTTCAGTTGCTTTACCGGGATCTCCGGCTGAACATAAACTATGCACAAAATAAACGAAGTGTCCTGAACCTGCAAATTACACATCAAGATAAGAGAAATGAGAAAAGCGTATAAAAAGATTCCAATTCTCATTAGCATGCATATTACTAGGATATTGGCTGTTTATTAGTACTCATAAAGCACATATTAATGCATCATTCTGCATGACCATATTCTACATCCCTTAAACCTACCCAATACCTAAACTTAACAACTACCTTACTAACTATTAATAAACAGTAATTGGGAGCTTACTGAGGCAAAAGTCGTAGTTAATAGTGCGAATTGGACACTAATCTAAAGTGTGACCAAAATTTCTCTAATAAACAAATACAAAAACAAAATGCATAAAAGAATAAATACCAAATAACACTGACACAGACAGAGTAGTATAGTTACTCTACATAGTCTAGTTCTCCCTCAGGAGGCTGCTCTAAGCCAACTTTTGTGCCACTATGAAGGAATTGCGTACCAATTTCCAGGCGTAGCTGACATTGTAGGCATCTCGACTAGGATCACGTAGGCGGTTCATGTGCCAAGACAGAGAAGAGTTGACGGGCACAGCAATGACCTGGCTTCCCAGGGGCAGACTAACAGGAAGCATACAACATGAGCTTATCAATCATGTGAGTAACACAGCAAACTGTAGCAACAACTGGTACCCAGGTATTTTTTTAATTAGAAATCCCACAAACACTCACCTGAGGATGTTTTGACGCACAGCAGCAAACCCTGGGATGTTCTCATAGTGGATAATGTCTGTATGGAGAGGTGCTTCAGTCATCAGGTATGGACGGGTGAGTGACGGGTGCATGAGGGTGTAGCCTGGAAGATATTCAAAAGTGAGTAACATACATTTTATTTTATTTAAAAAATATATATATTTGTGCCAAAAAGGATTTGTGCCCTTAGAATTTCTACAGTTAAATTAGAAAAACTAAATAAATAAAAAAGGGTTAGTTCACCCAAAAATGAAACTGACCCTCATATCGCTTCAAACCCATACAACTCTATCTTCCAAACACAACTGAAGATATTTTAAATTAAATGTGAGAGCTTTCTGTCCTTCCATCGAATCCACAGAACTACCACTTTGAAGCTTCAAAAAAATTCATAGAGAGATAAAAGTTTACAAAACTAATTCAAATGAACTGAGCTGTTTAGTCCAAATGTTATGGAGAGACTAGGTCGCTTTATATGATAAACAGATTGAATTTAGGCTTTTATTGAGATATAAACACTGATCAGCAAACATAAACAGAAGCTCAACTGTAAATGCTTGACGCATGAGAACAAACCTTAGTTCTTGTGGAAGCACAAACGTATAAAACGATCATGTATCTTCAGAAAATCTGGACAAAACCACATTTGGATTAGTTTTATGATCTCTTTATGGACTTTTTGAAACGTCAAAGTGGTAGTTTCATGGACTGTCAATGGAGGGACCGAAATCTCTCAGATTTCATTAAAATATCTTAATTTGTGTTTCAAAGATGAGCGAAAGACTAAGGTTTGGAACGACATGAGTGAGTAAATTATAACAGATGTTTCATTTTTGGGTGAACTAACCCTTTAAGACATCTTTGTAAACATCCAATTTGCAAATGAAATGAATAACTTTAACTTGCAAGCTGCCTGATCCAATATACTGTAGTTCTTTAATTGTGGTAGGTTTCCAGAACAATGTGCTAACTTTGTGAGGCTTGAATCTGCAACCTTTTTAGTTATCAGTCAAGATTTTCAACTACTAGATTACATATACCCTTGAAATTGCATGAAGCTTACATTTTAAAAAGCACTGACATCTCTTTACTGAACAGCTGGAGACAGCAGGTGCCACTTCATTATCGCAGTCATTAGGACAAACGGTATACTCCCAGGAACAGATAATCACCATGATTTTATTACATATGTAATACAACACACCCTTTTAGTGCTAAGTAACAATTTCTGGTGGGCTTATCTAATTGTTTTAATATGTATTAAGTGGAGGTTAACAGCTTTGTGGATTCAGAAACATTTTATCCTGTTGGGTGAAGTCATGGAAAAAATAAAAGATGTTGTTTAGAGCTGGATGAAGAGGTAATGAAAGCCAACAATATTTCATTTAATTTTGGTGGAAAGGATCTACAAAAGCACACAGTGCTGCTTCTACTACTACCGAATTCCTCTATTTCAAGACTATTCTCACTAAAAAGTTCAAATCCACAGAGTTTTGCTGTTCCTACTCCCAAAAACTGGTGTGATGTCATCCATGTTGGCTCTGAGCCTCCCAATGCTGATTCCCCTAATGGACTGTTAAAGGTTAATGGCCTTCAGTCCAGTGTTTGAGTCATTGAAGGTCAGACCTCCCAATTCAAGAGGAAGTGAGAAAGTCAAGCTGAAGTGAAGCAAACAGATTAGCAGCAATTGGATCATTTTGGATCATGAAACCACATGGATCTCAACTATAAACGATCATCAGCACATGCATCTCCCTACCTTTATTGTCTATGAGGAATGTATATGAGGCCAGGGAGTCCTGGTAGTAGGTGACGTCCTCCAGTATGTATGCCAGATTCACGTCCACTCCAACTACACCCAACAACAAGTTTCCGAAGTAGCATGGCCGGCTGACGGTCATTATGAAACCTACAAACGGAAAAACTGAAGACGTTACTTTAAATCAATCTATCTATCTATCTATCTATCTATCTATCTATCTATCTATCTATCTATCTATCTATCTATCTATCTATCTATCTATCTATCTATCTATCTATCTATCTATCTATCTATCTATCTATCTATCTATCTATCTATCTATCTATCTATCTATCTATCTATCTATCTATCTATCTATCTGATAATAAAACAAATATAACAGCTTTATAACAATAAACTTTCAAAAGAGACCAACCTTATGTCTGTATTCCAATGCATTCATGAATTACAGCTCTTTAAGTGCATTTTCATGGGGGTGACAGTTAAAGGGTTAACCCTTTCCAAGACAACTTTTTTTTACCACTTTAAAATTTAAAAACATTTATTTTATTATCCAGACTATTTTTAATTAAAAAAATATTACTTTTTACATGTGAAATCAAATGATAACAGTTCCTTATGTGGTGTCGTTTTCATCACAGCCTAATAAAGTTTGATCAAAATTTTGAAAATTATATACGTGTCATTTTATGAAGCAAATATCACTTGTGAGCAAATTTAAATTGTGCATAAGTTCCAGTCAAGCTATAATTCCACCAGAATGCATTCCTGTCTAGCAGCCACATAAGAGCAGACTCTGCTTTTGTGATTTTTGGCTTTAATTATAGTTTAAGTTTACAGTATAGATTACCATAGAAACTTTCTGTTGCAGAGCCATTTCTGCTGAGGTCTTCTGAGTGCATATGGCTTGTCAGAGGGAATGTAAGTGTGCCAGACTTGAGCTTTATGCCAAGTTCAAGATCTTAACTTACCGTCTCCCATCTGGTCTGCATAAGGCAAGCTGAAGGAGGCCACGTCGATCATTCGATTGGACAGGTTGATGTAGAAACGGCCCACTGTGGTCTCCAGGTTACTGAGCTGATTCAGAACCATCATACTACCCTTCACAACGGGCAGGGCGGAACGATCTGGAACTCCGTACTTCACAGAGTTCTGTTCGGCCAGGTCTCGTAAGAAGGCCAGCTCCTTGAGTCCCGTTACTCCTTCTGAGGACGGAGATACAAAAGGTCTAATTAAAATTGACATTTTCACTCAATATGTATGTCTCTTGTGCACTCACTGTGTTTTGAAACAAAGTTAAAGCTACACTGTGTAACTTTTTTTAGTTTATTCTTAGCTAAAAACACTTAGTTCTTTCAAAAATATATGTACTCATTAATGTATATTTACTTCTTTCAAGTAATAAAGTATTCTCGTAAGTTTATAATATGCCATTGAAAATACATACGGGTAAGGGGTTCGAATGGGGGTCGCCATGTTGCCTCTCCATCTTGAAAGTACATTAGCCAAAGAGGGACATACCCGTAAATTCAAGCTTCGCCTTTCGCGTTTTAACGCACTGTAACGAGTAGGAAAATAGTGTGGGCCCTTTAAGAGCGTTCGCCCCGGTTGGAGCGCCTGCGTTCTGTGTGTGTGTGTGCACTGCGCCTCGAGCTCCCATGTGTGCGGATTATTTTCTGTCTTCTGTTGCTAACATTCATTTATTTTTGTTTTGTTGGGTAATGCTGTGGACGGAAGTGGAGTTTGTGCCGGACTCTTGTGGGGGGTTCCGCGGGGAATAAAGTGCGGGCAGTTTGATGTCAATTGCCTCTGTGTTTGCATCGACTCCAGTTGCGTTGAGTGAGCTATCCGTATTTTTCACCTGGACACACGCGTGACAACTCTATGGCGAATGTGAAGAGGGGGATTGCTGGATCGAACTAGAAGCCATGTTATTCTTGGACTAAATCGGCCACCGTAGGAGTTAAAATGAAATCGGAATTGGGAGGAAAAGAAACTAATATTTACTGGATGGTCATATACCCTTTCACCGCTAGATGGGGGAAAATATCACACAGTGTAGCTTTAAAAAATAATCTCAATCTGCCTGTTATCCAAATTTGTACAGATATCGCAGATATTGTGGTTTTATTGTATAGGTTTTGCTTCTCCAGCCCATTCAGACTGCAGTAATAGAAAGCCATTTATATCCCACATGGATTACTTAACCACACAGCTTAAAAAAAAAAAAAAAAAAAAAAAAATTCATGGAATGGTGGTTTTGGACCCCTAACAGAAGAAATGGAAGTTTTTGCTAGTCAGTTTTTTACTTTTACAGTAAAATTCAATCCTGTTATTGGACTGGACATGAATTTCAACACTTTAGTCTATTAATCTGACACTGTGACAGGTTGTAATATGCGAATATAATACAACTTGTCATAAATGAACCAGACTTCAAATAAACAAGGAAATTTGAGTAATTCCCAGTGTGTGTGTGTGTGTGTGTGTGTCCTTCACAGCCTTACAAATACCCAGTCAAAGAAGCATAACCCTCTTCTGCACTGCCAAGCTAATCAATCTGAATCATATGTTTGAGTCATCTAATGCATGAAAAAGGCCTTTCTCACTCTTTCATGTCACTGAGTGGCCCTTTGATGTATTGTTGCATTTCTCTTTCTTCTTTTCGATGACCTCTATTTTAATTTTCATGATGCCAAAGTAATGTATGCTAATGGCAGGCTAATACATGCGGGGAGAGGAACAGCTGAGGAGAGCAATATAATGGAGAGAGGTTTCTTACGGATGACACACGAACATACACACACAAAGAGCAGAAGAAAGATGAAGGGGGTAAAAACAGCTGAGCATGTTTTGAAAATGCACAAACATGCTCACAGGTGTTCGCTATGATCCCTCGCTGGCTACGAAACAAAGAGCCAATAAAAAAAAGCTGCACTCCTTGGCGATATCTCACCGTTCATGAGAGCGTAGGTGAGGATCATGACCGAGTTGTTGAGGTGACGGTTCTCATCTTTTACCACACTCAAGGTTGCTCTCTTTTCGTGCTCTGATGAGTCTCGGGAAGTGATGCCCGATGACAGGTAGATTATCACCATGTCGGTGTCTGTGAGGGGGGAGGGGGGGAGAGATGATCAATAATCGATTATATTGAATATAATAACTGCCATCAAAACAGAATTTCAGACCACACCTAAATAAAGAAGACCAGGTCTCACATGTGTTTACTCCAGTAAATATTTCTCAGTGCAGTACTCAGAATCAATTCTTTATAAGCACATCATCTTAAAGTTTATAAGTATACATACATTTTTTTTAAAAGTATTTATTTTATATATTTAGATATTTAATATTACATTACATGCTATTCACATTAAGGAAAAAGAAACAAAAACAATCTTACATATTTATTTTAAATGAATGTGACTTGGCCAGTATATATTGAAATACTGTTTAATCAATCACAAACTGGATATTAACATGACATTCCGCCTCCAAAAAACGTAACAACTTATTTTTGATAAGTTAGACATTTCTGTTAAAATGTACCTTCATTATATAGCATATATAATGAAGGTAGTAGACTGCTGGGAGGGAAAATGGGCTATGCCCAAAATAGCAAAATTGTCTTTTAATTGTCTTGACCACAAATTATTGGTAAGGAAATTAGCACAATTTAGCACAATTTAAGCAAATGCACAACTTAAAAACATCAAAGACAGAATTAAGTTTTTGGCAGAATATGGGAAGTTGTATGTGGAGCAATGAATCACAATAAAACACAAGTTGCATGGTGATGCACCAGAGAGGTGTTTTCGAAAATCTGCTGAGAAGAATAATAATAAATGCATCACTACCACGGTGAAGCATGGAGGAAGAGGTGTCATTGTGTGGTGAGCTCAAGACGTGACTTGAAAACAAGTCCACCAGGCTCACGTTTGGGTCCAGATTTGAACCCTATAGTGAATATATGGTAATAAATTCCTATGCACTCAATTGGCAACTCTCAAACAGGGCGCCTTACTTAAGCGTAGCTTCACTTCAATCTGCCTGATTGAACGCTTCTGCTGCATGCTGCTTTTGCAACCCACCTCCTCCCCAGCTCCTCCTTAAACTGTGTTTAACTTAATCAATGTCATTCTGTTGTCATCGTTGCAAACTCTGTTCTAAATGGGGGATTTGCTCTGCTCTCCCAGTTTTAAATGGGAGGTTGTCCCCAGAATCTGCCGCTGTTCCCTGTCTTGGCTTTTCATGGAGCTCATGAAAAGGATGGGGAATTTAGAACAGAGCCATACCGCAAAAGAAAATTAATTAGCAAAACATGCCAATAAAAAGTTGACTAAAAGTTTGTCTATGGTGTTTTTGACTTAAGTGGACCTGACTGAAGTATGATCAAATAGGAATTTACAAATCTGATTTTTCAAAATATGACATATAAAATGTTTTTAACATTTTGAACTAAATTGAACAACAATTTAAGTGATGATTGAAAAATGCTGTATTTACTTCTCACAACTACTTTGTCTGACAACCAGCCCTGTTTCCTTATATTTATTGAATTAATGTGCAATCAAGATTTTATATATAATTATATTATATATAATTTTATATACATTTCATATAAAATAAAATAAATGCATAAAAAGAGATACTGTACAAATGCTTTGTCTCTTACTGGTCAACTGTCTGGAGACGTTGCTTGTGTTCCTTAACAACTGAAATGCTTTCTGGAAGCCCAGTGCATGCTGGGTAGGGCTGTCAGAAGCTTTAATGTTGTTGATGAAGGTGCTCATCTTCCTCTTAGTCTCGCTGGTAGCAGGTGAGAGGAAGCTCTTGTAGCACTGATCCAGAGAGCAGGAACGAACAGTATCTGCTATCGTCAACACTGAGATCTGAGGAAAAAATAGAGGTTGAGTGCTAAAAGAACAAATGTAATCAGTGGAGGGTGTATGATGATGACAATGATGTCACTTCCTTACTTTATCATGTTCATCGATGGAGTTGAGGATGATTAGCGCAGCGTCACGGGCGATCTGGAGTTGGGTCTCAGTGACAGAGGCACCATGGTCTATGATCACTACAATATGCTTTGACTGTGGCCTTACTGCCGAAACATACACAGGCCTACAAACACACAGAGACAAAGATTTACAGTCACCTTATTTGTGGGACGCAAGAACGCTGCAGAATGACTTTTCCTGGACTCTGACGGCAAGAAGCCAAGTGCAGTCCTGGCGTGATTCCCGCTCTCTTCACTACAGTGTTTGTGCAAGAGATCCTGCACTCTATTGTGTTTTTTTTTGGAACTCCAACACTAACTGTCAGAATTCAAGTACTGAATTTACAACTAAAGCTATATTGCCTAAATCTCTTATACATCCTATAAGTGGTTGAAAACCTGTGATACTAGAGTTTCTCGTGCTATCTCCAGCAGGAGAGAAGCTGTGGGAACGGCAGCAGAAATGAGCCCATCTTTCAGCACAGGCACACAGTGCCCACAACACTGGGTGGCAGATTCCAGTGGGGTTTATTAGGGGCGACCCTGCATTCCAGTCAAGGGCTTGGGACCTATTGTAACCAAGTTAAACAGATGTAAAAGGCCTCCCTAGAATGTAATTTACTCCCTGCCACACAAGACGGCAAATTCAGAGGTGCCCATGACAGCGTGAGTTGGGGAGAGAGAAATCCTTATTTCGAAAATACTGATATAAAAATGAATATAAAGAACAAAAACATTTGACTGGTTTTCTCAAAGAGAAAATTCTTTTTTTTTTTTTTACAAATAAGTACATAAGTTCTTGGCTGAATTTCTTAAGTGGACTACCATATGGCAATAAAAAGTTGTACATGTATTAAATTATATTGATATCTTATTAACAAAGACTGCAGAATTACACAAAAATATTTGATCAGCATAAATTGCTTCTTTTAAATAGGCTGTGCTGAAAAATAGTTGGATGAAGTATGAATGCGTGATTGAATTTTATTTAAACCGATATAAAATCCCCTAAATACAGGGATAACCATAGCGCATCAAGGGTTCCAATACCTTGCTGTAGGGTATATCAGTGTTTGTAGTGGAAAATTAAAGGACTGTGTGTGTGTGTGACTGTGTGTGTGTGTGTGTGTGTGTGTGTGTGACTGTGTGTGTGTGTGTGTGTGTGTGACTGTGTGTGTGTGTGTGTGTGTGTGTGTGTGTGTGTGTGTGTGTGTGTGTGTGTGTGTGAGTGAGTGAGTGAGTGAGTGAGTGAGTGAGTGAGTGAGTGAGTGAGTGAGTGAGTGAGTGAGTGAGTGAGTGAGTGAGTGAGTGAGTGAGAGAGAGAGAGAGAGAGAGAGAGAGAGAGAGAGAGAGAGAGAGAGAGAGAGAGAGAGAGAGAGAGAGAGAGAGAGAGAGAGAGAGAGAGAGAGAGAGAGCTCTTTGTACCTGCTCCTGTGCTCGTATGTGCCCTTGCAGTGAAACTTGTGAGCAGGAAACACAGTGAAAATGCCCTCCTCTGAGCTGAAGTACTGCCACTTGATCCCTGGATTGGACTTGAGGTTGTCTGCCAGCACTACAGTCAATGAAAAAGCAAGAACAGTTAGAAAAGTTTCATATCTGTTTTATCAGTCTATTCTAAAATAAAATAAAGTAAAATAATACTGGATTTATATTTTGGATAATAACCAGTTGACTATGTTATGTATTAAATGTCAATCACTTCTTGTCAAGTCATGCATCATCGTGTAAAGCAGATGTATTCCAAGCATTCTATCAAATATTAGTAGCGAAATATCACAAACTGCTAAAGACAATCATCCATTACTAATTTAATATGCCATGCAACATGGATCTATCTGAATGGTGTGTACACTTTAAGGAGGCAGCTGTAGAGTTCTTGTCAGTTGAACAGGCCCCAGCTGTGTGACGGCCGGAGCCCAGACAAGCTGATCCTTTCCAAACATTCAAGAAGCACAGCGATCACCACTCTGCAGCCATCAATTCAAACGTTTATTTACTTAACAGGAGCCGGGATGTGAAGGAAAGTGGGGAAAAGGACAAGAAAAGACAGGAAAAGAAGGAATACAACTGAAAGAGAAGCAGTGGAAGCATTCAAGATATGTCTTTTTATATGTATGATCCGCTTCGGAATGTACTTAAGCAAGATTAATTGGATCTTTTACACCCAAAGTCAAAAAAAAAAGAAAAGGATTTTGAGTCATATAAAGAGGATGAATGTGTGCTAAGAGAGGTTACTCAGGTCAAAAAAAATTACTTGTGATTCATCCATTCCACTTAAACACGCAGAAACTATTATAATAATATAATATATAAAATAAATGTTTTTTTTTTGAGTAAATGGGGTCCCACATAGCAGCGAACAGCCTTTCCCAATTCAGATCAAAATAAACATAGGTAATCAAATTGCTGTAGAAACCTGCAGAGTAAGAAAAATGGATGCTAAGCACGAACAGGCACCCCAACCACAAATTTGCCATCAATCTGCACCCAATGTATAAACAGGAACTTTGCAGCATGTTGACAGCTTTAAAAATCATACACATGTGCCGCCCCAGAGTGCTTAATCCCCAATCCAGTGTTTAGAGTAGCTGAGAAGCAGAGTCATGAGGTGACACCCCTTCATTTCCTCTATCCTTTCATTCCTCTTTAAATCTCCACCAACTGTTATATTTCTTCTCCCTCTACAGTGCTGTCACTTTCCTGGTTTATTTAACTACAAAAATCTTTGCATTTGCATCTTTTTTTTTTTTTTTTTTTACTAAAGAGCAAAGAAATGGGCTTTAGAGTATCTCCTCAGCAACTTTGATAAACCTTGTTGTGTCAAGTCTGTGAGCATAAATAATATGCAGGATAAGGATAGTGTCCCAAATCATAGTATGCTGCAAGATCCAATCCCCAACTAAAACTTAGCCTCAATGCCTGATCAAAAAAGTAGCATTATCAATAACGATATCTCATTCTAGCAAAAGTGTTAAGTGTTCTAGTAGGTTAAGCTGATTAGCTTGGCCAATTAAGGCTAACTTAAAAAAAAACGTTGCTGTATCAGAAGAGAAGAGGAGTAATAGGTGAAACAAAGGACACAGAATTGGGGAATGGTGGGAAACAGGAACCAACCCTAAAAACTAAATCAAAGACTTCACATCACACTCTAACACAACACCATCTTTCTCTCTTCCTCCCGCTCTGCTTTGTCGCTCTATTCTCAATTGTTTCTTCTCTTTTCCCCTCTCTCCCTCCTCTTTTCATCAATGTTTAGACTAACAGGGATCAAATGTAACTGATGACTGCCTGCATGGTTAGCGGGGTCAGTTTTCAATGACAAATGGAGGGAGAGTGGTAACATGAACTCCCAATGACTGCTTTACAAAAACAAGCATCAGTATGAAGATGAATTGGGATAATCTGTTCTGGAGTATAAGAGTGAGTGTGTGAGGCCAGAAAGAGGTAGAGTCTGAACCAAGGTGGCTGAAAGTAGAAAAAAAAAAAATGCAACTGTGTTTAGTGCTAAACCTGAGAATGAGCTGTGGTGTTATTGTACTCTACAATGCACTCTCTCATTTATTTAACGAATCAGTTAATTTGGATAGTTGAAAAACAACAATTTACTAATTCGTTGGAGTCCTTATGTGGCATTTTATTTGTTTTTAATAGCGAAAAATATAATAGTGGGACCAGTGAAATAATCTGATTCACAGTTGGAATCAGACATCTTGCTGAATCGATAGGGGCTTTCACACTGGAGGAATCTTTTCATAAACACCAGCATCCGCCATTTTAGAAAAAAGCTGTGTACACACACTGATTATAGCCTATATATATTTACTCCAGAAACTAACTCTACGAACATGGAAAACTGTGATAGATGGACCTCTCAACCTTTACGCTCTTTTGAGCGGACCAAGCAAAAACATGATTATGTATTTCTATTCAGCTAGCAATATTGAGCATCAACCACACAGCAAATGCTAATATTTTTTAATACACTGTCTACTTTTTTTTTAATAACAGTTCTATCTAATAACATATTAGACATGACTGTTAAACAGTCACAGCATTCTGCAGTGCCATCAAATTAAACCAGTGCTTACACCACTTCAGAGTTCCTACGGGCGGCGCGAATACAACCAGGAAAAAGGCCCTAGGGACACATTTAGTTCTCGAGGAACCGCCTTGGTCGCTAGTTCCTATAACTAATGCTGCATTCCAGGCAGGTTTTTGAGCCCATAACTTCAAACCACGACTCACGACTTTGTAGCGTTCCAGGCAAAGTCACACCAAACTGCCTGAGCGTAAGGAATTGTGGTAGCTAGATGTAAACAAAACATGGTGGACCATACGAGGCTTATGCTCATTTACTATCATTTCTATCGCCAAAGGTGCTTACTCATTGCTTACTTGAAGGAAACGTAGGAGAAAAAAATGACGCATAAGGCAAGAGAAGCTGTTTATTTTACGTAAACACCGCATCCGTGGGGGCTGCCATTGTTGTTTCGCGGGCTATGTGACGTCAGAACTCGTAACTGGGAGTACATTGGTGGGCAGTCCACGGGTAGAAGGTTGGAAAAACACGGGTTACGGGTTGCCTGGAACGCGGCATAAGTTCCTAGAACTATAAGCCTCTCATCATAGTGGTTACTAAATTAACTCATTGACTAAATAAAGGCAACGAGTACTCCAATGTGTACGCCCTTTCTCTCATATTTACAGAATTTGTTTGTTTCGACAGTTAATGTTGGAGTCCTCCTAATCCCTATGCACAATTTTAGACAATTTTGGCAAAACATAATATGGGGACCAACGTAATTCAAATAATGAACAAATTACTCTTATGAGCTGGTTCTTTTAAAGATTTGATCAAAAGGGAATCAAGTTATTGGTTGTAATCACACTACTGGCTGAACTCATCACAGTGATTCTGAATTAACTGACTCAATTATTGACATAAACATTGACAGTGACTTAAGCATTGACAGTGTACAGTGTTGTCATAAACATTCTGCTGTAATAAAAAGCATTTTAATTAGAAAAAAATATATCCTTTTGCAAGTATTTAAAATCAATTATAGGAGGCTTTGGCTTCCCTGCTGCAAAAACACTGATGTATCTGTTATGAAGAGGAAGTGTTGACACTGGCTCAGTGTATAAAGTGATAAAAACATGCACTTCCTGATTGGTGAGGTAGAGCAGATATAAAGGGGAAAAGAGCACAGACGTACAAAGCTGTGGTCAGAAAAAGGTGGTGGTGGGGGGTAAAAACAGAGAAATGAAAGGAGAGAAAATAAAGTATTTCCACACACAAACGAGCAAGGTCACGTAGGCCCTATTCAACAGCCTTGTTCATTTTTGTCGCACTCAAAAGGCCAAAAAATCTTTCAAGATTTTACATTAGAAAAGCAAAATTGTTCTTTGCAAATGGTTGCCATGGCAGCAGCTGGAAAAGTGAAAATTGGCTTTGGGTTTTTGAAGCTTAGACAGTTTGTGTGTGTGTGTGTGTGTGTTACACACCAGAGTTGAGGTCTCGTCCTGGGTTGAAAGCTCGGCTATTGACTGTAGGGGAGAGGCGATCACAGCTTATGGTCTTCGAAACATTGGTGTTAAAATTACCATCGAATCTGAAATTAGAAAGAAGACAAAACATCAATACAGATAATTTAAACCGGTGATAATAAGAAAGTGACATTGAAGGAAACAGTCCAGCACTTGATCGGTGAGTGTTGTTTGCGCAATGCCTCTGTCATGAAGAAAAAAATTTGCTTCTTGTGCTATAATAACAGCTTTTACAGTTGTGTGGTAAAACCCCCTGAGGAAGACTGCATCAATATCTATTTCTACCAGCTGCACAGCTCTTCTGCTGAAGATGAAAGAGAAAGATGGAGTGATGCATTCTGAGAAGAGGAAGGGTGAGGAAGAGAGCAAATGGGAGAATCCTTTTGATTTTATTCACAACATTAAACACTTTTAGACAGGCATGAAGAGACAAATGTATGCATCAAGTATAAATATCACAAATAGAAAACGCAAAAAACACTAGAGTTTACAGATTTGGGGTCAGTGTGATTTTTTAAAAGATATTAATACTTTTATTCAGCAAGGATGCATAAAATTGATCAAAATAGACAGTAAAGACATTTATAATGTTATAAAAGATTTATATTTATAAATGATATTCTATTTAATTATCTGTAACAGTTTTAAATAAATAAACAAACAAAGTAAAAACGGCAGCCTCCTCACGGACGTTGGACACGCACACTCATAACTAAACGTAAACAAAACACAACAAAGGCTCAAGGCCACAATCAAGGCCTGGTCTTCTCTTGTTCTTCACTGTCATCGCTCTTCCTTTTATGCTCCCGAGCTCTTCCGTGAGAGGATTCGAGACCAGTGCGACGTGCAGGTGACGCTCATTTGCAATCACTCCACCGGTCCTCGCTCCGCTCTCTCGCGGCTCTCGCCCACCCTGCTTGTCACACTACCTTATCATCAAAGAATCCTGAAAAAATGTATCACGGTGTTCACAAAAACATTAAGCAGCACAACTGTTTTCAATATTGATAATAATAAGAATTATTATTATTCTTGAGCAGAAAATCAGCATATTAGAATGATATATGAAAGATCATGTGACACTGAATACTGGAGTAATGATGCTGAATGGCAGCTTTACCATTACAGGAATAAAAGTATATTTTTAGAAAAACATTTATTTTTTATAATATTTCAAAGTATTACTGTTTTACTGTATTTGTTATCAAATAAATGCCTTGGAGCATAAAATGACTTAAGAAAAAAAAACTTCTAAATGCTAGAGTACATATAAAGATTAAAATGATATAAAAGCAGAAAATATACATATTTAGATAAATTAAATATGTCTTAATATTCCATTAAAGGATGAAAACTCAAATTTCCAAGGTAAAATGTTAAAGGTGGGGTAAGTGGTATTTCAAAACTGCTTTAAAAAAAAGTGTCTCAGGCTGAGTACCAAAACAAACTTATAGCCAATCAGCAGTAAGGGGTGCTCAGTGCACGTCATTATTCAAAAGACACCACACAGGACCGACAATAGCCGAGTGACGACAGAAAGAAAGATGGCAGATAAAAAACAAATGTGGAAGATGTCTGTGGAACAAAATATGGCTTATGATCAGGCAAGAAGTACGACTAGGGATGAAACGATTACCGGTTTCACGATAAACCACGATCAAATTTAGTGACGGTGAGTAATATTGTTTAAAATTGAATTATCATTAAAACCGCGTGTGATTATCACGATTTTGAAAACTGGCGGTAAATCCTGTCGAGTCAGCATCAGTCTGGTGCAGGCGCAATGCTGTTTTCTGAATGAGGAGAAATGGCAGAAGGCAGTGACAGCACTCGGGGGATTGTTCAGCCTCTAAAAGGACCAAAGGTGTGGTCATATTTTGGCTTTTACAAAAGTCCTGAGGGAAACTTAATTGAAGATGGTTATCCTGTCTGCAGAACATGCCAGAAGAAAGTCGATGTAATAGGGGGAACACTTCAAAACTACGAACGCAAGGCAAGTGGACCTCAATACCAAAACTACGTCTGGGAAATAATAACGTGAAGCGAACGAACAAATTCAGACAAGACTAGGGTGACATTAGTTATTTAGACATCCAAAATAGTTTCAAACAAACACAGCAGAACCACAGCGCATCTGATATGACTGGCATAAAGTTGGCGAATTTAGGGACCGTCTCTAAAGTTACATACAACATTGGTAACGTTATATACGTTTCAAACTTCAATAGCATTTGAAGAGAATGACAGTCATAAAACTGACTGTAAAGTGTTCACCTAGGTGTCAGATATGGTGCACACCTTTTGATATTTAATAAACTGTCAAATCATATGGAAATATGGATATGCATTATTTCACCAGGATACTGTTTGGGCTCTTACACAAAATATGCTGATTTAAATGCATCATTGCTGAACACTGATGAGAATATTGCTTGAGAATATATTTACAGAGATAATATTAGAGATTATATTTACACAAAATGAGTATTATTTATGCGTTATGCGTTGCTATTGACGATGGCCATTATAAGGAAGGAAATCCTACAGAATAGAATCTAGCTTAAAAAAGTGCATAGAGCTGCTTTAGTTATTTGTTGTTAACTTGTTGAAATGTTTTAAGTGTGTGCATCTGTTCTTTTTGAACACTTTCATCTCATTTGAACAAAACTGTGATAATATTGATAACCGTGATAATTTGGGCCACTATAATCGTGATGTGAAATTTCCATACCGTTTCATCCCTAAGTAGGACCTGTGCAAATATCGGATCAGCTTTCCAGCGCTGGAGAGAACTCAAGGAGCGAAGGAAGAGGTTCCTTTATTTCTTCTCGATAGGCGAGTAACATTGATTTTGTTTTGTTTCACAGAACTAATATATGCTGGCTTTAGCTAGAATATGCTCATGGGTCATGTTTGCTTGTTTGCTCATTTGCAATCGTATTGTCGTTCACTTCAGCTATGATAATTACCCATTCATTTCCACACCGTGTAAGCCTGGAGCGTCTAAACCTCCTTGCGGTCTGTTCAAGCGTCAGCTCTTAAAGTGTGTCCGAAAATTAAGATAATATACTCCTAATATATGTTTGTATCCTTTGGTTCCTCTTTTCGTAATCAATATACCCCTCTAATCTTGTCATAATAGTAATATGTTAGTTAGTTGGACTGTCGTGCTCGTGCTATAGAGTTGTTCATGAGAACTTTGGTTGTGTTTTTGGGATGTAAGGGGTGATTTTTTTTCACTGAACATTCGACCTGGAACATACATTGCTTTCACTTATTGATGACATCATACCCTCGGCCGGCTGGCACAGCAGATTCCGCCATAGTCATTGTCTGGATTACGTATGTGTGGGGCGGAGCTATCAAAATAGGGGCGTGTTTGTTTTGGAGATTTGAAATCAACATCGGTTACCAAAAAGCACTTACCCCACCTTTAAAGGCAAAATCTGTTTAGTAGTGTTTTGCGTAGGTAATACTAAATTTTAGTCAAATTGTATGTCAGACAGAAGACTCATTCCTTTTGAAATGGGTGGTTCTTGACAAACACTGAAATGTATTATAATTTATTATATTAAGCCATTAATGAAAAGCATAAGACACTTTGTGGTTGGTTTATCCTCACCGCAATTAAACAAGTATTTATGGCAGTCTGCCTTCTTGTATATAGTTTTGTTCATGGTTTGAGAATAAGGACATGTCAGTCTGCCTGACAGTCTGCATCTGTCTAATTGGGCAGTTTTTTTTTACACTAGAGAAAAAGAAAACCGAGCTTGATTGGGCGAATGGCTTGTGACATCAACAACAAAAGATATGGGAAGCATTTCCTTATGTTTGCCTAGTTGGCTAATATTTATTGTCCCATCTATGCTAACTATGCACAGTTACATGGTTAGTTAGATTTAAGTAAGTGTTCAGGAACCCAACTATATTTGCAATCAACAACCACAACTCTTATCTACTCAGAATGTGCCGCAAAAGAATGACATTTCATAGCCGTCCCATTATGCTGCTGTTTCAGGTCTCTGCCTGCACTAATCGAGCACAGATCTAAGCAGTGTCTCCAGAGATTTTGCACTGCCACACTCTCTTTCATCTCCCTTATGCCTCTATATACACACTGACACACACACACACACACACACACTATCTCTGTAACAGCTCTAGCCATCATTTTTTCATCATCTGCCAACCGGCTGTGTTCTGATGGCAGTTACTGCATACATCTTTACACAATACACTGCTCTCATCTAAATGCACCCTATCAGTCTTTTGCCACATGAACTACGCATGTTCTTGTCCATCACCCATTACTAAACTATTGTCTTTCTCACCGTCACGTTCATTTCGCTCCCCCTATTATCGTTGTCTCACAGAGCTGGAGAGGAGCTGCTGTTTGATTGACAGCTGCTGTGATGTGCAAAGCGCTTTGAACTTCAGACATTTAATTCCCATTAGGCCTTAGTCATTAGAATTCTCCTTCAACACACTTTACACATGGTGGCAAAGCAAATGCGCTAGATAAAAAATTATTTGCAAGCTGCTTTGAATTTTACATCTGAAAAAAAAAAAGACGAGAGAGCAAGTGAGCAAAAGACGGAAGGGGGGTGGAAGCGAAAATATATATTAAATAAAAGCTTGAGACTTATTCCTTCTATATCTTTGAATGCAGTTCAACATGCAAATTGGGGTCTCTGCAAAAACATTCAGAAAGACTGAACAGGAAAAATTAAGAATAAATGGAAAAACAAGCCCTCGGGTTGTGTTCAGCTTTGCATGGTGGGAAAAACAGCATCTGACCTAAAATAACCACAAATTTAAAACACATCTGCTGCTCACTTCTAATTGCATATTTCAATTTCTATATTATAATCATATTATACATTATCCTAAAATTAAAGCCAACTGCCACTGATCTCCACCATTTAAAATAGACAATTCAAATAAACTCTAATTTGTAATTCATTGTAATTAATTAAGAAACATGTAATTGTAATAAATAATAATTAAATCATTATAATAAATTACTACAAATGGTAAATTACATTCAGAATATGCATTTCAATTATTATTTAAAAAAAACCCTTCATGATGTGCATTACCAGCCAAAATTTACAACATAAATATACAACAAAATTATATTACATCATCTAGTTCAAATCAGACTGAAAAGGAAAAAAGGAAATTAAAACAATATGGCATTTTAAACATATGTTGCAGTTTTTAACATGTAGACACCCACTTATTACAAAAGAAAAGTCATTAGGGGTCATAACTGACATTACTGTATAACTGACACTTGGGGGATTGAACACTTCTGCTAATCGGCCCAGGCATGCAGGTATATTAAATGGGAAAATATCGGTCAATTAAATCAATCTAGTCAATATTGATCTAAAGAAACATAAACCCTTTATCCTTAAACTCCCAAAATAGCATTTTGTGCTAGTAGTAAAATGGGTATCCTATATCCTATCTATAATGCATCCTGTCAGAAAGATGACAATTAAATGTATAATCAGGCATTTGAACAGTAATTCTTCATAAACGTTTAATCAGTGTCAATACATAGTCATTAATATCTATCTATAAATATAGATTAAGTGAAGAGCGGTCCTTATGTACTAAGATGAACTCCTCATTTAGTGGCACTTCATGTTTGACGGTGACAAGAACAAGTCCCTGTGATTCAATTCCACGGCTAATAGAGTGCTGGCTGATAGGTGACGTCTCGCCACGCGGCGGAGATGAGATGCACGTACCACTGCGGTATCAGCTCTGTCTGTCACACACATACACACACACTCACTGCATCTATCAGAGCAGGGCTTCATTAGCGCAGCGGTCTCTGTGAGTTAAGAGGGAGGCTCAAGGGGGATTATGGGTAAAGAGGTTCCCTATTTCACCCTGCATGGACTCAGGAAAGCATGCAGTCCGGCAGAGCAGCATTTAAGACTCCTTTATAGTGACTTAAGCCCCTCTTCTTGCTCCCTTTCTCCATCCCTCCCTCTCTCCTTCACAGTAACGCTGTCTTTATTAGCTCATGCTCAGAGCCTGTCCAAACGGTCTGGCTCCAAAAGGATTGGGAGAAACAGACCGGATTAACAGTGAACAGGGAATGAGAAAAAGAGTGAAAAAGGGAGGAAAGGAGATCAATGACAGTTTGTATGTGGGGGTAGAATCCCTTTTAAAGAAATGTAAGCATTTGAAAAACTGATGCAATTTATGCACTTGCACGTGCTAGTCTGAATTCAATGTCGTAATAGAAAAAAAACTTCTCAAAGGTTTTACCCCCTCCACATAGAAGAACATTTTTATGAATTGCCTTACTGTTTGACACACACCAGGATTGTATCCTAATATAAAGCATGTTTGAATTTAAGAATGTTTAAATAATGTTAATATATATATATATATATATATATATATATATATATATATATATATATATATATATATACATATATACATATATATATATATACATATATATATGCATATACACACACACACACATATTTTTATATATATTTGTGCTGTCAAATCGATTAAATCGCATCCAAAATAAAAGTTTGTGTTTACATAATATAATATATGTGTGTGTACTAGGGCTGTGAGATATTGAAGAAAAATGTGATATGCAATAGGATATTGCTTTAAGTGTGTAAAATCTGTTTAAATTATATATATATTTTAATTATTTAAGAAATGAGAATACCATTTATGTGTTTCACATTCTTTCTGGGAAAAGAAAGCATTGCTACAACTTCTGAAAGTTTTAGCAAAAATTTGCAGTGTTTTAGCAAAAATTGATCTGACAATATAAACTTTAACATCAATGTAAACAAACAAAAAATGTAATGACAATATTTAAAAATACCAAAAACTCTTTAATAACTCTTTTTAATGTCAAGCAAGTCACATAAGTAACAGTCGTGTGCCCAGTCTATTCTCTGCTAAATGCGTTGACCTAAAACGTACACTTTTCACAATGTTGAAGTAGCATATTGAAATCATTCAAATATTGCGTGCCGTTGCAAAATGCATATCGCGATATGTACATTTGCAATATTTCGATATAATTGTGCTTAGGGTGAGGAAGTGCTTAGTGCCAGGGCTTACTGTATACTGTGTATAAGTATTATATAAATACACACATCTGCATGTATATATTTTATTACAATTTATTTACAAATATTTATATTTATATAAAATATATATGCCTTGTTACCACTGTGCAGGCTGGTGGTGGTGGTGTAATGGTGTGGGGGATGTTTTCTTGGCACACTTTAGGCCCCTTAGTGCCAATTGGGCATCGTTTAAATGCCACAGCCTACCTGAGCATTGTTTCTGACCATGTCCATCCCTTTATGACCACCATGTACCCATCCTCTGATGGCTACTTCCAGGAGGATAATGCACCATGTCAAATAGCTCGAATCATTTCAAATTGGTTTCTTGAACATGACAATGAGTTCACTGTACTAAAATGGCCCCCACAGTCACCAGATCTCAACCCAATAGAGCATCTTTGGGATGTGGTGGAACGGGAGCTTCGTGCCCTGGATGTGCATCCCACAAATCTCCATCAACTGCAAGATGCTATCCTATCACTATGGGCCAACATTTCTAAAGAATGCTTTCAGCACCTTGTTGAATCAATGCCACGTAGAATTAAGGCGGTTCTGAAGGCGAAAGGGGGTCAAACACAGTATTAGTATGGTATTCCTAATAATCCTTCAGGTGAGTGTACATAATAATTATACGCAGTACACACACACATATGTAAACAAACTTTTATTTTAGATGTGATTAATTGCGATTAATCAATCAATTTGACAGTACTGGTGACTTAATGATGCATGATATGTGTGATACATGCATGATATTTAGATGGTTTGCCAAAATACTTCAAAGAATAGCATGGTATGACCATGGTACATGTATAAAAAAAATAAAAAAAACAAGAAACATGGTAGCGCCTTTAGTGATAACGATTGTAGCCTTATCAATTGTGCATGTGGAGACTGTAGACTCCACATGCACACAGACACTTCAACATCATTAATTTTAAAGTCCATCCTTTGGGCAATGCATAAATGTAGCTTAACACTCCACCGACACTAAAATCCCCCTAAGCAGAGAGTAAGAGAGTAAGAGAGTCCTGAGTAAGGAGCTATTTCTAGACGGTTTCATCGCTTGTTAAGTGTAGCAGGAGGCAGTGGGGGTTAGTGTTGATTAAAGCATTCTCCTGTGCTAGAGGTCAGTGCTCATGGGAGAACAGACACCGCTGGGATATACGATGGGGATGTGACATCGATATGGTGTGAAACATTTGATCTTTTGGCCGTGACTGGGGCAGCTGAACTGGGGTCTGATAGAGGACACAATGCCAGAGCAGATGTCATATGGAAGCTTTAAATCTCTATAAACCACGTCTGAAAATGAAAATGTCATCTATTCAATCTATTTTTAAATTATCATAGCGCATGCATTTTGTTTGTGACCTTTTATGAGGGCAAAAGTGTGATGTCACCTTCAATTTAGTATTTTGTTTATGTTTCACTGTCCAATACCATAGTGACCTTGGCCTAAAATGCTGGCTAAAAATTCACATTTGTACTGTGATTTAAGCTAAAGAAGCAACTTTATGAAACCAGTGTTCTCAGATTGCTTTTAAAAATATTTTACAGATATAAAACCTTAAAAGATTTTTGGAAATGTCAGTCTTTCCCCCAAACCATCTACACAGGAGCTGTACTAGTATGTCTGTTATCTGCATTGAAATAGCATTACCAAGATGGCCATCGAGTGAACTGAAGTGCCTTAAAGAGACTTTGATAGGACACGGCAGGTCACGTGATATCAATGTGGTGGCCACCATGACGGTAGGCAACCCTTATGCAAAAAAAAAGATCACTGATATGACTGGATTCTTTGTATCATGTAAGTGTACACCATTTTAAACATATCTGAAAAAAGTACTATTCACTGTTTATTAAAAATGTACATCATATTGTTCACCAAAGGGTTTTCAAAAACCCACAAACAGGATGTAACATGATAATATCTAGGCGATGTAGAATACATTCCATTGTTAAGAAAACTTGAAGAGGCGGTTTAGATAAAGATCGAAGAGCTGATTGGGAAGGTGTGTGAAGGTTTAACCCCAACGATGTGTCATTCATAAATACATCCAACTGTTGTCTTGCCGGATAAAACAGCTCCTAGCCAGCTCTTTTATGCTTTTTAAAACCAAGCCTCAGGTGATATTTATTCATTCGAATTTGATACTGGACACTGGATGACATAATGGAAAACCTGAAGTAATCTTTTATTTGTAGTCTTGAATGAAAAAACATTCCCTACAATACATCGTAAAAGATGTTTCTGTGCCTCAGGGACAGACATTTTCCAAAACAGCCTTATGATAAGTGCACATTTTAACTTACATAGCAGTTTATTATTTATTCCTGTGATGCAAAGCTGAATTTTGAAAGTGAAAGAGGTATGACGTGAAGGCCAAGTATGGTAACCAATACTCAGAATCTGTCCTCTGCATTTAACCCATCCAAGCTAGTGCATACACACAGTGCAAACCGTGGACACAATATCCAGAGAAGTGGGCAGACATTTTGCTGCGGTGCCAGGGGACCGATTGGGGGTTAGGTGCCGTGCTCAAGTCGGACTCTCTAACCATTAGGCAACCATTTCAACATCATTATTCCAATCTTTAGTATCACACGATCCTTCATAAATCATTCTAATATGCTGATCTGATGCACATGAAACATTTCTTATTATCAACGTTGAAAACAGTTGTGCTGCTTAATATTTTTGTGGAAACAGTGATTCTTTCTTAAATCGAAAGTAAAAAAAAAAAAACTATTTGTACTGTCATTGTAAATATTAGTCACTTTTGATTAATTGAATGCATCCTTACTCAATAAAAGTTTTTTTTCTTCATTTTTGTTATTCATTTCCACTAATTCCTGTTATTCCTGTTAGCTCCCGTTCCACCACATCCCAAAGATGCTCTATTGGGTTGAGATCTGGTGACTGTGGGGGCCATTTTAGCACAGTGAACTCATTGTCATGTTCAAGAAACCAATTTGAAATAATTTGAGCTTTGTGACATGGTGCATTATCCTGCTGGAAGTAGCCATCAGAGGATGGGTACATGGTGGTCATAAAGGGATGGACATGATCATAAACAATGCTCAGGTAGGCCGTGGCATTTAAACAATGCCCAATTGGTACAAAGGGGCCTAAAGTGTGCCAAGAAAACATCCCCCACACCATTACACCACCACCACCAGCCTGCACAGTGGTAACAAGGCATGATGGATCCATGTTCTCATTCTGTTTACGCCAAATTCTGACTCTACCATCTGAATGTCTCAACAGAAATCGAGACTCATCAGACCAGGCAACATTTTTCCAGTCTTCAACTGTCCAATTTTGGTGAGCTTGTGCAAATTGTAGCCTCGTTTTCCTATTTGTAGTGGAGATGAGGGGTACCCGGTGGGGTCTTCTGCTGTTGTAGCCCATCCACCTCAAGGTTGTGCGTATTGTGGCTTCACAAATGCTTTGCTGCATACCTCGGTTGTAACGAGTGGTTATTTCAGTCAAAGTTGCTCTTCTATCAGCTTGAATCAGTCGGCCCATTCTCCTCTGACCTCTAGCATCAACAAGGCATTTTCGCCCACAGGACTGCCGCATACTGGATGCTTTTCCCCTTTCACACCATTCTTTGCAAACCCTAGAAATGGTTGTGTGTGAAAATCCCAGTAACTGAGCAGATTGTGAAATACTCAGACTGGCCCGTCTAGCACCAACAACCATGCCACGCTCAAAATTGCTTAAATCACCTTTCTTTCCCATTCTGACATTCAGTTTGGAGTTCAGGAGATTGTCTTGACCAGGACCACACCCCTAAATGCATTGAAGCAACTCCTTTTCAACAGTATCGATACCAGCTGCGCTCTCCTCTCCGACCGACAGCGGGTCGACACGCACCCGCCTCCTCTCATTCAGCCCGGTTAACCCTCTGAACACGGACAGCGTCCGTTGTGTTGGTGTGACCAGTCTGAATTTCGCGCGGGATTGCACATCTACTCATTCCCGCAGATTTCGCGCTAGCATCTGAAGCGCGCACACACATACCGTAATAAAGCCGCCTCTGACATACAAGTGCAAAAATGAGACCCTTTTTCCAGCTTATTAATAGTCAAATACACTCAAAAAATGTCTCAATGCCCATCTTGGTAAGTATTAACATAAACACAGTCGTAAACAGTTCAGGAAGAATGTGTAGCAGGAACAGTGTTTGGGATCCATGCGTGTGTCGGGACTTAAAGGGACAGCAGTAATTTGTTATTCACACTACAAAAAGACAAACAATCACTTGCTGCTCTTGACTGATTAACTTGTGTAACTCTAATGGATTCATCTGTATTACATTTTTTACAATAAAGATTATCCAATGTTATTTTAAATTTGATTACTTTGTTTTGTTTTTAAATTCAGTTTCTTACCTGAATACTGTTAGACCTACAGTCTAATTTATTTGTGCTATTGTTTGTAATTTGTTTATTTGTTCTTATTTTATTACTGTTTACTCGTCTTTTTAAAATCAATTTGAAATCAAGCTTCCTTGTGCTTTATGTAAGCTATTGCAACAAAATTATTTAGCAAATATTTGTGAGATAATTGTAATGGTAATTGATCAATGTTTATATATGAGGAAAAGCTTAAAAGCTTTATCATATATAGTGATCTCTTCTGAAGAAATTTTAAATTGCCTAGACTTTCGATAGATGGACAAAAAACTAAATTATATTAAAAATATCTATTTGACAGTATATAAGCTTTTTCCCCCGTGGTATCGAAAATGGTATCGAATATCGATACATTTTTAGGTATCATATCGAAGTTTTATATATATATATATATATTATATATATTATATATATATATATATATATATATATATATATATATATATATATATATATATATATATATATATATATATATATATATATATATATATATATATATATATATATATATATATATATATATATATATATATATATATATATATATATATATATATATATATATTAGGGGTGTAACGGTACACAAAACTGACGGTTCGGTACGTACCTCGGTTTTGAAGTCCCGATTCGGTATGGATTCGGTACAGCAGTTTTACAAAATTGCTTTTTATTCATTTTTATTCAACAGTGGTTTAATGAAAAAAATTGTGTCTGTCCTTAAATGAATTAAATTATAACTAAAAGTTTCTTAAAGATAATGTGGTAAACTATATAGGGAGCTATTACTTACATATAGCTATTAAAGATTAACAACAGAGCCCAAACTATTAGCCTAAATTCAGTTGCTATTTATTTTTAGATATAATAATCAACACTCATAAGCTTCACATAAGGCAGTTTTTGCATTAACTTCTAAATCGAATTATTTTTATTCGTTGTTGAAATATAATCATTTAGTGGCTGTAATTTTCATGACAGGCTTATTTAAACATACATTAAATAAACAAGACCTCACTAGGGTAGTAGTATATAATGAATATATATAGGCTAATATAATGAATATAACGGCTAATATAGTGCATGTATTCAGTGAAAGAGTTGATTTCTCTAGTGAGCTAACAGCTGCGGACACTGAATGACTTCTGAGTAAACGTGATTCTGCATGACATTGTTTACAAGCTGTTTTATTGTCTTTCTGCGGTTGAAACACAGATGGAGCGATTACACGACATATGATAGCCTATATTTCAGTAAGTTGTAATGTATCCTCAACATACCTTAAGATATATTAATTTATGTTTATTATTTAGGAAGAGATGATCGCATTGACTCGCGCGGCGCGCGCTGCCTCTTTAAGTTGAACTGATACTCGTCTATCAGTCACGTCACATTAAAGAGCGTTAAAACGGCATTTATCGTTTGATTTCGTGATAAAATGGACTGAATACTCAATATGTTCGTGTGGAAACTCGGATTGAAGTGTGTTCCGCACTTACAACAAGCCGACTGTTAACTGTTAAAGATTACATTCATAACCGTTCGGTACACGCGTGCACCGTACCGAAAGCCCTGTACCGAAACGGTTCAATACGAATACGTGTACCGTTACACCCCTAATATATTATATTATATACATATACATACACATATACATACACACACACACACACATACATATACATTTCCATGAATGTGGAAGCTCTTTTCTAATCTAATCTATTATCTGATTCAATTTCTACCAAAGCATGTGGAAACATGGCCTTTCTTCCTCTCACTGACAGAGCTGAGGAATACTGAACACATTCACATGCATTCTGAGTGAATGAGGAGAAAAAGAAACAAAGAAAAATAACTCAATTTACTCATAATAACAGCAGAACCTTTAAAATGTCAGATGATAGTATGGAAATGCAGACAGGAAAAAATATGAAACTGTAGAATGAAACCAATGCGCCATAGCTGAGAAGGTCACTGGATGACGAGAAGAATCCGTCAAACAGATAAAGGCTTGCAGAAAAGATGAAAATTCTGAATAGTAGAGCTAAACATGTGAGACTGTGAGACAGAGTCAGTCAGACAGACAGAAGGGAGGGACAGTCAAGACACAAAACGGACAAAAGAAACAGCAACAACTCTGCAAACTGCACTGGGAAAGAGAGATTAGGTTCAAAAGCACAGTCTGACAACTCGGCTAACTCATCATTGCCCTTCACTGATTTAAACAATATTTGTGTCAATTAAAAATGCATTCCTCACTCACACTGACATGAGCTTAGTCACACCCATTACACATACAGACTGTACATTCAGTGAGGCACGTAAACTACGATGACGCATCACATTCACACAGATACTTAAAACAACATGCTTAAAATGCACTGAGAGGTGCACAAATTGTTTCAAATATCTTTGGAAATGTTGTAGAGAAAAAAGAAATGTTAGATTAGCGAAATTAAAGATATAATAAACAGGTACTCACTCCATCATGGAGGGAGGGATGGTGCAGCAGTCCTGGATGGCTGTGAGAGGGGACGTGAGGTGGGCCGTGTAAGAGGCTTCAACCACCTGCTTGTTCCTGTTCACCACATCCAGGTACCGGTTAAACTTCTCACGGATCTTTTTCGCTAGCTGAAAAGAATACAAACAGATATATTAATACCCTACATACCTATGCATGTCAATTTTTTATCTATCCCTGATCAGTAGGTTACAGTAATACAGTTGTTGTTCCACTGATGTTTCTATTTAGGGATTTGATTAAATTTTTGCCATCCAAAGATTTTTGGTAACACTTTAGAATAATGGTCATTAGTTAACATTAGTTAATGTATTAACTAACATGAACTAACCATGAACAGTACATTTGTTACTGTATTTGTTCATCTTTGTTAACGTTAGTTAATTTAAATCCAGCTGTTCATGGTTTGTTCATGTTAGCTTCACAGCGCATTAACTAATGTTAACAAGATTTTAATAAGGCATTAGTAAATGTTGAAATTAACATGAACTAATAATGAACTGCACTTATAAAGCGTTTATTAATCTTTGTTAATGTTAACTAATGTAGTTAACTAATGACCATTATTCTAAAGTGTTACCAGATTTTTTTTTTCTTACAAAAATGTTATATGTCAAAAGAAACACTTATAAAAATGTGATTTACATAATTAAACCAAAATCTTTGAAAAAAAAAATATATATATATATATATAAAATAAAATACAAATTTTATTAAATGAAATAGAATACAATGTATATACAGTATATATATGTATATACAATAAATAAATAAAATAATAAATATAAAATATTTTTTTAAATAATAAAAAAATACAATAATAAAATAAAAAATAAAAAATAACAATAAAAGAAAATAAATTAAAATTAAACAAAAAAACAAAACAAAAAATTAGAAGAAGTCGAGGCTAAAAGATGAATTTTCATTTAAAAAACTGTAAAACTGTCCTTTTGAATAAATGCTCAAATATCACTTTGATATACACACTTCTCGTTCGAGAAGTCTTTCCATTAGTCCTGTGAAATAAGCTGAGATTAATTCACTTTCCAAATCTAGGCCTGCACTCTACATCAAAGAGAGCTTGAACTAACCTTGGAGACTAGTAATCGATCACCATCAGACATGCACTGTCAGCTGCTGCAGTGCCACAGGCATTGGGAAAACAGTTTGGTACTATAAGGGAAAACTAAGTTCATAAACCAGAAAGAGTTTCAGAAAACTGGGATATTGTTTTAGCTTTGGGTCTATACTGCACTAGCGTGAAAGAGTTCCGGCTGATTAACCATGTTTCCATGAATTCTGGTTTACCCAATGCATACTAGAGTTCCCTGGAGAAAGGTATTGACTAGAGCAACAGCTCAGCTAAGACAAGACATAAATTACTGACATATGAACTGCTTTCTTCTCACCAGATGTTTTAGTAAACCAAAACATGCACACACAAAACACATAATTCTTGCATTAACAACAATTTTCATAAGAATTTTAAGACAAAAAAAAGAGAAATCTCCTTCTCCAAGTCCTGGATTGGAGTAAATGTACCATGACCCATTGGCCGTGAACATCCAATCAGATGCCTGTTTCAGCCATTAGTGCTGAACTTGAATGTTGTTCTTTCAAGTTCATGATCCAAGGGAAACGTTCCCATTCTAGACAGGTTGGAAAATAACACTATTATCCAGAACAGCAGTGCATCTAATTTCAGAGAATTTAATAAAGCCTTCAAGTGTCAAAAGAGCTGGAAGATCATTTAAGGTTATAGGTTACTGCGCACACTTTCCTGGAGACACTGAATTTTGGTAAAAGATCAGCTACATTTGTTTTTTAAATTAAAAATGAAACATACAGGCTACAGTTAATATCAAAGAAATGACATCATTCATAAATATCTTTCATGACAAGCTGTGTAAAAATTAGTCTGGGATATTTGACGAGGTCTGAGTCCGATCTCATTAAAATGGTGACATTAAGAGAAGACAGGCTTGCTTTGTCTTTGTGTTTCTACAAGACATGGACATGATCCTAATTGGTGCCGTTTTCCACTGGGGTGCCTTTTCAACTTGCAAGAACGGCAGTGCCAGGCCTTCATTACCGTGTGTGCGTGTACAAAAGACTGGCAGATGTTGACGAGCAACTGATGAAAGTCACATTTTTAGAGGAACCCAGAATAATGAGATTTGTAGTTACAGATCTAAAGTTGTTATTTTATAACCTTTACAATGCATAATAAAACTAGAACTAGAATGTCAACTAAAATAAATAAATAAATAGAGCAAAAGACAATGCAAAGCAGTACAAAAGAAACATAAGCAACCAGGACTTGACACCATCATTTTAAGAAGGTTTTCAAATTTAAGGGAAAAACAAGGTCTGTGGTTAAAATCACTTAACCCTTAAATGCATGACTGTTTCGCCAAACATTCTTACATATTTGGGTCTTGAGCGACCTGGATCTATATCTAACATGGATAGATCTATACCCGTCGCTATAATATATAAAACTCCTGATATTAGAGCAACAATTACAGAAGAATAAAATAAAACATATTTCGTTACTTTTTAGAGCTTGTAAGGGTTCAGTTTGAGCAGATGTTTTATACCACCACCACTGTCCTCATCAGAACTCATTTCCCAGTACATTCTGCATCTGGATCATATTCGCGATCTCACGCATATTCTCAAAACTCATTTTCAACGTCTTCAAAATCAATATTTTGATCACTGACAGCTTCCTTCACCAGATCCATCATCAAGTGATAGTGACACTAATATTTGATTGTGTTCAGTTCTTGCTCTGCAGTAAATCGCTGAGCCATTTCAAGTTTTGCAGATTATAATTATTATTGTTTCGTTTTCAGTCTGCAGTAAGTATGAGTGAAACGTCACTTCATCATTGTGTATCAGACATTGCCACCTTGTGGAATAAAGGTGAATTGCAGTTATTTCGTCATTATAGATTAATTTATTATTGTGCAGGAAAAAAAATACGTACAATTTTACACACCTCGGGTCATTAGCGGCCCTATACAATTTTGAGAAACACTAGTGGAAAAACAGGCATTCAATTATAATTTTATAATTTTTTTTCTTATTATATTGTTTAAAATGAATTGATTGAGGAATACTAAGAAGGTTGATGTCTAACTTTAAAAAATGAATGAGGAGGAGAGTAGTGAATGACGTCTCGGGTCGCTAAAGACCCGAGGTATGCATTTAAGGGTTAAAGGATTAATTCACTTCAGAATTGAAATGATAATTTACAGAATTGATCATTTCCTCACCCCCAATCATCCAAGATGTTCATGTCTTTCTTTCTTTCTTTCTTCAGTCGAAAAGAAATTAAGGTTTTTGAGGAAAACATTCCAGGATTTGTCTCCATATAGTGGACTTGAATGGAAACCAATGGGTTGAAGGTCCAAATTTCAGTTTCAATACAGCTTCAAAGAGCTCTACGCGAGGAATAAGGGTCTTATCTAGTGAAAAATTACCTTTTTGTCATTTATGAGTAATTTAGTAAACTATATGAGAAAAATCCTGGAATGTTTCCCTCAAAAACCTTCATTTCTTTTCGACTGAAGAAAGAAAGATATGAACATCCTGGATGACGTGGGGGTGAGCAAATTATCAGGAAATTTTCATTCTGAAGTAAACTAATCCTTTAAAGAGACATACCCCTTTTCCACCAAAGCAGAGCCAGAGCTAGATTGGAGCCAGAGCCTAGTTCCAAATCGGTTCTTTGTGTTTCCACACCCAAAGCTCCAGCTCCGAGCCAGGAAAAGTGGTTCTTAAATAGCACCAAAACATAGCTGGGCTAGAACAGGGCTAGAAGTAAGAACCGATTACGTCAGGCACTGGGGGCGGGGTCAACAAGACGAACACAGACTTGAGATCCGCCATTGTTGAAATAGCAGCTAATGGAGCTAACAGCTGCTGCTCGTTTGTAATCTCCGTCTTTGCTAATTACGGCGAACTGCACGAATGCGTTGGATTTGCTGTGTTTTCGTTGTGTTTTAATGCCGATGTAGGATCGTAAAGCCACGTTAATCAATAGTTGTTGATGGGAGGCTTGTTGGCAGCGGTGCTGTGCAGAGACCGATCTCCGTATGATAACGAGTCCAGCGAGAGCACACGACTCCTTATGCTTTTGATTCACTCATGCGTTTTTTCAAATATTATATGTGGATCGGTCTGCGCAGCGCCGATGCATCTCAAACAAGCCTGGTGTGTGTGTGTGTTTCCCGCTAGCGTTGCTGAGAAAGATGAGACGTATACACAGTGACGTAAGACCTGGCTCTGTTGTGGCTCTCTAACCTGTGGAAACGCAAACGGTTCTTAGAAGGCTCCTCAGTTGAACCAACTATGAACTGGGACTAGCTCTGGCTCCGATCTAGCTCTAGCACTGCCTTGGTGGAAAAGGGGTAACAGATATGATTTTACATGCTTGAAGTGGATAACCATTGTAAGCACACAACTGTTGAAATGTTTGAGGTATGACTGTTATTTGTGTTCCAGAACAATCCAGACTTAATTTTATTCAAATCAACAAGAATTATTCTTCAACCCAATAGAAATTCACAAGGCCTGAAAATGCTAATTCTCTTTCCTGATTTTAGAACAGCAAACTGAAGAGCTCTATTAAACAGAAACTAGGTCAATTTAATGCAATGCAGCTTTTAGAGCTAACTATATTTAGGCTGCATCACATAACACAAAATAATAATAATACAATTTGTAAAAATCATTCATTTGTAAATTTCATACTATGAAAATGTTACATTTGTGTGGGTTACACAATGGTCCACTTTAGAAATTCTACTAACAAGTTACTTTGCAACTACATGTCACCCAACTCTCATTAAGGTATTAGTAGAGTAGTGAATTAGTATTTCACACAACTATTATTTTTAGCATCTTCAAAATCAATATTTTGATCGCTGACAGCTGCTTCACCCGATCCACCATCAAGTGACAGTGACACTAATATTTGATTAGTATTTGCTCTGCAGTAAATCGCTGAGCCATTTCAAGTTTTGCTGATGATACCTCCTATTCTTTTGTTTTCTGCCTGCGGGAACTATGAGTGAAACGTCACTTCATCATTGTATATCAGATATTGCCACCTTGTGGATTAAGGTGAAGTCTTTTATAATTTTATTATTTTTTTCTTGTTATATTGTTTATAATGAATTGATTAAGGAATACTAAGAAGTTTGATGTCTAACTTTAAAAAATGAATGAGGAGGAGGGTAGTGAATGACGTCCCGGGTGAATAAAGACCTGAGGTATGCATTTAAGGGTTTTAAAAAAATGTAAAAGGGCAATAATACAAATATCTTTATGATTTAAAAGACTTGTAATTAAAATGTACTTTTTTTAACTTTAAATACTTAATACAGTTTACATTTAAGTGTTGTGAATATATCCATATTGTACTGTTTCAGCATCTAACCAAACTAACGTTTTGTACCTGTAAATAGTATGTATTACTATTGAGACCAGGATGACTTGACAGAATTTCATCAGCGGAAAAGGTGTTTCAACATGTACCTCTTAAATATAACACTTCTGAAACTAGGCCTACTTAGTTGGCAACACAAGTAATCATTTTAATTCTTCGTCTGCATCTCCTTCCATTTTAATGTGAGCACACCCTGTGCCAATTAATGAGGAACAACAAAACAGCATTATAGCATGTCAAAGCCTGAGTCACTTCATAATCAAACACCTTCAGGTCTCTATTGCCTCAGCAGGCAGAACGGTTTATCAGCGTCTACCCCCAAAAATACTGTTTGGCAATTAGCTGTCGAGGTGTCAGTAGAAAAACCTGCCAGCGATCGGCTTAATCTCTCACCAGCAGCCGGTAAATAGCTGCAGGTGAGAGAGAGACAGCGTACAGGAATAATTCACACAAAAGGGCTTCTCCTGGCACGGAAACCTAAGTGAAGAGTAACAACCTGTCCGTTCTTGCTCAGGGCGTGTGTGTCGCTGGGAAACACATTTGGAGGGTACGCACGCAGTTGCTGCCACTCATGCTGAAATGTTTTGAGGCTGGCCAGAACAGTGTATTAACATTGAAAGCTCTTTATGCCTTAGAGCAAAAACAGAAGCTGGAGTACGCATGAGGGAGAGGCCCATGGCAAGAATAAATCACACTAGCACATGACAGGCCTACTGTCTTATAACTGACTGAGGAAAGAAATGCATTCCCATAGTTCCAGATTGAAAAGTTATTTTGCCCTAAATTATTTTAGTTTTTATTTTTATTTTAGGTCCCTTTTGTTTAGATTATTATTATGATACCTGTACAACACACATGCTCATAATATACATACACCTCACCAAATAATACATTTTAAACTAAATAAAACAAATTTAAAAAATCATAATAGTATTTAATTTGAGAGCCTACATAACATATATAGGTGTATTCCAAACATGTTCTCACGAAATGCGTATATATAGCACAAATTATATTTATCGTGCGATTTATACGCCAAAATGAGTTTTTATGTGCATATGATACGCATTGTCACCTCATTGGGTAGATTTAGTGGTGTGGGGTATGTGCATATAACTCGCTTGTGTAGGTTACATGCATATAACACGTTATAAAGTGTGTATCATATGCACGTAAAAACTAATTTTGGCGTATAAATCGCACAATAAATTAAATTCATATTTTCATGATGTGCATTTTCATGAGATCAGGCTGGTATTCCACAAGATAAAATGACAATTAACAAGTTATTGATGCTCTAGGAGGCAACTTACACAATATTAAGAAACCAAGGATATGTACATTTTTGAACAGGATCAATAATGTCCATTCTGTAATTTTTTTTTGTCTTGTGGAATATAGCTAATAGTAATAAAAAGAAAAAAAGGCCATTACAGGTTCTGCAAGGGGTGTATAAACTTATAAGCAAGTAATTATAAGAGCAACTTATAAGAGTATGAATGCATAGCAAAATGGGTTAATTTTGAGAAATATTGTTGCATAAGTTAGAAACTTCTGGGGTTTTTTTTAGATCTTTCCTTTATGTAACCATTTTACAGTGTGTACTCTAACAAAATATGACAATCTCAGCGTTAAACAATTCCAGTGTAAAAATAGACATTACGCAATGTGTGTAATGCACATGCATAATTTTAATATTGTGTTCTGTTAAATATTGTACATTTTTATTTACAGACAGACATATTTGAAATTGTACAAGCCCCTTTCCTTTTTGCTGCAGTTTTAAAATGGTTTCTAATCTGAGAGTTTTGATCTTGGGCCAAATGCATTGATGTTAGGAAGAGCTAAAGGATGAGCCATCTCATTTCTCCAGAGCTTATTAGGGAAGGGACACGGTGCAGTCAATAGAGGTTGGAATTAGTGTTGCAGCAGTCGAAAGCACAAAGATGGCTTCAAAGACAGCCACACAGCAACTGTAGAATTTTAATGGGTGTCCTTTGCCCCTCTAGACCACACACACACACACACACACACACACACACACACACACACACACACACACACACACACACACACACACACAATATCAAGGAAAGTTGTGTAACTCACCTGCTGCACCTCCGTTTCACCATTTGAAGTTTTCTCCGTGTACACAAAGGAGTTGAAGATTCTCTATATGGGAAAAAAAGAGAGAACAGTTGCTGAAAGGTGACAAATAAAAGTCAAAAGCACTAAGACTGAAACACACATGGGAGAAAATGGAAATGTATCCATAGTCACCAGAATTTTTGAATTTTTGGATGAATCTACATTCATCCAAATAACTGCATTTCAGCGTTCAGGAGTGATGCTACATTTTTCAGGATTGAGCCAGTAATTAAAAAAATATTTTGCAAAAGGCTTTCCAGTACTTTTTCCCAACATGCACGGCACAACAAAACACTGTTTTACATTGTACAGCAATATAAGCTAAATTTCAAAAGTCTGTTTTGTTCTAATGAATCAGTTTATTTGAATGAATCAGTTTATTTGAATGAATCATTTTAAACAATTCACTGATTCAGTAAGGGAACTGGATGCATAGGGGGGTGCTGGCCAAAACAAATCATTTAAATAATTTATGTAAATTATACCAATTATGACTTTTTAAAACTGAGATTACACATTTGTCATTCCTTTGGTGGCAAAATCCCTAGAAAAAGAGAATATTTCACAGAACTCACAAGTTTCTGGTGAATTTCTCAAAGCGTTTCAAGTTTATGTTAGTACCTTTAACCTAAATGTACCGTTGCATCGACTGGTTTTGCCAAGATGATGCCAAGATGATGCTCATCGATGCTCATCATTAGATAAACATCTTTAGCCAACAATTACATTACACACTGCACAAAAGCCCAGCAAACATTTGCTTAAATAGGACCGCAGATGTTTTGTGTAAGCTTCCCAATTCCCAGCTAAATGAGACATGGAAGATTAAATCTGTGTCTACACCTTACTATTGTAAACCATCAAAAATAGCCTACAGCTCAAAAGTTCCTCACAATGACGATATTTGCTCTTTGCGCACCTCATTACCATGGCAATCCTGACACGGAATATCTCTGTGGAATGTGTCAAAACAATGTGATTGATTCCCACTCAAACCAAAAATCCCTTGCCATCAGGAGGACTGATGATTTTTAACACTTAAGAAGAGAAGAAACTCTTTTAGTTGCTGTGTAATGTGTCTGAGGAGTAGTCTGAGGTGGTGGTGGTCACCCACATTAAAGATGATGAAACGGCACATGTCCGCACTCACCTAAGCCCTGGAATTTCATTACGAGCGCATGTTTATAAAAAGCAAAACAAACTGTGGGTGATGTATGGATGAGCCCCACCTTTGTGAATAAAGCTCCAGACACAGAAGCTGTGGAAAACTAAGTGAAAGAAGAAACTTGTCATTTCAGACCCTTCTTGTAAAATAAACACAGGCACAAACACAAATTGCACATCAAGCACCAGCACAGGTCTTTCCCCGGTGTTGTGGGTTTGTTTTTCGAACCGCCCGATGGCTTTCACAGCTTTGCCCAGGCCAAAGAGGAATTTCGCAGCTTGTAACTTGAGAACCCTCTCAACAACGTGAAACTCTTGAGAGGAAGGTCTTAGAGGGTAAAAAAACTGATAAAAAAAACACAGGGCTATTATTATGGTTCCAACATTTCACCTAAACAAAGATCCTTTGCAGTCAATTCACCAAACAATGACTATATTTTGTATATTTTGTAAATGAGTGGCCTATATTACAACTCTGTTATGAATTATGTATCTTAAATGACACACTGTCATATGCACAAGCAGTCAATAAATACACTAATATAAGTCTCATAAAGTGAAGTATACATCACAGTAACGGCTCCTGGTTAATTTGGAATCTGACATACCTGAATAAATTAAATTTGCGGTTTAATGAAGGAGTCAATAAAGACTCTAAATTATTCACAAGTGAGTTTGATTCAAACTCACAAGCAAATTCTAAACATTCCAAACCTTTTTGTGTCCAAGGGCCCCAATTGAAGGCCCCATGACTTTTCTAGTTGTTTGTGGTTTTCTTGATAAGGATTAAGGATTTTTAAAAATGTTTTTCCAAGTTCTACCTAATAAAATATATAGAGCTTGGCATAACTAGAAAAACATACATACATAAAAATGAATAAAATCTCTATGGGCATTTTTTTATGACAATTTTTCAGGACCAACAATTAAAATTAGGCTACATCATATGTCCAGTTTTCCAACACTCTGGGAATCCTGGTTCTTTCTTAAAGGAGAACTCTGGTGAATTTTTAAGTTAATCTTGATCGTTTTACCTTTGTGAGTACTGTCTATAGAAAAAAAAAACGAACCGGATTGGTGCTTGCAACATGGAGCTGTTAAGGCCAATTTATACTTCTGCGTCGAGTGCACGCAGAGGGTACGGCGTACCCTACGCATAGACGCGTTGGATACGCCGTACCCTACGCCGTACCCTGACGCGCACCTCTCCAAAAATGTAACAACGCGTCAATTCTACGCGGACCGCAAGCGCTGTGATTGGTCTGCCAGAACCCTTCCCTCAGGTCAATAAATAAATAAAAAATCTGCGATAGGAGTGTGTGTGTGTGTGTGTGTGTGTCCAGAAATTGGATGATAGTTCCTTACGTCTGCTATAACAATATTTTGCAGTCCAGCGATTCTTTATGGTAGTAAATAAATACATAGATCCGTTGAGTATAGTTTATTTATTTTCTCATTAAAACCAAAGATGTTAATCAGTAATTGTATATCAAGAAAAGGGACACATCAGGGTATATTTCGTGAATGAAGTCTCCGCAACAGCAATCGATTGCTCGAGCCACCGCTGCTGAAAACAGCGCCACGAGCTCTGTATGATTTCACAAACACATTCCAGCGCCAGATCGCCTTATTTAACTTTACTAATCAACTAGAGATGCTTAATTTGCTTTAGATACAACAACTCAAGCTGCAAGAAAAGCCGCTCTCTCACTGCTGCTGATACTCCGACACGAAGCGGCTTCTTCTTCGGCTGTTCTCTTGATTACACCAACATGCCCGAGGACACTGCCTACTAGCGTCTGCATGTGTAACTGCACATTGACGCAGACAACAGCGCAGAAGTATAAATGCTCACGACGGCGTCGGCTACGCGCGTAGCCTACGGCGTACACTACGGCGTACACTCGACGCAGAAGTATAAATTGGCCTTTACAGTTAATGCCCAGATCTCCCACTCAGCTAACACGGCAGCTATGGGGGCATATACATAAAGAGTGTCTTTGTGCCTCTTAACAGACACAAAATGCAATTAAAATGTCTGTCCAACATGAACAGGGCCCTTACATGACAACGAGATGCGTTTAGCAACTTAGCCATTGTTTAAACTCACCGAGATAGTGTTTTAGACGGCAAGCTGTAGTCTCACGCTGAAGTCCCGTGGGAACTCAGTTGTAGCCGGTAAAAATGTAAATAGTCCAAGGGGGAGGAATGTTACAAACCATTTCTTCTTCACTTGTGAGCCGATCATCACTCTTCACACACACGACGCTCCTCCCCCCTGGACTATTTACATTTTACCAGCTACAACTGAGTTCCCACGGGACTTCAGCGCGAGACTACAGCTTGCAGTCTGTTCCTGTTAGCTCATGTCCATTAAATAATATTAACAGATACATTTAAATTTTAATAATGTATTAGTACATGTTTAAATTAACATTAACTAAGATTAATAAATGCCTTAAATATATTTGTATTGTTAGTTGACGTTAACTAATGCAGTTAACTAATGATAACAAATTAAACCTTATTGTAAAGTGTTACCATTTTAATTATTGTTGGAATTGTTCATTGCATCACATCTGCGACCACTTTAGTCTTGGTCTGTAGCTCTGCAACAACAGAAAGCAGCTCTGCCATCAGCAATAAACAGTGCTTGAACTTTGCAAATCAACAGGACTCATCAAGCCCTCTCCAAGTTTGGACTATAAACCATCTAATCCTCACAGACAAGTTGACATTAGAATGAATGACAAGCTATAGGATTGTAAGCAATAACATACTGGCGTTCAACTGAGTGGGGACAAAGAGGCCTATGCGCAGCTGCTTTGGCTCAGAATTTGGTGTCCAGGGCGGTTATTAATCTTGTCAACCCCAGGGTTAATCTTGACTGCAGTTGAATAGATGTCTGGAATGACTGAACCTCATGCTGTCTTTGATCCAGGCTTGTCAAGGCCCCGGCACTCCCTTCAACAGAGGCACGGCAAGAGAGATTGACTAAAACCAAGCCCTCCGCAGGGTGGTTTATTATATCAAGATTGCCATCTCCATCTGCCCTAATAGTGGCCACTTAAGAATTACTGCCTCCACCAAAAGAATGCAAAACCCATAAGTCACTTCCATATTTCAATACAAAAACAGAAAAGTGCTGCATCATTCTCAGCATACCTCATAGTAGTTGCACAAAGCTAATGGGCACAGATGAGCTTATTGGATTTTAACTGCATGCGTGTCTTCCGTAAAGTTTCCAGACGTTGGTTGGGGAAACAGCTGACAAGGTGTGGGAGCGGAATAACAGTGGAGCCGCAGCGTTGATGCTTGACAGCATTTCCATTAAAATGGTGCGATGGAGGGGGATAAACCTATTAGCAATTCAGTCATCTTCAAAGGCCAGAGCCCATCCAGCTAATCCTCATTAATTTGGGATTGTACAAGGGAGTGAAAGGGTTTGCTCACACAACGCAATGAGCAGAAAAGGTGCCTTAATCCTCTCTTTAGGCCTACAAGGTCTATATCATTGGACTGACCCTCCCTTAACACTTCTACAACTGCAGTAAAGATGTAGGTTAAAGAGCAGCTAAGTGTTTAGATTCTATGTTTTCACTCTATTTACTATAAGTCAACGTGAATTGTCATTTTGCAGCCCATTTTACTTCTGTAAACAAGATAATGAATGACAAAAATATAGGCCAGGGCTTCACCTTCAACTCATTGGATAATGAAAAGTGGGTGTTACATATCAGATAGAGTCACAATGAATGAGAGTTTGCAAAAACAATGCCTAAACAAATATTTTGGCTATTGGCTAACACTATCAAGCGATGCCATTTGATAAGAAATGTTATTTCAGGAGCAAATTTGTTACATTTTCATTAAAAATTATCTGCATTTATTTATATGCATTATTTTAAGATGACTTAAGTTGACTTCAAGATAGTTCCTCAGTCATGAGAGAGGATAAATTATGTGAAATAATGGTTTGGAACAACATGAGAGTGAGCAAATTATATCATTTTCATGATATAATATGATAATATTATCATTTTTGGGTGAACCATTACCAGGGGTGTAGTTTGCGGGGTGGATGGGGGAGGAGGTAATTTTCAATTTTCAATTTTAAAACCAAACCTACGCCCTTGACTATCACTATTGCTGCTATCAAAAACAAATGTCATCTGAAGCACATTCCTGACTGCAAAAAAAAGAAAAAAACAGGTAGACAAGATTAAATGTCATTAACATTCCAACAGAAAAACATGCAGTTTTACCTTTAAACTCAAGCGCTTTTAACAGGTAACAGGTACACCAAGCCATTTCCAATGTTTATGCTGCAATATGTCAGAAAAATATTTTAAAAACTGTGTATGCTCAAATGTCCCAAATAAACTCATCACGAACTTCATTTATCTCACTTGTCATTTTCTTTTTCAATTATTCATCTTGACAGTTTCTATTTTTGCTGCATGTACTGAGAATTGCTTTCAAATAAATGTGTTTTATGAGAGTAACTGACAATCTGATTTGAAATCCCATATTTCCTCACTGCAGCTGACGACACCTAGTTGCTGCGGCAGCGACAGGGGAAACTGGGTACAAACAGAGAAGATGAAAGGCCAGACAACAGAAGCCAGTCTGGGATGCTATTGCGATTTCCTGCCGCAGGTACCCCACTTCCCCCACTCAAACTCTCAGAAGCAATGTGCTCATTGCACTACAAAGGCTTCTGCTCTAGAATGAGGCATCCTTCCCTGCCCTCTGATGTGATTTTTCTCTATCTACCTCTCACTCGCTGCCAGTTTCTAAGGACGAGCCAGAAACAAGGCAGCATTCTGTATCTGTCCTTGAATATGCAGAAATGCTTAGTATACACGCTGACATGAACCTAAAGCAATATAATATAATGAATATAACATTAAAATCGGAGAAATCAACATTTTCTTGGGGGACCATGCCCCCCGAACCCCCCTAAATAGCTCAAATTTGGGATCTCACTGGTTTTAAAACTCCTTAAGGCAGTTGTATATGCTCAAAAGTTGTTTCTGTTTCTGGAAACATGTTTGCTTTAACCTCATATGTGGAGTTAATGCATTTATGCTGTTAATATGGTTGCAGCCTGGAATATTTATATGAAGGCCTACTTAATATTAAAATTGAATATTCACACAGTAATATACTCATTGCATCACTGTGCTTGCTTTGAAGATTTTGTTTAAAAAAAAAAAAACTAATTATTTCTGTAGTAGAAAACATTGTGGCACCAAGATCGGCTACTATGGGGGCCCTTGGGTTTGTTATAGCCCCAGGGCCCTACGTGTTCTTAATCCGGGCCTGGCTGTAGGTGAATGATTCTTCACTACACAAAAGTGTTGTTAGCATTTTCCACAAAATGTAGTCAGAACTGGAGATTGACTACCATGTAAAATATGACCGTTACAAAATTTGTTAAAACACGCAGAGTGCACATGAGAGTGGTTTCTGCATGGAATGCCGCTATGAGTTAGAACTATTTTTTTCCCCCACTCATAGTTTAATATTAATTTGTCTGTATAACGAGTGTGTTGTAGGTCTGTGTTTTTTGGCTGTCTCCCCTCTTCCCACCCTCTACAGCTTTAAGTGCCCATTTCTTCAGTCTTTTTTCAAATCTGAGGTGTGAACGGCCAGTGCTAAAACGGGGGTTTCATGACTTTGCTAGAGGCCACTAGAGGTCACTTATTCAAAACAAAGGTGTAGCTTGATGACGCCGTGAATGAGCGTGGAATCATGGGAGTTGTAGTCTTGACTCTTCACCTCCACAGCCGATGGAATCGAGCAGAAATTATGTTAATGAATGAGAGAATGTATTAAAGTTTAACGTTACGGCGGTATGAAGCAGGACGCGCCGAGAGCCCTTGGGAGTGAATGCTAATGAGAGCGCGCGAAACTCCGGTCTCAGAACTTTTATTATGCTTATGCTGCAGTCGGCCGCTTCCGCTCTTTTTGTTGCATATGTGGGGTAACGCAGTGCTGTTTTACATGGTTAAAACAATCATACTAACGTAATAATCCTACTAATAACGTTGCTCTGTGCGTTCGCTCGGTGGCTTGTATGAGAGACTCGTGGCACTTTGCAGTAATCTAGATTGACATTAGAATATCATAATAAAAAAAGATGACAAATGACTGTTGCTAAATGACATGCAATATACTTTTTAATTAATTGCATGATGAAGAAAGCTCTCTCAAATTATGCTATGTTAGCCACTTCACAAAATAGTGTTGTCTGAGGCATGGTAAAACATTACTCACGGTGAATCAAGAAAACCAGCGATTCATACAATAAGACTAACTGTGTTAACTCTAATACCTTTCTGGGCCTTGAAAGCGATAATTAAATAGCTCTCTATGGAGGGGTCAGAGAGCTCTCGGATTTCATCAAAAATATCCTCATTTGTGTTCCGAAGATGAATGAAGGTCTTACGTGTTTAGAGCAAAATGAGGGTAATTAAATGAAGTTTAATTATTGGGTGAACTAACCCTTTAAGGATTACATCCTTCAAAAGATATTCTATATTCATACTGATATTTATGTAGTTGCTTTAAAATAGGATGATTTTGTTCAATGAAAAGAATAATATGATTTCAGCCAAACCGTCATTTTTGCATTTGGATTTAAAATATAACTAGTGAAAACATATATTGATTATATGTTTATCATTATGAATTCATAAATAGAAACAGACAGTTAATCATGGTGTAACGATATTCAAACCGAACCAAAAAAACACGATCTCGGTTTGAACCGCGATCCTCTCATGTTGAACCGAACGTGCCCCCACTTTCATGTCCTGTCAGCCGTTATACTGTTCGTAGCGCACACACTTCAACTGCATGCACAAACGCGGCAGCGCACGCTGTATATCCCTTCATATATTAAGCGCAAGAGAAACTACGATCATGCAACATAAGTCATGAAATAAAAGCAAAGTACCAATAAATCACGCAACAGAAAATATCGTTACACCCCTAGGAAATGCAGAATCCAGTCATAAAAATTTAATTTAGTGTATAATGAAATTTGGCAGATTTTAGATGAATAAATAAAAAGTAGGGCTTAATTAAATTTAAATATTGACTAGTGTCTGTGAATATTAAACTGCAAACCTAAAATTTTATTTCACTTTTAAAACAGAATCCATAAAAATGAAAAGGAAAAAAAAAATCATAGGGCCATATACAATGTCATAATAAAATAGAAAAAAGAAAAAAAAATACAATATCATTTAATCAGTTTTTTTTGTCATATTGGTAACTTTAGCATCAGCTGACCAATCAGCAGAAATACCACCCAACAGTACAACACAGCAGTCTTATCCCTCAGAGTCTCACTATCATTCACGCTAAATTAAATATGGTGTCTTCCCTGACTAAGGTCTATGCCTTCACAGTGTTTTCTGTCACACTATATGCATGTAGGTGCTCTTATTCTGTCACCCCTATTCAAATGATGCATTATTAAATAGAGCAAGAAAGACAAAAAATCCATTTCAGTTTATTAGCAAACTGCTAATAAAATGGGTTCGTACAACAAAGCGGCCAAAAGTCTAGCTTAAAGGCACAATGTGTCAAAAATGTATTATCTAGGTTGTTTTTGCATAAATTTTTTCAGCCCGTAATCTTGTTTTTCGAAAAAAAGGGTTTTAACAGATACTGAAGTGTGGCTGACATGTTTCACATTAGCAGTGAATATACTGAAGCGTGTGTGTTTGTGAGGGGGTTGGGTGGAAAATGAGTTCCACATGCGAGCATAAGGGTGGACTACATTTATAATCTCACATAGTTATCAGGTTAATGGAGCATAAGTTGTTTTAATGGTTCTTTAATACCAAAACTTATCTGACCATCAGAACTGAAGTAATGACACTCTGTAAAGCTGGAGCAAAAATGACTTCGGTTTCCACAGTTACGCATTACTAGCATAGACAAAACATTCAATTCATACACTTTCAAGGTCTTGGACCATGTGTAGTTCACAGCCTAAGTAAGTCTGATGACTGTCTGGGATGATGTCTTGAGGGGAAAAAAGTGTGGTATTAATAAAACACAAACTCTTAACACATCCAGCATCAATATACAGTGAAAAGGGAATATACATCGAGCCTCACTCAACTTACAACGTGTAGATAAATCACCTACAGAGATAACACACCCTTACGCCTGTGTGTTCTTGATCTGCTTTGGGTTGAACTTGTTTCAGGCCGCCCCTCCACCGAGAGAGAGACTGAGTGTCGGTGGAGGGGCCGACAGAGCCTGGGGTCCTACAATAACAAAACCTCTTTGTGCAAACACTGAGGGGCCCGTTGAGAGACCGGGTCACGGAGCGGATTCTCTCGCAGATCTCTAACTCGCGGCAGCCCTGTTTTTTTCTTCTCAGTCCAGCAGACAGGATATAATGGTTTCCACATGTGAAGGGGGCCCAAATAACAATGACAACAGTTGAGAGGCCGAGTGTTTTATTACCTTGAATTTCTGCGTAGCTTAGTATAAAATGTTTAAGTCATAAACTATAGAAAAGAAAGAATAATTGCCATGTTGTCACAGCATTAAAAATGCTTATGGTTTAGTATTGTTTTAAATGAAAATAAGGTATTAAAAGTGTAGGCTACATCAAACTAACTGAGACCTTCATTGGTTTAAGTGAAAAACTGAAAACAACATCAAAACAACTGAAGTCTTTAGCACGGAGCAGCATTCAGTAGACAAATTGCATCCCCTTTGATACAAGTAGAAAATAAATAAGAAAGTGCTTGCACATTAGGTTCAAATGTAGTTAATAATCTTATTAGCACCATGGCAACATACAGAGAGAGAGAAGAGGAATCTTCTGGCTACAAATTGGGCAGCAGGCACTTCTGCTTCTAAAAGCTGTGAAGGTAAACATGAGAGAGACTCCAAGTCTGTAATCTTTCCTCTCGTGGGGTGTTAAATTTTAGGAGATGAGCGATGCTGTTTGTTAGTGAGTGGTGAAGTCAGAGCTTCAAAAGCTTAGCATAATTCACAACTCGCTGGAAAAACATAAAAGGGGGAGGAAGAGGGAGAAAATATTGAGATTGAGGGGAAAAAAAAAGGTCTTGGAGTCCACATCCCTGTCTGACATTCCCGGAGCTCATCCATCTTTGAGGGACGATGGAGACACCGCTTCATTTCCTGCTACACTGTCAGGGTCGGCCTAGAACCAGATCCCCATCAGATGAAGTTTCCATTCCATTTCCATTATGTTTTTTTTTCACCCAAAAAATTATAATTCTGTCATGAAATACTCACCCTCATGTCGTTCCAAACCCGTAAGACACAAATTAAGATATTTTTTATGAAATCTGAGAGCTTTATGTCCTCCAAGTGGTAAAATAAATTTTTTGGGGGGGTTTTGTGCAAACAAAGCACTCGCATCGCTTTATAAAATTGAGGTTAAACCACTGGATTACTTTAATGATGTCTTTACTACCTTTCTGGGGCTTGAAAGTGGTAGTTGTAGGTAGCTGTCAAAGGAGGGAAAGAAAGGTCTCAGATTTCATTTAAAAAAAGATCTTCATTTGTGTTCCGAAGACGAACGAAAGTCTTGCAGTTTTGGAATGACATGAGGGTGAGTAATTAATGACAGAACTGTCATTTTTGGGTGAACTAACCCTTTAAAGTTTAAATAAATAAAATAATATCATAACAATGTTGCAAAGTGGTGTTACCAAAACGGCCACCACGTGAAGAAATACTGTGATACTGTTTAAAAAGCTACTATTGTTTTAAACAGCCTACTAACCAGACATAGTATTTAGGATCATTAAGCATCACAGACTGTTCATCATTCACAAACCAAAAAACAAATTAATTATTTAATATTCAACAGCAAAATACTCAAATGGCAAAATAGCCCAAACTTTTTGCAATGCAACGTTTCCAATCCACTGAAGATGAAAGTCCAACTTCAGGACTTCAAACCTGGGCCTTGTTAAACAGAAATACCATTTGACAACTAATAAAACTGCTTTATTGATGGATCAAAGTAATACATCAAAGTAATAAATGAGTTTCTTGGTAGCAAACCTGAACCAAAAAAACAAAACCTCCCATATGAAATCTTTCAGAAGTATTAATCCATAAAAGTCTGCAGACCTACAACACATCCATACACATTCTCCATCTTGGGCTTTTAAATCACACACAGGTGCGATTGAATTGCAACAACAAGGAATTTTGTGCTGTGTTTTCAATTATCGTGCTACATGCGGCTTATGTTGCAAGTCCTGGACCGTGCGCTGGCTACCCTGGCACTCATGGTGGTGTAACTTTCCAACTTTCCAACCACCTCAACCAACAACGAACACAGATGGTCTGGGCAACGTCGGGCTTAGCTGCCCTCTGTGCCCATTCTCCTTTAACACTGCCAACACAGTCAGACACACACCAACAGATCTGGCACCTGTAGTCATAATTACACCCTTGTAATGTTCTTCATCTGAAGCTTTTGAACAGAGAACGTCTAAATATGAAGCAAGTGAGGTGAGAAAACCTCAAGGACTGGAGAGTAAACACTGACTAAACAAACAGCATGGTAGAAGACAGGATTTCTGCCGGGCTGAAGGACAAATGTCTTTTTCCACATAAAATAAGAAATTCAGATCAAACATCCAATAGAGTCAGTTTGAGTTTACAGGAACATGGCAATCAAACTGTGTCTGCAGGCTTGTGAAAGCCAACATTTCAGCACCGTCAAGCTTAAGAAAACAGGCCTCTCCTTATAAACCAGCGATCTGCTTTTTTATTCAGAAAACGTAATTCTCATTGCTTTGATTGCATTAATTCAACCACATCACTCTGGAGAGCCAAACTGAACGAGAACATATACAGCAGATCGAGGGTGGTCCTCTCACTCTCTGTTTTTGCATTATATTAAAATGTGAGGTCACGTCTACATGCATTCTCTCGAGCTTGTTCCTCTGGACAAAAATTACTTTGAAGTCTTTCAGGACATTTATGTTAAGATACTTGGAAAAGCCTGTTTAATTCATTATCTGATACACTTTCTTTAACACCTGAATCACCTTCAGTGGAAAGACTATCGATGTGCAAGAAGAGAAGCTAGTTAAGAAACAGAAAAGTAGAAACTATACATAGTAAATTTGTTTAAAAGTTTAAAAACAAATCAGTATCAGTAGCAAAATTAATTAAAGAGTTAGTTTAGGTCAGTTTACTTTTGAAACCAATTTTGAAATTTTATTCAGTCTCTCCACTGAAAGTTTATTCCACCAAAACTTTGAGCTTCAAAAAATTCATAAAGAGAATGTAAAGAAATTCCAAGAATCATGCAGTTTAATTAAAGTCTTCTGAAATGACACAAACACTTAGGCTACATCTACATTAATCAGGATACATTTGAAAACTGCGGTTTCATTTTAAAACGCTCTCCGTCCACACTAGCGTTATCAAGTGTTTTCCAAAAGTTTCTTGTCCACACTGAAACGTCGGAAAACGCTAAATTCACCTTACTGTGTATGCGTTAAACTTCATAAAAAGCTCACCGAGATGACAGACAGAACAAGACATTATCAGGTTATCACACAATTTTTTCGGCGGGAAGGGGCTGAACATATTCTTCTCTCTAATAAAGGAAGGAACCTCGAGAAGCAGCGCACCTCACGCGGGCAGGGCTTTTATGCTCCGAGAACGGACACTGATCTAGTGATAGGGCTGGGCGATATGGATGAAAACTCTATCACGATATAAGGGTTTCATATCGGTCGATATCGATAATTATTGATATGTTTTATGTCCCATTTAAAATAAGGACCAGAAGAAAAATATTTTACATTTAAACATTTTTATTTTAAACTTAACCTTCCTCTGATTATAATCCCCTCAGTTATAAAGGCAGAAATATCAACACAACTATGGAAAACACTCAAATAATTCAAATATAATTACAAGCCTAAAATCACAATGAACACTTAACAATTATGGCACTGATGCAGAGTAACATTACCTATCCATGTAGTTTCAAAGGCTGAATCCGAAATTGCCCCCTATACCCTTAAATAGGGCATTTTTTGAGGGGACAGCCATTTGTAGTGGTGTCCGAAACCATTGTGGACATTACTGAGTGCACTCATTCTATCCCACTTTGCACCGCAATAACGAGTGTACAAAGGATGTACACACAGCAGCTGTCCGAATTCGCTCACTTGTTTTCATTCACTCCTTCAAGTGGACTGTATCAGTGGACTAAAGTAGGGAATAGTGATTGAGGGTTTAGGGGGCGATTTCGGATTCAGCCAAAGTCAAGAATAGCACAACGGCGAGTGTGTAGAGTATAAACACGTCCCCAAACGAACGAGGCGCACGCATTGTCAGCGGAGGCTCGCGCTGCGGAACCAGACGAAAGTATAAACAAGGCTTAAGGTGGTAAAACAAGTTTGTGGTATTACCAGTCTTGGTGGGGACGACGGTCAGACTTATGAAATCCCAAAAACTGCCATACTGGAGAGCTGACTTGTTTTCCTGTTTTATCAACAATTTCCTCACTTGCTGCGGCACTCATTTTCCACTTATCACTCCACGTCGGTTCTGTTACTGAAGAATTAATCCAACAAGAGACAACGATATGGCGCAACCAAACATGATACATGATTGGCTGTTAGCCTGTCACTCCCTACATTGCTAGGTTACCAGAGAGTATGTGCCTTTGTTCATGCAACCAAACTTGCTTCGCAACCTCTGGTTTCTTCCGACGAAGAAAAATAAAAGATTATCGAACGTTTTATCGAACACATTTTTTTATTGATATCGATTACGTATCTATTGCGATACATATAGTTATCGTTTTAATGGCAAAGCCCTACCTAGTGATACAAAACACACGTCTGTTCCAGTTGATTGAGATTTTATTTATATTTATTTATTTATATATATATATATATATATATATATATATATATATATATATATATATATATCTATATATCTCTCTCTCTATATATATATATATATATATATATATATATATATATATATATATATATATATATATATATATATATATATATATATATATATATATATATATATATATATATATATATATATATATATATATATATATATATATATATATATATATATATATTAGTGGTGAGCCGTTATCGGCGTTAAGGTGCTGCGTTAATGTGAGACTCTTATTGGGCGATAAAAAAAATATTGCCGTTAATCTATTCTCAAAGTTGGGTTGGGATCTGGGTCTATACTACGCAAGCTATGATGACTTTCACCTTGATATTTTAGCGCGGATGTACACCTAGGCGAATTGCACTGTAAGGAACGAGTCTTCGAACCTGTGTGTATGCCTACTAGTGTTGTCAAAAATATTGATATTTCGCTATATATCGATACTGAAATATCTGAAACGATACAATACTCATTTTCTACAGTATCGATATCAGCTGCGCTCTCCTCTCATCTCCGACCGACAGCGAGTTGACACGCACCCGCCTCCTCTCATTCAGTCCGTTTAATCCTCTGAACATTGCGAACGGGTATTCTGCTGGACTTTTGTTAGTATTTGAGTGACAGGTCTGAATTTCGCGCGGGGTTGCACAACGTTAATTCTACTAATTCCCGCAGATTTCGCGCTCGCATCTGAAGCGCACACACACATACCGTAATAAAGCCGCCTCTGACATACAAGTGCAAAAATGAGCTCCTTTTTCCAGCTTATTAATGGTCAAATACACTCAAAAATGTTGCAATGCCCATCTTGGTGAGTTTTAACGCAAACACAGTCGTAACCAGCTCACAGGAACAGTGTTTGGATATGCGTGCGTCAGGTCTTAAAGGGACAGAAGTTATTTATTATTCAAACTACAAAAAGACAAACGATCACTTGCGAGCACACATATTTTGAATGCCTTCGGCAGAATTCAAATGAGCCATTTTAATCTAGATTAAAAAAAAAAATCTATGCCCACCACTACACACATATATATATATATATAGTAGTAAAAATCATTTTGTTCAGTTAGAGAACAGATTAACTACAATTAAAAACTGAACGTGCCGCGTGAGCCGAACGAGAGTTGCCGCACAAACTGCAGCAGAAGTTAGATCTCATTGTGATCGTGGTTTCAAAGCAAGATTTGGTTTCAAATGTAAATGCGAAATGTAAAAGCACCTATTTAAGTAAGTTTGTCATTGTACTGTTTTGTTGTTGTGTTTTTCATTAAGAATAATAGGCTAATGGACCCACAATTCAAGCAACCCGCCCCCGAATTGGCAAACCGAAAGTAAACTGCACACGGCTGCATTCGTTCACAGCCGAGAGCACAAGCACTGTAATATGACGGTGAGGCAAAATGTTCTCACAGTCACATCCCTCACGTGTAAAAAGGCTAATACATTTTGATTCTATTATTCTATTATCCACAATGTCAAACCAATGCAGCTTAACCCAAAATGCAAGCTCAGGCACGCACTTCTTTCATATAAGCTTGTGCAGTTGTGCGCACACTACGACGAAGACAGCATTTTCAAATGTATCCACTTTGGAGAGCGTTTTCAAAAAGCTATGTTTTTGTTGACTTAAAACGCTGCCTAGGTGTGGACGGAAAGCCAAAACAGAGAGAAAAATATATATAGACCACATAAAATATGGTAAACCATAATCAAAACAGCTAGCCTCCGTCTCAGTCAACATATTCACCTGTCTGTTCAGTGACCATATTCATGTTGCACACAAAACTGGAAAGAACTCATGAAAAATAACATGGCCAAATTAGATTGTCTACTATGCAACGTCCAAGAGTAAGGGTGCACAGATTTTAAGCAGTCTGTTAGGAAACAAAATTATGTTTTTATATTTGATATTCAATAGTAGTTCAAAGTTTGCCAGGTTTGTGGAACCAAATCTTACTCCGTTTACTTACTCAGGTGCTCAGTTTAAGGCACTTGTTAGCAAGTACACAAAAGGGTACTTTGATTTTCTTCCTGCTATTTCAGTAATCCTGCTGTGATCTTTTGTTCCTGGCATATACTGTTTGACAATAAACATTTGCCCTCTATCCTGATGACCCAGAGTCACTTGTCATATGGTGGTGACAAGGCCAGCAGACAGAGTGGCAGTGGCTCATAGGGGGACTTTTGTGGGGCTGTCACTTAAGAATGCACCATCTTTCGCTGGAACACTGACCAACACTACCTAGAATTACTGTTGTTATTCAGCCCAAAAGTTCTCAAGAACAGACCAAACACTGGGGACCTCTAAAGGTGTATTACATGGATATACAGCTCTGTTCTTCATCACTTAGGTAGAAAAAACAGCATAGACCAGGATGAGTGAGTTTTTTGGTCTGTTTTCCCAAACGAAAACTTAAATGTGCATATTTGCATATTTACACCAGCATACAGATGACCTCAAAGCTAACACACATGGACTAGAACACCACAAATCTTTAATTCTTTTTCCATAAAACTTCTGAATTAAAACCCAACACAAGGCCTACAAGAGGAAGCACATTCCAATGATCAGGGAGAATCATTCCAGTCTGGGATCACTGCTTATCTCTGGTTATTCTCGGATCAGTAAGACAGAGCAGGATCCTGCTGCTCGCTTCAGTCCAGAGGACAAAGACTCTGTTGGCTGTCTGCCGGATGTGAACTCGTGGTGCGTGGTGAACACGCTCAGATGGACACAGGGGCTTGGTTACAGACAGCATCAATGAGAGAGAGAGGGGCCTCTGATACCCACAGGCCTGCCTATAAGTCTATTACACTCTCATAAGGTACTTTGCTACAAACCTTGACTTTAACATATGTCTAAGACACCAGGGTCTGAATTTCATTTTGGAAAATGGAGGGGGGGATATTTTTATTTGAGGGGAAGTTTTTTTTTTTTATGTTAAATTACATTTATCTTACTTTTCTCTCACCCTAAACGTTTGCTCACTTGTTGTATTTGTGTTTTTTACAAAAGGGTAATTTGGTTGCTTAAGAGTTTACACAACACAAGGAAGCTTGAATTAAATTGAAAAAGTAGCACAAATAAATACAATAAGAGAAGTTTTTGGTTAGGATTTTGGTTAGCATTCCGACACTAGTCAGAAATGCTACAGAATTGTTTTACTTAATTCTACTTTAATAATGATTACTTTAGTAATCAAATGTAAAATAACACTGGATAGTATTTTAGTTCTGTATAAATTAAATACATAGGCTATTAATCCTAATTCCTTACAATAAAAGCCATCTTTTGTTGTTTTATCAACATTAAATGACAGACACAGGCTGCTGTCACTTTAAGAGCTAGAGCATAGATCCACTATACTTTTTTCATAATACGGTCACATGCCATGCGTTTCTCAACTGTTTATGTTTGTTTAAGATGGCTGTGTTTACAAGGATACTCACAGAGACCATTAAAGCGCTATAATCTGCGAAAAAGAAGAGCTGTTTGTGATGCGGCTTTACCCTATGTATGCACACAGAGAAAACCATCTCTCAGAAAGCATGTGAGTATGGCCCAAAACGCAAGAGTCTGGTATCACTGCCTGCAGCGCACTTGACGCTTGCCTTGTGCAAATTCAATGTGGTGATGTTAAGCTCATTTTAAGAGAGAGATTTGCCGAATACGACAAAATTAGAGCCCTGGACAATGCTTATTCTTGGTATTAACATTTATTTGGGGGGGATTTGGTCACAATTGAACTAAAGATAGGTATAATTGGGGTATACAATGTTTGTGATGCAATCACTTAAACAACATTCTCAGGTAGTCAAAAATGTGACCACACTGTATTTGCAGTGCAAACACTAATCCACCCTGATGTGTTCTAGACAACAGTGAAGGGCTGCCTACCCACCTGTCAATCATCCACTGTGCTAAAAGAAGGGCTGAAACTGTGTGTGCTTTTACAATTAGATTTAAATGTCATTAAAAACCATTATATTATTATAAGATTACATCTTTTTTATTTTAGAATTAAAATATGTACAATTGAAGTATGATGTGCAATTAGGATGCCTTTTTAGGCAGGCAATTTCACTAAAATTACAATTCTATGATTTAAAACTGTCAAACCTGCTTGATAAGCCTAAAGCTTTGGATGCGGGTGATTATTTGCACATTGACTATGGAAACGGTTTAAGTTTAACGTGGCAGTGGCAAAACATTTGACTACAAACGTAATAACTAGAAAACAACTTGGGGGGGAAAACTGTACCTCATTTGCTGTCAATTTTTTGTATAATACCTTAGTTTCAGTCAGGTTTGCGTTGCATATGTTCATGGGAAATGGGTAAGGACAAATAACACACTCACTTTGCATTCTCTGCCAACGACAAGCATTGAGAACAAGACAGAAATGCATTTTAACCAGCATTTGAAATGTCATTGATGCGGTTTCTGTCAGATTATACACTGTGACACCATCGCAAGGCTAAAGTTTGGATGATCAAAGCCCAACAAACGGACACATTTTTCCTGGTGCAAATATGCATTTGTGCAAAACCTAAAGTCTCACACTAAAGAAAAACATGATCAACAACAAAGTCTTACAGCGAAGACAGTAAACACCCCAGGCAACTAAAGATATATTTGCTGTCAAATCATTGCTTACATTCCTTTGCAACTCCTCTCTATATGACATTTCCACCGAGAAAGCTGCCAGGGCTTATTCAAATTAGCCAACCTTGCCTCCTTTTCCAAAATCCAGCAAAACACAGGCATACGGCACTAGGTTTTGGCACCATCCATAATGGTTTATGAAGTGAAGACATTGCAAACAAAAACTCACCTAATCCTCCTTGAGGAACCAAAACAGAGATGAAAATCAGATGAAAAAAATGGCAAATCCTCACTCAAAACACAGCTGATGGTCTGAATCCGGTTTGCGGCATAGTAAACTCACTCATTGAAGCAAGTAAATCAAGACAATGAAGACGTAAGACTGACCTTAACAGATTTTAACTACTGAGACATTGTCAGGTTGAAATTGACGTGCAAAAACGAAACAATACAAAGCAGCGAAAGTAATCAATAGGAGCCAGTTGTTCAAAAGAAATCGATCGGATTTCGCTATCGGATTGGATCAAATCTTGAAAATGGGTTGTTCAAAAGAAAAAGAAAAAAAGAATTCTGAAATCAGATTACATCACAAATTTCCACAACAGTTAACCAAACGTTAATTTAAGACATAATAGATAAATGTTTGCGTGAATATTCGCCAAGAAAGATATTTTGAAGTACTGTAATGATGTGTATGTGTGTATATCGGGATCCCACACTGTGAGAGGCGTCATTGTGTGAACCCATCGGATCTGTCAGTCAGTGCGAGCAAGATAGTTTTTCATGGACAAAGGAAAACGTACAAATAAAGATAATTTTAGATGTTTAATTGCTATTTGGTGCATTGGGATCGCGACAAGGGCTTAAATGAACTCATTTTTGTAAAAACCTCAAAATCAATATTTTTCACTTGTTTTGCCTGTGGCTCAAAATTAGCCCATGCGCATTCTGACTCCTTTTGCCAGCACGGGTCACATATTATATTTGATTTAAAGTGTTTTTTTAATTACTGTTTGTAAACTACATAGGCACAATCATAAGAGCAAACGCAAAGTTTCTCGGGTGAACGCTACGCAAATCTTTTCTGAAAGAGAAAACTTCCCCATCTCATATTTTTTCAGTCACCATGTCCCTTTAGGGCAGGGGTCTCAAACTCATTTTACCTGGGGGGCGTTTTTGTCAACCGTGTCAAAAGTTCCGGGTTCTAATCCGCTCTCATATAGTTTTTCTTCATTAAAATCAAAGATGTTCATCAATGATTGTATAATAAGACCATGGACACGTTTGCATTTTGTTTTGTGATTTCACCGGAAAGAATAGAGTCTCTCTCAGCAACGGCATTAAGCGATAGATAGACGCGCTCGTCTGTGTGTGAAGACTGTGCAATGTGCACGAGCCAAAAGAGAACGTAAACCCTGCATACTTTGATTTGATTGGCCATCTCAATCATTTTGACATTGACGAGCGCTGTTAGTCCACATTCGTTTCAACTATCTGATCAGCTTTGTTCGTCTGTTCCTGTCAATCACGCGGTGTCAACCAATTATACTGCACGAGGGAGGGGTGAGCCAACTCTCTCTCTCAAGCAAGCGCGGCAAGTGCTGCACACGCAACGACTCAGCAAAAAGGTGCTTTTCAGAGCAAAGTGCGGGCCGCACTAACACTAAACTTTGATGTCAAGAAGGGGGCCACAAAATATCATCCTGCGGGCCCCAGGGCTCCAAAAAGAGCTCCAAAAAGCACTGGTAATCCAGATTTGGTTATCTGAAAAAATGTCTGGATCAGGGTGATGTAATATAATTTTGGATTAGGCCAGCAAGTGATCATGTCAAAAATGCGATTAACACCAGAGTATCAGATTTTTCCATTTTCTTTGGCTCTTTCAGCTAAAAAGCAAGGATATGAAAAAGTGTATATTGAATTTGCTGCCATAATCCACCGATATATCTTAAAGTTAGTGCTAGATAATGAAATAAATATTAAAACAGGCAAAAAGAGTTAAAAATCCGATATCAGATGATAGTGAATAATTAAACATTTGATACAGTTGATAAATAATATGGTGCTTGATAATATAGTAGGGGTGGCATGGTTCACAAAACCCACGGTTCGTTTCGGATCACGGTTTTAGGGTCACGGTTTTCGGTTCTGTACGGTTCTTGTTGTTGTTGTTTTTAATCGTTAACACTCCAGAAATTTACTTCAGCATATGGTATATATGGATAATCATCCACAATTTAGGATACAGAATTAAATATTGTTATATCAAGTTGTTTCCTAACTGGCTGTCTACCGAGTCCGACACATTGGCGTAACATTTTTAATGTTAATCCTATCAATTTTGATCAGAACAATGCACTGTGGCTTTAATTCAGCTGACCTGATTAACAAATTTCACCATGAAGTGTTCCGTGTGTTTCACAATCACCATATGACATCCAGCGCTGTGAAAAAATAACATAAAATACACGAAAACACAACACTGACAGAAGTTTTTGCCCAAACTTCAAAGGCATGTTTAAATTATTAGAACAAAAATTACTAGAAGCATATCTTAACTTTTAAATGTTACATTTATCCTGTGAACTACTTATATACAACATATGCATGTGCGTATGAGACAGAGGGGAACACGGTCGCATTTGCAGCAGATATGTTGCCCATCATAAATCAAAGCACGAGACAGACAGGGGTCGGAGGAGAACACCGGAAAATGTGACAGAATGGACTATATTTGCCTGTATTTGCAATCCACGAGCCGCGGTTCAGCTGCGCGACTCGCGAGACAAACACTGCCAGTGTGTGTATGCGCAACAGGCACGTGTGGCTCCCGTTCTCCGTACTGCATCTGCCCTGCTATACGATGCTAGCGCATCCTCCAACTCCGGGCAGCCTTCCTTATCTCTCCTACTTTCATTTCTACATGTGACGTGACCTGCAGCACTCCACTTTTACTTTACTGTATGTCCACACACACCTCTTATTTCGCGCGAAAAGGACACCCACTGTCTGAGGTAACATACGGGCACGAGGATACATTGCGCATGCGCGAACCGTGCGACGCACACACTCCGAACCGAGACAAGCGAACCGAACGGTTCGTTTTTTTCCCATGTACCGTGCCACCCCTATAATATAGGCTAACTGTTTTCTGTTTTTAATAAAATGTAATTTATTCCTGTAATGGTAATGCTGAATTTTCAGCAGTCATTACTCAAATGTCTCAAATGTCACATGATCCTTCAGAAACAAATTCTAATATGCTGATTTGGTTCTCAAGGAACATTTCACTATTAATGTTTTCAAAACAGTTGCCTAACAGCTGCTTAATACACTCTAAAAAAAAAGGTTCTATATGGCACCAAAAATGGTTCTTGGCTCGTAATCATAGGGGAACCTTTTTTAGTCCAAAAAGATTCCCCTATGATTACGAGCCAAGAACCATTTTTGGTGCCATATAGAACCTTTTTTTTTTTAGAGAGTATTTTTGTTATAAATGTGATACATCCGTTTAAGAACTCAACTGAAAGTTTAAAATAACAGCATTTATTTGAAAGTCTAAATTTAAAGTCTAAAAGCCTTTAGTTCTAATTTCCTTTAAAAAAAATGAAAAAATAAATAACTGACCGCAATCCTTTGAATGGTAGTGAGTGTATGTGTATACATATCTGGACAACCACTTGCAATACTACAGTACCACAGTATTACTTAACTGCAAAAAGAAAATAACCCAGAAACTGTAAATAACTCCACATAAAGCCTTTCAGCATAGTGAGCGTGCATGCAGAGCCCACTGGACATTACTATAAATGCCTCCATCCAGACACCTGCATTCCCACAGTGCTCTGCTGCAAACTGTTCATTACACACAGTCTTCCTTTCAGCAGACACCAGAGACCCAAAGCACTGTCCCCAAGACTCCTGTAAAAGAGACTCTGGCACTGGACCAGTTCACACACACACACACTATCACGAGTGCCAAGCGGGCCGCTGCCGGCACGATTTGAGAAGTGCACATGCATACATAGAGCACAAACATATTCTCTTTCTCTCCTACAAGCTTGCTCTCTTCTTTCTCTCACTCTCTCTCAGGCACAGACACCTAGTAAAACAGGCAGTAAACCCAACTGCTAAAGCAATCACAAAACAAAGGCAGTTTATCTGAGACCACACTGCAACATCTCTATGGAGTCTCAAGGGAACATGAATCAATAAACAGAAGAATTACTTTTGAAATGCTTGTAAATGGTCCACACACACACACAAACGTTAAGCAGCAACTTGGGTATCGTGGCCAATAAAAATTCTTTTTGATTCGTTTTTCATGTTTACATATCATGGAGGGGAAATGTACTCTCGTGCCTAACACCCAAGTTCATCTACTGTGCTAACGCAGGTGTTGCATTACCAGTCAGTCTGGGTAGATAAAATGACTGTCCTTGGCAAGCAGCAGCCCAGCTCGAGACAGTCATAGCAAAACACAGCTGCTGCTTGTTGCTCTAGCAGCTTTCCTCCTTTTCCTATCGCACATTCAAAGCAGGAACGCTCCTTTATGTCGGCCAATTAGTGGCCTCAGAGTCAAGGTTCTTTTTATCTTTCAAAGTACACACTGCAAGAGAGAGATTCAAAGTTCAGACACTATCTTGGGACATTTCCTCTTGGGTGGTGCAGGGCTGGGCACCGAACGGCGATACTTTTATGGTATCGAACGAAAAACTCCGGTACTATGAGTACCGAAAAATTATTTATCTTTCGGTGCCAAATTTCGGTTACAAAAGCCAAGTGGCTTTTAAACACTTATAAAAGTGGATGCCGAGTCAGAAAAGTGCAACATATGCGATAAGTATTGCAACCAAAGGCGCAAAAGGAAAACTTTCTGTGAGACCTAAGTTCACAAACAGCGCGAGTGAATCACAGCGTGCGCGCGCTCTCTCTATCTCCCTTTCATAATGCTCAAATGTTTTCACATCAGCATCGCATCTGCACTAAAATCGAGCTGCACAGTTGACACAGGATTTGCCACTTGTACAATCGAGGCAGTGTCGCATCGACACTAAAGTTTACCATTTGCATTTATTTTTAAGTCTGAAAGCCAGGCAGAAGCCAGGCATCTCACAAAAAGCTTGCAAGTACAAATTGCGCTGAAATGGCCAAATACACACAAATGTATGTACTAAATTACCGTCTTGACGAGTATGCACGTAAACCCCGTCGTGATTTGCGAGTGAACATTTGTGCAACTGCATGTAACCGTATCCGTGTTCGCTCTTAAAGTGACAGCAGTCGAATAAACTGCTGCTGTCTCTGAGTTTCTCGTGTTGTTTGATTAGCCTTTATGACACTCACTGCTCTTGAATGACTAACTTTTGCAACCTTAAGTGTAAGGATTTTAATCTAATTGAATTTATTCAGGGAAGACCAATGTTAATTTACATTTGATTTCTTATTAAATGTCTTTAGTATTTCTTACCTCAATACTAATGTTAGACCTACCTGAAAATTGTCTTTAAAAACAAAAATGCACTGCATGATTAAATATTTAGGTGAGATAATTATATACATTTATATGACAAGAGTCACCTAAGGAGTCACCATTGTCAGAAATAAAATTCAGGCCCTGAATGAATGTCTGTAAAATTCCCTATAAATAATTCTACATGATAAAAAGAAGGCTTCAAATAGATCGGTATCGGTGATCGTATCGGCAGATACTACTTCCTGTGATCGACGATCGGCTCCAAAAATCCTGATCGGAGCACCCTTACAAAAAGCACAACCAGTTTTATTAATAATGTTACCCTGAGTGAGAAGTGTTACCAGAATTTGTTTTAATTAAGGTGAAAAATAAAAGTTTTGTTTAATGTATTTTTGTTGATGTTGAAATGGATTTTAAAACATACTGTATCAAAAAAAGTATCGTTAGGAACCGGTATCGAAACTGAGGTATCGAAATTGGCACCGGATCGAAAGATTTTGAACAATACCCAGCCCTAGGGTGGTGAGACTTGGAGAGAGGGTGCCAATCTTCAAAATGGAATGAGGTTACCTGTACACTTACACTAACAACAAAAGAACCAAAAAAGACAACCAACTAGTCAATCAGTGACTAGTCTGTTAGGTCTGCTGATTGATCTTGCTTATTTTCAACTTTTTTTGATGGCTGGACGTTTTTAATACAGAACTTATCACAATTTACCAGAGAGCGAGGAACGTTCAGATATTAAAATTCGAGTTGATATAAATAAAGTGATAATTCGTTTGATTTATCGTTTGGCCAATAAATGGTAAATTCTGAAATTAAAAGATTAAAATGAAATATTAAAATAAGAAACATCTAAAAAAAATAATCTTAAATGCTACAAGTGAATTTAGGAATCAAAATATAAATATGAAACATGGATATTCATTGAGTCTTGATGGATATTCACAAAGCCTTCATTCAGTCTGCGAAAGATTACTGATTTAATAATACTGCTAACCCTTAAATGCATGAATGTTTCAGCAATCATTATTACATATTTGGGTCTTTAGCGACCCAGATCTACATCTTACACAGATGGATCTCTACCCGTCGCGATAATATAAAACTCTCCTGATATTAGTAACAATTACAGAATAATAAAATGAAGCATATTTTCTTGAGCTTGGAAGAGTTCAGTTTGAGCAGATATTTTATCCCATCATCAATATCTGGCTCATATTTGTGATCTCAAACATTCTCAAAACTATCATTTTCCACAACATCAAAATCAATATTTTGATCGCTGACAGCTGCTTCACCAGATCCACCATCAAGTGACAGTGACACTAATAATTGATTATTTTCAACTAAATATCCAAATAAATCCAATTAGTAAACTAAATTAACTATATAAAATAAATTACTGATCTGCCCACTGTATGATAATTGAAATGAGCTGATGACATCACCGTTTTCTCCAGAGCGGCTGTACGGCTGAATACAATTCTGTTGCATTTTTCTCCTGTTTAACCCTTAAAGACCTAAATAGCCGTCTGCGGCTAAAAATAACTATTGTTCTAAAATGTTTAATAACTTTTAAACCGCTAATCCAATCTGTATGCTGTATAATGCACCGTGAAGAGGAGAATCTCAGCTTTTCAGAAATCACATTTCTCGCGATTGATTATTCAGAGGTTCTGTAGTGAGCGTGGAAGCATCATCAAAATCTGCAGCATTGATTCGTCAAGGAAACGCATGTGGGTTGTTCCCCTGAGCAAAACAGAAATGATTGTTGATCATTAGTACCACCCCTCCCGTGCCCAGATTCGTTGAAACTGCCATCAACTCAACCAATAAACATAGTGTTTGGTCTTTTGAACCAAAATCACGTTTCAATCACGTTTCTCACAAAGTGAAAGTGGGTGTGTATTTGCGTGCATTAAAATGCATGCAAAAGAGCACTTTCTCACATAGCACAGCACACAAAAGTATATTTCTCTATTTGTATGTAGTTTGTATTTTACACCGTTTCAGTGTTCTGTTATTATATAATAATCTTTCTATTTATTTTACTCCCTGAACTTTTTTGGACACATCTACATTGTCAGTAAATAAAAAATACACCTGTTTTCACGCAAAAACGCCAAGGATAATATTATAATAAATGGCTATAACTTGCTGAGGGATTGTTACATTTAGACAAAATTTAATCTGGAAGTCTAAAACAACCAAGTCTAACTTTCTAAAGGAAAAAAAATCCAAACTTCATGAAGTTCTGTTTGAGTTCACAGTAAAAACACAACATTTTTCCTGCCGTTTTTCTTAAAATTCTATTAATTTAATCTAGGGCTGTAATCAACCAAAGAAAATCTTGGTCGACTGAGGTCCTGAAATTTGACTAAAAATGACGTTAGGAAAAAAAACCGTTAAATTAATTAACTGCACACTGTGCACAGTACTTGGTAGCCTTGTTGTCTGCCTAAATGAATTATAAATAAAACATAAACTAGTAGGCTATTATAGTATATTAAATCGTTTTTGACCTGATTATTTTGCACTGAAATGAGTCTGACACACAAGTCTTTGGGCTCTGACAGCGTTGCATCACGTGCACCATCATAGCCTATGATTTCCGAAAACATAGTACTATGTTGTCAACTAGTGATATCATCACAAGAACTTTTGAGCAATATGCAACATAATTTAGACAATTGTTTTTGTCATATGTATTATACTAACTGACAGACACTTTAATTTCAGCCGCTCTGTGCAGCTCAAACATAGGATCAGCTGAGACACGAATAGACTATTAAATTAAAGCTTTTACTCTTAAACACAAAAGGCATGTCCACTTTAATAAAAATTTTATATTTATTAAACAAGCCAGATCAAGAGCAGAAAAAACGCTCTCACAATTAAATAAATAATATACAGCAGCAAACTAGCCTTCTTCAATCTGTCTCTCTTCTCCAGTGGGTTGGGATAATCCAAAATAAGTGAAAACAAGGGGGTGTTCTGAAGACAGACTGTTACCTATGAAACGGGTGCTCTGAAAACACCCCCATTAGCAATTAGTGCTTTCCACCTGATGAAATGAACGCGGCAAAACCGACAGTACAGATCCACTTTTGCGGCACGACTGAAGCGTGGCGTTGTGACGCTTCCCCTCATGTGTATGTTGATGGGCGTTCCTCAAGTTTACTGCTATGTGTGTGCGTTTGAGCCAGCGGGGAATGAAAAACAAAGGACCAGAAAGAGACTTCTCTTCACCAGTGGGTTGGGCTAATCCAAAAGAAGTGGAAACAAGGGGGTGTTCTGAAGACATACTGTTACCTGTGAAACAGGGGTGCTCTGAAAACACCTTTAGTGTTTTCCACCTGATGAAATGAACGCGGCACAGCAATACTGATTAAATGAACGAGGCAAAAAAAATCGGAATTTTGGTCGAGCCAGAACGTATCGACTAATAATCGACTGGGAGATTACAGCCCTAATTTAATCCATTCTCAGACTAAATAAATGTAAAATTGGGACTTCAAATGAGCTAGATGTTCTCCTCATGTTCTCCTGTTTAAAATTATATATGACACTTGATGCTAACTGCTAGAATGGGTGAGAAAAACAAAGGAAGAGGCAAGTCAGGCGCCCCAAAAATGTTCTAGGTCTTTAAGGGTTAACACTGTGAAGCTGCTTTGAAACAATCTGCATTGTAAAAAGCGCAATATAAATAAAGTTGACTTGACTTCAGTATTTGCTCTGCAGTAAATCACGGAGCCATTTCAAGTGTTGCTGATGATACTTCCTATTCTTTTTTTCTTTTTTTTCCTGCCTGCATTACTACGAGTGAAATGTCACTTCAACATTGAGTATTAGACATTGCCAAATTGTGGAATAAAGGTGAATTGCACTTATTCAGTCATCAAAGATTCAATTATTGTTGTGCAGAAAACTTATAAAATACTACAAAATACTTACGCTGTTGCATGCAATTTTTTACAAAAAAATGTATGGGAAAACAGGCAATCTTTTTCTTGTTATATTGCCACGGGTCACTAAAGACCCAAGGTATGCATTTAAGAGTTAAATGTAGTTTATTAAAATTAACTGTAAAAGAGGACGAGATGACAGCAAAGTTAATCTGAATGTTTAAAAAAATAGTCTGAAATGAGAAAGCACAAAAAAAAACATCAAAATTAAATAAAAATAAAATACATGTTTTTAAAATAATAATATTATATTATAATGGTATTGATATGGCATCACCATCTCCAATTTCAGCATGCAGACATGTTGTGTCTTAGCGTGCTGTTATTTAGGACTTGCATATTAAGCAAAACCACAAGTAAAAAAAGGTCAAGCATTAAACGCTAACAGTGACACAGGTCTGACCATCTTATGCCTCTCATGAATAAAAAGGAAATGTGTCCCAAGTGACACAAAGAGGAATTCACGCCTACCTACCCTCTTATCTCAAAGGTTATCATGAAGGGGTCTGGATGGGATGCAAACTACTGACCTCTGTATTTATGGATCCTCTTTAATCTCTAAATCAGGGAGTGACCCCTGATCAAACACAGTGGGCGCTCTCATCCTCCCTCCCTTAATCTCTAAATGCATCCATCTTTTATCTGACCTCCTTCCTCTGTGATGGAAAAAAACAAAGTTGTGCCAAAATTTCTCAATAGACAGAACATTTCTGTTTATATATTAAAGGTGCTTCCTAGAACTAATAAAACAAGGTCTGGCATAGGGCCACTTCTCAGAAGCATAAGAATACGATACCCACAATGTCTGTTAGGTGAGCACTTTAATATTGTGAACCGCTTAGAAAAGAAAAAAGATAGAGATAGATGGTAATAGCAGGTTTGAATGTGATCAAAGTGTTTAGGATTAATGAAATGGAGTTCATTCACTCACAGTGAATGGGTTTGGCTACAAGGACAGTGTCCTCCTCACCGTGTCATTTCAGGGCTGTTCAGACCCCCGTCTACTCCTCCCACACTGAAACATTCCTGCCTCAGACACTGCCTATATAAATAACTCCTTATATACATAATACATGAATCTCTGGAAACGCTGAAAAAAAAAACATCCATTCATAATGCACATTCTCTGAACAATCAATAACCACCAGAGAAGCTTTAAAAAGTGAAGATAAAAGCTGTACGAAAACTAAACTAAATGAGTTATAAGACATTTTTTACAAATCAAATCAGTTTTTTTTGCTCATGTCTGAATGGTCAGAACTTAATGATTTAGAATTTGTACTCGAACACACTGAATATGATTTACACAATAAAGAAATAGATACACAAAATACAATTAAAATATGCAATAAAAATATTCTGTAACCCCAAAGAAATATTCAATCCAAAAACTGGATGCTATTGAGTTTGAATAAATGTGAATGATATTTGCTTGATTTACTTGCCCTGCCAACATTTTCACTGACCCTGCATCACACGCACACAAAAATCTTGTTTTTGTTGTTGACCCATGTAAACTTGTATGCTAATATGCTTATGATGAGACCAAAATTTTTCAATTCTTGATTCCAATTCTATAGCAAAAACGACTAGCCTAACTAACAAACATTATTAAAGACAAGTGAACAGTCAGTAATAAAATAAAAACCAAAACGAACTACAAGCATAGCCCAAACAAATACAACACAAATTATATAAACAGTTCATTCAGTTTTTCAGGTAGGTCTATCAGTAGTATTCAGGTACAGAAATTGAATAATCAAATGTTAAATGTCAACGCAGATCCTTAATTGATAACCAACTCTTCAATGCTATACGTTACTCTGTTTATTCAAAAGACAAACAATAACAACGAGGGTTATCGTGACGTTCTGGACCCTGGAGAGAAGGGACCGTCAGTTTGAAAAGAAAAGAAGCAGGAATGAAAAACAGTCTGGTGCAAATGCATTAAGGGCCCTTCTCGTCTCTCTCTCTGTGAATGTGAGGCCGTATCAGAGGAGAGGGGGAAGGAGATCACAGTCCCAAAAATCTTAAAGGTTGAAGAGAGAACAAGCACCAAGCCACCCCGCATAGTCGTCCAACAAACACCAACACAGACACACTTCTGAGAGCGCAGTGGGGCCCCTGGTCTCCCATCCCCATCCGCCTTGGGATAGAGTAGGGTGTGTGAAGACCTCCCTATTGAAGACTCTGTGATAAGGCCCGATGTCCCATCCCAGGTCGACCCTGTAGGAACTTACTGAAAGAACCTTTTGAGCGCTGCACAAAGGCCAGTTCCCATGAAGCTTCTATTCTTCCCCACGTGTGTGTGAGAGAAAGAGCCCAAACTGATTAAATAAGGCCGGTTAATTACAGCTCCTGGTAAATAAAGGCACTACAGAAGGCAGGCTCTTCTCCAAGAGAAAAGGGTGGGGGATTTGCCTCTGGGAGATTGTGAATGAAAGACCTCCTCTCAAAAGCTTCCACACAGCAGACTTTCTAACTAGGTCGTTCAATAACAGGCGCATCCTAGCCGCGCAATGAGAAGCCCTCTTGGTGAAGTTTCGAGTAAATGAAAAATATGCAACAATGGCTTCGCCGAGGTTTGCTTTACCATGGTGATACCCGACGAAAGGACTGCTGGGGTGGCCTTTTTTCTCTGCACCGAAAGCCCAATTAAAAGCATACAAATGTTTTGCTGCGATGGACGGCGAGGAACGCTCCCTTTAAATTGTTAACTTGAGTCTGGGAGTGGTTTCAACGGGATACTGAAAATCGGCGAAGGGATAAAAGGACAGGGACAATGGAGCGAAACAAAGCAGAAAAGATATGGGAAAAAAACAGGGCAACATGTGTACAGAGAAACCGAAAGAGCGACTCTTCTGCTGCCGTCGTCACTAATTGGAATCAAACAGCTGGAGGAGGAAGGCAGGAATCGCTTTTAACTCAATGGCTGCTAGTGCTACACAAACGCAAACCACTTTAGGACTCTGGAGAAAGTGGCACTACACTATGAATTTTTGTGCCTGAGAGTGAGCAGTAAACACACAAGCAACACATTATTACTCTACAACTGTCCTATCATAATGAAGATTGTAAAATGTCATGTAGTGTGACTCCCCGAACGTTTAATGAATGACATGTATGAATATTTTATGATTAATAATTGATGTGTACATTTGCATGTATTAAAGCAGTAAGAACTCTTATTTTATTTTACACCACATGACTTCTTAACTTATCTTCAAAACGGTAAAAAGGCTTATAAAAATCATATTAAATATGAATACAAAAAGTACATTTCTAAGAATATGGTCTTGTGTTTAAAATTATATTTCTTTGAAGAGTTTTCCCCCTTTTCCTTTATTCCGGACAGTGTCATTTATTTATACATTGAAAAGTTTGGGGTCAGCAAGATTTTTTTATCAGTACTTCTATTCATCAAGAATGCATTACATTCATAAAGTGACAGTAAACATAATAATAATAATAATAATGTTACAAAAGATTACCCTTTGAAATAAATGCTGTTCGTTTGAACTTTCTATTCATCAAAAAAAGAAGAAATCATTAATAATAACATTAATAATATAAAAATGTTTTTGAGCAACAATTCAGCATAAGCTGAAATTTCAGCTTTGCCATCACATGAATAAATTATATTTAAAATATACTAAAATTCTAAAAATTTATTTTACATTCAAATAATTTCACAAAATTAATGTTTTTACTGTCTTTCTGAAAAAAATAAACAGCATTGGTAAGAGACATTTCAAAAACATGAAAAATTGTTACCGACCCCAAACTTTTGAATGGTAGCGTTCAACAAATTTCACTGGCCGTATTATTTCATAACATGTAATTAAAGGTGCACTGTGTAGATTTTAGCAGCATCTAGCGGTGAGTTCATGAATTGCAACCGCCCAACGCTCACCCCTTCCTTTCGATGCACATAGAGAAGCGACGGTGGCAGACACAGGACAAAGATGTCGTTGTACGAGACAGCAGAGAGTAGCCAGCGCTCTGTAGAGCAGTTTGTCCGTTAAGGGCTAATACAGAAACATGGCGGCGCAAAATGCCGATTTCACTGTAAGGGGATCTGCGGTGCATGTAGATAGAAATAGCTGAGGTGATAAAAACATAACTGTTCATTATGTAAAGTCTTTATACACCACTGAAAACATAGTTTTCATGTATATTATATTGCATTTCTGTCAACAGGTATTCCTAAATATTACACAGTGCACCTTTAATGATAAATAAAATTGTATTTGTCAGAAATTTTCTATGAAAAACTCTTTTTTTTTTTAAGTACTTCTTTTGCTAAGGCCAACCTTGAGTCGTCATAATCTTCAATCAATTTCAAAGAAAACTAATTCTACACAATCCTCAGAAGCTAATAGCAGGTCAGGGTTCTCCTGATCAAGACCAGTGGCTGTTCCCCCCAGACGAGCATGTGCAGTTAAGCAGGGAACAGTTCCAAAGGTCAGTCACAGCGTAGTGGACAGTCAACACAACAAATACTCCAGAGCTAATTAAGCATGGGCGAAAAGCCTTGGCCTCACCAACAACCTACTGTTACACACTCATCCACTGTAACTGAATTAGCTAAAGAACTTGTAGATGTGTGACCAGTTGGGCAGTGAGGAGGGGGTGGACCATCAGATTGGACTTCTTTGAAGGGGCCCCAGTGGCCGTGAGCTGATGGATGGACTGTCGTTAACTGGATGGGTCATTTGCAATGGCTCTGTCTCAATGGGCTATTTCATCAGAGATCATCCCACCCAGAGTCTATGAAATATCCTTCAAACCAGGACTAATTTCCAGACTGATTCCTTCCTAGGCCAGTCTGTAGATGAAAAATCTAGATCTACAAAGTCACGGTGTGATACGAAGATGCCAGTAATGCAGTTTAAGCCAGCTCCTTTAAATTTTAATAAGGGTGAATAAATGATAATAATGTTCCAAACATATTTGATTGACTTTCTCCTGATTTTGTTTTTGTACAATGAAAGTCAATGGGGTCCAATATTGTTTCACTTTAATTGCATGGACAAAAACGTCAAAATGTGTTATTTGTGTGTTCCACAGAGGACAGAAAGACATATATGAGTAAAATGACAATGTTAATTTTTAGTTTAACTATCCCTTCAAATTTCAGGTGCACAGCACAATTTTCGCTACAATCGTATCACGACGACAACCAGCTATTAGTTATACTGACGATGTTCATTGGTGTGGGAGGACAGGACACTGAAAAAAGGATACGACAAGCACCAGCCAAGTCTGCATAATCAATCCTCTAACCCATCTCTATTACTTTTTACACACACCGATTCAGAATTACCATCATTATTCAATTAGGAGGCCTCAGTTCAAATAGCCTCAACTTCAACCCCAGCCACCAGTCTGATGGACAAACAGCGAGCTCAGGCGAGCCTGACGAATAAAAAAGCAAATATACACAAGCTGAAATGTTATTTACAACACTCAGTACAATTAACAGGTGGTACTGAGTATTTATGCGAGCAACCCATCTTAAATTAGGAATTGACAGCTTAAATAAGATTGTTTGCTAGATTGTTGTTAAGACGTTAAAATAACAATTATTAAACGTCTAAAAATATATATTTGTTATGTAACCGGTCATTAATTGTGAAGCACGGAAAATAAATACTGACAAAAATCATATATCATATTAAATAGTGACATTTTGATTTGTCGTGAACAAAATGAATCTCATTCATTAACGGTATAGATGTTAAACAAACACTGGGGTGGGACTTGAATCAAAGCTAGGATGCAGGTGTATCAGAGTTTGTAGTTACACATGGTCAGATATGTTTTTATGGGCACAGGGATATTTAAACTGGAAGCAGATAGGCTAGTTTGTGGGAAATGACTAACTAAATACATGGCTCAATGCAAGAGAAGAAAAATTGATCTTAACAACAGATATTCGGTGGAGGTTGCCAATTTGTAAATGTGCCTGCATGAGTAATTCATTCATTTGATTTACAACCAACTATAAGCCCAAAGGGAGCAGCGAGTGAGAGAGGGAAAAGGTGTGTGTGCGTGTGTGTGTTTGAGAGAGAGAGAGAGAGAGAGAGAGAGAGAGAGAGAGAGAGAGAGAGAGAGAGAGAGAGAGAGAGAGAGAGAGAGAGAGAGAGAGAGAGAGAGAGAGAGAGAGAGAGAGAGAGAGAGAGAGAGAGAGAGAGAGAGAGAGAGAGAGAGAGAGAGAGAGAGAGAGAGAGAGAGAGAGAGAGAGAGAGAGAGAGAGAGAGAGAGAGAGAGAGAGATTATTACATCTGAGTGTGACAAAGAAAAAAGGCGGAGCTAGGAGAGCAGTATAGTATGCCACAGATGAAAGGCCATTTGGATCTGGCCCCCTACTGCCCACCTCTGTGCGCGCGCGTTTACACCAACACATCACAGCGCCACAACAAATTTGCCATTTGTTGCGAAAACACACTTTTTAATTGTTTTCGTAATTCATAGAGACGGCTAAATTAACATGTTTATGCTTTATAATATCCTTACGTCGAGCGTTAAAACTTTACGACAGAGGGTTAGAACATAAAACATATAATTAGTGTGAAATTGGCATGAATTTCACACACAATACGGTGTATACGTAATTTGCGCCAAATCACTGTTGTGCAGATATTGAGCTGTCTTTACAAAAATAACAAGGTTAGATATTTTTAAACACACGATATTTGCCCAATAAAAATGACCCAAAACACACGTACCCCGCATTAATAAAAGTCAGTGAAATGTAGCCTACACTGTCGGTTTATAAAATGCAGATATGTCCATATATTGACTGGATGAATGGGCTTACTGCAGATGTTTCTGATGAGGACAAATGTACACGGAGAAAGTAAACAATGAATCTTTCAAATGCAGTTTTTGCATATATCATATAAAGCCTTTAAATGAATGAGTGCACACAAGCATGACTGAAAACAGTCAATCAATAAATTGCAATTGTGAGGACTGTCAACATGTTTTTAAATGTTCAATCAACTCTGAAATGAACGGCCTTTACATTGTATAAACCATGCAAATAAGCACGAAGGTGTTGAAATGCACAATACAACAGTAGCATATATAGGCTATGACAGTACAGGACTCTAAACGTGCACTTTATTTCACGCTTTCAAAGTTATTCAAGATTTAGACCAAGCCAAGATTACAGATTAGCTATAGGTTACAAACGTACATTAAAACACAAGCTGAAGTTTTAAAATGTTGTTTTATTACCTGCATGGTGAGAACACCCAGCTCCTGAGTAGACAGCTTCTTCATCTGCACTGCCAAAACTTGAGCCTCTTCCAGGATCGAAAACTCACTATCCGCACCACAAAATCCACCACAAACAAACACACACAGGGCGACTAGGCTCCACTTCGAAAGCTCCGGGTTATTCCAGTATGATCGGGAGTGTGTGCTCCACGCCGCGAGAGAGAATCGAGATCCTGTCCGCGCACGACTCGCCATTATGGCTCGATGCGCTCCTGCACGGGGATAGCAAAAAAACTTCACTGGTTACTTCCCAACTTTCCCTTTTCACTTCTCCCACTTTCCGAACTCCAGCAGGGTTACTAAGTTGCATCAAGGCATAGTTTTAAAAACTCAAACGCTGGTAAAGAGGACAGCATTAGTTTCTTTGGCTGTTGGCGCTGAGTAAAGTGAGTGTGTGAGCGAGTGTGTGTGAGCCGGAGCATCACAATAGGAGTGAAAAGCAGGAGGCGCGCCATCCAAACACCGTCATGGATTCTGCAGAGCAGCTGGATTTGGAGTTAATCCTGTAATGTTGAGACTGGGGTCCCAGGGGCCCCTGTTTTGTTCGTTTGAAGTATTTTCAGCATTCGAAACCTCCAATTTTGCCTTCAAATTTTTAAAAATCGTGTCGAAATGAATTGCACTGATCTTTTTGAGGCTTTTAACCCTGTTTTACCTCAAAGTAGATATAGCCTACACATTGAAAAGTGATTTTTATGTGACAACATAAAAAGAAGATTGTAGAAAAGTAATAACATGTATTGTGGGGATAATCTGATATAGCAAGAAAATAGCTAAACAATTTAAAATAAACGACAAATCCATACTATACATCAGAGATTATTCGAGTGGTAATATTTGGACAATGTAATAACTTTTGTTTTTTTCAAGGGCTTTTTTTTACATTTAGGCCTATAACATTTACATTTAACACAACATTTACATTAAATACAAAAGGAGCTGTAAATAATACACAAAATATCACAATAAACAGAGAAAACGCCAACTGTTGACATTACTACACAAAAAAAGTTTCTATATGGCACCAAAAAAGGTTCTTGGCTCGTAATCATAGGGGAACCTTTTTTAGTGCTATATAGCACCAATTTTGGTGCTTCAGTGGTTCTTCAGCGGTTCTTCAGAGGTTCTTCACCGGTTCTTTGACTAAGGTGCTATATAGCACCTCTGAAGAACCGCTGAAGAACCACTGAAGCACCAAAATTGGTGCTATATAGCACTAAAAAAGGTTCCCCTATGATTACGAGCCAAGAACCATTTTTGGTGCCATATAGAACCTTTTTTTTTTAGAGTGCACTGTATGCTCCATGCAATCTAAAAAGAGCAGGTTTATGCATTTTTACAAGAATTTCCAAAGATGTTTTAAGGTTTTCAAACCACCTGGTAACATGGTCACTATACACTCTAAAAAAAAAGGTTCCCCTATGATTACGAGCCAAGAACCTTTTTTGGTGCCATATAGAACCTTTTTTTTTTAGAGTGTATATTAAAATAAATAAATAAATAGGCAATGGATCTGTAAACCTGGTGCATGTAGCCTAAACCTAAGAATAGCATGTTGAAACTCACATTTTTAAGACACCATGTCTCTGAGAGCTCAAACAGACATAGCAACTTAGCAACCAAAGTCAAGAATCAACCCGATATTTCAATGTAAATGATATACATGTGAGCTATCAAAAGGAGTTTGAGGTGTTTCAAAACCTAAACAGCGAGATGTAGCCTACATCTCTTGAACTTATAGCTTGCATCAGAATTTGCATGTTATTGCAAACCCTTCAAAATGCCGTGCGAAATGTGTGGTTTGTGGGAGCATTAAGATATATGCATGTCAACCTCAGAAAAGCACTGGCCCCTCCTATAAGTAATGGCAAATATGTCATCTGAACAGTGTGGTAAGAGAGAGCCTATATTGAGAATGTGAGGTGGACTCCAAGTGTGAGGGAATTAATGGTTTTGTGCATTCTGTGCTTTTCTGTGTGTAATGGACTTGTGAAACACTATATTTTTATGCAATTTAAAGCTAAGATGCATAATAATGTGGTCTGACCTGTGGTTAAGAGTTGTTTAAGGCAGAACACATTCATTTTGGGCAACTGAAGAAAAGATGCTTTGGTTCTGTTGGGTGAAAGCAGCCAGCAGGTTCCTTATTATGGTTCTCTGAAAATAACGCTTACAGTTATGCCCAAAACTGCAGTTTACCCCTGAATGAATCTATGTGCAGTATTATTTAATATCAAGTAGTGTGTCATTAAGATCTTTTTTTAATGTTTTGGGTTTTTTTTCTAATTAATTATAATTTGAGAGAGTGAGAATTAATAAGAACATATGTTGAATATTTTCAGTTTGCTTTATAAAAGCATGTGTGATTTAGAAAAAACTGGCAAACTGAGCTGGAATTCATTCATATATATATACTTTGCAGATAGTTGAATCTCAGTCTTAAAGGTCCCATGGCATGACATTTTCATTTTATGAGGTTTTTCAACATTAATATGAGTTCCACTAGCCTGAATATTGTCCCCAAGTGGCTAGAAATTTTGATCGGTGTAAACCGAGTTCTGGCTGTCTTTCTCTGCCTTTGAGAAAATGACACCCCAGAGGAGCTGATCTTGAATTTTTCTATTATGACGTCATAACAGGAACGGTTACCTCCCTTTCCTCCATCCAGAGAATTTGGCACGCCCATGCGAGTGCCATATTTGTTTGTCCTCGAGAGATCATGGCTTGTGAACGAGTGAATGCTGGCAGTTTCTCAGTGTTTGGATGTACAAATGAAAACAGAAGTCTTTTTTCAGTTCCTTCTGATCTGTGATCAATGATTTCTTATGTGTAGCTAATTATTCAAGTTCACACAGAACTTTATTATTCGTGCTGCGGCTTCTCTCTCTCTCTCTCCCGACAGAACAGTGTTTTCGTGTTTTCTTGTGAGTCAGTGTTTTTGTACGTCCTCGTCGCGTCTATCTTTTCTAAAATGTGCATACAGTCGTGAGTTTCTGCTCAACATCGGCAGAGCCACATCTTTAGAGATAAAGCCGAGGCTAGGGCTGCACTGGCCGGTCGGCCTTCAACATCACAACCCCCAGTACTGATCTCGCCCACAGCAGAGGCGCCATACACGGCGCAAGATAAGCTTGAGCGTATCTGGGCTAGGCTAGCCAGCTATCTCCACAATAAACTGGATTGCATTCGATTATTGCTGTTGTGTCTTTGTTTGCGTTGTGTACTCAATGCACGCTTTTCATATGATAGGAAAATATCTCAAAATAATGCTATAATCAACACTTACTCGTAACTCGTTTATCTCCTGTAATGGTACATTACATGTGTTACAAAGTTAGTAATAAGGAGGAAGACGGGCTCGGCGTGACTCGTGTTTATTCAGAACTCTCAGATACAAACAAAATAAACTCGCGCTGACAACGCAACTCACAACTTGTTAGCAATCTCTCTGTCTCTGGTCCATTGATGTCCGGTTCGTGAACGAATCGTTCCTTTGAACCGTTTTTTTTAGTGAACGGTTCTTTTTAGTGAACCAGTCGGACCAGTTCACCAAATCGGACTGAATCTTTCTGAACGGTTCGCGTCTCAAAGTCAGCGCTGATCCATCATTTACTAAAGTTACTAACTTTCTGACATGAGTGACAGTCCCTCCGACTAAAAATAAACGAATAACCTGAAGTATATGCTAGTAACTACAACTGAGACGTGCTGAGAGAACTGATGAGAAGTGACACCCGTCTCTCTGGCACAGCCTTGTGCCTTATAGACCTCGTTAAACCACGCCCCCTCCGCTAATTTCAAATGCAAAGATGTCAGCCAATCCCAAAAGTGGGCGTTTTTACTGAAGTCTCACAGCAGACACACCCCTTGAAACTGGGCATTCAGCCAGAAGGCAAACATCAGTATAGAAAAAAATGCCTTTTATTTCTAAATTATGACATTTTTATGATGTAGAAATCATACTAACAATATAAGTACACCTCAGAATACATTATAAAATAAAATAAAAAATCCATGCCATGGGACCTTTAAATGCCATATTCCTGGTCTAAGGAGGCTTATGTTCATTGTACTCATGGAAAGATGCATGCTTGTGACATGACAATTAGCTTTATGCTTCTTAAAAAAGGAACCAAATATTTGCTGGTGACGAGCAACTCTTGTCTTATATTTATAAGAATATATATGCATGAACTTGAGGAGGGTGCTGTCACCACATTGATATTTAAAGTAATATTACATTAAGATTTATTCAACAATTTAAGAATAATTCCAAAATGTAATTTTGATTCTATTTTTAAAGAAATCCACCACTGTAAAATTGTTTTCATGTGTTCACAGTTGTCTCTTGTCCCGTCGGTCTCCTTGCATTCACTGATTTATTATACGCCCCAGTCTGAGATTAATTGCCCTGAATTAAGAACCCCTTAATTGGGATCTGAAAAGGCCTTCAGTTGAGTCAAATTAAAAGCTGTCCTCTTTAATCTTGACAAGTATGTGTCTAAATATAAGATTTTCCCCAGTTACCAATAGAGAGTAACAAGCCTTCATTGAGTTTCAGTAAATTGGCTGAAGTGCCTCACAGAGATAATGAATGAGATCAGCTGAGATGGTTCCTGTTCTAATGTGGTTGTGAGAATATTTGCTGCTTCGCCATATGTGGAGTCATATTCATTTTGTATTTGCCAGTTCACTTTCATTAACACAAGTGTCAACAATCATAGTCCAGTCAGTTTTATATTCGTCTTTCCTGTCTCTTCTGGATAACTTTCTGAAAAAGTGCAACAGAGGGTTGAAGCTTCAATGTTATTTGGGACATTTAAAAAATGTAAAACATCATGTAAATTACAATTAATATAATAATTGAAATAATACATAATGAATTATATTTACTTTACTGAATTAACATCTTTATATTTATAGTTATATTTATATAGTCAGTCACCTTTCCGAAAAAATGCAATCTTCATCTTGAGTCAAAGAAACATGTTTTTAAAAATGGCAAGCATATGTAAACTAATATAATAAATGAATAATCAATATAATAAATTATAGTTATATACATACACCGATCAGGCATAACCTCAGATATAACCACAAATGCTCGATTGGATTGGGATCTGGGGAATTTGGAGGCCAAGTCAACATCTCACACTCGTTGTTGTGCTCCTCAAACCATTCCTGAACCATTTTTGCTTTGTGACAGGGCGCATTATCCTGCTGAAAGAGGCCACAGCCACCAGGGAATACTGTTTCCATGAAAGGGTGTACATGGTGCAACAATGCTTAGGTAGGTGGTACGTGTCAAAGTAACATCCACATGGATGGCAGGACCCAAGGTTTCCCAGCAGAACATTGCCCAAAGCATCACACTGCCTCCGCCGGCTTTTCTTCTTCCCATCGTGCATCCTGGTGCCATGTGTTCCCCAGGTATGAGACCTGATGTAAAAGAAAACATGATTCATCCGACCAGGTCACCTTCTTCCATTGCTCCGAGGTCCAGTCCTGATGCTCACATGCCCACTGTTGGTGCGTTCAGTGGTGGACAGTGGTCAGCATGGGCACCCTGACTTTATTTTTTAAATAAGCAAATTAACTATAATTTACTATATTGCTTATTAATTTATTATATTAATATACGTATGATGTTATTATATGATTTACATTTTTTTTTTAAATTTCCTTTGACTATATATATAAACAGCACAGTGTGTAAATGTATACGATTTACTTTTAGAACCCCAACAAAACAAAACTAAAGGGGGTTAAAAACCAGGTATGTGCTGATGGTGAATGAAATCCACTGGGATGCTGCATCAGTGCCTTCTCCTGACAGGAGTTGGGTGGAGGATGAAGGGAGGAAGGGGGAAGAGGAGGAGTGAGTGTGGGTAGAGGCAGCACACACTGCTTGATCCACAGCCAGAGGAGATGAAAGGAGCATCACCACAGCCCGCAGTTTCTCCTCCTGCTGCTGCCGATGCCTGCAGAGCACAGAAACTGGAATAGATGAGTTACACGCTTTGCATTTCGACTGTTTCATATGAAAATTTCATGACAGTATACCCAACATGGCTGATGGTTTGGAATAATGTAGCAGCGATATGTTGGAAATAAGTAGTATTTACATGTCTTACATGCTCTTCTCATTTTGAGCTGGTGAGTTAAATGCCTGTGCTAGTTTATCATCTTGCAAAGTCCATATGTGCGCACCAGCCCAAGCTGTAATTTAGTATGTGGCCAGGGTTAGGCCTAGGAACGTGCACAATACGGTATTTTTCTAGCCCCATTAAACAGCGGGAGAGATTCCAGTCTCATTAGCAGTAACAAAAAGCTGCGGCATAGTGGTCAGTATTTTTAAGCTTGAAAATATAGACTTTGGATCTTGACGCAATAGCAATTTTCAACTTTAGTGCGCTTTATTGGCATGAGAAATGTTCTACATTAATGCATTTGCAAACAAATATAATATTAAAACAATCTAAAACACATACATAAAAAATGCAAATACAATAGTCTCATTATACTTACATTTATGCATTTGGCAGACACTTTTATCCAAAGCAACTTACAGTGTCCTTATTACAGAGACAATCCCCCTGAAGCAACATGGAGTAAAGTGCCTTGCTCAAGGACACACTGGTGGTGACCGCTGGGATCGAACCAGCAACCTTCTGCATATCAGTTCCATGGTTTAACCCACTGGACCACCATCCCACTACCTTTAATAGTCTGTATAAACATTACAATCATTACATTCAGATCTACATGTTCTTATTCTGAAACATGCCATTTACCTGTGGGAAAATACGTAATTACATAAGAATCATAGTGATTAATAAGTAGTGGCTCAGAATTTGACTCAGTGGATTATTTCATTTACATAATTCTAATTAGTCTGCAGTTCCACAAAGCCACCTGGTTTTGAAACCATGCATGATTTCAGGCTACTGTTGTCCACTGAATAAAATATGAAAGATTTGACAGAAGTCGACTGTTCAAACTGTGCTCTAAATCAGTGGCTCTCTACAGGTTTCACTTAAGAAGTCAGATTTTACATTAGACATCACTGCAGGCCCAACAAGGTACCAAAATGGTTTATTTGAGTAATTCTAAATAATATAATAAATAACGAATACATAATATACTATGCTTTTAGTTTATAATATTTTAATTTGAATCATTATTGTATCTACCTTCATTTTAATGAACGAACATGTGCAGCCATTTGTAACTTGAATGCGGAGGCTTCCGGTGTTGTCCGCTCCCAGTTATATTCGCTGCGCACAAACAATCTGTTATGCTGCTTGATATTGCAAACTGGTGTTTTTTATGATATTATATTTAATCTTAAACACTGATTTGTAGCGAGGTAGTTTTAACTTTGTTATTCTTCAAGTTATTTATCTTCAGCAGCTAATGATTTGGAAGTTTAGCATATTCACAAAAAAATACAGTTATACTTTATTTTGACGGTCCCATTTAGACATTGTAACCATAAGTAACATTGCACCTACATGGCAACTAACTCTCATTCAAGTATTAGTAGAGTATTAGACTGCTTAATATCTGCTAACACCTTATTTTGATGGTCCCCTAACAGAAATTCTACTGACTATAAGTAACAATGCAACTACATGTCAACTTATTCTACTAACCCTACTAATAATCTACTTTAGAGTTAGTTGACATGTAGGAGCAAAGTTACTAGTCAACAAAATATCTAAAGGTGACCATCAAAATCAAGTTTCACCCACTTCCGCATTGCAAAATAAGATGGATAACATATTTTTGGGGTTATTTTTGTGGCCCAATCAGAACATTCCCATTACAATTTTTAGGTCAAGACCCACCAGCTAGGAATTACATTACTGTGGTTGAGATATACATGCATATTATATGACAATAAAAGCTTAAGGAACGCTGTTTCTTAATTTACAGTAGTCTCTTCTTTTGCTTCCCACTGAGCAACAGAAGACAAAGAGAAAGAGCATGTTGAGTTGTTTTTAGTTCTGCTCTGAACATAGAACAGTGTAATCTCTGGCACCTTCCCAATGGACTGCACCATTAAGAGAACGAATGCGACCCCTGACTTTTAAACTCTGACCCCACAAGGGGCCACATTCCTTTACATGACCTTTTCTTGAAACAGGTCTTCTTCAAATGGGGTTCAGTGGCCAATTGGTGTCCACTCTACCCTATGAGAAGATCTGAATCACTGCTGGAAAACGAATCACTGCTAGATTGATCGTTATTGTGAGCATGAACTATAAGGAAATTAAGTTGGTGATAAAAAGTCTTAAGGCTATGACAGACACTCTGCGTCCGTAAATGCCTACTTGTCTATAGCCTATAGTAGGCGAAAAACTGTTGAAAAAAAGGAGTAGCATACTCGAATTCATAGTATTCATAAAACAGTAGGTGAAAAGTACCTAGATGACCTACTATTTCCCACATAAAGATTTCGAAGTGCGCATCTGATGGACACTTTACAATTCCTAGTACACGGGATAGGAGTTGTAAATAGAGTGCTGTAGGGATGAAATATTTGGGTAGTCCAAAACATGGAAACGAGTTAGAAAAAATAAAAACGAGTTTAAAAAATATATATTTGACTTGTCTTGAAAAAGGCTGTAGCTAACATGTGGCTAAATGGGACTAGAGGACATTAAACATCATCAACATTTAAAAAATCTTTACTTTTTCTTCTGGATAACTTACTTTTAGGCTTCAAAATTCATAATTCATTTGTGAAGATTATCATGTTTAGCAAAATGGTAAAGAATCATAAAAAATTTGTTTGGTCAAAAAGCTTTATTTATCAATTTATTTTCAAGGGAAACACCAGCATGATGCTAACTTCATCCTACAAAAAACTGAAGCGATGCAACTGATGGCTTAAGGCACATGACAATGGCAACATGGCAGATGTAGAACATTCACATTTTATTAATTCTACATGCATTCACACAATATAGAACATACTTTTTAAAAGTTATTTTTAGACAGTATGCGATTTTGGATGCATCGTTAGTCTTGGAGGAGCCATGGACCTCACCTCAAAGAAGGAACTCTGGGAGTAGCCACTATCAGTTTTTAATTTGAGTCAGCCACAAAACTAGGCCTAAATAATGAGCAGATGGATGTGATTTCAGCAGGCATCATTAAAACACTCTCTTAGTCTGAACTCTCGCTGAGCCGAACAGCCTAGGAAAAAGGACCAATCCTTTCCAAAGAGTTTTGCACCCAAAAATAAATGGTACCATGGCTCTCTATTATGTTTTATACTCTATTTAATGTCAGTTTAAGGGGAATTTTTGAGGGAGTTCAAACCTACCCGTGTTGCCATGACAACCATATCCTGGCTTTTTTACAGATGAGTGAAACTGAATCTGGTTCTCCAATTTTCTCCCCCCCCCCCTCAACCCCCCCAAACTATTTCAACATCAGAGCAGTATAGTGAGCTTTGAGGACTAAGCCGATTCCCAGATGAAGCTATTTTCTATTTCTGGCTGTGCTGAGGACTGAAACATTAGCAAGCAAAAGCGAAACAGCATATTCAAAGACATTTTCATCCGACATTTGGATGAGGCAGGACTTTAATAATAATACTGCGAAAGATGATAGTAATTCCAAATGATGACGATGACGGTCTAGTTTTGAATTTCATATTTGAATTTCATACTGGAAATATGATAATGAAATCAAGTTCTACAGAGCACAATAAAAATCGCATTCATTTTCCCCATAGAGAAATATATTTGAGATAACGTATAAACCCGTCAAGACAGATCTACAATGAGCTCTGAGATTAAGCGATGATAAATGCTTCCATAAAAGCCACAAGTCAGAGATATTTCAGTCATTTTTAACAAATTATCTTTAATACTCATTACACTACTTATCCTGAAGCGAGCAGCTCCACCAATCAAAGGACCTGATCAAGGGACAGTTCACCTAAAAGAGCTTTCAAAGAAATTAATAAAGGTTACTTTAAATAAATCACAAGTGAGTTCTAAGTACACACATGCAATAAGTTGTGGTTACTTAATTTTTTCAAGGCATCAGGTTTCCTACATTTTAGCAAGTAGACAGAACTCAGAAAATCTTGTTAGTTTTATGTTAAAGGTTGTTCACCCAAAAATGAAATTATGTCATTAATTACTCACCCTCATGTCATTCCAAACCTGCAAGATCATCGTTCATCTTCGGAATACAAAGGAAGATATTTTTGATGAAATCTGAGAGTTCGCTGATCCCTTAGACAGCTATTTAATTAACACTTTCAAGGCCCAGAAAGGTAGCAAAGACATCATTAAAATAGTCCATGTGACTTCAGTGGTTCAACCTTAATGTAATGAAGAGAAAAGAATATTTTTTGTGTGAAAGCCCCCCAAAAATATTTCTTCTTGTCTGCGTCAGTCTCTCGGATTTCATCAAAAATATCTTAATTAGTGTTCCGAAGATGAATGAAAGTCTTATGGGTTTGGAACGACATGAGTAATTAATGATAGAATTAAAAATTTTGTGTGTACTAACCCTTTAACATTTTTAATGAATTGCAATTTAATAACTTTACTTGTCAGAGTAAATTGGAATTGTCAAGTTCACATAACTTACATTTTTCATACTTAATAATTTCAAGGCAACAGGCTTCCTCACTTTTTTTTAAGTAAAGTCAACTGATCAACATTCACATCGTGATCAGTTACAAGACAATTGAGAATTAATGACATTTGGCATATTGATGATAAACATGAAACATGAAACGCATTTTGCGCAGCGTATTGGAATATATGCAAACCTAAATGTGAATTATTAGCGTCTTACAGCTTAAATTTAGAATTACACATCTATCATATGACTTCAGAAGACTTGGAATAGGCCTATTGTCTTATAGGTCTCCACTCACCTTCATTATATATAACATTTTAAGAAGGACATTCTACTTTTTTTGTGTTTTTACAAAAGTCAGTCATACAGTTATTAGAACAACATGGGCGAGTACATTTATGAAAACTCAGAAAATAATTTGGTGGTGGTGCTGTGTAATTAAAGTCAGTGCTCTTAGCAATGTGTGCTCAAGATGTGAAGATCTCCAATTACCCACAAATACTATTTCTATCTCAAAATATCTCAAATAATGGAGCACAAAATCTGTCACATCCATTATATTGCAACTGAAAAACACAGAACACACGTGAAGACTCAAATCATATTAATGTATTAGACAACAGGCCCTTCTCCACAGGTGTCCTGTTTTGTGAAATCTTTAAGGTGGAAAATTCCCTCAATGACAATAATTTAAAGCTAACCTAAAAACCAGCCCGATATAGGATGCTTTCCTGGAGGCTTTGGCTTTTTGCACTGGGCAGACTGCCATGAGTAAAACTAGAGTGAGCGAGCCTTCAGGATACGTCTTTTTGAGGTGAAGCCTTTTGTGTCAGAGTATTTGATTCCTGAGAGAAGGTGATCAAAAGTTTGGGAGGTTTCCATAGGTACATGATGTTTGAATTTGAGCTTATCTCATAACTGGGTCTTTGTATTGTAAATTGAATCTATGAATGGCTTGTACACAGAGTCTGAAAACAGCAGACCTTTCTAATAATTCAGTGCTGTACAGGTGGGAACGACATTGCATCAACTTCTGAGTCTGTAACTCAAGAGGATTTTGTTATGCAATAGTATATGGATTATTCTGTAAAAGAAAGGAGAGTATAGAAAAACACGCTGATCCAGGTCATGAAAACTGGCCCCAGATCTGGCCCCTCCTTTTAGCCTGGAGGAAGAGGCCTTAGAATTGGAAAGAATTTTCGGCTGAGTGGAAACATACGTGCATATATAGGAGAAACAGAAAGAGAGGGGGGAGACAGGGGGAGAGAAATAGAGAGAGGGAAATTGGCAGTGACGATAAGAAAGAACACAACATAATAGAAAGTAAAAAAAAACTAAACAATAAAAATGAAGAGAAAGGGATTGAGTGAGCGCATTCCAGATTACTCATGAACCCCAAAAGCATATGGAAGACATTAGAGAGCATTATGTTGTTTTTACCCTCGAGAAGACTGTGAGAATGGATGGACTGTTGAAGAATACATATGCAGGGTTAATTTTCTTCTTTAAAAAAATCTTTCTCACAGGTCTCACTAGCCAAATAAACTGGTCAGTAATGAGACGAGAAAAAGCACCCTCGTTAGGCTGATTAGCCTCTTTCTTCCAGATTAAACAGCTCTTCTCATTATTCTTTCTCCGTTGTGCTGCCAAATTGCAGTAATCCAAGCTGCATTGTGTTCACTAGAGCTTTGGAAAGCACAAACGTCGTAGGGAAACCTCTCCTGTAATACCTGATTCGGTTGTCTGTAATGGAAAACCACAGATCCACCTAAATCTGTTCCAGTAAAACCTTGACTATGTTATCTGTGCAAGCTTATTGAAATGCGAGTCTGGTCTCTTTAGATTCCTTGCAGAATTTCCTGGAATTAGTGCTTTGGGTGCGAGCCCCTGCCCTTTTTCAAAATTAATCAAAAGTGCCCCTCTCAGACAAATATCAATGATAATATCGTGGTCAATAAAACTAAATAAATGTGATTATTATAACATGACAATGTATACAATAGTAACGAACGGCTCAAAAGTCGGACAATTTCTGTTGAGGCGTTGCCATAACGCGTTGCTAAGGGTTGTGTGTGTTTTGAGAGTTTCAGAGAGTGTGTGGCCTCACGGGAAAAAAGTAAACCAATATTTTTTTTCATCCATAATCAGAGCTAATGTGTTGATTTAATTACAAATCTATATATTATATATTTTAAAGTATTACACAATTCACCAATGCCCGTTTGTCATGTATACACCAACCAATCGTGATCTGGCAAAGCAAGTTTAAATCCCATTGGGCGATGTGAACTGTGGAGCGGTAATTTTCTGTTCTTCTTATTCATTTCATAAATCGGTTGAAAATTACATGGACAGATGAACTAACGTTTGTGGAACGATTTCCTGCGGTTTGTCTCATTTTATAAATTGCATCACTGACAAAATGGATTTTAAAGGGGTGGTAAAGCACACTCTTTCGAAGGCTTGATTGTGTTTGTGGGGTGCACTGTAACATGTGTTCATGCTTCGTTTTTAAAAAAATGCATTATTTTTCATATATTTTACCTTTATTCTACACTGCTCTGTCCCTCCTTGTAAAAACGGTCTGATGGTTTCCGGATTCTGTGAAGCCAGTCCCTCAAAAATACGCAATGGGCTCAGATTGGTTAGCTGGCCCAGTGTGTTGTGATTCGCTAACCGCCTAGTGAACATTTCTCGAAAGCGTCACGCCCCTTACCTCTACAGGTAGCCTCAGGCTAAGCCTGTGCTTTGTGTATAATAGCGTCAATATAACCATACCAAGAGCCCGAATCAGACCCAGACAATTTTAATGAAGATGATCGAGCAGAACCTGTTCAGTCCTCAAGAGTAAAGACTGCGGATCTATAGTGATCACTCCTGAATGGCACTGTTACTTTTGTATTTTTAGAACGATTATAGCCAAATATCTGTCGCAAGAATGGACACTAAACATTGCTAGTAGCCAAATCAAACACAGAACCATGTTTAGCATGCCTGTAGATAAACAATACATAAAAGCTCCAATCAAAGAATAATTTACATTAATGCCAAGTTCGCTGTTGAGATTTTAAAAAGTTTGTAACGTTAGGTGTTTGTCGGATAACGTTAAGTATGAATGAGCATTTAACAAACTGGTTTGCAGAGCCAAACAGCGCTGTCATGTCTACTTCATTGCTACAACGTAGGCTACAATGAACAACACAAACTATTACAGAAAACACATAGACGAAAAATAAATCACACTTACAGGTTGTAGCCCGTACTCGCGAAGATTGTGGAAGCTTTCCTCCGCGAGATGTGCCGCGGTAGCCGCGCGTGCCCGCCTGTCTCGTGCAGCTTAACTCGTGCAGCTGAAGGCTCGTGTATTGCAAATACAGATGAATATTGTCCATTATGTCACATTTTCCGATCTTCTCCTCCAACCCCTGTCTGTCTCGTGCTTTGATTTATGATGGGCAGCATATATCCGATGCAAATGCGATCGTGTTCCCCTCATGTCTCTTACACACATGAATATGACGTTGTATGTTAAACGCACTGCAACGCTGCCCCGTCCCTAGGAAGGCTGAAGAAAGTGGACCTGCAATCCGGATGAAAATAACAGCGTTTCGTCGGCATTGGCAACAGCACTCCAGCCTATTAACTATAGGCTACCACAACAACGCTTCCCCGCAGCGATACAAAATGGCCTCGCCCCCCTTATTTCATATTCTCGGAGGAGGGGTTTATGTAAATATTGGGCCTGGTGATGTCAGCAACCCTGGAGGAATGTGTAGTAGTCCCTACCGGCCGTTTGCTGTAGTCCTTAGAAATCGATTTCTTTAAAAGCAAATATCTCTGTTTGCTTTAAACTTTGAACGTTGTAACTTTGAAGATGTTGTTTATGCTCAAACAGCAACATTACACACTAGCTAAAGTTAGAAAAGTGAAATCGTGGTTTACCACCCCTTTAACTGACAACAAACAAATCCCTACACAAAACCATGCAGCAGCAAAAGTCGAATTAATGGTAAGTGTTAAATTCACTTCTATTTATGTATATTGATACACCGTTTACTATTTCATGAAACTATCAAAGTTAACAAAACCCAAGTGCCACCGGCACCTACAGGCCTATTATGTGAAGTGGAGGCTGGCGAAATGGTTACGTGAAAGGACTTTATTATATTACCATTTTTGAATATTATGCAGCATTATGAAAGAAGTCTCTTATGTTCATCAAGCCTGCATTTATTTGATAAAAAAACAGCAATATTGTGAAATATTTTTAAAATAATGGTTTTCTATTTTAAAATAATTTTAAATATAATTTATTCCTGTGATCACAGCTGGATTTTCAGGATCATTGCTCCACTCTTCAGTGTCACATGATCATTCAGAAATCATTCTAATATGAGGATTTAATGTCAATGATGGAAACTGTGATACTCTTTTCAAGATTCTTTGATTAATAAAAAGTTAAAAAGAACATAATGTAATAATATTTCACAATATTAGGCTACTGTTTTTTCTGTATTTTTGATTAAATAAATGCAGGCTTGATGAGCATAAGGATATATATACACACACACACACACACACACACACACACACACACACACACACACACACACACACACACACACACACACACTTGATGAGCATAAGGATATATATATACACACACACACACACACACACACACACACACACACACATACACACACACACACACACACACATACATATTGCCCCTTTCTTACATTTGAGCCCCTGCCCCTGAAGAACTCTCTGCACGGCCCTGCTAAAAAAGGTTCCCTTATGATTACGAGCCAAGAACCATTTTTGGTGCCATATAGAACCTTTTTTTTTAGAGTGTATAGTGACCATGTTACCAGGTGGTTTGAAAACCTTAAAACATCTTTGGAAATTCTTGTAAAAATGCATAAACCTGCTCTTTTTAGATTGCATGGAGCATACAGTGTGAGGCATTTTGAATTGCTTTTTTCTTTTTCAAACCCATCCTACAACTTTTTTTCCAAACATCTTCAATGCTCAGACCATGGTCAATGATTATTTAAATATTGTTGTGATTTCAAACCTTTTTCCTGTAACATGCCAATGGCATTGGTTTAGTTTAGTTATTGCTAAAATTCCTATAAGGGGTGCTCTGTGCAAACAAATCTACTTAACCTTACAACCAATGAGCCTAATATAATATAATATAATATAATAAACTTTAAATATAATATAAAGTTAGCATTTTTCCCCCGACCCGGATTTTTGTTAAATGCCTGTGTACACGAAATACACCAGCAACACCCCAGTCATGTTTTTTTAATGGTTGCTAACCTAAGTGCTAAACAGGACTATTACTGGTATAATAATATACTATAATATAATTTAAAATAATATAATACAATATTTGTGATTAATATATTGTTTTCAGAAAAATTGGCAGAACATGTTTGAATCGCTGTCAAAGGAGAAAAATACTAGGCATTTACCAGCAGGGTCCAACTTGGCCTGTAGTTGCTGTAAATGCTTTCGCCCCCATTAATTAATTATTAATAAATAAATAATGAATAAATCATGATTTTTAAAACGCTATAATAAATTTGAGTTGATAACTATTGTTTAGCCAACAGAAACACTTCGACACATACCCTGAGGTCTTAATAAAGAAGATTAGCTACTTGAGGAAGTCAGAAGACCTTCTGTCTTCTGAAGCATGAACTGCTTTAAGATCACAGCACTCTGCTCCGGACAGTGCACTCCTTTGTCTAGGGGTCAATCAGCTGTCTCCCGCTCTGAAAAAACAGTTCACACGTACCCTGACAATTGAGGATTTGTCTGTAGCAAAGAGGGAGCGAGAATGTGAGTGAGAAAGAGATGATGGGAGCAGATAAGAGTGAGGGCTCAGGAGAAAAAAAAACACAGTAACTTTACACCAGTATTTCATTCTCTCTCTCTCTCTCTCTCTCTCTCTCTCTCTCTCTCTCTCTCTCTCTCTCTCTCTCTCTCTCTCACACACACATCACTCTGCCTTATATCCTGCTACAAGAGCACATCACCTCTCAGATGCTCTTTGATTTTGTCCACCTGAATGTACTTTATTTCTTTTTAACTAGACTTCACAACATTGAAGAAATATTGAACTTTTGGCCTACTCTGTGTGATTTTAGTCAATTGATTTTAGTGCTGCAGGGATGACACGTTTTTGTAAGCCAAAACCTAGAAACAAGTTAGGATTTTAGTACTTCCAGTTTTAATGGGTTTTTGGGCTGAAATAAGGTCTGTGGCTAACTCAAGCTCAAGATACTTTCATGTTTTATTTTACTCCTTACAAAAAATAAGTATACTTCAAGTTTATTTTATTAAGTAAGGTAAAGTTCAAGTATATTTTATGTATACTTTATGTACTAATATCAATGTAGAAGTATACTTGTAAGTGTACTGTTTCAATACTACTTGGGACTAAATTGGCCCACTTTTTAGTGTATAAAAGTATACTTTTTTCTGCATCTTCCTCACCTGTGTATTGATCCGGAGATTCTTTACGATACTATGATTACTTAAGTTGCTATCAAGTGGCTAAATGGGACTACAGAGGCTGTCAGGGACATTAAACGTCATCAAACCGATGAAGTTGTGGGACCGTGGTGCAGTTCGTTTTGCTTTTTACTTGTAATTAGGCTTCAAAATGTATAACAATCTAAAAATTATAGATAAAATGTGTACGTGTCATAAACTTTTTTTGTGCTTGATAATCCAAATGCCTATATGTAAAAATCCTATTGGGTTTTTATCGAGGGAAGCGATTTGATTCTAACTTCCGAATTGGCAAATTTACATCATCCCTGAACCACTCTATATTGGCTATTTTATCGTAGTCCAAAATTGGCAGTCTTTGGTTGTTTATTGTGACATGCTTATCAACTGACAATTAATCACTTTCCTGATGAATCTTAGGATCCAACTAAGGTCTGTTAAAGTGGGAAATTTTGAGTCGCATTCTTGCGGTGTGATTGCTCATATAGAGAACCAACAGGAAAACAACAATTTGAAATGGTGAATTTGAAATGGTACCATACAAACCCAGGAAAGTTGGCAGTGTTTTGTCAGAATAATAAAAAACACAATTTCAATTTGCATGTCAATGAGGATGTCTCAGCTAAAGGTTGGAATATCCTAAATGACTTTTAAAATCAGAACAGATTTTAAAATAGAAGTTATCATACACTTGCTGACTTTGTAAATGGTTACAGAGAAAAACATCATCATACACTATCATGCTTCATATACTAAACTGCTGAGGATCAAACACAGTGCGGAATTGAAGTTCTCGTTTTCATTTCCATATAATATGTCTACCCTGACTAAGATCAGTATGCTACACATAAATTGATTAATTTATTGTTAGGAATTTCTCTGTCCTCCCACTCTTTGGTTTTCTGTTGTTCCTCTTTCATATTTGTGAAGATATACCTACTCTGACAAACTGTTATTAGAAATTTAATTAGAAATTTGATATAGAATGCTTTCATTATTATGACTCACTCTTTCATAATAGCCCATATCTCATATCTAAAAATATTCACATTCACTATTCGCATACATCACTACACAAACTCAAAACAACTATACAAATAGCTGATGAACCTTTCGAGTAGGTTAATGACATTCCTTTAAAGTAGGCCCTTGAGGAACAGCTCATTTGTGGAGAGCAACTGATCGTCTTCAGGTTACCTGTCACATGTTGACTTTCCATGGCTTAACCACAGTGACTTGCAAGGAATAGAAAGCTGATGTAATGATTGATGCAAATTAGGTCAGCTCTTAAGAGAGACCTTGTTGTACCAACCAAAAGACTGGCACTTCCCCCAAAGAAAGAATTACATCTTCATTTACATAATTCAAATCTAGCACCAGTTCCTAGAGGCTACCTTACTTTACAAAGCAATAATATAGGGTACAACGGGGCTAAAGGCACACCTTAAGAAAAATGTGCTGTTCACTACTCCTATAGTGTATGATATACAGAAAAAAAATGTTCCATGAACATTTATGGAGCAACAGATTTTGTGTGAAAATAAATCATAAAAGTGTTTTATTTTATTTAAAAATCTTAAAAATGTATGGGGTGTCGAGGGGGACATTTTATCCCACACATGGGGTAAAAGGCTCACCAGCATGGGGCAAAAGGCACACAGTACTGATACAAATACTTTCGCTAAAATAATATGTTTTAATGACTCAGTTGTTCAAAACAATCACTTTAGCAAAGTTTTAACTATTTTCTTTTTATTTTGATGAATAAAAGAATTCATTTTTGATCAATAAATATGCTGCCATTAAAATATGTTAATATAGAAATATATCTGAAAAAAAAAGAGAAACAAAATAAAAAAAAAGTAAAGATTCTGAAAGCATTGAAGGTGATCCCATAATAATTGAATATAGATTTACAGTAGTAACAATACATTATATTTTATTATATGATATGATTAATATTACATTTTTAAATATGATGGTTTTATTATAAATATGGTGATTTTTTGACTCAACAGCAGGGGTGCTTTTTACCCCAAATACCATACTTTTACATATTCTTCCCAAAACTGTTGCTTTACTTGAACAAATCTGACAAACATTAACAAGACCTTTGTTTCAAAATATATTCAATAATTCTAGCGATTCGTATTGCTACTTAAATCTACAACATTTATAAAAACATCAAATATTAGATCAAATGAGCGCAGAATCGCTGCTGCCTGTGATCGCTTCAAAGATCAGACAAATTTCCACGTTCATCTTGAAAAGCAGATGTTTTGGAAAGTGCTGAGGCAAATTTTTGTGCCATCTTAACAAAATTACCATTACTGTAGAAAATGCAAAATCGAATTAAAAAAGTATGCAAACCGATTGCCTTAAAAAAACCAAGTAAAGTGAAATAGGAATAGTATGTTGTGCTAACAAATGCTTAGTTAGTATAGTTCACTTACACAAGAGTTCTATTCTAGTAACTAAAAAAAGAACTGTAGAAAGTACTTGAGGAAAAGAGAAAAACTGCTGTTTTCACAGCAACCTGTCGGTTCGTGAGGGCGTTTTTCCTTGAGTGCTTCAGCACAAGAGTGTTTCCTCACAAAAAGAGTACACGGGTGACGCTGCGTCTTTTTCAAGATGTCATTCCACCCGTGCGTTTCTGGATGCGGTCGTTCCCTGGTGCCTGCTGACGGTCACAATTGCTGTCTCACGTGTTTGGGCAAACAGCACGCTGAGGCGGCGTTTGTGGATAGTTCATGTTCCCACTGCGGGAACATGACCATCTCGGAACTAAGATCGAGACTCACCTACCTTCGGGAAGGCGGAGTCCCCTTACCCATCCCACGATCTAGTGCTATTCCTAACCAGAATAGACCTACTTCTTCAGATGGCCAGGGTGATCTGAGGATTATGTTTAGGGCACACCCGCCGATTCAATCTCCGCAGGCCCCTATTCCCTCAACCGGTAGAGCTCCCGGGAGAAGTCGCTGGTCCCTACCAAGGGCGGCCAGCGGTGACTTTCGGAGCTCCGGCAGACGAGTAGATGTCGATCGCTGCATCGGAGGGGGAGTTTCAGTCCTCGGAGGATGAGGGTTCGGCTGGGCTACCTCCCTCTGGGAGAGTTGCTTCGGCCGTACCGGACCCCGAGATGGCTACTATGCTTGCCCGGGCCGCCGAAAGGGTAGGGCTCGTGTGGAACCCTCCACCGTGTCCCGAACCCTCTAGGTTGGACGATCGGTTCCTCGGGGAGGGTCGCGCTGGTTCTCAGCATCCCGCCCCGACACCATTCTTCCCGGAGGTGCATGAGGAGCTCACAAGGTCGTGGACGGCACCTTTTTCTGTCCGAAACCGGCCGAGTGACTCCTCCACCCTCACTACCCTCGACGGCGGACCAGCCAAGGGGTACACGGGGATCCTGCCAGTGGAGCGCGCCGTCGCGATGCAACTGTGTCCGGCGACCGCCTCTAACTGGCGTGGTAACCCGTGTCTCCTGTCCCGAGCCTGTAAGTTCTCCTCCGGTCTGACTGGGAAGGCTTACAAGGCTTGCGGACAGGGTGCGTCTGCCTTGCATGCCATGGCGTTGCTTCAGGTCCACCAGGCCCAGGCACTCATGGACATGCACGAGGTTAGGCCTGACCCAGAGCTCCTCCGGGAGCTCCGGACGGCGACGGACCTCGCCCCCCGGGCGACGAAAGTCACCGCCCGTTCCATCGGTCAGGCGATGTCCACGCTTGTGGTCCAGGAGCGTCATCTCAACTTGTTCGGCGACGCGGTCGAGAGCTTTGCCCAGCAGTTCTCGGCCGCCCAGAAGCAGACGGAGGCCATCAAACACATCCTGCCCGCTGCTGCCTCTACCCAGCCGCCGGTGGCGCCGCCTCCGACTGCTCGTTGCCAAGGACGTCCGCCCGCCGCTGCCCCCGCCAAGGCACCGCAGCAGCCTTCCACCAGCCGACGGCGTGGGGCAGGCCGTGGGAAGGATGTCCAGTCCGCTCAGGCCGCTGCCAAGCCAGGTGGCAAGCGTCGTCACAAGCCACCTTGAGACAAGCCGCCCAGAGATGGAGGAAACTGCTCTTTGGGAGATGGCTGCAGCACCACTCCCTCCCCCGGAGGAGGACCGGGGGAGAATCTTTTGTTCCAGTTTGATTTCTGTTCCGCCGCTGGCCCCTACTGGCAAAGGACGCGATAGAGCCGGTCCCTCCAACCGATATGAGGTCCGGGTTCTACAGCCTGTACTTCATTGTACCCAAGAAAGGCGGCGGGTTACGGCTGATCTTGGATCTGCGGTTCTTGAACCGGTCCTTTCATAGGCTGCCGTTCAGAATGCTAACGCAGAAACGCATCTTCAGGTGCATCCGTCCCCAAGATTGGTTTGCAGCGATCGACCTGAAGGACGCGTACTTTCATGTCTCGATTCTCGTTCAAGGGACGGGCATATCAGTACCGCGTCTTACCCTTCGGCCTGTCCCTGTCGCCCCGCGTCTTTACGAAGGTTGCAGAGGCGGCCATTGCTCCCATGAGAGAGCATGGTGTTCGCATTCTCAACTACCTCGACGACTGGCTGATCCTTGCCCAGTCGCGAGAGCAGTTGTGCGAACACAGGGACAGGGTGCTCAGTCACCTCAGCCAGTTGGGACTTCGGGTCAACTGGGAGAAGAGCAAACTCTGTCCTACACAGAGGATCTCTTTTCTCGGTATGGAGATATACTCGGTCACCATGACAGTGCGCCTCACCAAGGAGCGCGTCCAGTCAGTGTTGAACTGCCTGAATTCGTTCAGAAGCAGGACAGTGGCACCACTGAAACATTTTCAGAGGCTTCTGGGGCATAAGCCGTTCGGATTGCTTCATATGAGACCGCTTCAACGCTGGCTACACGACCGAGTCCCGAGATGGGCGTGGCGCAGCGGTTCCCTCCGCGTCCAAGTGACTCCGAGGTGCCGCCAAACCTTCAGCCCGTGGTCGGACCCTTCGTTTCTACGGATGGGAGTTCCCCTAGAACAAGTGTCCAGGCACTCCGTTGTCTCCACGGATGCCTCATCCACGGGCTGGGGTGCCACGTACAACGGGCTTGCAGTTTCGGGTCTGTGCACGGGGCCTCAACTGCAATGGCATATCAATTGCCTCGAGTTGTTAGCAGTTCGTCTTGCACTCAGCCGTTTCAAAGTTCCGCTCAGAGGCAAGCACGTTCTGGTCCGTACGGACAACACTGCGACCGTAGCGTACATCAACAAACAGGGTGGTCTACGCTCACGTCGCATGTCAAAACTCGTCCGCCATCTCCTCTTATGGAGTCAGAAGCATCTGAGGTCGCTTCGTGCCATTCACATTCCGGGCCTGCTCAATCGTGCAGCCGACAAGCTCTCACGACAGCCAGTGCTCCCGCGAGAGTGAGACTCCATCCCCAGGCGGTCCAACTGATCTGGAGTCATTTGGTCAAGTCCTGTTGGTCGCTCCATATTGGCCCAACCGGACTTGGTTCCCGGAACTAGTGCTCCTCGCGACAGCACCTCCTTGGCCCATTCCTCTGAGGAAGGACCTCCTAACTCAGAGACGGGGCACCCTATGGCACCCGCGTCCGGACCTCTGTAAACTCCATGTCTGGTCCCTGGACGGGACGTGGATGTTCTAGGTGACCTACTGCAAGCGGTAGTTGACACCATCACTTCCGCTAGAGCCCCCTCTACGAGGCGCCTCTATGCGTTGAAGTGGAACCTGTTCGTCGACTGGTGCTCTTCTCGCCAAGAAGATCCCCGAAGATGTTCGATCAGGTCTGTGCTTTCCTTTCTACAAGATGGATTGGAGCGAAGGCTGTCTCCCTCCACTCTCAAAGTCTATGTTGCTGCTATCGCCACTAATCATGATCTAGTAGATGGAAAATCTTTAGGTAAGCACGATCTGATCGTCAGGTTCCTGAGGGGGGCGAGGAGACTAAATCCTCCTCGCCCTCCCTTTATACCCTCTTGGGACTTGTCTCTGGTGCTAACTGCACTGTAGAGAGCGCCCTTTGAGCCTTTGCAGTCAGCAGAGTTAAAAATCTTGTCGTTAAAGACAATACTCCTGACTGCGTTGGCCTCCATCAAGAGGGTAGGGGACCTGCAGGCATTTTCGGTCGACGAATCGTGCCTGGAATTCTCATGTGATCATGAGACCCCGGCCTGGATATGTGCCCAAGGTTCCCACTACTCCCTTCCGGGACCAAGTGGTGAGCCTGCAAGCGCTGCCTTCGGAGGAGACAGACCCAGCCCTAGCTTTTCTTTGTCCCGTCCGTGCTCTCCGGACTTACGTGGACAGAACGCAAAGCTTCAGGACCTCAGAGCAGCTCTTCGTCTGTTACGAAGGACAGCAGAAGGGAAAGGCTGTCTCCAAGCAGAAGATGGCCCACTGGATAGCTGGATGCCAACTGGATGCCATCGTCTTGGCATATGAATCCCAAGACGTGCCTTGCCCGCTCGGGATAAGAGCACACTCCACTAGGGGTGTTGCTTCTTCCTGGGCGCTGGCTCGCGGCGCCTCGCTGACAGATATTTGTAGAGCTGCGGGCTGGGCGACACCTAACACGTTCGCTAGATTTTATAGCCTCCGTGTAGAGCCGGTATCTTCCTGTGTGCTCACTTCCCATAGTCAGTAACACCGAAGTGCCCGTTCTAGTGTCGGCTTGCTGCGCCATTCTCTCCCTCATGGTACGGATACGTGCGCTTATCTGCTCCAGTCGAGTTCCCCAGAACGGCGAACCCTGTTGAGTCCTCCGCAACCCGCGGCAGTTGGACGTGGCGGAGCGTTCGACGCCAGGTCTAACACTCGTATGCATTGGTGGAACTTGTGTTAGGCTGGGTTCCATATGTTGTGACCCCCACGGCGGTCCCATATGTGTATTCTTCTACGGTACGGCTCCCTACGGCGAGCATGTGTCTTTCCCTCGGCAGAGTCTCCTCTGCCGTCTCAGGAAGGTGTTGTCCCCCTCCTCTAATTGGCCAGGGCCACCCCTGGGAGTTCCGTATGTTGTGCTGCCACGGCCAGCCCATGCGTGTATTTTCCACATGTTAACTCCCTCTGGGCATGATGTGGCTTCCGCAGCGGCCTTCACAGGCACGCTTTCCCAGCGTTATCCAATACAGTCAGCTGAGTGGGTCTTGCGGAATTGCAGCTTTGACTCTCCCTGCGTGAATTTCTCCGCCCGCATCAGATCGGGGTCTGAGGGGGTCTGAGGGGCTCATCGCTGGGCGCTGGAAGTGGCATTTTCCAAAGGGATCCCAATTCACGTCGAACGTGACCGACTGAAAGGGAAAGTCTCGGTTACGTATGGTAACCCTCATTCCCTGAAGGAGGGAACGGAGACGTACGTCCCGTCGCCACAGTTGCTGTACCATCACTGCAGGGCCGAGCCCATCAGTTCAGCTCCTCAGTAAAAAACAGCGTGCAATCGCTCTCGCTTCCTGTTTATACCCGCGGCGCGGGGCGAAGCGCAAGATGCACGCCAATTGTTCATTGGCCGGTTCTAAATAGCTTGAAGCTGATAGGGGCTCCCAGAAGTGATCCCAATTCATCGGTACGTCCGACGTACGTCTCCGTTCCCTTCTTCAGGGAACGAGGGTTACCATACGTAACCGAGACGTTTTCTGAGTAAACATGTCACATGTCTGTCTTGTCTTGTTTAGCACATGTGGTGTTTTGGTTAATTTCTGGGTCATGTGTGCTCCTGTCTTCTGTCTTGACCCACCCCTCTTGTTATCTGATTATTGTTTAATTGGCCCCCACCTGTTTCCCTCCTGATTTGTTACCCTTTATAGTCTCCTCGTGTATGCAATCCGGTGTTGGATCGTTGTCTTTTGTCATCTGTTTCCCTGTTGTGCTACATGTTCTGCTCCAGATGTTTTTTGTATTTCTGGTTTGGTTTTCCCTTCGTGGGTGTTTTGGTTTGTGTTTGTTTTATTTTTAAATTAAACCCTTATTTTCTGCAAATGAGTTCTCTCACCTTTTCTTTGTACAGCTTCCTGATATAACGATCCAACCAAACATCTCAGCAGAAGAAGGGCTCACAGCAGCCACCAGCCTCCATTGCCTCCTGCCCGCTCTACAAACGTATTCTCCAGTTTAGGGCCTTGAGTTTCCTGCGTCAACAAGGGACCGAACTGAGGGAGTTTGCCCAGGAGGGCTGCGGATGGGCTGGGATATAATGATGAGACTCTCAAGGAGCTTCTTAATTATGCCCTTGATGAGCCTTTCTAGTGGTGCATAATGAGAGGGCTGGAGGGGACAACATTTGAGGTGGCGGTGGAGTTTTTCGCTGGCTAGAGGAAGAAGGCTGCCAGAGAGTCTGCAGTTTCTCCAAGGGCGGCCGAAGCTACCGCAACCACCCCAGCTCCGGTGATCCCAAGTCCGGTGGTCCCAGTTCCGGTGGTCCCAAGACGGAGGAGGAGAAGAAAGGCTTCCTCTGTGACAGGTCCGGTGGTCCCGAGCCTAGAGATCATACCGGAGGTTGCTGCCGTTCCAGACGCGCCGCCCAGGCGTCTAGCCCTGCCTGCGCCACCCCGGTGTCTAGCTCTGCCTGCGCCACCCAGACGCCTTACTCTGCCCGCGCCGCCCAGACGCCTTGCTCTTCCCGCGTCGCCCTCAGGCGCCTTACTCTGCCCGTGCCGCCCAGGCTCCTTGCTCTGTCTGCACCACCCAGGTGCCTTGCTCTGTCTGCACCACCCAGGTGCCTTGCTCTGCCCGCGCCGCCCAGACGTCTTGCTCTGCTGTGGTCAGCAACTGACCAGCGTCCAGATGAGGCAACAGCCCGCGACCAGAGTCCAGAGAGGACTCCGCTCCCTGTTACGAGTCCAGAGAGGACATTTGCCTCCTGTTACGAGTCCTGAGAGTACTCCGCTTCCTGAACTGGGTGTGCCGCCCTGTCCTCCTGAATTGTGTGCCGCCCTGGCCTCCTGAACTGTGTGGGCCGCCCTGGCCTCCTGAACTGTGTGGGCCGCCCTGGCCTCTTGAACAGGGTGCGCCGCCCTGGCCTCCTGAACTGTGTAGACTGCCCTGGCCCCCTGAACTGTGTGCGCCGGCCAGTTCTCCTGAGCTTTCTGTCCCACCCTGGTCTGTTCCTCCCGTCCCGTCCCGCCCCGCCCCGCCCTGGTCTGTCCCTCCCATCCCACCCTGGTCTGTCCCTCCCATCCCGCCCTGGTCTGTCCCTCCCGTCCCTCTCTGGTCCCTGTCGAGCGTCTGGTAGCCGCTCCTTAAGGAGGGGGTAATGTCACATGTCTGTCTTGTCTTGTTTAGCACATGTGGTGTTTTGGTTAATTTCTGTTAAATGAGTCCTCGCACCTTTTCTTTGTACATCTTCCTGACAAAACAAGGAACAGTATGTGAATAGTACAGATTACTAGATTTGTACAATTGAGTTAAGACTTTAAGTAAAGTTAAATAAAAAGTGTTAGAATCACGGTTGGATTTTACAGTGTAAGAAGGAATACAATTATTTTAATTTTGTTCTGTGATTTCACTAGCATGCTTAGTAAGTTCACCCAAAAAAAGTAATTTCTGTACTCATCCCCATGTCGTTCCAAAACCGTAAGACCTTTGTTCATCCTCGGAACACAAATTAAGATATTTTTGATGAAATACTGACCCCACATAAACAGCAACACAACGACCACTTTCAAGTACCAGAAAGGTAGTAAAGAGATTGTTAAAATAGTCTATATGTGACTACAGTGGTTCAACCTTAATGATATGAAGCGACGAGAACACTTTTTATTTGCAAAAAAACCGAACAAAAATAACGACTTTATTCAACAATGTCTTCTCTTTCCTGTCACTCTACGGCCTATGGGTTTGGAACGACATGAGAGTGAGTAGCTAATTAATGACACATTTTTTTGGGGTCTGCTTTTCCAATTAAAATATCTAAAGAAGACTTCCAACAATATATGTTTACTTGAGAAGATACACCAACATTTTAAGCTTTGTTGCAGTGCATTTGGTCTTACTACACAGGCAGTTTTCTTTACTTGTTTTAAAAGGATAATCCACCCAAAAATTCATAATTTACTCATCCTCATGTCATTGTAAATCTTTTTGACTTTCTTTTCTTCTGTGAAACACAAAAGAAAAAAATAGTGTAATTTGGGTCAAATGAGTCAGTGGGGTCCAAAAAAACATTGTATAATTGAATTGGAAAAAAACATAAGAAACAAACATGATCAAAGAGCATTTCATCTGTTAGCACTATGCTAATGTTTTCACTTAATCTCATAATCATGCTTACTCATAACAGAAGGATTTGCTGTTTCTCACTGACTCTTGTAAAAACAAGAGAAGCTAAACTGAGGGGAGACTCAAAGGATTATTCTGAATGCACACAGACAAGGCTGCCAAGTTATGGTTCGGGGGCTCATCAAAATTTTAGGCCTTCATCTATATTTCATTTGGGTGGGGTTGTGATGTGACAAAGTTCTTGGACCTTACCTGGTGTGTGCGTCAAGGCACAAGTGAAGCTTGGTATTCCAGCTGTACCTTGTGTCGCAAATTGAGGAATAAGATAAACACATAACATTTAGCTTAATCCAACCCAGTGTTTGACTTTCTGACTAAACATGAATAACTAAGAGTTTTTAGTTTAGAACTCTCTAATTTGAAAAAAATGTCCAGACATTTGTAGATTTCAAAAATGTATGTAGGCAACATATAACATATAGGCCTACTAGTTATTTGTATAACATAACATGAGAAAGGGTGGAAAATTGAGCCCATATTATAGACATTGCACTGTAAAGGCTTTAGCAAACAAACAGAATAAGAATGTGTTTGTGTGTGAATAGGCTATGTAAATTGATATTTGATATCTGAAATATCTTGTGGTTGTTCAGATATAGACTACTCGTTATCCAAAATTTTTTTCAATACTTTGTTTTTCTACTTGGCATTTGGTGAAAACAGGTAAAGTTTAATATATCATTCATATATCATTACATTCTTTAAGTTCATTCTAAACTGTATGGTATGAGTCAAAATATATCTGCTGTACCTCAAGTTGACTTGACTATAATCGCAATATCTATTCCGCCTTCGGGGATTATGAAATTGAACTTTGAAAATGCATTTTAACTAGCCTAGCATTTAACCCTAATTGTACAAAAGAAGAAAGAACATTTGTTCAAATGGCTTTTAATATTTGAATTGCCTAACAATGTTTGAGACACAGACACAAGTTTAGACTGACGGCTCAGCTATTTGCCCAGGTGTTATGTTTCATTATTACATCTATAGCCTTTTCATACTGGAAGCCCTAACATTTTTGTCCATTCTTTTTCTCCACCCACACCTTGGGATGCCCATCCTGAGGTTCACTGGCTCTTTTCATGCCAAGATCCTCCCCTGGCCCACCGTCAACTGCACACCTGGACCACATCTGCCATTATCTCATCCAAAGCCAGTCATAACCAGAGTCTATCATAAACAACCCTACTATTTGCATATAACATGGATCCCAACATTGTATTAGAAGTCATTATCATATACATTAATGTTTAATATGTGCCATCCTAAGAACGTGTGCTTCCCCAGTCTTGATTCTAATTCTACTGTATATCCATGAAATATTTGTGTCCATTGCTGGAAATACAGGGAGTGCAGAATTATTAGGCAAGTTGTATTTTTGAGGATTCATTTTACAACATTAATAATTAAACAACAACCATGTTGTCAATGAACACAAAAAACTCATTAATATCAAAGCTGAATATTTTTGGAAGTGGTTTTTAGTTTTAGCTATTTTAGGGGGATATCTGTGTGTGCAGGTGACTATTACTGTGCATAATTATTAGGCAACTTAACAAAAAACAAATTTATACCCATTTCAATTATTTATTTTTACCAGTGAAACCAATATAACATCTCAACATTCACAAATATACATTTCTGACATTCAAAAACCAAACAAAAACAAATCAGTGACCAATATAGCCACCTTTCTTTGCAAGGACACTCAAAAGCCTGCCATCCATGGATTCTGTCAGTGTTTTGATCTGTTCACCATCAACATTGCGTGCAGCAGCAACCACAGCCTCCCAGACACTGTTCAGAGAGGTGTACTGTTTTCCCTCCTTGTAAATCGCACATTTGATGATGGACCACAGGTTCTCAATGGGGTTCAGATCAGGTGAACAAGGAGGCCATATCATTAGATTTTCTTCTTTTATACCCTTTCTTGCCAGCCACGCTGTGGAGTACTTGGACGCGTGTGATGGAGCATTGTCCTGCATGAAAATCATGTTTTTCTTGAAGGATGCAGACTTCTTCCTGTACCACTGCTTGAAGAAGGTGTCTTCCAGAAACTGGCAGTAGGACTGGGAGTTGAGCTTGACTCCATCCTCAACCCGAAAAGGCCCCACAAGCTCATCTTTGATGATACCAGCCCAAACCAGTACTCCACCTCCACCTTGCTGGCATCTGAGTCGGACTGGAGCTCTCTGCCCTTTACCAATCCAGCCACGGGCCGATCCATCTGGCCCATCAAGACTCACTCTCATTTCATCAGTCCATAAAACCTTAGAAAAATCAGTCTTGAGATATTTCTTGGCCCAGTCTTGACGTTTCAGCTTGTGTGTCTTGTTCAGTGGTGGTCGACTTTCTGCCTTTCTTACCTTGGCCATGTCTCTGAGTATTGCACACCTTGTGCTTTTGGGCACTCCAGTGATGTTGCAGCTCTGAAATATGGCCAAACTGGTGGCAAGTGGCATCTTGGCAGCTGCACGCTTGACTTTTCTCAGTTCACGGGCAGTTATTTTGCGCCTTGGTTTTTCCACACGCTTCTTGCGACCCTGTTGACTATTTTGAATGAAACGCTTGATTGTTCGATGATCACGCTTCAGAAGCTTGGCTATTTTAAGACTGCTGCATCCCTCTGCAATATATCTCACTATTTTTGACTTTTCTGAGCCTGTCAAGTCCTTCTTTTGACCCATTTTGCCAAAGGAAAGGAAGTTGCCTAATAATTATGCACACCTGATATAGGGTGTTGATGTCATTAGACCACACCCCTTCTCATTACAGAGATGCACATCACCTAATATGCTTAATTGGTAGTAGGCTTTCCAGCCTATACAGCTTGGAGTAAGACAACATGCATAATGAGGATGATGTGGTCAAAATACTCATTTGCCTAATAATTCTGCACTCCCTGTATATCACTTAAAGGAAAACTCCACTTTTTTTGAAAATAGGCTCATTTTCCAACTCCCCTATGTTAAACAGTTGAGTTTTACCGTTTTCGAATCCATTCAGCAGATCTTCGGGTCTGGCGGTAGCACTTTTAGCATAGCTTAGCATACATCATTGAATCTGATTAGACCGTTAGCATCTCGCTCATAAAATGACCAGAGTTTCAATATTTTTCCTATTTAAAACTTGACTCTTCTGTAGTTACATTGTGTACCGACAGAAAAATAAAAGTTCCTGCGTAATAATCAAGGAACTTTGCTGCCTTACCATGGGTGCAGCAGGCGCAATGATACACAGCGCCTGAAAATAGGCTAACTTCCGTCAATATAAACAACGTGACAACCTGCTTGCAAAAGGAGCGTGCCTTGTAACCATGGAGACATTTGTGAGAGACGATTCAGAAGATATTTACTTTGGTGCAGACCCTGAACCGTATCTATTTGAACCGGAATACGTGCGCAATTGTGCAACTACACAAACTTAGTGCCGGTCACGTTGGAAGTTACCTAGCCAGGGACTATTTCCAGGCGCTGCGTAATATCACTGTGTCTGCTGCACCCATGGTACGGCAGCAAAGTTCCTTGATTATTATGCAGAAATGAGAGTAGCCTATAGTTCCTACCCATATCGGCCTAGAAAATCGCAACTTTTCATTTTCCGTTGGTTTTAGTACACAATGAAACTACAGAAGTGTCAAGTTTTATATAGGAAAAATATTGAAACTATTTGGTCATTTTTTGGGCGAGATGCTAACGGTCGAATCAGATTCAATGATAAAGCTATGCTAAAAGTGCTACTGCCAGACCCGGTGGAGTATTTTTTAAATACTTTAAAAGACCCACACGTATATATCTATGTTTGTTTTTGTCTCGTAAATGGCACTTTGACACACATTTTCTTGGTGCTGTGGATTTATACCTTCACATTGCATTCCTGAGCCAGAGACTGGATGGCCATTCCTGGGACTGTTCCAGATAAGAAACCGGAGAGCAGAACTGATCAAAAACATTCCCAACATCAAACCCATCTCCTCTGAATGCTCTGTGTTCAAGGTCAGGGTTTTTTTCTCTCTCTCCTTGTTGGGATGGAGTCTTTATGGGAGTAATCAAAGTCATGTGCACATCATTTCTTATGACAAACATGCTGACTTGTTAGCCTTTTTAAAAGATTTATCCAATGCCAAGTAGGAAAAATTGACGTACCTTTGAAATGTGTGTAGTACAATAATGTAAAACATTCACATGAATGCAGAGACAGACTTTCATGGAATATCCTGATGTTTGAAACCAAACTGACACTCCACTGCCCTCTTCTGATGGCATATGTATTTATGTACTCCCGCATTTAAAGGGTTAGTTTACTCAAAAAATAATTCTGTCATTAATTACTCACCCTCATGTCGTTCCAAACCCGTAAGTCTTTCGTTCATCTTCGGAACACAAATTAAGATATTTTCGATGAAATGTCTGTCCCCTCTATAGAGGCAATTTACCACTTTCAATTGGCCAGAAAGGTAAGACATCATTAAAATGTGACTGTGGTTCAACCTTAATTTTATGAAGCGACGGAATACTTTTTGTGCGCAAAAATAATGACTTTATTCAACTATTTGAGTCTGTGTCAGCTTCCAGAACGCCAGCTTACCATTGGCCGACACTGTTCACATGAGCACTTATGCACATGAGTCGTTCTGCTGTAGAACTACATCGCAATGTAAGCTACTGTTTACACTACGTCAAAAGCATTGAACCACTGTAGTCACATGAACGATTTTAACTGTCTTTACCATACATTTCTAGCCCTTAAAATTGGTAACTAAATTGCTGTCTATTGAGGGGTCAGAGCTCTCGCATTCATCAAAAATATCTTAATTTGTGAAGGTCTTACGGGTTTTAAGGTCTTAAGGTCAACTATTTGAGTCTGTGTCAGCTTCCAGAACGCCAGCTTACCATTGGCCGACACTGTTCACATGAGCACTTATGCACATGAGTCGTTCTGCTGTAGAACTACATCGCAATGTAAGCTACTGTTTACACTACGTCAAAAGCATTGAACCACTGTAGTCACATGAACGATTTTAACTGTCTTTACCATACCTTTCTAACCCTTGAAATTGGTAACTAAATTGCTGTCTATTGAGGGGTCAGAGCTCTCGCATTCATCAAAAATATCTTAATTTGTGAAGGTCTTACGGGTTTTAAGGTCTTACGGGTCTTAAGGTCAACTATTTGAGTCTGTGTCAGCTTCCAGAACGCCAGCTTACCATTGGCCGACACTGTTCACATGAGCACTTAATTTGTGAAGGTCTTACGGGTTTGGAACAACATGAGGGTGAGTAATTACAGAAATTTCATGGGACAAATAACAAAACAAAAATAATGACACTAAGACCAAAATGTAATATATAGATTTTAAAAATGGTTAATTACACTGATGAAATTTCATAAAATGCTGGATGCAGTTAACTTAAGTTGTATACATAAAAACATTAATAAAACAAACAAAAAATGTTAATGATGCTCACAACATATCAAAACGCTAGAAAACAATGACATGAACCAAGCTGTTTCTTTAAGTGGCTTTTATAATGTTAACACACTGTATGTTCAGACGTACAATAAAAAGACTGCAATATTGATGAAAAATTGTGTGAAAAATCATATAAAAATAAACCATTGATCTACACATCAGTTTTTCATGCATAACGTCTGTTCTTGAAATATCATGACGCATCATGAGATTGTCCAAAAAGCATTTTATAGGTCACAAGCAATCATGTCTTCACAAACACTGTACCCTGCATAAAAGAAAGATTCTTGATTGTCTTCAACACAGGAAAAGAGTGTCTTTGAAATAAACAGTTGCATAGCAACAAACCAAAATGAGAATGAACACGACATACATACGCACAGCTGCTAAAATGATCAAATTAGTTTAATCCCGGTTTCTGTGAAATTTCAAGAGATTAAACAATCTACAATCTCACAGAGAAAGAGAAGACAGTAAACAATCATCAAATGAAAGCTGAAAAACATCAGGCACATACAGTCTTACCGTGAGACAAATATAAAGAACTTCATTCAATCAGAGTCGCAGAGTGACACTGACCTCTAGAGGAATTTTTAGGCGTTACATTCTATAGGTAGTGAGGAGTTCATGTTAGCAAAAGTTCTGCATCATTAATAAGACAGATTTCACATATGCTTGGCCAAACAGTGATGTGAAAAGTTTACGACTCATTTAGACGAATGAAATGCTATTCTGACCGTTTGAAATATGCTCTTGGGTAAGGCACATAAGGAGTATACACAGAGAACTTGTGATTTTTTTCTGGTTGCCTGAATGTCAGCTATGTTATGGGCTTGTAGGCAACATTCAATGACCAAAAATTATATGAATAATCTGGGCTGCATCCAAAAGCTTAACAATGCTGCATACGATTCGGTGACATTTGAGCTGAAAGGAAAACAAACGCAACTGAAATTTGGGGTAAGCACTCAGTTTTGACTTAACTTGATTCCTTCCGAGTATTGTGATATTTAAATATTTTCCAACGTTCTCTTTTCTCTTTGTTGTAAGAGGTACCTTTGAAACGCAAGCGTTGCCTGAGAAGTCATTGGCTTACAGGGCAACAAGTCAGCTGCGTAAGCTTTCGGACGTAGCCCTGATGTGTCTCATGTGTTGAAATCATTTGAATAACACCACAGTAACAGAAGAATCTCACACAATGCATCGTCTCCCAAAAGCACACATGCCTGAATTCTTAATAAAATGCAGGCACATATGGCAGCCATAATTAAAGCAATATATATATATTTTTTCATATTAAGGCATTGGTGATATATATTTGCAAAACTATTCCCTTGATTCTTCTATAGGGTTCGATTCCAATGCAATATTAATGCAGTTTAACTCATTCATTAGTCCAAAATGCAATGATGGGACAGAGACCAAGACATTCTGAAGCCTTCCGGGAAGTTTTCAAGTCGTTTATGAATGAAAAAGGAGACAAAAGTGATGATAAAACAACAGCTCTGTCGAAAATAACCTTGAAATGGCATCATCACTGGTTGAAAAAAAATGACATTTTAAGGCTGTTCTGCCATGTTTAGTCATATTGAGCCGAAAAAAAGTGGCATGAAGCTTCACAGAGAATATGTGAATATACAGGTTTCCTTTAAGACACATTTATAAAACAACATTAAAATATAAACTTTCGCATTTTTTTCAGGCTATTTCATATTTACAATGAAGGAAAAAACATTAAAATGTCAATAATTATTAATATACAGGACAAAACATCATGTATTCACAAATCGGCAGTAATGATGGATTCACTGTACATCAGTCTGTTAGCGTCAGCCAGCAGTGCTGCCTGACTTGGGTCTATTTGCATGGCCTTCTGTGCCAAATGTCCAAAAATTGGCATTGTGCCGCCTGGTACTGCTGTCATGGGCGTCAGAGTGACACAATGAGAAAGCAAGGGGGTGTTGGCGTCATGATTGGAGCCTGTGGAGGGGACGCTGGTAACGTGACCCGTGCTGGTTGAGCCGCTGGCGCTGCTGGGCGACCGGCTCTTCGGCGGAGGGCAGTGCTGCACCACCTGTGGAGGGCCCTGAGATGTGGTGAAATGGGCTGTGGGGAAGGCAGCATAGCCAGGTGGGATAGGGTATCCGTTCACAGGTATAAAACGCTGGTTCTGTGACATTGGCGCTGCCATGAAGCCCGCGATTTGTCCCGGCGGGAGGGTCTGCGGAGCTCCGTAAATGTATCCGGCGTAGCGCGGGCTGCTGAGGTTGCTGACGGGGCTGGCGCTAAGAGAGGTAGTCTGGGTGGTGGCGTTGCCTCCGGATGGTGTGCTGGAGCTGGCGTGGGAGGACAGACCCTCCCAAGCACGTAGTCGGCCGTGTATGTCTTTAAATTTCGGCCTGCGAGCGGGACCCTCCTGCCAGCACTCTGTCATCAGCGCGTACATCCGAGGAGGGCAATCCTCCGGGCAGGGCAGCAGCTGCCTCTTCCGCACCATCTCTATCACTTCCTGGTTGCTGAAACCATAATAGGGCTGCAGGCCGAAGCTGAAGATCTCCCACAGAACCACACCGAATGCCCAAATGTCAGAGTCTGTGGTGTACTTTCCGTAAAGGATGGCCTCTGGTGACATCCAGCGAATAGGAAGGAGCGTTTTAGGCTGGACTCTGTAATAATCAGAGGAATAGATTTCTCGCGACAAGCCAAGATCGGAGATCTTGATGTGAAGCTGCTCACCAACCAGGATGTTTCTTGCCGCAAGGTCTTTGTGGATGAAAAAATGGCTGGCGAGGTACTCCATCCCGGCTGCAACCTGAATGGCCAGGTGCAGAAAGTCTGCATGGTCGAGGCTGGACTTGACGGTACCATCTTCGTCGCTACTGCAGCCCACATCTGAATGGGGAGAGCGCATGATGAGGAATTCGTGGAGGTCCCCTTGGGCCAGGAACTCAAAGAGCATGCAGACAGGCTGCTCCTGGGTCACGACACCCAGGAGACAAACCACATTGGGATGATGAAGTTCTGCCAGGACAGATGCTTCCTGCTGGAAATCCCCCCAGTGCTGTGCACTTGAGATGTCCTTCAGTGTTTTTATGGCCACCAGCTGAGCGTGTTCCATGCCTGGCAGGTACAGGTGACCTTTGTAGATCTTACCAAAAGCGCTCTCGCCCAACTCCTCCATGAAGCGCACTGCAGACAGAGGAAGCTCTTTGGCTTTGCTCTAGAGAAGAGAAGGAAATAGAAAGGTAAGTCTGGGGTGGCAAATTTGTTATTTCATATACATGCCAAGATTTGATATTTTTTGTTAGCTTAAATTCATGAAGTAGCTGTTTTCAACTGTTGTATCCTTATTTTTTTCATCTTTTGCCCTGTTGCTGAAAAACAAGACGTTACAACCTTAACCATTGACCACAGAAATGCATAAAATCCACTCTTAAAATATTCTGACTGTCATGTATATTTAAGTACATGGCAGATGCAGTCTTACCACATGATAGTTACTATGATATCGATTCTGTTATACCTATATCTATACTGTTTTATCGCCTATATGCATGATATAGATGTAAGTAAAATGCATAATGTTGTGTGACTGGTATCGACAAGACTCTGGATCATGAAACAGGAAATAAACAAATTGATAAAAGGCCACAGCTACATTTAAAGGAGTCCAGTAAAAGACAGGAGTCTCTTTTTTTGAAAGGAGCAGCTGTTTCGTGTTAGCGTCAACTCGGCCTGAGGCTAAACATGTCTCATCCCTGTTTTGGATATTGAGTGGTGACCTTTGTATGACCTTAGTCTGAACTTTGGCCTGCAGCTGAGACTGTAGATGAGAGGTCTCAATGTGTTATAGATACAAACAGCACTTCAGGGTGTCAAAAGGTCTGATTAATACTGGAACTAAATGGAACTAGCATCATCTCTTCAAAATATTAGTTTGCAAAAATGTCACTTTAACCAGTGACCAAGACGAAAAAGCAGGGAAAAACAATTTTCAAGCAAAAATCTTATTTGAATCTGCTTTGAAGGATCAGAACGGAATGATAACAATATGATTATATTTAGATTCTTCTCCAGGCCTGGGAGAGATTGCCTCCATATGCTCATCCCTCTTGATATTTTGCCTCCTGTTTGTGCAGCCCCGTTAACCCCACCCCATCACCCAGGAATGCACACTAATTCAAACGTTATGAGAATGCCTCACAATTCCAATGGGCAAAAGTATAGGAATAAAAATCGAAATAGGAGCGCTGATAGGGTTGTTTATTTGCACATGTGGTCTGTGTTGTTTTTTAGCACCCGATTCCCTAAAGGAATTAGGCCCACCAGAAATGACTTAATAAACATTTATTTCCGAGCATTTAGCGTCTGGATTGTGGGTGGCACGTGAATAAGTTGCAGGTTTTTGTGCTGAAATGATCACGCCGTGGTGTAGATGCACCTACAGAATTAGTTGTGATCTGTTAGAAGTAACTTCTCACCTTTGGTTTGTAGGCCGTGAGCATGGACATCTCCACGTTCTGGCCACGGACAGGTTTGGGCTGGCGTGGCGCCGGTGGACGTGAGGCTTTCTGGTTGTTCCGGCACACACAAATGAAGAAGAACAGCAGGGCGATGGCTAGCGGTATAGCCACGCTTGGTACCAGGATGTACAGGATCCCCATACTGCTGCTGCCGTGCTTTGGCAAATCTGAAATATCAAATTAAATACGATAAGTTTTGACAACAATAAAAATGTGTTTTGGAGTAAAATCAGGCACTGATTATCCAAGAATTGATATTCAGAATTAGGGTTGCCACCTTCAGTGTGGCAAAATAAGGGACACCCATTTACGACACCCAGACCCCCCCAAAAAATTGCATCAAGGACACAAATAAAGAATAAGTCATGAGCTGATTATTTCAACAATGACAACTTTACAGCTCAACAATAAACCATAAAAAACATGAGATCAAGTATGTGAACTTGCAACAGAACACATTTTATATTATTTGATGATTTTCTTTCTTTCTAAAGAACTCTTTAGTAACCTATTTGGTGCACTTTAAAGGGATAGTTCACCCAAAAATGAAAATTCTGTCATCATTTACTCGCCCTCATGGTGTTCCAAACCTTTGTTTCTTTGTTCTGCTGAACACAAAAGAAGATATTTTGAAGAAAGTTTGAAACCAGGCTGCTTTGGGGGCACCATTGCCTTCTATAGTAGGAATGTATCTTCCTATGTGTTCAACATAACAAAGAAATGTATACAGGTTTGGAACAACTTAAGGGTGAGTAGACAGAATTTTCATTTTTGGGTGAACTGTCCCTTTAAGCAGTCATTATGAACCAGTAATCACTTATTTTTGACAATTCTGAAATTCAAAAATGATTTATTTTTTTAAATTAATTTACTTAAATTATGACTATATTATTATGTAATTATTTGTCTCATTTTTATCTAAATATTTTTTTTAATAAATATTTCTCTCTATATTTCACTCTCATAAACTTTATATGACAGGATTATTTATTATGTATGATTAATACAGCCTAGCATAGCCCAACACAGCCCAACATTAATTTGGCTATAATCTATTAATTAACCTGTCTAATGTCTAAAAAATATCATTCTGTCTGCCAAGCTCTGATAATGTGTGGAATATTATAGTATATTTATCCATAAAAAAATAAATAAAAAAAGGCCTATACCTTTAGAAGCACGGATAGGTCTGTCACCGCATGCTGCTTTAAGTCAGACAGTCTGAGCAACTGAAATGCTGTACAGCTCGCCTGAGGTTCATCATGAGCTACTGGACAGACCCAGTGATACATTTCTTTTTATTCAGCCCTGTATCTTGAGATCCTCTTGCATTCAAACGGTGGATGCGAGCTCATATGTTTAAAGAACATTATCAGAACTGACCGCTAACTATACCACACACTGCATACTAAAAATAATATGTAAAACACTTTATGTAATCTTGCTCTTGATCTCATTACATGCATGTTTGATCAGTGAGTGGCAGCCAGTTAGCTATTTTGCATTTTAACCAAATTTTGTGTAAGAATATTTGAACTTTTGGCAGTCCAATGAAATCATTAGTCAGGAAACAGATTTACAAACTTCTAGTCACATTTATTATCCTCATCACACTTGAAATGGGAGTGCAAGTCAGGTGCATTGCCGTTATTAATTAAACTTAATATTCAACAATATTATTGATCTGCCTGAATAGACACCATTGTGTAAGAACTGAACTGAGCTGGACGATGACATCACTGTTTTCTCCAGAGAGGCTGTATAGATAAATGAACTAAATTAATAACTATTTTACAACAGAAATGAACCATCACTGAACTTACTTAAGCTGGACTATGACACTATTTTTTTTTTAGCCGAAACAAACTTTGCTGCATTATTTTCCTGTTATCAATGTAAAGCTGCTTTGAAACAATATGTGTTGTAAAAAGCACTATATAAATAAAGGTGACTTGACTTGACTTGACTTGACTTGACCAAAGGTGCTTTCACACTAGCACTTTTGGTGCACACCCGAGTTTGATTGACGTCAGAGTACAGTTCTTTTGGACGACGTGAAAGCTGTTTTCCTCAGGTGCACACCCGTGGAAAAACGGTTCACTGCTGATATCAATGCAATCGTACTAAATCATAGAAGTGAACGGCTATTGATGATGTCTGATTCGATAAAACTGTGTTTGTTTGTGTTCTCACTCACTTTCCTGACATTCGTGGCAGATAGAGGCAAGTGCCGTTATATGCTGACGCTTTGCAAACAAAACCAAAGGAAGGTTCAAAAACCAAAATATTAAAGTGAGGTGAACAACTATGCGTTTTGCTGCCCTGCATCATCGTTACCAAGCTACAGGGGTAAACAGCTGTGATGACGCACCACGGTTCAGATCCAAATAATATAATGTGAGCTTTTACCACATAATGTGAAGAGAACAGACCACAGCGAGAGGAGGGGGGGACATAATCGAACTTGGGTTCGGACCAGGCAATCGTGTGAAAAGTGTGAAAACACCCTAAAACTAAAATTTGTAAAAATGTTTTCAGTAACTGAAATAAAGCTGAAATATAATGAAAAATAAACATGAGAAAACTTAAATGAAAATCATAAATGTTGCCTCAACTTTAAGTTGAAGTACTAAAGTTAATATACTAAAATAAAATTAATAAAATTAAAATATAATTAACTGATAAAACTATTATAGCTATAAAGATATATAACAAAAAGAATAAAAGCAGTACCAAAATTACTTAAATATAAAAAACAGCTATTAACAAATACTATAATAGTATAGGCCTATGAATACTAAAATACATGGGCGTCGGATGTGTGTGTGTGTGGGGGGGGGACCCAGCCGCATTTTTTTTGCTTCCGACGCCCATGCTAAAATAACACTGCATTTTGGTTTGCAGTACTATTTTATAAAATAGAAAACTCACATACTGCACAAAGTATGCATACTGTATATTGTGGAAATAGTATGAGTGTAGTATGCCAATATGAGCAGAGCGTCTCACCGCATGGGGGAATGTCGCAGAGCTCCATGCGCACACTCTCATCTAGGGTTAAGCACCAGGGAGCGTCGTGCTTGTTGCCAGGGTTGCGACAATAGGAATGTCCCCCGTTGAGCTCTGGGTAACGCATGGCCAGGAAGGTGTGGCTGTGGGGATACTGCGAGTTCCACGGTTGACACTGACGACCAGATTTAGTCACGCTGACTGTGCCGCGGTAGTCTGAACCACTGTTGTTATAACATTTGTGGCCTAAAATAGGAGAAACAAAGAGAATTTATTTAATTTTCTATAAAACGATAAATCTTTTTTAATAACTACACAAAAGACTTACTTTTATTTATGGTCTCAGCTATGGGAATGCCTATTCTCATGCAGTTGGCAGCCTCTGGGCTGTCCGAAATGGCCAGGTCTTCGCAGTTGGGCAGTTTGAGACGTTTGAGGATGAGAGGGTTGGAGCGAGCGATGATGTACTCAGTCTTACACAGGTCGTTCTCCAGAATCTCACACTCGTCCTTGCATAAATCCCGTGGTTTGTCCATGCCAGAGCTGCGGTCACATGTCGGGAAGGCAAAATGGCACAGGGAGGGAATAGCAAACTGGGAGCAGCGATCTGACAGGTGATTGGAGGTGCCAATCATAGTGAACGCCGCTGGGGAAAAAAACAGAAACAAGTCTTATATACAGTGGTTTCCTCCAGATTTTAAAACAGGAATGAGCCATTGTGGACTCCAACAAGCTGCACAACAATCTAGTGTATTCAAGGGAAATTATATCTTACGCACAAACAACAAAGAGACAAAAGTTCCAGTCAATTGATGTGGTTTCGCAAGAAGTTGTGTGATTCAAAAACAAATTGACTGCTCACTCTAACCACAGTGAATGCCTGTGTTCTGAAATGGCTACAATTGAAAACTTTCTCACAGAAAACAAAAAAACAATTTAAATTTAAAACTGAAACCAGACCTTGGCCAGTCTATACGTGCATGATACCAAGATTTAACCTTGGAGAAAACTAAAACTCTCTTAAAAAACTGTAAGGTGGGTTGTACCTGTTATACGGTATATAAGATGGTACTGAATGATTACTATATTCACATAGGATGGAATTTACAGGGCAATTTAAAGAATACCACGAAAGAATCATTGTAAATGTCAAAAACACAAGCTAGCTGACTAAAGCTATCTTATCTAAGGCTTCACACTGATTTAATCAGCTGCGTTTCGGGCTGAAGTCTACAATACAGTGGTTTTGAAATGACTTTTGTAAGGATTGAATGCTTCTTTGGAGGACTACCTGTGATTTGGGTCTCAATCTCGCCCTGCATCTGCAGCGAGTCTACGAAGATACTCCTGTTTCCTATGAAGCGAGCACACGCAATCCCTCTGTACGGCTGGCAGAAACCTTCCTCGTCAAAATCCTCTCTAAAAACAAAATAAAATGTTCATGTTAATTATAGTCAGTTAGTTTAGCAGGCTTTAACAAATAATATCCAGTCCAAACTCCCCTACTTTGGCTTTCATCGCAGCATTGTAATTTTATTTGTTTATTTTGGCCGAGGGGATTCCTATAAGGCTGTAATTCTAACTCCAAACACTAGAGGGCAATAAGCACCACTGGATCACAAATGCAATCCCACACAACACAATTTGGCATATTTAATCAGCATATACAATACAAACCCAACATATGAAAAATGCATTTAAATGGAATATAATACAGACCTGGATGTATCATTTAAACCATTCAACATTTCATAAATAATAAAAAAGATGTTTTGTGTTCTGTGTCTGCATGTCATACCCAGTAATTTAAACCATATGAACGAGTGGTTCTCTCAAAAGCATATGTCATCCATATATACACTATGAGAAAGAGGCGAAGACTGAGTCACTGCTGGACTCCAATGATTTGCAGTGCGGTAAACCAAAACAATTTGACTTAATACTATGTAAGATAAAATGAGCGAAAACAATGATCAGGTTATGAACAGTTCAAATAAACAGACAAAATTTGAGGGGAAAAAAAAGGAAATCAATTAAAATAGTTGGTGGTGTTAATGAAAAGCAGGCGTGTGAAAGGTCAGAGGTCAAAAGTCAAAGGAGTGTCTGAGGAGCAAACGTCAATCCACACATTAGCACTCAATCTGGCTATGTTTGGAATGAAATACAAGCTTACTATTTATTGAATACAGGGCATTATATACTGTATACTGCCCACTAGTCTTTAAAAGTAGTATGTAAAAGAATAGACATTATCCTATGGTCTTACAGATTATTATATAAGCATTTAACAGTAGTACATTACATTTTTTGTCACATGAATTTCAAATAAAAGTCATGTTTTTGAAAGAAGTCTTATGTTCACCAAGCTGAATATTCAACATCATTACTCCAGTCTTCAGTGTCATTCAGAAATCATTCTAATATGCTGATTTAGTGCTCGAAGAACTTGAAAACTGTTGTGCTGCTTAATATTTTATAGAATATAGAATTTTGTTGTAATAATATGAACATCTTAACAGTCACTTTTGACCAATTTAATGCATCCTTGATAAATAAAAGTATTATTTTCTTAAAACTCTGTGACCCCAAACCTTTGAATGTTAGTGTATAAACATGCTAACACTACAGTTCTGCTAACAGAGTGAGTTTAATTAAAAAATGTGTCCTGTCTGTCAAGTACCATGTAAAAACTTCAACTTAAAATTCAAAAACAGTGACAGACACTTGCGTCACAGAATGCACTAGTAACTGTGGCCACCCACAGAAAGCTAAATGACAAGGAGGAATAAATGTTGTGGAGAATTATAACCAATTTTTGCATAATATAATATTTTTCCAACTCTGTCCCTGCTCTCATTCTCTCTTCCCGTCTCATGAACACACTCCAGTCAGTTCATCGACGTGCATGTGTTTGTGTGTGTGCGCTTCTTACTAAGCGCGTGGTATGTTTGTATAAACAGAAGGAAGTACAGGGCATTTCTTTACTTACAGCAGTGCCGATTTGAAGTGAGAGATAATTAAAGGAAAATTGTGAGCTGCAACACAAACGGTTAATTGAGCAGTGACAGTGAGGTAACAAGAACAAGAGAAAGTTCTTAACACAAAAAAACATGATATGCTTTTCAACATGCTCTTCAGATCCAGCACATTGTGGAATTCTTACAGGATTCTCAAACACTCCTGCTAAACCTATTGAGTCAAGACAGGAAGGAGTGAGGAGTCTAAAAATGCTCCCCCGTGTGCGGAGTAGCAGAGAAATCAACCGGAGAAAGATGCACATTAAACATTACCAAGATGGATGTTTATTTCTTCAGGGTGTCCTATTCTTGAGGGTGTTTAGCCAAAACCATTCGCAAACAATTATACAAAAGGGCCCAAAATTCTGGAGAACAGAGGAAAAGGCTTTGATTTTACATCTTTAAATTTGAATACATTATTCATTCATTTTTTTAATGGAAAATTAAATACGAATTTTAGAGTTTCTTATTCTTTTATACAGTGAGGAAAATAAGTATTTGAACACCCTGCAATTTTGCAAGTTCTCCCACTTGGAAATCATGGAGGGGTCTGAAATTGTCATCGTAGGTGCATGTCCACTGTGAGAGACATAATCAAAAAAAAAAAAAAAATCCAGAAATCACAATATATGATTTTTTAACTATTTATTTGTATGATACAGCTGCAAATAAGTATTTGAACACCTGTCTATCAGCTAGAATTCTGACCCTCAAAGACCTGTTAGTCTGCCTTTAAAATGGCCACCTCCACTCCATTTATTATCCTAAATTAGATGCACCTGTTTGAGGTTGTTAGCTGCATAAAGACACCTGTCCACCCCATACAATCAGTAAGAATCCAACTACTAACATGGCCAAGACCAAAGAGCTGTCCAAAGGCTGGAAAGGGCTACGGGGAAATTGCCAAGCAGCTTGGTGAAAAAAGGTCCACTGTTGGAGCAATCATTAGAAAATGGAAGAAGCTAAACATGACTGTCAATCTCCCTCGGATTGGGGCTCCATGCAAGATCTCACCTCGTGGGGTCTCACTGATCCTAAGAAAGGTGAGAAATCAGCCCAGAACTACACGGGAGGAGCTGGTCAATGACCTGAAAAGAGCTGGGACCACCGTTTCCAAGGTTACTGTTGGTAATACACCTGCACATGTCAAGGCCCGTCTTAAGCCAATGTCCATTTGGATGATCCAGAGGAGTCATGGGAGAAATTCATGTGGTCAGATGAGACCAAAATAGAACTTTTTGGTCATAATTCCACTACACGTGTTTGGAGGAAGAAGAATGATGAGTACCATCCCAAGAACACCATCCCTACTGTGAAGCATGGGGGTGGTAGCATCATGCTTTGGGGGTGTTTTTCTGCACATGGGACAGGGCGACTGCACTGTATTAAGGAGAGGATGACCGGGGCCATGTATTGCGAGATTTTGGGGAACAACCTCCTTCCCTCAGTTAGAGCATTGAAGATGGGTCGAGGCTGGGTCTTCCAACATGACAATGACCCGAAGCACACAGCCAGGATAACCAAGGAGTGGCTCTGTAAGAAGCATATCAAGGTTCTGGCGTGGTCTAGCCAGTCTCCAGACCTAAACCCAATAGAGAATCTTTGGAGGGAGCTCAAACTCTGTGTTTCTCAGCGACAGGCCAGAAACCTGACTGATCTAGTGAAGATTTGTGTGGAGGAGTGGGCCAAAATCCCTCCTGCAGTGTGTGCAAACCTGGTGAAAAACTACAGGAAACGTCTAACCCTGTAATTGCAAACAAAGGCTACTGTACCAAATATTAACATTGATTTTCTCAGGTGTTCAAATACTTATTTGCAGCTGTATCATACAAATAGATTTTTTTTTTTAGATTATGTCTCTCACAGTGGACATGCACCTACGATGACAATTTCAGAGCCCTCCATGATTTCCAAGTGGGAGAACTTACAAAATAGCAGGGTGTTCAAATACTTATTTTCCTCACTGTATATTACTCAAACTGACATATGTAAGCCCATTTCCACAGCATAAGAACAATTATGGGATACTTAGTCAATTATGAAATAAAAAGTCAAAATTATGACAAAAACAACATTGACAATTTTTAAATGAAAATTTAAAAAGTAAAATTATGCCATGAAAAGTCGAAATTCTGAAAATAATTTTAAAATAATTATACTTTTTTAAAACTTTGAATGTCATAATTATGAATTTTTGACATCATTTTGACTTGTAATCTCATAATGACAATATAATCACAATTTAAACTTGTAACATCTCATAATTATAAATATTATTTACCAAAGCATGCTTTTTTTATTATGTGGCGGAAATGGACACATAACTTGATTTTTAATCCACAATTCAAAGTGCAACAACATTCCAAACAACCAATCAGATTTGAGGGACAAGTTTACAGTTTACGTCAAGTTTAGACTTACAACCAGGTTTAGCTGCTTCTACATCAGTATTATTCATCTATCATTTCCCTCTGATTTTAGGGATAACTTATGTGTACACTGTAAACCCTGATTAAGTTGGCAAAACTCAAAAGAATTGAGGCAATCGGTTACATCAAATAGTTTTCAGTTAAGAAATTTAAAGTTTAAGTAAGCAGAGCTTGCAGATTTTTATTTTGTACTCATATATTTTAATTGCTCTTAGCTTCAAATATTTGAGTAAGCTAGTTCATACATTTAAATTAAAATGACCAACTTAAATATTTTTAGTAGTGGAAACTTTGCTAGGTAGCATTAGCATTAGGGGTGGCACCGTTCGGTTCGCTTGTCTCGGTTCGGAGCGTGTGCGTCTCACGGTTTCGACGCATGCGCAATGTATCCTCGTGCCCGTATTTTACCTCAGACAGTGGGTGTCCTTTTAGCGCGAAATAAGAGGTGTGTGTGTGGACATACAGTAAAATAAAGAAAAGTGGAGTTCTGCAGGTCACGTCACGTGTAGAAATGCAAGTGGGAGAGATAAGGAAGGCTGCCCGGAGTTGGAGGATGCGCCAGCGATGTATAGCAGGCAGGGCAGATGCAGTGCGTATGCGCGCGTGCATTCACACACTTGCAGTGTTTGTCTCGCGCAGCTGAACCGCGGCTCGTGTATTGCAAATACAGACAAATATTGTCCATTCTGTCACATTTTCCGGTGTTCTCCTCCGACCCCTGTCTGTCTCATGCATATGGGCAACATATATCTGCTGCAAATGCGACCGTGTTCCCCTCTGTCTCATACACACATGCATATAACATGCTGTATATAAGTAGTTCACATGATAAATGTAAAGTTAAGATGCTTCTAGTTTTAATAATTTAAACATGCCTTTGAAGTTTGGGCAAAAACTTCTGGCAGTGTTTTTTCTTTTCACAGCGCTGGATGTCATATGGTGATTGTGAAACACACGGAACACTTCATGGTGAAATTTGTTAATCAGGTCAGCTGCATTAAAGCCACAGCGCATTGTTCTGATCAAAATTTACATGATTAACATGAAAAATGTTACGCCAATGTGTCGGACTCTGTAGACAGCCAGTTAAGAAACAACTTCTACATGATATAACAATTTTTTAATACTGTATCCTAATTGTGGATGATTAAGCTATATATCATATGCTGAAGTAAATTTCTGGAGTGTTAACGATAAAACAACAACAACAACAACAAGAACCGTACAGAACCGAAAACCGTCACCCTAAAACCGTGATACGAACCGAACCGTGGGTTTTGTGAACCGTGCCACCCCTAATTAGCATAGCATAGAACTTGCTGAATGTATACAGCAAATATAACCTTTAACATCCTGCATATCTGTTCTCAAACTAAGCTCATGCTCCACTTGTCACCATGATTCCCCCCCAACATAACAGAAACTCTTCTAAACTAACATAGCAAAACATTAAACACTACCGAATCTCCACCTTAACATTAATCTTGCACAAAAACATTATATAACACTTAATTTTAGCATTTACTCTCCCTTTTGAGTGTCATGCCAAAGCATGCTGGAAATCCCAGCCTAGAAATAGAAATCCCATCCCGGTTTAAGTTAAATTTAAGTTTGTCTAAATGAAAAGAAACAAGACTCAAAACTCAAAACAATGAAACAATTCAGATGAATTAAAATGTGTCAGTTTTGTGAACTCAAAAGAAAAAGAAAGCTCTAAATACTCATAAAAGTTCATTTAATTGAACTAATTTGTTTAACTTGATTTGGCTCTATTCAAACCAATTAATTATTTTGAGCATTATGGTTTACAGTGTAGGGTTAAAAACAGGATAATGTATATGGTAATGGGTAAGACTACATTTTCAGACAGGAATTTCGTTCCAGGATCAACAAAATATGTTGACCCAGGAACACGTCAAAACCAGGATGTGCAGAAATGGAGCTCCATAGATGTGAACTCCACAAGTTTGTGTAAAGCCTGATAATATCCAGCACAATTTGAGGATGTTAAATGGAGGAGAAAATGCCGTGTGTTCTCTGATTTTAGACCCTACTGCGTGTGCATGCTTACATGCAGAAGAAATTCTATAGTGACAAACAACAGGAGAGGTCTTTCCCTGTTGTCTTAGTCAAGAAATCAGCTATGTCAACATCAAACCTCTTCTTGATATATGTGGAGAAGGGTCAGCCAGATTACATAAAATTAATATCCTGAACCAAACAAAGACATGATTTAAAACATTGAGCGTTGTTAAGAAGCTAAGCTCATGAAGATGTCAGTGCCGCATACTAACACGGTAAGGAGAATGGATTTGTGTCATCAGTGTTACTGTACATGCCCTGGAGTCCAATAAATGTATCAAGCTATTCCCCTCCGGAAACTATCTCCAATCTGCCTGGCCTGAAGCCTCTTCCTTCTTTTTAGCCACTCTCCAACACCTCTTTAAGACATTTACAAAACCTTTTTCTTTCTCTTGTGCCATATGTTGCTCCACTAAAAAAAGAGCTGGTAGCAGGGAGGTTGATCAGTTGATCAGTGTGGATACTCTGTTTGGGATCTAAAAGCCGTGCTGTGCAGAAATGTTTTGAAGCAGATCGTACTGCTCATGCCTGATTTTATGAACAGATATTTCCACTTAGCCCATTATAAGATCAAGAGACTCACTGGCCTAGATTAAGAAAACTAATTGTAGATAAGCTCACTTACAGGTCTCCCACGATCATGGAAAACATGTGATTTCCAGCTCTGGAAACATCATGGAAATTATTTAGTTATTTAATAGCAGAGTAAAACCGGTCCACAAGTCGGCAAGATATCATCAGTCTGTCTACTGATGGACTTTTGTACACAATGATTGGTTCCTGACATACAAATGGAAATCTGGATTCATCTGTATGAAATTTAAACAGGACAAGGCTGGAATGATCACGGAAAAGTCATTGAACCCTGTGTTTCTCTACATACCATCAATCACATTTATAATAAAACCATAAAAATCAACTCTTTAAAGTCATAATCTACACTAAGACTCTTGTATAATAATGTTGAAAATGCATGTTTAGTTGAATTAACATCCCTCCCTACCTACTTGTATAGGTGAAGCACTAAATATTTTTTTCAAAGATTTGTCCCTGAACATGCTCACACTGTTTTCCATGACTAAACGAGCTCTCCTCCACTTTAGTGTTAGATCACCTCTCTTTAATATTTTATGGGCTCCACTGTGATGCATGTACTTAGAGTTTCTGATCTCATCCAAATTCATGTCATACTTTATGTGCTCATATAAAGTTATTACATGCACCTCTGGAGTTTCTAATACTCAATATTTTCATCTCAGATACTATGTGTATCATGAAAGCACAGTGCTTTTATGCTTTTTTTTGCTTGTCCATATTATGCTGTTTTGATGAAACACTTTCCAAAACATCTTAACTTTGTTGTTACAGTAAGTATGAGGGCATACTTACTGCATGAGTGTTTGAGTTTGTAAAATTGAGTGTTTCATTGGCTATGTATCTGCACACACACACAATCTTTGAAGTTTCTGAGACTGTGGCCAAGTGTAGGACACATACAATCTTGTATAATGGATTATAAAGGACTAGACGTGTACTCTGCATGAAATAAGCTAGTTTTGAAAAGAGAAGATACAATTCACAGTCAGGTATTCTCCTTAGATAAAGTTTGACCTGGGTCAGTGGCAATATATTTAACAATGGGGAGAATATGGGGAACAGTGGACTGGTTTGTCCCTGATACGGGTGGGGTGGGGGGTGGGGGGACGGGGGGGTCTGGGGGGCCTGTGGTCCGTGACTGCATCTCGGGAGGAAGGGAAAGACAGCCACCAAGGGACTCTCATTAGGAGCCATGAAGTAAAAGAGGAAAGAGTCCTCATGTTACACTACCACAATAGCAGCCTCTATTACAGAAGCAAAGGACACAACCCTGTGACCCCTGAGATCGCCCAGAAAGAGAGAATCAGGGCATGCAAACTATAGTCAAAGTTAAGGCACTTCATCTGAGCAGAGACTAAAAAATGAAAAGGCTCATCTCGACTTCACTTTTATGAAAATCAGTTAAATCAATTGAATGCAAGCTGAGAAAAATTTAATAATAATAATAATAATAATAATAATAATAATATTACAAGATTATTAACGTTGATACTGTTAATAATAATAATAATAACTACAATAACTATTATTATTGATTATTAGTATGACGAGGATGATAAATATTGTTATTAACATTACTGTTAATATTATTGAAATTATTAATTAACAAAGTGCACACACACACACACACACACACACACACACACACACACACACACACACACACACACACACACACACACACACACACACACACACACACACACACACACACACACACACACACACACACACACACACACACACACACACACACACACACACACACACACACACACACACACACACAGGGGTGTTTTTGTGAAATGTGGGGACATTCCATAGGCGTAATGGTTTTTATACCGTACAAACCATATTTTCTATCCCCCTACAGTGCCCCTGCCCCTAAACTTAACCCTCACAGGAGACTGTGCAGTTTACTTTCTGTGAAAAAAAGCCTCATTCTGTGTGATTTATAAGCATTTTGAAAAGTGAGGACATGGGGAACGTCCTCATATTTCACCCTCTTTTTGTAATACCTATGTCATACCCATGTCATTATACACATTTGTGTCCTGATATCACACACACACACACACACACACACACACACACACACACACACACACACACACACACACACACACACACACACACACACACACACACACACACACACACACACACACACACACACACACACACACACACACACACTCCAAATCATTGAATTCAGGCCACAGGTGTATACAATCAAGCATCTAGGCATGCAGACGCTCCTACAAACATGTGAGAGAATGGTTCACTCTCAGGAGCTCAGTGAATTCAAGCGTGGCGTAATAGGTTGCCTATCACCGAGTGGGGCAGCGCACGATGAGGCACACAGTGCGCAGAAGTCGCCAACTTTCTGCAGAGTTAATAGCTATAGACCTATAGACCTTTTGTGTGGCCTTCAGATTAGCTCAAGAACAGTGCAATGAACAGCTGCATCCAAGCCTTACATCACCAAGTGCAATGCAAAGCGTCCGATGCAGTGGTGTAAAGCACGCTTCTCTGTCTGGCAATCCGATGGATGACTCTGGGTTTAGCGGGTTCTCCAGGAGAACGATACTTGCCTGACTGCATTGTGCCAGGTATAAAGTTTGGTGGAGGGGGATTATGGTGTGAGGTTGTTTTTCAGGGGTTGGGCTTGGCCGCTTAGTTCCAGTGAAACAAACTCTTAAGCCTAGTTCAGACTGCACGATTTTCAAACTCGTAGGATCACTGCTCTTTTCACACTGCATGACTATCTGGGCCAGCATTCAGTCACTGCTGTGTTCACACTGCAGGATGGATCCGTGACAGGGGGTTTCACACTGCATGACTGTACAAGAGGAATAATCGCCGACAGCTCTGTCCTGTCCGCAAATTACTTTTCACAACAAAGAAACACGCGTGAAGTGAGAAGGAAACAACGCAAGTTCACACGTGCGTCAGACTGGAGTTCTTGCACAAGACTGGAATTGTTATTAAAAATATAGACTGCAGTGCAGAAACTTGCGGCCCAAATTGTCTGTGTGCTGATTTGCAGCAAAAGGGAGAAAAATTAAAAAAATTATGGTGGAGGAAATGGTTGGGGAGACCCAGGGAGCAAGGATTATGTTCTGCAAAGAGAGTTTGAGGTAAATAAATAATATTGCAATGTGCTGCTGTTGCGGCTGATCAAGCAAATGTTTGTGCTTTGTTTCTGTTTGATATAACTGTACATATGTCTATCTAATATTATGGTCTAATATTCAACTCCTCCCTGAGCCTCCCGCTGTCCTATATCTTGCTCTCTCATTGGCTGTCGATCAATGGCCAGGCGATTCTCCCTGATCGCGTCTTTGATCATTCACACTGCATGTTCCCTTTCAGTCGGTCACGTTCGACGTATGTCGGACGTACCGACGAATTGGGATCACTTCAGGGAGCCCCTATCAGCTTCGAGATATAGAGAACAGGCCAACGGGCCATTGGCGTGCGAGATTTGCATCTCGCGCTCCGCCCCGCGGGTATAAACAGGAAGCGAGAGCGAATGCACGCTGTCATTCACTTCGGAGCCGAACGGCGTTGATGAAGCAAGACTGCTTTTCTAAAAGAGAGCCTATCTACAGAGAGAGATACTCCAGAGAACGAGAAGGACGCTCTGTGTTGGCGAAAAGGCACAATCAGCGCGATCGCGTGCTCACCACTGCATCAGCATAACAAACTGCTGTTCTCACAGCAACTGTCGGTTTAGTGAGGGCGTTTGTCTCAGTGAGTGCAGACTCTGGACTGCACTTACCTCCTGTGTGCTGCCGCGGTCTTCCCCTGGGTGCTTCAGCACTGTTGAAAGAGCGTTTCCTCATAAAAGAGCAACACGGGTGTGACTGCGTCTATTTCAAGACGTCATTCTACTTGTGCTTTTCTGGATGCGGTTGTTTCCTGTCCTGACGGCCACGATCCCTCTCGCATAAACATGTTGAGACTGTGTTCGTGGGTGATCCATGTTCTCTCAGGGGAACGGGATCATGTCGACGCGCTGGTCATGAGGGTTTGAGTGTTCAGCGTGCCTTGTGCCGTCTAGCTGCCGGGTGACAGCGCAGGTTGCCACGGCAACTCAGCGCGTGTCAATCGGCGCCTCCGATGCGCGGTCGAGACTATGATACCTCAAAACGGGGTTGAGTCCCTTCGCTTATACCCCGATCTAGTCTCTTTTCTGGTGCACCAGAAAAAGGGGCTACTTTGGCTGATAAGCCTGGGTGACCTGAGGATTACAGTGAGGCTTCCCTGCCGCATACACCTCCGTGGGCCCCTCACTCCTCTATCGCATCGCAAGCATGTTGAGACTGTGTTTGTGGGTGGTCTATGCTCTCTCATGAGAGCATAGCCACGTCGGCGCATTGTTCATCTTGCCTTTTTATAAGGGCTTAAGTGTTCAGCGCACCGTGTGCCGTCTCACGGCCACGCTCACTATCTCACATGTCTGCTGGTAGCTTACAGATGGGATTGCTGGTCCTTAAAAGGGGTCCTAGCGTTTAATTTGGGGCTCTAGCAGAGGACAGATGTCAATCGCTGCATCGGAGAGAGGGCTGTTATGTGTTGAAAATGAAGATGATGCTGAGATTCCCACCGTAATAGTGGGCGCTCGTGCTGAATCAGATTCATACTTGACAGCCATGCTTTCCCGGGTGGCTGAGGCATAGTGCAATGCATAAATCGCCATGCCTGCCCCTTGCCTTTTCTCGGATGTGCATTATAAGGCTTTGGCATTGTGGAACTATTGGTGCAAAAAGTAGGTAAGTGTTGCACAGCACACTCAGATCCCACTTCGGGCCGCTCCCATGCCATCTGAGTCGGATTCCTGCATTCCGCCTCGCTGCCCCGCTACGGGTACATCTGTGGTGCCGTTAATCCCCCTTGCTCGGTGTCTGGGAGCCTGGCTAGCGCTTCCCAGCCCGTCTCGGTGGCTCCTCCAGCGCCGGTCCCTCCAGCCGATATGAGGTCCGGGTTCTACAGCCCGTACTTCATTGTACCCAAGAAAGGACAGCGGGTTACGGCCAATCTTGGATCTGCGGTTCTTGAACCGGTCCCTTCACAGGCTGCCGTTCAGAATGCTAACGCAGAAACGCATCTTCAGGTGCATCCGTCCCCAATATTGGTTTGCAGCGATCGACCTGAAGGACGCGTACTTTCATGTCTCAATTCTCCCTCGACACCGACCCTTTCTGCGCTTCGCGTTCGAGGGACGGGCATATCAGTATCGCGTCTTACCCTTTGGCCTGTCCCTGTCACCCCGCGTCTTTACAAAGGTTGCGGAGGCGGCCATTGCTCCCATGAGAGAGCATGGTGTTCGCATACTCAACTACCTCGACAACTGGCTGATCCTTGCCCAGTCGCGAGAGCAGTTGTGCGAACACAGGGACAGGGTGCTCAGTCACCTCAGCCAGTTGGGACTTCGGGTCAACTGGGAGAAGAGCAAACTCTGTCCTACACAGAGGATCTCTTTTCTCAGTATGGAGAAAGACTCGGTCGCCATGACAGCGCGCCTCACTGAGGAGCGTGTCCAGTCAGTGTTGAACTGCCTGAATTTGTTCAAAGGCAGGACAGCGGCACCACTGAAACATTTTCAGAGGCTCCTGGCATATGGCATCCGCAGCCGCAGTAACGCTGTTGGGATTGCTTCATATGAGACCGCTTCAATGCTGGCTACACGACCGAGTCCCGAGATGGGCGTGGCACAGCGGATCCCTTCGTTTCTACGGGCGGGAGTTCCCCTAGAATAAGTGTCCAGGCACTCCGTTGTCTCCACGGATGCCTCATCCACGGGCTGGGGTGCCACGTACAATGGGCTTGCAGTTTCGGGTCTGTGGACAGGCCTCAACTGCAATGGCATATCAAATGCCTTGAGTTGTTAGCAGTTCGTCTTGCACTCAGCTGCTTCAAAGTTCCGCTCAGAGGCAAGCACGTTCTGGTCCGTACGGACAACACTGCGGCCGTAGCGTACATCAACAAACAGGGTGGTCTACGCTCCCGTCGCATGTCACAACTCGCCCGCCATCTCCTCTTATGGAATCAGAAGCATCTGAGGTCGCTTCGTGCCATTCACATTCCGGGCCTGCTCAATCGTGCAGCCGACGAGCTCTCACCACAGCCAGTGCTCCCGCGAGAGTGGCTACTCCATCCCCAGGCGGTCCAGCTGATCTGAGTCGTTTCGGGGCCGCACAGGTAGACCTGTTTGCCTCCCCAGAGACGACCCACTGCCAGTGGTTCTATTCCTTGACCGAGGGGACCCTCGGGTCGGATGCCCTGGCACACAGCTGGCCCCGGGGCCAACGCAAATATGCGTTTCCCCCAGTGAGCCTTCTTGCACAAACACTGTGCAAGGTCAGGTAGGACGAGGAGCAAGTCCTGTTGGTCGCACAGTATTGGCCGAACCGGACTTGGTTCCCGGAACTAGTGCTCCTCGCGACAGCACCTCCTTGGCCCATTCCTCTGAGGAAGGACCTCCTAACTCAGAGACGGGGCACCCTATGGCACCCGCGTCCGGACCTCTGGAAACTCTATGTCTGGTCCCTGGACGGGACGCGAAGGTTCTAGTTGACCTAATGCAAGCAGTAGTTGACACCATCGCTTCCGCTAGAGACCCCTCTAGGAGGCGCCTCTATGCGTTGAAGTGGAACCTGTTCGTCGATTGGTGCTCTTCTCACCGAGAAGACCCCTGAAGATGTTCGATCAGGTCTGTGCTTTCCTTTCTACAAGATGGGTTGGAGCGAAGGCTGTCTCCCTCCACCCTCAAAGTCTATGCTGCTGCTATTGCCGCTAATCATGAGCTAGTAGATGGAAAATCTCTAGGTAAGCACGATCTGATCGTCAGGTTCCTGAGGGGGGCGAGGAGACTAAATCCGCCTCGCCCTCCCTCTGTACCCTGTTGGGACTTGTCTCTGGTGCTAACCGCACTGCAGAGAGTGCCCTTTGAGCCTTTGCAGTCAGCAGAGTTGAAAATCTTGTCGTTAAAGACAATACTCCTGACTGCGTTGGCCTCCATCAAGAGGGTAGGGAACCTGGAGGCATTTTCGGTCGACGAATCGTGCCTGGAATTCGGGCCCGGTAACTCTCATGTGATCATGAGACCCCGGCCTGGATATGTGCCCAAGGTTCCCACTACTCCCTTCCGGGACCAAGTGGTGAGCCTGCAAGCGCTGCCTTCAGAGGAGACAGACCCAGCCCTAGCTTTTCTCTGTCCCGTCCGTGCTCTCCGGACTTACGTGGACAGAACGCAAAGCTTCAGGACCTCAGAGCAGCTCTTCGTCTGTTACGGAGGACAGCAGAAGGGAAAGGCTGTCTCCAAGCAGAGGATGGCCCACTGGATAGTGGATGCCATCGTCTTGGCGTATGAATCCCAAGTGCCTTGCCCGCTCGGGTTTAGAGCCCACTCCACTAGGGGTGTTGCTTCTTCCTGGGTGCTGGCTTGTGGCGCCTCGCTGACAGATATTTGTAGAGCTGTGGGCTGGGCGACACTTAATACGTTTGCTAGATTGTATAGCCTCCGTGTAGAGCCGGTATCTTCCTGTGTGCTCACTTCCCATAGTCAGTAACACCGAAGTGCCCGTTCTAGTGTTGGCTTGCTGCGCCATTCCCTCCCTCATGGTACGGATACGTGCGCTTATCTGCTCCAGTCAAGTTCCCCAGAATGGCGAACCCTGTTGAGTCCTCCACAACCCGTGGCAGTCGGAGGTGGCGGAGCGTTCGACGCCAGGTCTAACACTCGTATGCATTGGTGGAACTTATGTTAGGCTGGGTTCCATATGTTGTGACCCCCACGGTGGTCCCATGTGTGTATTCTTCCACGGTACGGCTCCCTACGGCGAGCCCGTGTCTTTCCCTCTGCAGAGTCTGCTCTGCTGTCTCAGGAAGGTGTTGTCCCCCGCCTCTAATTGGCAGGGCCACCCCTGGGACTTTCATATGTTGTGCTGCCCACGGCCAGCCCATATTCTCATATTCTCCACATGGTAACTCCCTCCGGGCATGATGTGGCTTCCGCAGCGGCCTCCATGGGCACGCTTTCCCAGCGTTATCCAATAGAGTCAGCTGAATGGGTCTTGCAGAACAGCAGCTTTTTGACTCTCCCTGCGTGAATTTCCCAGCCCGCATCAGATCGGGGTCTGAGGGACTCATCGCTGTTAGCGGGGTTCAAGCATTTAAGGTCTTTAAGCATTTAAGGCAGGGGTCTCAAACTCGCAGCCCGCAGGATGATATTTTGTGGTCCCCTTCTTGACATCAAAGTTTAGTGTTAGTGCGGCCCGCACGTTGCTCTGAAAAGCACCTTGTTGCTGAATCGTTGCGTGAGCAGCGCTTGCAGCCTCCATTGTGTGTGTGTGTGCGAGACAGAGAGAGTAGGCTCGCCCCTCCCTCGTGCAGTATATTTGGTTGACACCGCGTGATTGACAGGAACAGACGAACGAAGCTGATCAGACAGTTGAAACGAATGTGGTTTAACAGCGCTCGTCAATGTCAAAATGATTGAGATGGCCAATCAAATCAAAGTAAGCGGGGTTTAGGTTCTCTTTTGGCTCGTGCACATTGCACAGTCTTCATACACGGACGAGCAATCTATCGCTTAATGCCGTTGCTGAGAGAGACTCTATTCTTTCCGGTGAAATCACAAAACAAAATGCAAACGTGTCCATGGTCTTATTATACAATCATTGATGGACATCTTTGTCTTTTGAAAAACTACATGAGGGTGGATTAGAACCCAGAACCTTTGACACTGTTGACAAAAATTCTACCACCAGACCACAGGAGAATTCGAAAGGTTTTCGTTGATCTATGCATTTATTCACTCACTCATGCGAAGAATATCGGGACTAATAATATATTTGACGCAAATTAATGCAAATATTGTTTACAAATAGTCCTAGAATTAGACCTAGAATTTCGTTCACTGTTCTGTTTGACCTGGTTACGGCCTTGCTGTGAATTAGTCTATTATTTAAAATACAATTAAAATCAATCATTATTTCATATTACATTTAATTTCTATAGGCTATATAATTTTGTTCAAATTCAGAGGAACAGTTCAGAAACATTCATGTTGAAGAACTGTTAATAATAAAGATTGAGAAGATTGGATCAGTTGTGCTACTTTTTTTTGAATACTTGAAACACTTTTTATGTGTAATACTTGATGCGGCCCAGCCTGACCCAGAGTCTACTTCCAGCGGCCCCCAGGTAAAATGAGTTTGAGACCCCTGATTTAAGGCCTTTAAGCAGGAAATTAGTTAAAACAGAACTTAGGTGAAATGAAGTGATAAACTAACACAATGTGATTGTAAATGTTATAATAGTGACTTTATAAAGTCTAAATGTGAATTATAGAACCATATTAATGAGTAGTATGACAAAATGACTATTTTGACCAGCAGGTGGCAGCAGAGAACCACTCATTGGCTCACTTTCATTTTAAAATGTTCTGTTTGTTTTATGGCACATTTTCCATGTTAACTCCTTTAAATGTGCTTACACATATGCATTTTATTGCAAATATAAATATTGATATTTGAAATACATTTATTTTGACTAAATGTGATTGTAAATGTTATAATAGGGATTGTATAAAGTCTAGACATGAATTAAAAAAACAACATCAGTGAGTAGAAAGACAAAATGACTATTCTAACCAGCAGGTGGCAGCAGATAATGTATGTTTTTTATTTAATGGCACATTTTCCAAGTTAATGCCTTCAAACCTGCTCTCTCTCTCACACACACACACACACACACACACACACACACACACACACACACACACACACACACACACACACACACACACACACACACACACACACACACACACACACACACACACACACACACACACACACACACACACACACACACACACACACAGATATTGTTGCAGATATAGTGAAATAAATGATGGGTAACAAATAGCTTATTCCAGTTTTTCCCCTTTAAAACATATTTTTCAGGTCTTATTGTAAATGCAATATAATATTGCACATTTTTTAAATTGACAAAGTCAAAGAATTATAATTATAGAATTATAGAACATGATAAGTAAATAGTATGACAAAATGACTATTTAAGCCAACAGGTGGCAGCAGAGAACATTAGCTCATTTTCATTTTAAATGCGTTTTTCATTTAATGGGCACATTTTCCAAGTTAATGCACATTTTGTTAAATATATATATATTTGAAATAAATGATATGTAACAAATAGCTTATTCCAAGTTTTACCATTTGATTGACAGTATTGGTTCTTGAGGCAAAGTTGTTCAGTATGAGGAGATCTATCATAATTTATGCATATTATGTGGATGTTTTTAACCCCACCTGATTACAGAGATGGAAAATACCATTTACAGCCAATACAGGCAATTCACCATAGGGAATAAATACATGGTTTTCAAAGCTTTTGTAACCCTTATAGCACCACCTATGGTCCGATCTCCATGAAACTTTGCATGCTTCTTCAGCATGTTATGTCACATATACATAACAATTTTCGTTAAGTTTTGAGTTTTCCTTTAGGATTTATAGGCTTTTGAGTGTATTTTGCTACGCCCTCTTCTAAATTACCCTGTTATAGCCATCCAAATGCAAAAGTTCAGCTTTTTTTCAATAATTATTGATCTAGAGAGTCCAGAGAATTGTCCTAGACTAGTTTGGTTCCGATCGGGCAGGAATCCAGGGACTAGTTCGCAAAAGTAGGTTTTGAACATAATCGCAAATATTTAATGAACGATTTGATTGACAGCAATGCTTCTAGAGGCAAAGTTGTTCAGCATGAGGAGAATCATATGATATGTATATTTTGTTGATGTGTGCAACACCACGTGATTACAGAGCCATAAAACTCGTTAGCGCCAACTAGTGGCCGATTTCTTTCAAAATTCTTACAGACCTCTAGGAACATCAGTCAAACATGCCCACCGAGTTTCGTTCCGATCGGCCTCCGTTAACCTTGCATTTAAAATTTCATTGGCCAATGGCAGCCATGTTTTATGAGATACGCCAATGTCCTCATAGACATATATGGTACCTTACACCAAGACACTGTATACCAATTTTCATGTTATAGCGCCACCAAGTGTTCAATCATCTACATTTGTTTTATCGTGACCGAAGACTGAGCCCATACACATGTGTACCAAGTTTGGTGAAGATATCTCATTTTGATCTTGAGTTATAGCCTTTTTAGTAAATTAGGCTCCGCCCTGAACGTCCATTTTTATGCCCCTTAACGACCGTGAATCGAAATTTCACATTTTTTTCAATAATTATTGATAATCAGACTCCAGAGAACAATTTGGCACTGGTTTGGTTCTGATCGGACAAAAAACCTAGGACTAGTTCGCAAAAGTAGGTTTTCGACAAAATTCAAAATGGTGGACAAATTTGCATACCGTAAATGAAATCGGAGATGTGCTTTCCAATGATATAAGACACTTGAGTCTACGACATACAGTCTAGGAGTTATGAGCAGTTTTGCGCAATTGATTGCTATAGCGCCACCTATAGGCTAATCTGGCTCATAATTTGATAACCTCTTGATTTTTGTACTACCTTTTGGCCAAGTTTCAAGTCTCTAGCCCTTATGTGGCGTTCACACCGGACGCGATTCGCGCGAATAATTCGCGCTTATCGCGCGAAGGTGGACGCTTGAACATTTTGAGTTCACTCGCTTCATTCGCGCGTGTAATTCGCACGAATCGTGCGTGAAAAACGCGTGTGACAACTACACAACAGCCGCGAATTCGCGTCATGGGCGGGGCTTCTGCTCTATATGAGCTTATATGAGCTTTTTTGTAAAAAATACTATTATTAATGTGCGACAAAACGTAGTTTTAAGACTTTTTCAGGCGATAATATAGTTGTTTAAAGCTCAAATCTGTGGTTAATTTATAAAAAGAGTGCCTATTTGAGCATTTTATCTGGCGTTTTCGGAGTTGTGAGATCCAGGGGATCAGCGGCGCTCAGCGCTCGTGTACCCGGCGAGACCCGCCTTCCCTCGGCTAGTCCTTCTCACATTTGCCGCTGGCTCTGGCTCTTTTTTTTTTGCTCCTGTCTCGTTGTGAAATGGCTCACTTGGCTCACAATGGCTCACAATAACTCACAATAACTCACTTTCTTCCAAGCAAGATCCTTTTTATTCCTTTTATTCCTGTTCCTGTAGTGATAGGATGATGTATTGTACAGCTCCGGGTCTCCACATACGGCCACGATTATCTTGTCCTCCATTGTTGTTGGGATTTCTGCCTCCGCTTGTAAATGCGTCACTACTAGAGCAAGCGCGTGATTGGTTAACGCGGCGCGAAATATCCGCCAGAAATAGCCGCCTCAATCGCGCGAATCGCTCGAATCTCGCCGCCTCAATCGCGCGAATCGCGCCGCAGAATGCCATTTCGCGTCTCTGCATTGACTTAACATGTAAATCACTCGCGCGAATCGCGTCCGGTGTGAACGCAACATTACAGTTTGGTCTGCATGATGCGTTTTAGGTCTGAATAATAATAATAAAAACCGGCAAAAATACAATAGGGTTTCAGCACTTCGTGCTTGAACCCCTAATAATAATAACAATCATCATCATCAGGGAGAAACACTCACTTTTCTTATTTCTCAATGTCAATGTTGAAGGTCCATGCCATTGTTTCAAATTGTAATATTTATATTAATGTTTAACTTGTTAAACAGTATGTGTACATAAATTACATAAATCAATGACATCTTAGATTTTTCTATGTTGTCAAAATTGCCATCAAGCATCATGAAATGTCACTGGTATTAAAATGGTGGTATCCTGACAGCTCTACATCAACATCCAACAGAAGCCTGATTAACTGTGCAGTTAAATCTATGATCTGTGCTTTATCCTACAGGAACCCAGAAGATTATCAGCCCCATCTCTTCACTGACCATGTCACATCCCCTGAGAGTAACACTGAGGCTCAGGCTCCAGTTTCTCAATTTAAAAGGTACACGTCCACTGGGGTGCAACTACTTTCGGCGAAACAAATAATCTGGAGATTGTCTGTACGGGTGTTTTATAACCCCCACAGATGATTTGCTTATACAATGTGCAGTTGAGTGATTTTCTAAACAAAAGAGGGCAGAAAGGTCAAGCTGTTAGGAGCCCATTAAGACGAGGGGTGACAACATACATGGCGCAAAATAGTCCATGTTTGTTTTTCTATTCACTGAGCCACAATGTGTACTGATCATTCAATAACAAACACAGCTGACTAGACGAGGTGTGACAACAAGTGATTAGGGGAAGTAAACAAAGAATAAACTGCGTTAGCTGATAGTGTTATTTATTTGCACATGCTGTCTGCATTGTTTCAGAATCTGATACACTAAAGGAATTAAGCCAACAAGGTATCACGCAAACACACCAACAAAATTTGTGCTAAAGACAATTTGCATGACGCAATTCCCGCAGTTCACAATATTTATGAAAATTGATGTTGTTTTCCCTCTTTTAATGAATTACTTATGATTCAAATATAAAATAATAATAATAATAATTATATATATATATATATATATACACATTTATACTACGGGGCCGTTGAATGCTTGAATGTGATTGGCTGATGAATGTTCTGAGGTGTGCAATTATTTTCTGGGAGATGCACAGCGAACGCCAGCTCTTGACCGCATTACAGTTCCATATCACTTCGCATAGTTAACTGTAATAACGGAAATTACAGGACTAAAACACAACAATATGACAGACGATTTTCCTAAAGTAAATCTTAATATTTACGGTGAATATAAAACGTTCAACAACTGGGCGACAGCAGTATTAGACAGTCCAGATGAAAACCAACGAACGGAAGCGGACATCAAAGGCAAGCTTTTCTGTCTCATTACTGAAATCACACATGCTCGCACACGCACTACAGTTTGCACAAAAAGGTGTCAGCGCTGCCCTGACGATTTGATCAGTTAGCCTATATAGTGGAGCAACTTAAAGGCTACACGTGACATTTTTTCACTAGTGAGGTAATAACAGCGCTGTTTAAAGACGCACAGAGTTAGCCTAATTCACACAAGCACTCTCTCTCTCTCTCTCTCTCTCTCTCTCTCTCTCTCTCTCGCGCTCTCTTTCTAATAACTTTATTAATAACTGTAGTAGAATGCTATCAACGGCTCAAGCCTTTGTTAACAGCTTTAAAATGACATTTCGGAACTAGCAAAAGAGCCGTTGGATGAGACGCGGAAGAAATAGTCCTACTCACAATAGCGATTTAAGTACAAAAACCGGACGAATACCTTTAAATATATCTTCGGATCGATGTTTTGAGGTTTGGTAACCGTAGTATAAGCGGAATAATTGACTCCGGGGCGTTCAATTATTAGAATAATAACGCACACCCGAGGTGTAACGGCCACTCCGCTTCGCGTCGTGACCGCATCACCACCTCGGGTGTGCATTATTGTTCTAATAATTGAACGGCCCGTCGTCAATTATTCCTTTTTTATATATATATATATATATATATATATATATATATATATATATATATATATATATATATATATATATATATATATATATATATACAGTGGCAAGAAAAAGTACGTGAACCGCTTGCAGAATCTGTGAAAATGTGAATAATTGTAACTAAATAAGAGGGATCATACAAAATGCATGTTATTTTTATTTAGTACTGTCCTGAATAAGATATTTTTACAAAAAAAAAAAATGTTTACATATAGTACACAAGACAAAAACATTGCTGAATTTATTAAAATAACCCCTATCAAAAGTTTATGAATCATTGATTCTCAGTGCTGTGTGTCGTCACCTGGATGATCTGCGGTTGTTTTTTGTTTTTGTTTTGTGATGGTTGTTCTTGAGTCCCTTGTTTTTCCTGAGCAATTCAACTGCCCAATGTTCTTCAGAAAAATCCTCCAGGTCCTGCACATTCTTCAGTTTTCCAGCATCTTATGCATATTTGAACACTCTCCAGCAATGATTGTATGATTTTAAGATCCATGCCGAGGTGTGGTGACGCGACGCAGTGCTCGTTCCCTTCTCAGGGAACAAGGGTTATAGACATAACCCGAGCCGTTCCCTTTCGAGGGAACTCTCACTGCGTCGGAACAACACTTTGGGGAACGAGTACCCACTAGCCCACACCGAGGGTATCGCCTGCCCTAGTGTGAAGCCGGAGACCGGGCACAACTAGGACTGGAGCACCCTAGCGCCAGGCGCCGTAAGGAGATGCAGGCTATAAAACCTGATAAAGGTGTGTGGGGTAGCCCACCCAGCCGCCTCGCAGATATCCTGCATGGGGACCCCAGAAAGGAGGGCCACCGAAGAGGCCATGCCTCTGGTGGAATGAGCCCTCACGGCCATAGGCGAAGGCAAATTGTGCACCTGATAAGCCATGGTTATTGCCTGGACAATCCAGTTACTGATTGTCTGGGTAGATGCAGGCAACCCTTTCTTGGGTGAACCAAAACACACCAAAAGCTGTTGAGATCTCCTCCACTGCGCAGACTTCTCCAGATACACTCTGAGAGCCCTAACTGGGCAGAGCAGGTGAAGTCTCCCTTCTTCCGCCGTCACGTGAGGCGGAGTATGAAATGCCTGAAGAACCAAAGACCTGGCCACCCTTGATGGAACCTTGGGCACATAGCCCGGCCTAGGGGGTAAGATGGCTTTAACTCCCCCATCATCTCCAGGCAGTTTATGTGCCAGGAGGAATGACGGCCCTCCCATGGGCCCCTCGCAAAGCGGCTGTCCATGACCGCGCCCCAACTAGTGAGGGAGGCGTCTGTTGAAACGGATTTCCGGCAATAGGACGCTCCCAACACTGGCCCCTGGGACAGAAACTAATGTTTCTTCCATATGACTAGGAGGCTGGCGTCGGGTGTTACACGAGCCTCGTCCCCAACCCCCTGAAGCAGATGACCGGCAGGAAGTGGTTGGGAACGATTCTCTGTGTGTGGACGCGCGAGCTGCCCAGCCGCAGGTCTTTCCAGAGGCGGCTGGAGCAGCATGCGTTTGCGGGAAATCGATGTGGCCCGAAGCATCATAGACGGCGGGATTACCACATCGATTTCCCCAGAGCGCCGCAGAGGAAGCAACCTCGGTTGCCCCTCTGCGGGGGGGACTGCTCTTGGAAGTCCAGCCAAAGCTAGGACTTCTTCCCAGCAGCCTTTCACGCCTGGAGTAAGTTCCTCAGATCGCCTCTAGGAGCGGAAGACTGCTGGTGAGAACGCCGCCTCTGTTGCCAAGCTCCCGGAGGAGGGGCTCTAGAGGCGACGCTCTCCTTCTGCACCTGCCCCCTAGGGGCCGCCTTCCCAGGCTCTGAGCGGCGAGGGAGGTACTGGCGGAAGGCTGCTGACTGCCTCTTCGCCTCCTGGTATTTGGCGACGACGGTCTCAACCGCGTCCCCAAATAGGCCAGAAGGCGAAATCGGGGAGTCCAGGAGGAAGGTTTTATCCTTCTCCCCGACAGATTCAGCCAGAGATGTCTCTCCACAGTCACCATAGAAGCCATGGACCGGCCGATAGCACGGGCCGTCTCCCTGGTGATGCGGAGAGACAAATCTGCAGCCCTCCGTAGTTCCAGCACATCCTCCGGAGAGGGACTCATCGAGCTCTTTCAGGAGGTCAGCCTGGTAGGCCTGCAAGATAGATAACGTGTGCAGGGAACTACCAGCCTGCCCAGCCGCCATATAAGCTTTGCCCACCAACGATGAGGTGTCCCGACAGGGTTTGGTGGGCAGCGCCGGGGTCTTTAGGGACGACGCAGAATCGGGTGAAAGATAGCTCGCAAGAGCTTCCTCCACCCGAGGCATCGTCCCATAGCCCGCCTCTCGTGCCCCCAGAACATTGGAATAATCCAATACTGGAGGATTGGAAACAAGAGAGGAATAGGGCTTCCTCCAAGATCCGGGAAGAATGGTAAGCCCCGGCGAGGTGTTTGGACCCAGAGAGAAAGAAACCGGTCGTCCAGCCTACTGGGTGGCTGAATTTCCGGCACTTCCTGTGGCCAATTGATGTTCAACTTGGCCACCGCACAAGTCAACACCTCAATCAGCTCCTCTTGGGCGGGTGGATGAAGCAATGAAACACTTTCTGCTTCTCCACCTGCCCCGATGCCAAACTCATCCGGCTCCTCGGAACCGGAGAGAATAAGCATCGGACCTTCGACCCCGGGGGAAGAAGCCGCAGCGCGGGCTTCCATACGGGGAGGAAGATCCTCAGAACTGTCAGACGAGGATTGGGAAAGTGCCGCAGCAGTCACAAATCCCGCTGACAAGTCCCTTTGATCCCCATGATCTGCGACGCCGAGCCGCCTCAGCGACCGCAGGTCCAGAACCATGGGGCTCACGAGGCTGGCCGGCCTCATCGAACACAGCCAGCCTAGAGCGGAGCAGTCTGAGTGTGAGCAGCTCACAATGTTGAGAGCCGCCCGAGCATGCTCAACACCCAGACACTGCACACAAAGCAGGTGTGTATCCGAGCCCGATATGTAGCGGGGACACGGATACACACACTGCTTAAACTCTCTCACATTCCTTTCCATCATTCACACACTTTTGCAACTTGACAAACAACAGTAAATAGACAGAGTTTCAACAGAGAGCGCTATGCTGAAGAGCAATAACTGCCGTTTCAATGCGCCGGCTCCCCTTTTATACTTCCGGGTATGCCATCACAGTGACGTCATCACGCACGCCAATCGGATTGGTTTAGTTTCTATTCAGACTTCAGATTCGCTGATGCTTAGGGAGCATCCCCAAAGTGTCGTTCCGACGCAGTGAGAGTTCCCTCGAAAGGGAACTGTAGAATGTGCAGGACCTGGAGGATTTTTCTGAAGAACATTGGGCAGTTTAACTGCTCAGGAAAAACAAGGGACTCAAGAACAACCATCACAAAAAAAACAAAACAAAAAACAGCCGTGGATCATCCAGGGAACGACACACAGCACTGAGAATCAATGGTTCATAAACTTTTGATCAGGGTCATTTTAATAAATTCAGCAATTTGTTTTGTCTTGTGGACTATAAGTAAATGTTTTTTATGTAAAATATCTTATAAATAAAAAATAACATGCATTTTGTATGATCCCTCTTATTTAGTAAAAATTATTCACATTTTCACAGATTTTGCAAGCGGTTCACATACTTTTTCTTGCCACTGTATATATATATATATTTTTTTTTTTAAAAACGTTTCAGTGATTAGCGCCTGGTTAAACTGCTGTGTAAAACAAATAAAATAAAACAAAACAAAATGAAGCAAAATAAAAAATTGAACAAGAAGTGTTTGTGCTGAATATTAAAGTGACACTCTGATTTCGCACTCAGTGTGTGCGCATTTCAATAGATATGGGTGTGAATGCATCTGCTTGTGCGAAATTTATACAACTGAATCCTGACACCACTGTTATTTACCTCGTATGTTATTGCGCTCTGCGTGAATCTACATTTGTCTGCCAAAAAGGCGACTGAAGTTCATGCTGTAATCAGCGTTGGCTCAAAGAATTGGCAAAGCACCGCTAAACTGACAACATGACTCATATAATCACTAAGCAGAGTAAAGAACAACCTTTATCCAAGAAAGCTTCTCCACCATGTTTTGATATGTGCTTGCGATTTGTCACACCTTATGATTTACAAAGACAAAGCCTATTGATCATAATGCGAACGCGGCTGTTTAAATGACAAGAACATGCAGGTTTGACACAGCCGGTGTGTTTTTATAGAGAGTGGGGAACCTTGAGTAATTATGCATTACTCACGGCTAACTTCCAGGTGTAGGAAAACACAGTTACTCCACGTAAACCGTGGAATATCAATAAATAATCTCACTGTACACAACTGTCTCTGCTTTCCTTATGCATGACCTATTTATCTCTGTCTATATCAACAGAACAAATCATTATATGTTATATATATCATTAAACTATCTTCACTAAGACATTATTTCATAACCTAAGCATATCCAAGGCTGTAAAATGCATTAAAACAGAAAGGAACTGGCTATGCAGGTAAAGGGTTATCCATCTGAGAGGGGCCCTGGGAATAAAGTTCATGCTCTCCCAATAAAAGCAAATTTACTGGCCCCATGTCCCTCTAAAAGTAATAGGAATGAGACATAACTTAAGAGGAGAGAGAAAGAAAGCGTTTCTGAGCTTTCATTCATATTTACAGTTCTGTGTCTAAACGTGCACCCGCTGTAGCTCACATGGACCGAAAATCTGAATGCTTTGACTGCCAGACTTTGTTCATGGAAAATCTTGAAGAGAGGGTGCAGGGCAGGGCATAGAGTCAATAGAAAAGGGTAGAATACTGATAGAGGGAGAGACTGGATATACATATTATAAAGTATAGAAAAGTATAAAATAATATAAAATACTACTTTGCATTTTGTGAGGGTGCATTACATGTCAGTGATATTTAAAGGGTTATGAAATGGCATCAGTAACTGTCCACCACTAAACATGTCAAAACACCCACCAGGTCAAGTCTCCAAAAAATGTAAAACTTCTTAATAATTTATAGCAACCAATCAGTTGCATTAAGATTGCATATTTCCATTATTTCCTATGCATATACTGTTACGTCTACATACATTTTTTTTATGTAAACAATGTACAGTTTGACATCATAAAATGTCATAAATGATCTCATGCACTCATTCAAACAATACAGGTACAGTCAAAGACAATATAAATATATGAACCAATTCCATATCATAACAATTATACATCCACATACACACACCTGGTTTGCTATCTTTGTAGGGACTCTCCATAGACGCAATGGTTTTTATACTGCACAAACTGTGTATTCAATCCCCTTACACTAACCCTACCCATTACAAAAAACTTTATTCATTTTTACATTTTCAAAAAAACTCATTCTGCATGATTTATACGCTCGTTTCCTCGTGGGGAAATCAATTTAGGTCCCCATGAGTTAGTGCGCATTCAGGTTGAAGTCCCCACTGTGATAGAAAAACATGAACACTCACACACACACACACACACACACACACACACACACACACACACACACACACACACACACACACACACACACACACACACACACACACACACACACACACACACACACACACACACACACACACACACACACACACACACACACACACACACACACACACACACACACTTTCACCATGGGGACCAAAAAATGTCCATTTTTTGTGTACATTTTGTCCTGATAACGTAGGGTTTACCTGGACCACACACACACACATACACACACTTATATATTCTAAATATAAGATATTTCACAGGACAAAATTTTTTACCCTTTATATTTGTGTAGTTGGGTTTTATAGTCTATAAAATTGTTTAGAACCAACCTTCACGCATCCTTGCTGTGGTTAACTGAAATGCAAATATTTTTGTCTGTGATGACCTAATATCAGCTGGCATATATTAACGGACCATTAAAATAAAGATAAACAGGCAGTCCACTGGCAGGACGGTGTGGTCTGCTGATGTAATTGAGTGGTAGAGGTTAATATGCCGTCATATGGGGTGCTGGGGAGGTATGCTGACCCACACTGCTTGCCCTCAGACTGAAAAAGAAGTTCTGACGAAAGGTCAGGCTCAAGTTTCAGACTGCACCTCCGCCATAGAGTATACCAGGTTAAAGGTCATATACCAAGAGACTCATATTAAAGCTCCAATCTTCAGTCAATCAACACTTAGTTAAAAGAGCTCCATAACAAGCCAGAGATTTAGATCTTGACCGAGCCTGTATGTGTTCACATGGTGAGCTAGTTTTCTGAAGTTGTTTTCAGGCTACAATAACAAGTGCATATTTGGTCAGGTCAGCAGATAATTTGTACACAATGGAATATGTAAATGTTGAATAAAAATGGTGTGAAAAGAAGAATTAACACAAACTACATTAAAATGCTGATAATGTCATCCTAGTGATATTTGCCGGTTTAGATAAGAATACAAAATTAAACGGGTAATTAAAAGTTAAAACAGGTAATAAAGTCACATAGTTAGATATAAAACCACAATCATATGATATAAAGTTGCTATCACAAGTAATCAAAAATTAAAAATAGTCACAATTCCTTTATTTTTTTTACTCTGAGGTGGAAAACTGGCTTTCATAGATATATAGTTACCAGTTCTAAAGGTAATTTGTCCCATTAGATTAAAAATGTCTGTAAGAAAAAATCTGAGCTGTTTTTACAAGTTCTGTAACTCAATGAGCCAACTCAGAACCCTATACAAGCAGTTGCTTGTTACTTTCATAACTTTACAATTAGATTAATGTCCATAACAACACACCACAGTGACATGGTTCTGAAAGACCAAATACATCTTCAAAAGAATCAAGTACTGTATATTACATCAAGACTAAACAGCAGAACTTTAATCAAAGACTACAGATCAGAATTTATGAGAGCCCTTTGTTAAATCCTTGATGAAATGGAGAGCTTTCTATAACTGAAGCACTTGAATAGCTTTCAGAAGTATTATGGTAGTCGTTACTCAAAAAAAGGACAAGGGGCCCCCATTTGGATGTGCTCCTTCAGACAATGCTGAGGCGTCTGGGATGTCTCCAGCACCCATAACCCAACAGCCCAGCCTTGAGCGAACAATGTTCTGGACTTTTTTAAGATCAGTTTGATCCACCATTTAGCAAGTCAGTTAAAACAGAAATTGTTCCATTTCATTTTATTCAAGAAAAACATTCTATTTCGGACAGCCGTTAAACAGGCATGACAAGGCCTTGATGGTAATATTAATCTTTTCAAACAGTAAAAAAGGGATGCTATAAACAACCTTGAAGAAACGTACAGTTTAAGCGCTTACTTTTAAAGAATTCGGTTGATGTTTCATGGGAAACCAGCAGCATAACTGCACTGTATACATTAGACTGTCTCTTCATGCTAAAATCACAGTACAGAACTCATGTCTACAGTAATGATATTTTGATAAGGATAATCTTAGCAGCTCTTCCAGCATGATTAATGTGCACCACTTAAACTGAAAGCAGCTCCTTCTCAGAGAGGCTAGTGATGGCAGATAGACATATAGCCTAACTAAAAACAAGAATCAGAAATGGTGCAAAACTGTTGGGGGTTGTAATTTACAAGGCCTTTAATTTAAAAAAAATTACAGCACATTCAACACATGCTATACCAGTTAAAGGTAAAGGATAATTCGGGTGCACTAGTGGCACCACGTAATTACAAAAATAAAGCATATTCTCAAACAATCTTGCAAACGCCTTTCGTACATCGTGCCTCACCCAGATTGCAAGTGCAAAAAGATAGTCTTAAAAACGCAAACAGGCAAAGGAAAGCTTACCATCTAAGAGCCGGGTGACTGTCATGTTTGCGTGCCTCGCAGACAGGACCGAACATCCCCCGTACATGATTTTAAAGCATAAGATGGTACCCAGATTTCACTTTCACTGAAATTTTGGTAAGCTACAAGGTTTTTACTATGAGATGGATAGCCTTATTCATTATTAATCAAAATTAATTATTTTCTTTATCAAAACGCCTCTATCCATGGGTGGGTGGTATCTTATAATCAGGGTTGTCTTATATTCGGAACAATACGGTAATAGTAGTCAATGAACAGTTAAAGGGGTACTTCAGCGCTGGGAAGATGAATGTGTATTTAAACTGGGTCATTTATGTAGTAGAAATGTGAAATTATTTTTGAATTTAGTGCCTTCTAGACTGAGAAAAGACAGAAAATGTATTTTTGTCTCATGTGGATGAAAGACAACAACTCCCAGAATGCACTTGCTTCACTACCCAACGAGGCCACTCCCAAAGCCACGGCTACTGGTTATCACTTGCGGCACTGCCGTTTTGTTTTTCATAGTAATACAATCATTTCGTTCAGTTAGAGAATAAACCCTACAATTAAAAACTGAATGTGTCTTTTCAATAAAGTGTGAGTGAGCCGAACGAAAGTCACGGCACAGACGCAGCAGGAGTCAGATTTAATTTGAGCTGAGGTAAGCGCAGCAGTCATTCTCGGCGCATATCCAGTCTGGCGCATTTTCAGATCGCATATGGAAGCTTAACTTTCATAAGAATTCACTGAAAAGTTGAAACACTCGCTTTGCTCCGTTATTAATGACCGATCCGAGCGGCCGTGCACATTTACATTCTGTGAGTGAGATCCCTCCCCTGTGGACGGGTTGAAAACATGCGGAACTAGCTCCTTCTACTGGCTGTAGTCTTTAGCCTCTGGCCAAAAAATTACGATATTTGCATCATCTGTGGATTTTTTCCAGAAATAAACGCATTATTCTCTCGTCTCAGGGGGATATGAGGGGGGAAAGTACCATAATTTGAATATATTACCAAGTTTCTACTGATACAAAGCTTAATGCTAAATCGCTGAAGTAACCCTTTAAGAGAAAATATTTTAACATAAAAATCTTACATACTTCACCTATTAAAGAGCAACCAGTGATCAAATTGCTTCAAGGAAGCAGAGGGAATGTTGATTGATGAGTGACTCATCTCCCTTAAAAGTTTGTTCTAGTCTATTAAATTCTTCCTACTGTGCTTCTCAACAACACCCCAGCATCAACAGCATCAGCGGACGAGAGAGCGAGCGAGTGAGTGAGGTGTGATGCTGTGACCTCTGTCCTACAGGATGGCTGACATTTGGGCCAGAACAACAGTGGCCATTGTTTCTCCTTTCAAGGTTCAGGCCCATTCCTCATCCATTGGTGTTCGATTACCTCCTTTCCAGGTGGTCCCCATAAAATAGGCAACGTTAAAAGTGAGGGGCAGTGAAAAGGGGGAAGAAAACATATTGCATTTATTAAAAAGTCTATGAATAAGGTCTTCAGTGTGAGTAATCATGATGTGCAGCTGTGGTGAGCATCTGAGACGTGCAAGACACAACAGAGGACTGTATGTAGACGCTTGCCCCTACCTGCTGTTTTAAGACCAGCTTACCTTATTCAAGCCCTTCCGTTTGCAAAAGATAAAGACGAGTTAACCTCACACAACTGAATCAAAGCCAAATCCACCCTCATCAAACAAACAACCGTCTAACAACCTCCTCTGCCATAAAGGGCTCATGGGACTCCATTGAGGTCAAACTCTTAAAAGTGTTTCAACTGTTTGTGTCCATACAGTGAAAGTCAATTTAGTCCAACAACTAAGCTGCAATTGTGAGACATGAAGTCATAATTATGAGAGAAAGTCACAATTGTAAGATATTAAGTCGCATATATGAGAAATAAAGACACAATTGTAAGATGTAGTCACAATTATAGAACGATTAAGTTTATACTACAGGAAATAAAGTCAAATTTGTGAGGCATGAATTTGCAATTATGAGAAATAAAGTCACAACTGTAAGGTATTAAGACACAATACCAATATTACACATTATTCAGACCGGAAATAAAGTCGCATTTCTGAGACATGAAGTCAAGTTTGTGAGATATTAAGTCCCAAATACAAGAAAAATCGCAATATCAAGCTGCAATTACAATGACAGTCAGCGTGGCCCAAAACAAAACTGGACACCTTTAATTTTCATTGTATGGACAATAAAGCACTTTTTTTTTTAAATCACTTATTTTGTGTTTTATAGAAGAAAGTGTTAGATGTTTAGAATGACATTAGGACATTGGAATAATTTCACAATGAAAATGAGACTGTGAAACTTTTTGAACAAATTAATAACTGGTTATCTTACCACTAAACCACTAGCTTTCGCAATGTTAAAATAGATAACTTGTTTTTGTTTTTGTTTTACTGTTTGGACCACATTCTTTCCTTTTTTTTGCCTCATTTTGCCAAATCTTGTAATAATTTCTTTAATGAGCTCATTGTTTCTACATGATGTTATCTATGTAGAAACATGCATTTTCTGTAAAGCTGCTTTGAAACAATATGTATTGTGAAATGCACTATACAAATACATGTGAATTGATTGTGAATCCCTTTTCCCCTGTCTATTCATTGACCTTTTGCCCTTCAGACATCAATACCCCTCCCCACTTTCTCTCATATTTCCTCTCTTCCCCACTACAAGGCCAGCTCAATACCAGCTGTGGCTAGTTCAGCTTTCAGTCTATGCATTGACACCAGACCTCCAAACATACCTCTGCTCTGGAGTTCATTAAAGGAAGAGTTTCATTAGAGTCCCAGCCACAACATGTCACCATGGACACTCTTGCCCCACACCCTCTTTACCAGGTACCTCTCACCAACTCACACTTTGATATTTCTCCGAGAAAAAAAAGGAAGCACATAAAGGAGAAAGAGAGCAAAGAAGACAGACAGCGCACTGAGCCTTTCCCCCTTGATGGAAGCTGACAGGATGACTTTCTTTGATGATGACACTAATGATTACCAACAGGCCCACATATGGCTCAAAGGGATCTCTGTGCACCTCAATGCAGGCAGCGCAATGACGACAGCAAGCTCAAAACTAGCCGTTCTGCCGTCTGTACTAGGCTTAGAGGCACACAGGCGGGTTTGTGGACTTTAATCAATATTAATGTGATTTGGAGCACGGCCAGCCACGTCAAACGGTCAGGGGTTCATTCTTTGATTTGGACGGAGACTATCCACAGTACTGAGAAATACTATCTGCAGCACTTTGAGATTCGCATCAGTACTGTAAATAAAAACCACGCGACTGTTTACTTATAACATAATATGAGAAGATGCTAGTGAGGTCAAAAACAACGTACTCAATTTGCACTAAATTGAAAGTATTACAGGGATCTAAAAACCATATGCTATCATAAATCTATAAAATAAATATCTATGCTCCAATGCTAAATGGCTACAGTAGGTGTTGAAGCCTGCAGCATGGAAATATGGTAAGATTAAAAGAGAAACACAAAGGCAGTGTATTAATGTACTGTCTGAAATCTGAGTGGGCTGAAACAGAAACATGTGGTGAGCCTAGTTGTACATTTTAGCACAAACAGGTGCTGGCTGATTTTAATGAAGATAGACATACAAATGCTACAGTTCCTACAACCTTAAACAAGACACATGCAAGCAACATGGACAATATCTTCATTTGTCTTTGCTAACCTAGAATTGACCTGCTGAAGTCTCCGAACCTCTCTCTCTCTCTTACCGTAAAACTATAAATCAGAAATTTACAGAACACTCTTTAATTACCATACCTCTCAGTAGTTATTGATACACATCTGCAATGAATGATTAGAATTGCAGTGTAGCTTTCATTGTAGTTTTTCCATCTCAATTCTAATATAAAACTTGTTTGAGACAACAGTGACAAATTAAATTGCAATGAAAATATGACGAATTGATTATAGAATTTAATAATAATAATAATAATAATATATATATATTAGGGGTGGCACGGTTCACAAAACCCACGGTTCGGTTCGGTTCGTATCACGGTTTTAGGGTCACGGTTTTCGGTTCTGTACAGTTCTTGTTGTTGTTTTTTTTATAATCATTAACACTCCAGAAATTTACTTCAGCATATGGTATATATGGCTTAATCATCCACAATTTAGGAGACAGTCCGACACATTGGCGTAACATTTTTCATGTTAATCATATCAATTTTGATCAGAACAATGCACTGTGGCTTTAATTTAGCTGACCTGATTAACACATTTCACCATGAAGTGTTCCGTGTGAACACAACACTGCCAGAAGTTTTTGCCCAAACTTCAAAGGCATGTTTAAATTATTCGAACTAGTAGCATATCTTAACTTTTAAATGTTACATTTATCATGTGAACTACTTATATACAACATATGAATGTGTGTATGAGACAGAGGGGAACACGGTCGCATTTGCAGCAGATATGTTGCCCATCATAAATCAAAGCACGAGACAGACAGGGATCGGAGGAGAACACCGGAAAATGTGACAGAATGGACTAATATTTGCCTGTATTTGCAATCCACGAGCCGCGGTTCAGCTGCGCGACTCGCGAGACAAACGGGCACGCGCGGCGCGGCTCCTGCTCTCCGCACTGCATCTGCCCCGCTATATGATGCTAGCGCATCCTCCAACTCCGGGCAGCCTTCCTTATCTCTCCCACTTTCATTTCTACATGTGACGTGACCTGCAGCACTCCACTTTTACTTTACTGTATGTCCACACACCCCTCTTATTTCGCGCGCTGTCTGAGGTAACATACGGGCACGAGGATACATTGCGCATGCGCAAACCGTGCGACGCACACACTCCGAACCGACACAAGCGAACCGAACGGTTCGTTTTTTTTCCATGTACCGTGCCACCCCTAATATATATACTGTATGTAATAATTCACGCAAAAAACAAGATGCACACGTGTGGCCAATTTCACATGCATAAAACCAAATCCACGTGCACAAAATAAAATGATATATTCATAAAATACATTTCACAAATGCAAAACACAATTCATAGATTTACAACTGTGCACAAAAACTTTTGAATGTTTAAAATGTACAAGTTCATCCTTGAATGTGAATGTGCAAATCGTCATTCACGTGTGAATTGCTTTGGAATTGTGTGTGTGTGTTTTTGAGACTTTCCTGGCAGCGCTCTCCTCCCACCTGGATCATTCGTACTCTTTAGCCAATCAGATTTAACCTTATCAAATCGCGTAAGGGCGGGCCTACCTGGGTGTTACGTCATCAGCGTTCGACCACAGTTAGAGCTAAGCAGAGAGGTATGTGTAGTTTGATTGGTTCATTTCTGTGTTTACTGAAACTAAGTTAGAGATCAGTAGAAGTGATAGTTTATTAAATATTAACAGATGTAAGCAACTGTGGTAATCAGATGTCCCATATGAAGAGGAAAATGATGCTTGTTTTGTTGTATTTTAGCTGCAGATACAGAGCCCCTCAGACAGCTCTCTGTTACGATCTCGCAAATGACTGCAAAGCAATCATCTGGGTGGCCAATAGCTCCCACTTAGCACTGGCCTCATCGAGATTGATTTTTACATAGTGAGAAGCATTCATTTTACTTTTTTTATTCTGATCAGACAAAGGCATACTGATCACAGAGATGCAATTAACATCATGCAACTAAGATTACTCAGTAAACTATATAAAATTATTTTACCATCACTTAATCTTTTGCTTCCTGCTCTTCCTCTGCCCGCACCTCTTGTAACTACATGCTGCTGACTGCTTTAAATATCAAACCAAAATCTGACGTGTTCTGACAGAGAAAGGGCTAGTGATCACTAGATTGAACACATTTAATTTGTTAACATTCCACCTGATGTATTGTACTTAAACATTTATCTACTTTAAAATAAAAGAAGACACTGACTGGAACACTACCAACATCCCTGACCAGCCATGCAATGACATTGTGCTTCCAGTGCCGTGTGACTGAAGAACTAACCCAGCTTCAAACTGTTAGTCAGCCAATCTCACAACTATAGAAGAGACACACGTGTATGTATATTTCTCTGTGGTAAATGTTGTGCTTCTTCATACTTTAGATTGTCAGTTCATCATTTAGTCACCCTCAAGTTGTTCCAAACCTGTATAGACTTCTTTTTTAGTCTATATTCTATGGTAGTCAATAGTTGCTCTCTCTGCTTGGTGACAAACATTCTTCCAAATATCTTCCTTTGTGTTCAGCAGAACAAAGAAGTCTATACAGGTTTGGAACAATTTGAGGGTGACTAAATGGACAACATTTTAAATTTCCATCTCTTTAATCATGGCCAAGTCATTTCATATAGGTTTTATTCCCAAAGGATTCAGAAACGTTCAAATTAATAAAACATATATCCACTGTAGCAAATGTCTTTGAAACTTTTAATTCTGACATAAAACAAGAAAGTTTAATAATGCATAGCAGGGCTTAATTCCTTGCGTGTACATTAATACAGTAACAATGTATGACTTTCAACCTCTTGTTGAAACAACAGTCAAAATGGATGGCTTGCAACATGACTGTTTTGAAAGAGTTACAGTAGGAATGATAAGGTCAAGGTACTGGTTGTCTCTGCAACTTCATACATGATCTGTCTTGGGAATATGAAACAATAAAACTGCATATATATGCAGGTTAAAGTTAAAACAAAGCATAGATGGTCTCCAATGTATGCACTTCATTGCATAAATGATCATCATCAGTTTAATGTGTGGTGCACATGACATGCAGGTACAAACACACTACTGTGACTGCTCTTTCCTAATATAATTAAATAATAGTACAAGACCATGTGTAATATATCCAAAAACTTTATATTTTTCAAAATTGTCTATTTATGTACACAATCTCTCATCATTCAATGTTATGCTTTCTATGGAGTTTATGAATCTACAATCCTAACATTGTATGGTATGCACATGACTAATTCTTTATGAAGTAAACATAAGAATCCATCGATACTTAAAATGTTTATTTTCACACAGCAGTTAATAAACTATCGCTACTGATCTCTAACTTAGTTTCAGTAAACACAGAAATGAACCGATCAAACTACACATACCTCTCTGCTTAGCTCTAACTGTGGTCGAACGCTGATGACGTAACACCCAGGTAGGCCCGCCCTTACGCCGTTATGATTGGGCGATTGATAAGGTTAAATCTGATTGGCTAAAGAGTACGAATGATCCAGGTGGGAGGAGAGCGCTGCCAGGAAAGTCTCAAAAACACACACACACACAATTCCAAAGCAATTCACACGTGAATGACGATTTGCACATTCACATTCAAGGATGAACTTGTAAATTTTAAACATTCAAAAGTTGTAAATCTACGAATTGTGTTTTGCATTTGTGAAATGTAATTTATGAATATATCATTTTATTTTGCGCACATGAATTTTTTTTTGTGCACGTGGATTTGGTTTTATGCATGTGAAATTGGCCACACATGTGTGCATCTTGTTTTTTGCGTGAATTATTAATGAGTCTATTCTGTCTCCATACCTGTTAGTGGATGGGATATATTAGACAGCAAGTGAACATTTTGTCCTCAAATTTGAAGTGTTAGAAGCAGTAAAAATGGGCAAGCGTAAGGATTTGAGCGAGTTTGACAAGGACCAAAGTGTGATGGCTAGACGACTGGGTCAGAGCATCTCCAAAACTGCAGCTCTTGTGGGGTGTTCCCGTCTGCAGTGGTCAGTATCTATCAAAAGTGGTCCAACGAAGGAACAGCGGTGAACCGGCGACAGGGTCATGGGCAGGGCCGTTTGAAGGAATTTGGGGGCCCCAAGCAAAATGGACATGGAGGCCCCCCCAATACCCCCGCACGCACACACGTAAAGCCTACAGGAATCACAGCATAGCCATGCAGTTTAAGTTCACCCACACTTTATATAAATAAAAAAGGTTTACAGTGCAAATACTGTTGTTGCATATACTGTGCATAAATAAAAAATGTTTACAGTGCAAATACTGCTGTTGCATATAATGTGCATAAAATTTGAACATTTTCAACAATTGAACATTTGCAAACAACACCACTGTACCATTAAAAAATGTTTGTAAACCTTTAAGAAACCATTTTTAAAACATCTATAAACATTACATAGATAGACGGACCAGATATTCCTAACACTTAGTTAAGGGTAACTAGTTGGTTTGTAAACTGTCTATAAACATTATCTGGATGGTTATTATAAAGTTGCAACAGATGACTATAATACCTTGTTAAATAGTTAATAAACAGTACCAGTAAAACATGTGGGTTGTCCTGATACTGTACTTCAAAATGCAATGTTGGGCAGTAGCTACTAGCTTAACTACATTTTCAGTAGCTCAGTTACTTTTAAAACAGTGTAGCTTTTACAGTAGCTAACTACTTTATCCAGCAAGTACCGGTGTAGCGCGACCAAAAGCTTCATTGCGTTTTGGGTTCTGACAAGAACGAGCGATGTCTTTCATAGAGCAAATAACTTTCAGCTGCATTTCCTTTCCCTGTGTCTCTCACTCACGCATCTCTCTCACAGCGCGGGCGTGCACACACACACACACACACACACACACACACACACACACACACACACACACACACACACACACACACACACACACACACACACACACACACACACACACACACACACACACAGCCCCTCCACGAGTGTTCGACGTTGAAAGCAAGTTGGAGAAAGGTTGGTATCTCGTGAACACCTTTACACAATCGCACATTAAAAAGTGGTGTAAAAATATTTTAATTCTGAATATAATGTTGTCAGTGTGTTAATGTCAATTGCTACTTTAGAAAGTAAACTAGTAGCAATTTTGACGTAAAATGCACTTGGGTTGTCGATGTCAAAACACTATATAAGCTGTGATTCAAATATTAAATAATGTTATGACGTTTGTTTACTCTTACACTGAATGTTTGCTGCTTCAATCCAGATAAGAAGGCTATTGTATAGGGTTAATTTAGTATGGAAATTATTGCTTGACTGAAGTAAAGCCATCTCAGGCAAAATTAATCAATGAGGCCCTATTTAAAATTTTTTTTTAATATAGCCTATCTCCGTTATCTAATTTTACAACATACAAAAAGTAGTTAAACACATAAAACCAAAAATGTGTTTAATTTTTATAACAAAACAAAAAAAAACTAAATAAAGTGCTTTTTGTTTAATTAAAGCAGCACTAGGTAACTTTTCAACCTTCATAATATATTTTCAAGACTCTTGAGATGATACATCGACTTACAATAGGTTGAATGACACGTCTGCCATAGCCTGACGGGGTCTGTATCGTTTTTAATCGTACTTTTAAACTTAGGGTTTCGGGTAGTAACCCGAGAAAAAAAGAACTACAAAATTCGACTGCTTTACGGCATATACGTCACTTCCACCATCACCCCCACTTCCTTAAATTCGGACGTGCATATGTGTAAACGGCGTGTATAAGTTTGGTAGGGGCTACATTCTCGCAAGTAAATACATAAGACGTACAAAATCATATTTTAGGATACTGTAACGCGTGTGTCCGGGTGAAAAATACGGATAGCTCACTCAACACAACTGGAGTCGATGCAAACACGGAGGCGATTGACATCAAACAGCCCGCACTTTATTCCCCGCGGAACCCCCCACAAGAGTCCGGCACAAACTCCACTTCCGTCCACAGCATTACCCAACAAAACAAAAATAAATGAATGTTTGCAACAGAAGACAGAAAACAATCCGCACACATGGGAGCTTGAGGCGCAGTGTTCACACACACACACACACACACACACACACACACACACACACACACACACACACACACACACACACACACACACACACACACACACACACACACACACACACACACACACACACACACACACACACACACACACACACACACACAGAACGCAGGCGCTCCAACCGGGGCGAACGCTCTTAAAGGGGCCACACTATTTTCCTACTCGTTACAATACCTAACATGTCTGTGATATTTGTTTATTTGTCTTGCCTCAAGCTATAATGCAAATCGACTTTTCAAATTTGAAGATTCATCTATGGTAGCTTGATATTATATTGACGATATATGTTATTACTACTCAAAAATTGAATTGAAGTATCATTTAGATTCTGTAAAACATAAACCAATAGACTAGACTACTATAATGACGCTGGCTTGTAAACGTGAGAATCGCGATCATTTGGCGTTTGAAAAAAAAATAAAATCCATGAAATTATATTCATATGACATGCTGAAACATATGCCACTGTACCAGGGATGAAGACATTTCACACGGGACGCAAGCAGAACACCTGCATGTGAACTCCTGCAGTGTTCAGGGCTATCATAGTTGTCATGTCAACAAATGCACGTGCTATATGCATCCCCTAATGTAGGATGACAGAGTTTACGACAGTAGTGGAGGACAATACTGTTTCCCAACTGTAGGGGGAGCCCGAGAGCAAAAGTTACCTAGTGCTGCTTTAACAAAATGTCTATCTTCATCTTCATAAGAGAAGATACAATACAATATCTTCAAAATACAGTACAACCTTCATATTTATAACCAATTGTCACCTTAAAACCGGTGCTTTGTGTGGTGGTGACAGGAACAAGAAATTCTCCGACATATAGAAATATGGTTATCATTTTAATCACTTTATTTTATTAGTTTATCAACTAGCCTATGTTAACTCAAACTATTTTAATGTAGAAGACCTGGATATACTTATTAGCCTACTAATTAAATAGTGTACATTTATATCAGGCTAATTTAATTAGGCTGCTTAAATATATAAGCTGGGTGCATGGAAGCGGCGCGCATGCTTAAAGCTTGAGAAAAAAAACACAGGCAAAAGTAATGATTATAAACGTGTCAGAAAAAAAATAACAAGGAGACATTTTAATTGTTTATAATTAAACTAGTATTTTCTGAGTCAGTGTCGGCTGGAGAGATGAAGTTGACGATGCCGCCTCTCCGCAGCGCCTTGTGCCTTTAGAGAGAAATGCACTTTTCATACGGATTACATAACCAGAGAATATTTTTTTCGATTTGAATTTGTTCGTTTAAAAGTAGACATTTCAAGCTTTCAGGCTAGATATATTTCTCATATATATGTGAGGCAAGAAGCCTGATACGCTTAGTTTCGGTTCATTTATGAGATGCGCTGCAGACGAAAGAAAGCGCGCATCCTGTTTGCTTTCTTTATTTTACCTATTTTTAACTATTTGTTAGAGCGAGTGGCCAAGCCAAACGGATAAGTTCTCTTCATGCTTAACAAATAAAATCATGCATTTTCTACAGTTTGAAGAAGGTGGTCGAGGCGAGGTGGCGAAAGCATTGCCAGCGTTACTAAAGAGGGGGCCCCACTAAGGGGGATGCAGAGATGTCGCTGCATGTTTATATTACCATTTCTGATTGTTTAAATGATCAGCCCTCGGGGGCCCCTCAAAATGCGGGGCCCCAGGCAAGTGCCTGCCTTGCCTGCCCTATTGCGACGCCTCTGGTCATGGCCGGCCAAGGCTAATTGATGCATGTGGGGAGCGAAGGCTGGCCCATGTGGTCCGATCAAACAGACGAGCTACTGTAGTTCAAATTGCCCAAGAAATTAATGCTGGTTAACTTAGAAAGGTGTCAGAATACACAGTGCATTGCAGTTTGTTGCATATGGGGCTGCATAGCCGCAGACCAGTCAGGGTGCCCATGCTTCCAATCACTTCCATGGCCAAAGGTTTATAAAATCAAGCACCTAGGCATGCAGACTATTACAAACATTTGTGAATGGGTCGCTCTTAGGAGCTCAGTTAATTCAAGCGTGGTATCATGATAGGTTGCCACCTGTGCAAAAAGTCCATTTGTGAAATTTCCTCACTAATAAATATTGCACGGTCAACTGTTAGTGGTATTATAACAAAGTGGAAGCAATTGGGAACAACAGCAACTCAGCCACGGAGTGGTAGGCCACGTAAGATCACAGAGCTGGGTCAGCGCATGCTGAGGCGCACAGTGTGCAGAAGTCGCCAACTTTCTGCAAAGTCAATAGCTACAGACCTCCAAACTTCGTGTGGCCTTCAGATTAGCTCAAGAACAGTGTGTAGAGAGCTTCATGGAATGGGTTTCCATGGCCGAGCAGCTGCATCCAAGCCTTACATCACTAAGTGCAATGCAAAGCGTTGGATGCAGAGGTGTAAAGCAAAGTGTTCTCTGGAGTGACGAATCATGCTTCTCTGTCTGGCAATCTGATGGACGAGTCTGGGTTTGGCGGTTGCCAGGAGAACAGTACTTGCCTGACTGCATTGTACCAAGCGTAAAGTTTGGTGGAGGGGAGATTATGGTGCGGGGGTTGTTTTTCAGGGGTTGGGCTCAGCATACCCAAGGTTCAGCATACCCAAGACATTTTGGACAATTATTTATTAAAGAGTATGCATTCCTTTCTTTGCAGGTCTATATCATCCACTCACACATAAAATGGAAATGCTTTACTCAGACAGGGTAGGGGCAATTAAATAATTTATCTATGCAAATCCCCCCCTCCCCCCCTTTGCTCTTGTATATTAAATTACAGATAATGGAGTTTTTTAGATGGGGTACAGCACAGAGGAAAGGAAAATGGACTTACGGTGAAGGCCTTCCAGGCAGAGGGGTGGGAGCAGGATCTGGAAACAAGAGAGAGTGGGGATTTTTAACAACCTACTAGAAACAAATCGCCCACAAAGAAGCATAACACATGCGGCCAATATGGCTCTTTGGCATCATGGAGTAGAAAATAACTACAGTGATCTCATCAGACCTACACAGTTTCTTGAGATTTTTACTGTAAATGTCTGAGGACGGCAAAGTGCTACACTTATGAAGATGCATTAAAAACACATTTATAGCCCAGGGCTTCAGGACATTTACAAAGGTCTTCATTTCAAATTGAGGGACCACTACTTTGCAACAGGTCCAATTAATTTGACCAATCACGGAAAGTAGGGACACAAGTCGGTTCTGGGGCATTTTGAGCTACTCAAAACTAGCCAAAAACAAGCCCAATCGCGTTTCAGGGGGGCTTCTCCGGTAAAATTCGCATTCCCGGGGCTAAATATCACATAATTGGGGTCGCTTCAACCCACGGACATGAAAAACAGCCCGCGGCAACGGGCGGGGGCAATAACAAAAGAAACAAACGCGTCTACTCATGCTAGAATCTCCGAAAAACAAGCCGATTTCAACCTCAAAATGTAAGCTTTTAAATATACCAATGCTGCTATCTCAAACACGGAGAGGCTTCTTCGTGATCTCAACTAACAGATTCTGCAAAAAAGCAAAAATCACCAATTTTGAAAAAAAAAAAAAAACGCTTCTTTTTCATTTTGCTCGAAAGTTGTGCTGCCGACTTGTGTCACTGGTTCCCGTGACGAATCACGTATATGTGTCATGGGCGTCGGAAGCAAAAAAAATGTGGGTGGGTCCTCAGAATTTTTTTTTATTGAAGTAGATGCCAATAAGTACAAATATACCACTTTGCTTGCTAAGCGAATAGTTCGGAAAGACAAAATTACGGAAATCGCCATATAATTGAGAGTGGCAGTAGTGTAGTGGTAAGACGCACGGCAACTAGTTTTGACACAAGTCGACCCGCGGTTCGAATCCGCCTTTCGCCGAGTTCAATCTTCTCCCTTTTCCCATCACATATCAGATCGGAAAGGCATTTATTTTCAATAAAAATGACGAAAATATTAGAAAAGTGGAATTAAAGCGTCTAACGTGTTTAATAATAAGTGTTTATCGATTAGGGGTAGATAAACAGACATGTGTTGAATGTTAGAGATGATAAAAGTGAGTGGGTCCAATATCATTGATCGTAAAAAGTGGGTGGGTCTTGTCCCACCCACAAACAATGGTTCCGACGCCCATGATATGTGTGGACTACTTGAATATCTTTTTAATATCTCAAATGTTTCTTCTAGATTTTTTACCTTGATAAAGACTGTATTATCAACTATTTTTCTTCATACAACTTAATTTCTTCATACAATCTACAACAACAAAAAACAAGGCGTCTCCGAAATCACGTACTGTCTGAGTAGGTACTACATTTAATGAGGAATGAATTTCGCAACCGTTAAAAAAGTTTGTTCTATATAGTTTGAATGGTCATCCAATTACTTTTCGTATACTGCTTTTCTACTGCCTACTGTTTACTACTGTTTTTCGCCTACTAAGTAGGCATAATCGGATGCATTTTTTAAATACAATCTCATTGCAATTCACAAATGTTTTACATTTTGGCAAATTGTTGGCTAATTCGTATGAATTTGTTTAGTTTTATATGTCTGTTTTCATACAATCTGCTTAAACCCCAATGACGATTATGTTTAGGGTTTGGGTTAGGGGTGTTTTTTGTATGATTTGTATGAATTTGCCACCTGATTTATCTGTTTTCCCATCAGACTAGGTTGTTCTTTTATATTTCACAGAAAACATGAACATGACATGAGAGTGAGCAAAATGCAAATCACAATGCCAGGAACAGGGTTAACACAATCCAGAAAATGTTATAATTTGGTTTTTGCTGCATCCGTTTAAAATTTAGGAGAAACATCTAGAGACAAAAACTGATAATTAAAAAAAAACAACAACAAAGGACCTCCTGTGCTATTAAAGATGTTCCTCTGAGATGGGATGGGTTTAAAAATGCAAGTTTTTCTGCGTCATCAGTCACCCGATTATGAAATCATCACAATATCGTTAAATTACAAAAACACTCACCAAACTTGACAAACAGGATTCCTGTGGTAGATACTGTGCCATAGGTGTTGGTAGCCACACACTGAAAGTAGCCAGTGTCCGTGGTGTCCAGGTCTCGGATTCTTAGGCGCGAGCCATTCTGAGTGGGCTTGTAAGAGACACGGCGCGGTTCCGGGACCACAGGAGCATCGTTTTTAAGCCAGCGGACTGTGGGTGGTGGATTCCCTGAAACGTGGCAATGTAACTCAGCTGTCTGTCCGAGGGAGGTAGTGATATTATTCATTGGAGCATCCAGTCTTAGAAAGTGATCTGAAAGGACAAGACAGAAAAGTTATTAAAAACGTACAATGTAGCTAACTTACTCAAATTACCCAAAGGAAATGGTGTTGAAAAAAAGTAATACGGCTTTGGTAAAACATGAAGTTGAGTAATAATGACAGAACTAATCCTTTAAACTGTCATTATTTGATGTGTAGTAAATCAAGAGTTTTTCCAAGAGGCTTTTCTTAGTGTTTATGGGTATTTGTAACTATATACGCACACACAATGTGCAACAAATCTCTAAGCTGCCGGGTAGGAATTCTTTACATGATATTTAGCGGTTGCCACTAGGTGGTAAATCATTAGTTTGTCTCATTTTGGGGTGGATAGCGCCAGAGGGGACAGAAGAACCTCTTGAAGCTTCTGGAAACTTCTGTCTCCAGAAAATCTGTCTTGCCAGGCCTACAGCTAACTTTGATAAGGGGCCAGCAAAAACATGACAACCCCTAATATTTCATGAGTGGTGGGAGGGAAATAAAAGCACTTGTAGTGAGCTCAGCAGATCTGACCCATTCTGGTCTGAGTAGGGCCATAGAGGAGAACGTATGTAGTAACACTTCAAATCTATGGGAAAGTTACACAGACGGTATGTTGAAACACTTTGTGGTAAAGGACCAAAACCAGAATTGGGTAATAGTAGATATACAATAGTATGCGTATGTGCTTGTGAAAACAGTGTGATCTTGTTAGTATTAGCAACGTGTGGTTTAAAGCACAAATCCATTTTTGTACATTTGGATAGATGCTGAAATGTGCAGTATAAACTAAACTCTTTTAAGCACTTTTTATTGTATTTAAAATATATGAGATTTCAAATTCATTTAACACGTAAAAATTTCACATATCTAATTTAGCATTATAATGTTTCATTTTCAGCACACACATACACAAACCAGTAATTGAATGAAACACACTAATGTCACATCATAAAACAATGTTATACTTACTGAGGTTGTACTGTACTGTATATACTAATAATACACAAAATGGTTTACGTTTTAGATGATGACATTGTACATTGATTTTGTACATTTCAGTGTCTGTCCAAACATTTAATAAAAAAAAAAAAAAATTGGTACACTTGGCAGATAAATGCCAATGAATACTAATGAGATCATATTGGGGAAAAACAGACAGTCAAAGTTGTTCCATAAAAATAATTTTAACCTCTGTATAGTTCCCTGGGACTTCCTGTGGAGTCATATGATCGGTTTGGCAGACAAGCTCTGACAGGCTCTTGATGGCATCCTGACAAGCCCTACTCATGCAGCCAAGAAGCAAAGAGTGAAAGTAAACTTTTCCTCTCACTCAGCGCGGATTTACTGTGAGCATATCATACATACAGTCCAACAATCTGTCAATACTTACTCATGATTAAAAGAGTCTAATACACTAGGACATTGTGCAGTGAATCTAATTACCCCTATCTAACAAACTAAAGTGCAAAAGTGGAGTTCCAAAACACAATTTCCCTCCATAGAGAAATCGATCTTAAGTGATAATATATACATTTTTCAAGAAAGGTATAATATAAAATTGTATACATAGTCGATGAATATCCATAGTCAATAGTTTTCATATTGAACTGTTGTTTCCGATTCAATTATGCCATTCATCATGCTTCATGAGATGAGTAGTTCATTCATTAAAGGCATAGGCCATTTCAGATTTTTTGCTGTTGCTCAAAATCAAATGTTATAATGTTAATATTAATTTTGGTGCAGTTTCGGTTCAAGGCATATAACTCATTATTCAAAAATGTTCTGCAATGTCCATGAATAAATAAATATAATTTTCAAAGCCAAGGCCATCTAAAAAGTTGTGCTGTTATGCACCACAAATCTGTGAAGCAGTGAAAATTGTCTGTGAATCTATGATGTATGATATGATAAATCATAATGGTCAAACTGTGAAATACAAACTGTATGCCACATTAGTACACTTAAATGGACAGGAAGACAATTCTGTCATCATTTACTCGTCCTCAAGTTGTTCCAAACCTGTATGAACTGCTTTCCTCTGCTGAACACAAAAGAAGATATTTTGAAGAATATGGGTAACCAAACAGTTGATGGGTTACCAACATTCTTCAAAACATCTTCTTTTGTTTTCAGCAGAAGAAAAAAATTCAAACAGGATTGGAACAACTTGAGGGTGAGTAAATGATGCCAGAATTTTCATTTTTGGGTGAACTATCCCTTTAAATCTGCGGTTAGTAACACAAGTTCCCCTTCTCTATCTTCAAACTCAGTAGCTTCTTCTCACAGGAGGCCAGAATATGGTGCAATGAAAGGAATGTGACTTTGACGAGAAAATTAATAAAAGTATATTGAGTAGGAGCCATGAGTGTGGCCCCCCAGGGTTACAGGCAGGGTAAGCAGCCGTAGGGCCCACAGCTGTGCAGGTACATCCACAATATTAGTCCTGCTGTGGTGGGGGTTGAATTCCACTGACTACCATTCACCTTTCAGAAAACCCAGCATTGTTTAAACTATACCTGACAACAGTTTTCAGCAAACTGCATCTAGGGTTACCAGGAATCTGGTGGCAGATTTGGACAGGATTTTGTTGACCACAACATTAACAGGAATTTGAGGAATGGATGTCGGAAAAGTTTTTTTTTTTCAGGAACCGGACTTAGGTGAATGAGATCTCGATATTGTTTGTTGAAATTTTATGTGCACTTAAAGCATTAAAGTGACTATACTTGACCCATCTAAAATAGTTGAGACTGTACTTTATCGAAAATACATACTTGGTTTTATATATGTCAGATGAAAAAACAAGTGCAAAATTATATATTATTTTGCATTATATAACTGCTATTGATATTTCTTTTTAAAAACCGTTTTATGATCATGAGATTAAATGTTACTGAGTATTATTATTATTAATAATAACTTATTTTATTATACTGACAACCCTAGTTTTTTTTACAGCAAAAAACAAAACAATCTTTTGGTTTTATAACAATAATAATATAAGAGTAAATTATGCCCATTTAGCAACAATTTACAATAATAATTCAATATTTTAATTTAATAATTTAATTTTGCAATAATGTTTACACTACTATTAATTTAATTCAAAGGCCAATTAGGTTAATTTTGCAAACAACATTCTGTCTTTATAATATTACAAAACAAATTCTACAGAAGTATAAATGGGACCGAAAACATATCTTTTTTTTTGTACCACATCATCAAATTTGAGGGTCCTTAGGATCAAAAAAGAAAGACATTAGACAGTGTTGCAAAGACAAGTCTCTGCAAATTCACACCACAAAATATAATAATCATGCACATTTTTAAGGCCTTAGTCATTTCTTATGGTCACAATCTCAATATATGAAACCACAGTGAGATATCTAAGGTCTGGGTGACAAGTGAAGTGACTAATATACACAGCATCTAACCATTACTCCACTCCCTTTTCTCTTCTTTTTTCTCCTTCCTCTTGTCCATTCGCACCTCCTCCCTTCTCTTTTTACCACCCTCTTGCTCTCGTTCCAGACATGTCTGGTCTGAGTGTGGCTGAAGGGAAAGCTACCTTCCTTCCCATGGAGGATCTCTTCTTTATCCCTTCATCTTAATTTCCTCCATCCAAACATCAGCTCTCTTATAACAATATACAAATATGGTTCCCCAAAAATGGATTCGAATGAAGAATACAACCACAGGGGGATCAGTTCCGACCCATAATGCATCTGACTGACAAACCTAATCTTTTGGACACTTCCACTTCCTTCTAATGATGTAAGCGTGCGGTGACTGGTTATGAACTTCAGCCAGAAGGAACCAACCGCACACAGACCCACATGCACATGTAATTCAGTTGTTTATTTATCAAACATCAGCAAATGATTTGAAGAAGTAATTTGACTATTTAAAGTTAGCGGAATCAAGACAATGGCATCTTTTGTTGGCCGCACAGCGTGGGTGTGTGGACAGTAGGCTCCTTTTTTTTACTGTGCTGATAAATGGATGTGGGAAATGGATGTTCAATTTAAAATGAAATATTAATACTGATATAAAAGTTAGGTAAAAATTAATTATGATGGTCCCCTGTAGATATTCTGTTGACTTTAAGTAAAGTTGCACCTACATGTCAACAAACTCACATTAGAGTATCAGTAGAGCATTAGTGGACTGTCTGCTTAAGTAACTTTGCATGTACATGTCAATTTACTCTACTAACCCTAACAGTCTACTAATACTTAACTAATACTAAGTGAGAGTTGACATGTAGGTCAACTGTATTTTTACTGTATTTTTTATTGATATCCAAGAAAATGACATACATCATTAGGGAAAATAAAACAAAACAATACAATAGAATGGGGGATACATTCTGTTTTGATGCAAGTATAGGTTCACATATACGGTCATTGATTGTTTACATTACAGTACACAATCCATTTCTTCCAGCATTTTTATAAATAGGTCCTTTTTAAGTCTCAAGATAAAAGTAAATTCTTCCATATTGTATATTTCTTTAACAATTTCTATCCATTCTCCAAGTAAGGGGATGTCCTGCTTAAACCAATGTCTTGTAATACTCTTCTTACATGCCACACTTAATATATTAACAAGATTTACGTCACTTCTCAACACAGACTGCGTAATGTTTCCAAGATACAATGTAGTGAAATTTCTTGGTACATCATATCCTAAAATCTTTTGGATCTCCATCAAAAACTATGTCCCAAAAAGGTAGTATTTTTGGGCAACTCCGGAATACATGGAGATGGTCAGGTGAAAAGTTACTTAAAGACAACGGGGAACCATCAAAATAAAGTGTAACCAAAAGTTATTCTTATGTTTACTTCATTAAAATGGTTAAATATTTCACAGCAAAAAGTCTAAAAACTATCAATTAGATAGTATGAAGACACGTAGAAGATTGTGTATAACAGTTTTGGTCATTTTTATCATTCAAATCCATGTATCAAATATGATATAGAAGGCTTTATAGGGCTAAGAGTGAAATAATCAAAAATCATTTTAAATATTAATTGTGTTAAAACACAATTAATATTTAAAATTTAGGACAACAGTCATAAACAGCATGTTTGAGATTAAATATGAGACATTTTTGAAGGAAACATGAAGAAAGATCAATGTATATATAACTAGAAACAAATATTTTAATGTTCACCATTTTTAATCAAGCTGTAATGTTGTCAAATTGTGTAAAAATAAATAAATAAATAAAGATGCAAACACTAAAATAATCCTTCACTGAGTGTATTCAGGTTCCATAAAATACTAAATTTGAACATTTAATGATAATGATGGCTTAAAAGTCTCCTGTGATGCATATCAAATATATTATATATATATATATATCAAAAGGAAACTCTTTAAAACACACCACACACTCTTACTGTATGTACAGTATATGCATTATATATGCTACAGTATATGCATTTACAAATTAAATACAATAGTAAGAATGTGTTTTAAAAGAGTTTGCTTTCTAGTTTAAGAAATACCCATGAACATATACATAACATATCTAACACACAGAAATTATTTTAAGATCTTTTGTTTCTTTAAAACGTTTGTTTTCTGACCTAAAGCATAAGTCAGCTGCTGGTCAAAAGAAAAAGCCTCGGAGTCAAAAGAAAGTTCTTGTGTGGACAGCTGCATTCAAACGCCAGGCAACAAATACGTCTGAGATTTAAATATTAATCCTAAAGCAATTAGGACCATTTGGAGAAATCACATAGCGGACAAAATGACTCCAATTCTCTTATTAGTTTAATTACTACTGAGTTTGGTTCAAGACAGGAAAAACACTTAAACCATATGGCAAATTAAAGAATGATATAAAAGGGTCTTGAAATGGAAGGAATGGAGTGCTGATAATAGGTTTGTTGGTATTTGTATTTACTAGCGTGAGAAAAAAGAAGGAGAGAGAGAAACTAAACGGAGTTGTATAAGGGCTATGAAATTTAGTGATGTTATGGAAAATAAGTTCTTGCTTGAATTCTCCTGACTTTTGTTCCAACTTGCATCTATAACGATAGCACAGACACAACAGATAGGTTTACCATGAGCATGGAAACCCCCAAATTAGTGTGCACTGTACCAGACTGAGGAATTAGGATGACTTAAGACACATAACAAGCTTCTTTCAAAATACTGCCATCCTAGAGCTCACATGTTCCTGCTAGTAATGCTGTCTGCTTTGGCAATCAAAACTTACATTCATCTCCAGACAAAACATCCAGCAATCGCTGCCGATCTGTCACATTACTGTAGACCTAATGGTGTCCCTGAGTGGCCTAGCAGAGCTGGGCTAAAACTCACCTCTTTCAGCTCCGCTGGACATGTTCCAACTGGAGGCAGCCACCACCTTTGGGTCTGAAGGAATCTCTGCCCCTGTAGATACAAAGCCAGGAGAGACAGTCAAGGAGAGGCACATTCCAAACTGTGGTGGTATCATGGTACAGTAAAGGTAACAGATGGTTATACATGGTATTTTGGTACTTCATACAAGGTACTTGGATACCGTATTCATGTACCATGGAATTTAAACTGATACTTCAACATACCATGGTCAATGGAATAGGCCATAGATTATACATCTACTATAAAGTACCTACAGTATACTGATAAAACTAACAACTGGAAACATACACACACACACACACACACACACACACACACACACACACACACACACACACACACACACACACACACACACACACACACACACACACACACACACACACACACACATTAGAATCAAATAAATAAATATCTGTATAACTCGGTCAGACTGATTAAGTCATATTAAATTACATTGATATGATTATAACCAGTTATTGCATGGTTCATGGTTCAACCAGTTATTACCATTTATTACATTATAACCAGTTATTACATGGTTCTGTGGAATACTTGATTCTGATTGGTCAATCACGTCATCCAGTTGTATGTTATTCCCCGATAACAACCAGTAAAAACTGATGACACAGGCTCATCCGGGTAACTGTCACAGTTCACAAGTCTGCTCTTTGCACTTGCTAGGAATGTTTTTTCTTTGTGGAAGTTTTGAGTTTGGGGAGATAGATAATAAAATATTAAAACCCAAATTAATATTTTGTGTACAATTAGTTAATTATGGCACCGGGTATCGCAGACTTGCTCTCTTGTTTCATTTAAACGCAGCTGCTGCCATTTTGCTGTTATTTTTTTGTACAATGAATTATAATAATGGATTTTTGTACTGGATTATAAGATAACAAACAGGTACGTTTTTCATCTCAAATCAATATCTCTTATTCCTATAATTATTTATGTGGTGAAATACCATGTAATAAGTGGTATGACTGTACCATATCCCTTAAATGTCAGTCTAGTTTGAACTTGCCGCTTGCTAGCAAATACTTTCTTCATGGAAGCTTTGCTTTTAAAGAGCTTATAAAATATTTCAACTCAAGTCAATATTTTGTGTCTAATTATTTACTTATGTGGCAAGTAGCTGTGTAATAAGCGGGATAATGTACATCCAGCCGGTTGATATTGCAGAATGAATGACAGAAGTGTGAGAGTGATAGAAGACCTGGTCCTGATCACTCTGTAAAGGTTTATTCTGCATTAACAACCAGTTGCATTATCCCTTACTTATTGTATGGCTCATGAGTGGCGGAACTGTGTGGTCAGATATTTTTGTATCATGTCTGTTAAATTGTATATTTGACAGTGTCAGCAAATTTTCCTACACAGAGAGCTCTTTTTCTTCTCGCTTACTAAAATAATTCAATTTCTTGTCCAAGTACATGTACCATGTAATACGTGGGATAATGTATAGTGAGCCAGTCATTCTTGCTAAATAAACTAATTTAGGACGATACAAGTCAAGACTCCTCTGCTCTGTGGGTTAATTTAGTTAAAATGTACATTATCCCTTATTTAATTAAAATTTTAAGACATGAAGTACAGTTTTTAGGTTAACTGATAAAGCATTCGAAACTATTCGAAACATTGCTAGCCATTTTTTGATAAATCTGGTTTCAGTTCAGGATTCACTTTTGTGAGAGCAATAATAAAACATACAACAAGAATGTGAAATTAAAGAGACGGTGATGTTGCTATTAGTGCTCGGTGTGTGTTCAGGAGCGTGCAGGTAAACCTGCCTCTAATATATGAAGATTACAGACTTGTTACTGTACAAAGAACATTTTATTATAGTGTAGCAGCACAAAATGGGCAAGTGTTGACAGGTTCAGAGTTAGTGATGCTCGTCTTACAATGCCCCCCTTTGAGTCAGACATTTTACTACAGAACACAATAAACAATGGACTAGGGCAGTACAGAGTCCGAACAGAGGTGCAAGGTGCTCCAGGAATGTATGGCCTTAGTTCATTTTTCTCCCTTCTGTGCGTGTGGTTAAACAGAGACAGTCTAAAAAGTAGCAAGACTAAATAAATGATTTAAAAAAGAATGATTGAATTTAATGGCTACTTCAAACATTTTGACACAGACGAGCGCTTTTAGTCTGAGCATGCTAAATAGATTGGAATTTTTGACTCAAGTGGGCCGCACAGGCCATTCGTCTGGGCTGACGGAAGGATAGGCTACGTAAATTTACTATAATTCATTCTATATGTATATTTTTTGTAGCAATGGGCCAGCCCACATTGTACAGCGGCCCACTGGGAAAACTTGCAGTGCTCCAGATGGCCAGTCTGCCCCTGTACATTTAAACTTTCAATGTAATATCAAATAACAGTTCAACTACATGCTAACTAACTATTAATTTGCAATTATATATCTAACTCAGATATTCATTTCGTTAGTTTTGCCGCGCCGCGTTCATTTTATCAGTTTTGCCGTGCCGTGTTAATTTCATTAGGTGGAAAGCACTAATTGCTAATGGGGGTGTTTTCAGAGCACCCCTGTTTCACAGGTAACAGTCTGTCTTCAGAACACACCCTTGTTTCCACTTCTTTTGGATTAGCCCAACCCACTGGTGAAGAGAAGTCCCTCGCTGGTCCTTTGTTTTTCATTCCCCGTTGGCTCAAACGCACACCCATAGCGGTAAACTTGAGGAACACTCATCAACATACACATGAGGGGAAGTGTCACAACAACACGCTTCAGTCGTGCCGCAAAAGTGGATCTGTACTGTCGGTTTTGCCACATTCATTTCATCAGGTGGAAAGCACTAATTGCTAATGGGGGGTGTTTTCAGAGCAGCCCTGTTTCACAGGTAACAGTCTGTCTTCAGAACACCCCCTTGTTTCCACTTCTTTTGGATTAGCCCAACCCACTGGAGAAGAGAGACAGATTGAAGAAGGCTAGTTTGCTGCTGTATATTATTTATTTAATTGTGAGAGTGTTTTTTCTGCTCTTGATCTGGCTTGTTTAATAAATATTCCTTTTTTATTAAAGTGGACGTGCCTTTTGTGTTTAAGAGTAAAATCTTTAAAGGTCCTGTTCTTCGTGATCCCACTGTTCAAACTTTAGTTAAAATCAATATTAATATTTGGTACAGTAGCCTTTGTTTGCAATTACAGAGGTCAAACGTTTCCTGTAGTTTTTCACCAGGTTTGCACACACTGCAGGAGGGATTTTGGCCCACTCCTCCACACAGATCTTCTCTAGATCAGTCAGGTTTCTGGCCTGTCGCTGAGAAACACGGAGTTTGAGCTCCCTCCAAAGATTCTCTATTGGGTTTAGGTCTGGAGACTGGCTAGGCCACGCCAGAACCTTGATATGCTTCTTACAGAGCCACTCCTTGGTTATCCTGGCTGTGTGCTTCGGGTCATTGTCATGTTGGAAGACCCAGCCTCGACCCATCTTCAATGCTCTAACTGAGGGAAGGAGATCGTTCCCCAAAATCTCGCAATACATGGCCCAGGTCATCCTCTCCTTAATACAGTGCAGTCGCCCTGTCCCATGTGCAGAAAAACACCCCCAAAGCATGATGCTACCACCCCCATGCTTCACAGTAGGGATGGTGTTCTTGGGATGGTACTCATCATTCTTCTTCCTCTAAACATCTTAGTGGAATTATGACAAAAAAGTTCTATTTTGGTCTCATCTGACCCCATGACTTTCTCCCATGGCTCCTCTGGATCATCCAAATGGTCATTGGCAAACTTAAGACGGGCCTTGACATGTGCTGGTTTAAGCAGGGGAACCTTCCGTGCCATGCATGATTTCAAACCATGACGTCTTAGTGTATTACCAACAGTAACCTTGGAAACAGTGGTCCCAGCTCTTTTCAGGTCATTGACCAGCTCCTCCCGTGTAGTTCTGGGCTGATTTCCCACCTTTCTTAGGATCATTGAGGTGAGATCTTGCATGGAGCCCCAGTCCAAGGGAGATTGATAGTCATGTTTAGCTTCTTCCATTTTCTAATGATTGCTCCAACAGTGGACTTTTTTTCACCAAGCTGCTTGGCAATTTCCCCGTAGCCCTTTCCAGCCTTGTGGAGGTGTACAATTTTGTCTCTAGTGTCTTTGGACAGCTCTTTGGTCTTGGCCATGTTAGTAGTTGGATTCTTACTGATTGTATGGGGTGGACAGGTGTCTTTATGCAGCTAACAACCTCAAACAGGTGCATCTAATTTAGGATAATAAATGGAGTGGAGGTGGATCATACAAATAAATAGTTAAAAAATCATATATTGTGATTTCTGGATTTTTTTTTTTAGATTATGTCTCTCACAGTGGACATGCACCTACGATGACAATTTCAGACCCCTCCATGATCTCCAAGTGGGAGAACTGGCAAAACAGCAGGGTGCTCAAATACTTATTTTCCTCACTGTATATATATATATATATATATATATATATATATATATATATATATATATATATATATATATATATATATATATATATATATATATATATATATATATATATATATATATATATATATAAATAGCCACCCTGAAACTTTACCAATATGGCTGCCAAGTGAAACAACTAATAAACAATGTGATCTCACTTTTCAGTGAAAAGTGGCAATTATACCTTCCCACTAAAGTCATTGCTAGGTCTTAACAATCCTTACTAAATGGCATTTGTTTATTATCTTCTTCGATAGCTTGACCAATCTTAAAAATAAGCTTGACCAACCTGAACATTTTTCTTTAGCCTGATTTGAGCTAAAGCTAGATTTAGGAAACTACTTTAGTCAGATGTAGTCACGTTTTCTCTCATTAATGTAGATAAAAGCTGTATTTACATGGCCAGAAAATCGTTTTCCAAGATGGCTGCTGAGTAAACTGACTGACTTGCTTTAAAAAGCAGTTTGGTCTGACTGACTGACAGACAGCATAAGCTTAAGTAAACTCTAAAACAGTGCACATACACTCTTACAACCTTGAAGACAAAGACTTTGTTCACCAAAGCAAATAAATGCTCACACAGTGCATGCATTTGTGTCTGTGCATGAGTGCATCCCTATGTAAAGTAGAGCTGTGGTAATGGATCACACAGACTCCCTGCTAACTGGGCTCACATCTGAGGATAAATCTCCAGTGTGCTGACAGTCTCAGAGCTCTGCTGGAACTACAAGTGAGGGAGGTGGGGCATTCTTTGTGGACTTCTCGTTAGGTGTGCTTCTATTCAGAAATAATCATTCAGAAATGATCATTCCTTATTGTATTACACAGTTAAAAATATATACCATACTGCTGTTTCGAGTGAACTACCTATGGAGGCAACATTTTATGGCATTATGGTTGGGTCTATCGACAATGACTGTTCCTGAAAAAGTAGGCCTGTCTCGGAGGATCCCAGAATACATAGTGACAAGCTCAGTGAAATAAATAAATAAATACATTTAAATTAAAATGAATTACAGTGAGGAAAATAAGTATTTGAACACCATGCTATTTTGCAAGTTGGAAATCATGGAGGGGTCTGAAATTGTCATCGTAGGTGCATGTCCACTGTGAGAGACATAATCTAAAAAAAAAAAAATCCAGAAATCACAATATATGATTTTTTAACTATTTATTTGTATGATACAGCTGCAAATAAGTATTTGAACACCTGTCTATCAGCTAGAATTCTGACCCTCAAAGACCTGTTAGTCTGCCTTTAAAATGTCCACCTCCACTCCATTTATTATCCTAAATTAGATGCACCTGTTTGAGGTCGTTAGCTGCATAAAGACACCTGTCCATCCCATACAATCAGTAAGAATCCAACTACTAACATGGCCAAGACCAAAGAGCTGTCCAAAGACACTAGAGACAAAATTGTACACCTCCACAAGGCTGGAAAGGGCTACGGGGAAATTTCCAAGCAGCTTGGTGAAAAAAGGTCCACTGTTGGAGCAATCATTAGATAATGGAAGAAGCTAAACATGACTGTCAATCTCCCTCGGACTGGGGCTCCATGCAAGATCTCACCTCGTGGGGTCTCAATGATCCTAAGAAAGGTGAGAAATCAGCCCAGAACTACACGGGAGGAGCTGGTCAATGACCTGAAAAGAGCTGGGACCATAATTTCCAAGGTTACTGTTGGTAATACACTAAGACGTCATGGTTTGAAATCATGCATGGCAAAATCCCTCCTGCAGTGTGTGCAAACCTGGTGAAAAACTATAGGAAACGTTTGACCTCTGTAATTGCAAACAAAGGCTACTGTACCAAATATTAACATTGATTTTATCAGGTGTTCAAATACTTATTTGCAGCTGTATCATACAAACAAATAGTTTAAAAAATCATACATTGTGATTTCTGGATTTTTTTTTTTTAGATTATGTCTCTCACAGTGGACATGCACTTACGATGACAATTTCAGACCCCTCCATGATTTCTAAGTGGGAGAACTTGCAAAATAGCAGGGTGTTCAAATACTTATTTCCCTCACTGTACATTACATTAAAAAAATATTTAAAAACATTTAATTTAATACCAAAACACATTGATAAAAAGCATGATTAAAAAATATTTATGTTCAGGATAATTACATTACACATTTTGATTATTTAATATTTATTTAATGTTACCAATGCTTTGGCAATGTAAAAGCTTTTTACCATGACAAAAATCCACTTGAATGTGAATCTTAACAACATGCTAACATCAATCTCTCAGTCTGCTAAATTTGCTGCCTGTGTAGAGCATACCAAATTGGTCACTTATGAGGTTCCATGAGGGATAGGATGCTGTCTTAGAAGGCAGCCACACATGTAGGCAGCGAGGAAGTTCCCAAGGTTCTTTTTTTTTTTTTTTAAACCAGACCTCTAGTGGTGGTGTGAAATAAATAGACAAATCTCACAGCTAGAAAGTGAAAGGGTGAATGAAATAGATAGACAAGTGTCAAAGTGTGAACATAGAGGTGTTATTGTGTTAACTAGGTGTTAATTTAATGTTAAATACGCCTGGTGTTAGAAAACATGTCACTTTAATGAGCTGCAGATACACACACACACACACACACACACACACACACACACACACACACACACACACACACACACACACACACACACACACACACACACACACACACACACACACACACACACACACACACACACACACACACACACACACACACACACACACACACACACACACACACACACACACACACACACCTGTTAGTGCCAATGACTTGTGTGACACAGTGCACACACACACACACACAAACCACCACATGCTACAGTTGCTGGAGTTGAAACCAGCAGCTGCAGGGGCAGGTGGTTTAATGCCCCTCCATGATGACATTGACCACAACGGCAAATTACACTCATTAGTGATGTATCTATGACAGGTCACTTCATCTGCTCATTACATTCTGACCATTACTCATTATGGCATGACCTGTCACTTTCATCTGAGTGATCCAAGTGTGGCCTCAAATTAGGATCATCTAAATATATTTCACAAGTGTCATATTTCAGTAGCATTTTATGGTATATTCATTTTTAACATGACAAACAGTATATCACCACACACACACACACACACACACACACACACACACACACACACACACACACACACACACACACACACACACACACACACACACACACACACACACACACACACACACACACACACACACACACACACACACACACGTAATGTCTATTCAACAGATTCAATGTCAATTATCCATCTGCCACAAAAATGTTTTGTAATTATTTTAATCTGGGAGCTAATCAGTATGTCCATGCTGATTCTTTTTTTCTGAATCTTTTTTATTTTTCAAATGACAGCCCAATTTATAATACATTTCAACTGGTGGGATGCAGGTCAGCTGAATATAACAAAACAGATGAAATGCAGTTTTACTGCAGTCCACATCTGCAAGCTACCCATCATTAGCTAATCATGAAATATTAGGCAAATTGCAGTGTAATTTGCAGATTACCTTTCTAATGTTACCAAACAACAAAGGAAACTTTAATTGGGAACATTTGTTAATTATGACCTTAAAGGAAAGCAGTACACCTGAAAAATCAAGCAAGGGGGAACAGGAAAGCCTGGTACAGTATACAATAAGCACATGCATCTGAAAGCACATAATGGTTGCAGCTTTTTAATCCAGTTTCTAGCTTATATTCTTTTTATCCACTTATTGCATCTGATTTCAACGATAAATACAGATGTTGATTCCCACTATTCTTCCCAGATTTGTACACACTTTGGAAAATATATTAAATAATAGATATTAAATAAAAGGCAAAAATTTGAATGTCAAAGATCTCTCAGCAATCATAGAGAAAACACAAACATTTATCCTTATTCAAGGGGAGACCTGACCTCGGACAGGTGCCAATTATCTGGTTTTGTGCATATGGGAAAGATGCCTTCAATTGAGTTTACAACCATGTAAAATGAAGTATACAACCATGCAATAAAATATGATTGTATGATTTGTGTCCTAAACCCGAAATTATGGCTTTTTTATTTATGCAAGTCATGTTATACTATAATTCCTCATCATATTTTTGAACAATGCAATAAACTGAGCTGATTCCTAGTACTGCATCCCATAAAATACAATTATAAAGTGCAGGGGTCTCCAAACCTGCTCCTAAACAACCCTAAACAAACACACGGTTTGTTGAACCAGCTAATCGAGGTATTTAAGGCATAACAGGTAAGTGTGTTGACAGACAGAGAGACCGACAGACAGATAGATAGATAAACCAAAGTGACACAAAGGGACTATTGACGTCAGAAAGTTCAGAAATGAACAAAGTCTTAAACTCTAATAAATAATGAGGTCATAATCACTCTGTCACTATATAATTGTAAGTTCCCCTTCAAGGAATTAAATACAATGAACAGCTGGCTGTGTCGTTACAGAGTTGCTGATCTTCCTGGGTTCGAACACTGCCTTTCGACCTTAATGAATTATTAGCATAATTATGTCGGCACTTGTATGTGAATGGAAAATGTGAAGCTAGCTAGGTCAGAGACAATAAAGCTTTTTAATGATAGGGAGAATGTGAGGGGAAAGCCCAGGCTGATGATTCCGACCATAAACTTTTGTGTTTGAATGTGGGCACTGAGCCCAGCTCAAATGCTAGTGTTTGTCTTGGCTAGGTGTTTCCTCTACTGTCACAACCCTGGAGCAAACACCCACCTCAGACAGGAGAGTAAATCTGAGAGAGAAAGAGATGGAGAAGATCCTTGGTAGAAGGACATGGTCGTTTCACCTTCTCAGGTGTCACCTGGTCCAAATAAAAGGATCAGCAAGACTCCACCTGAATGCACTACAGGGAACAGGAACCAAGCCACCCCCGAATCCTCCACCACCTACCCCACCGCCCTGTCTCAGGAAACCAAGTTGTAATGTGATAACCCTGTTCGGGCTCCAGGGACCCAGATGGTCCGGTATAGACCAGGCGTAGACAGGCTGGAGACTGGGCAATGAACCAGGGTGAGCGCTGGTCATGGATGCTGTAATACAATGACCTTTTCCATTAGCACAACAAACACCAGAGCAGAACAAAGCCTCTGATGCAGCTGAAAGGTAGTCCTCTCCTCCGGTTAGCCCTCCTTAGCAAGACAACAGCCAGGCCCACCGCTGGGCACCCCTCCTGAGAGCTAAGGGAATGTGCTAGCATTAGCCCCAGGGTGAAAGTACTTAGCTGTAAATAATGGACATCAGCTCTAAACTGCTTTAAGCAGCATTTTTGTGAAAAAGCACTACTGAGAGATTATTTTATAACAAGAATATTTTTTACATTTCTGGCAATGTTAGTACAAAGATGAACGCTGCCTCCGAATATACCTACTTCCATACTATGCCACGACAAAAGAGTAGTATGTCTGAAAACATTTGAAACACCATTCAAAAAGTCTGGCTGTTTTCAAAATAATAAACTTCCAGTGACTAGCGGTGTATAGTGAAAACATATACTTATAAGCTTGAGGGAGTACAAACTCTTGTAAATGGTCCTCTATCTCATATGTAACACTGGAATGTGCGATTAATAATACTGAATCAGATTTTTTGGTTGTTTCGTATAAAAAATTAAAAAATCAAACCAATTCGAGTTCCTTATTTTACATAATGTTTTTGGTGGAATATTTAATTGTAATACATTTATTGGAATATCTAATTAATAGTAATACATGTTTTGTAACAGTTAAATAAATTAAGCTGTATTGATATGTTTTGTATATAGAGTAAAATAAAAACTGATCATAACACAGCTATTAAATTATAAATTATATGACATAAATCATATATACTAGCCTGACATCGTCATACTCAGATTCTAGTCAGAATATGAGTCTGATACTGCTCCATTGGGCTGTGATTATGAGGCGCTTGTTTCAACCAAACCAGGAAAGAAAATGCCTCTGCACACAATTGGATAGACCTACAACCAATCAGAGCAATGGAGCAACGCATAGTTGTCAACAGAACTCAACTGCACACACGCTGGAGGAAGTAGAAGAAGAAGATGAGCGTAACGATCTTTGCCTGTGTTGTAAAAAAATGAATTTAAGGATACACAGAGTTCTTACCAACACGATAGGGGTGTGCCATATCATACCGTCAACGATAATACCGGTATAAAATTTTACATGATAAAAAAGTGTCATATCGCGGTATCAACGATATCGATGGCGTATGGCGCATTTATGTTCCCTAGCGCGCACAACAACAACACCTGACAGAGTATACATGAACAGCAGCATGTCAGCCTCCGATAACGACTTAGCACCTAAAAAGGAGCTACTTGGTTACAAGAGGTCAGCCCGTCTTGACAACTGACTAAACATTGACAACTTAAAGCTGCTATTGATGTTTGCAGCGCAATATTTGACCGGAAGGGTAACATTAACAGTTATTTTCGTCAGTTACGGCTCGTTTGATCTAGCATTCTGCCTTCTTTGAATCAGACACAGAGATAAAGTAGTGCGTAAGATTACGTTTATTTGAATGAATGGATTATAGCATTTATTTGGATAGAGAGAGAGAGATAATATGAGAGAGAGAGAGAGAGATAGATAGAGAGAGAGAGAGAGATTCATACCTGTGTGGCTGCATCTGTTCAGCATCTCTCTTAACGAAGATGTGCGTTTATTACAGAAAAATAGCGATGTAACCCCATCGTTGCTGAGAAATATAAATGTAGTGATCCAGTAACTTAGCTATTTTATTGATAAAAGTCACGGGGCAGCGTTAATAGTTTCTGTGCTATTAGTTTCAGCGCGATCTCTTAATAGTTTCAGCGATCTCTGCTCTCTGAATGCGAGTGATGCGCACGTGCGTGTGTGTGTGTGTGTGCGCTTCAATAGCCCCGTTTACATGCACACTTTTATGTCATTCACATTAAAATCATTCCGATTGAACGAGTCTGTGGACAGTTTACACGAGACCTTATCTAAACCGATCTGGTGTTGCTGTAAGAAACACCTCAGAAAAATAAATTCTTAATTCAAAATAAACTTGAAGTAGAAAGTGCCTGGGACAAACGCTGTCAGATGAGATGGCGTAGCCAGGCTATGTCTGTGTCATTATTCCAACATTAACTTCATAACTTGTTACAAAATAAAAAGTTTTACACTTCAGAAATATTAGTGTATCTTATGAAAGCAGTGTTTATATGCAGCATTTTCATTCGGACTTTCAGACTTTTAAACCAATTACAGTGCTCCGTCTAAACACACCTGAAATTAAAACAGTGCATTAATATAGAACGAGGACTCATCTGACTTGGAACTACCTGTGCATTAAATGATTTTATTGCACACCTTCCAGCCAATCAGAATCAAATATTCAGACAGACCATGGCATAAATTACATTAGTTATTTTTAAACTAAAATGTTATGTTATGATTTTGCACTAATAAATGCTGCTGCCTACCAGCTGAAATAACCAATAAAACTTTGTTCCATATATTTTTTTCTATATCGTCACAAATATCATTATCGGAAATATTCTTGAAATATCGTGATATAATTTTGAGGCTATATCGCCCACCCCTACAACACGATCATCATTTTGGAGAGAATTAGTAAAGGTGAATGCATATACAAAGAAGTTCTCCGTTTAGAATTAGAACGAATTCAACCCAAACGCTCTTTGGTGACATGCATGATTACGTTACTGTTTATCATCTGTCCATCATCGTATAAAGCCCGTCCTGACAATTCGATTGGTCCGAACAGCTCTGGTTCGAGCATAGTTGCTCCACAACGGATAAAGTCCAGACCGAACTTCCCGACCTCAAATGTAGTGGGCGGGGCTAAGTTCGGCTGGCATCAAGGCTACATATATACATATAATAAAAATGATCTATCATAATATATATATTAGTGGTGGGCCGTTATCGGCGCTAACGTGCTGCGATAAAAAAAATATTGCCGTTAATCTATTCTCAAATTTGGGTTGGGAGCTGGGAATACTACGCAAGCTATGATGACTTTCACCTTGATATTTTAGCACGGATGTATTCCTAGCCGAATTGCACTGTGGGGGCGAGAGAATGAGTCTTCGAACCTGTGTGTATGCCTACTAGTATTGTCAAAAATATCCATATTTCGCTATGTATCGATACTGAAATATCTGAAACGATACAATACTCATTTTCTACAGTATCGATATCAGCTGCGCTCTCCTCTCCGACTGACAGCGAGTGACACGCACACCGCCTCCTCTCATTCAGTCCGTTTAATCCTCTGAACATTGCGAACGGGTATTCTGCTGGACTTTTATTAGTATTGGTGTGAATTTCGGTCTGAATTTCGCGTGGGGTTGCACAACGTTAATTCTACTAAATCCCGCAGATTTCGAGCTCGCATCTGAAGCGCACACACACATACCGTAATAAAGCCGCCTCTGACATACAAGTGCAAAAATGAGCTCCTTTTTCCATCTTATTAATGGTCAAATACACTCAAAAATGTCTCAATGCCCATCTTGGTGAGTTTTAACGCAAACAGTCGTAACCAGCTCACAGGAACAGTGTTTGGATATGTGTGCGTCAGGTCTTAAAGGGACGGAAGTTATTTATTATTCAAACTACAAAAAGACAAACGATCACTTACTAGCACACATATTCTGAATGCTTTCGGCAGAATTCAAATTAGCCATTTTAATCTAGATTAAAAAGTTATCTATGCCCATCACTATATATATATATATATATATATATATATATATATATATATATATATATATATATATATATATATATATATATATATATATATATATATAATTAGATTAATGCAATTATGTATAATGTAAAGATACAATATCATTTACATACTCTCACATACACACGCGCGCACGCACGCACGCACACACACACACACACACACACACACACACACACACACACACACACACACACACACACACACACACACACACACACACACACACACACACACACACACACACACACAAAAGCTTTTCAGGATTTTGATTAAAAGAATTTGAAATAGAAATCTATTGGAACATTATAAATGCCTTAACTGTCTCTTTTGAGTAATTTAATGTGTGCTTGCTGAATAAAAGAATGAAAAAAGCGTTTTATTAGCAGCTTGTAGTGTAGCCAGCTACTTTTTCAGAGTGTACGTTGGCTGTAGTTGAACTACTTTAAATTATGAGTAGCTTATAGTTTGGCAAGCTACAGTTTCAAAGCAGCTTCCTCAGCGCAGGCTAATGTGTTGCTGAAACAGCAGTGCAGCACACAGGCTGATAGATATTATATCGGGACATCCCAAGCAATCAAGATCAAGGGGGAGATTAGCATATTCCTGAAAGCACCCGGACCACTTCAAAGCCGGCGCATCGTTTACATACGGTCTAATTTCAGGGGCCCAGAGTGATGTTTGGTCAGACGTGCAACACGTCACATACATGATATTGCTTTACCATTTAATGACCCATGTACTCACAAAACGCAATCTCTGGGCATATCGGGTCACCCTGAGATCTCGCAGGAGCATTTCGGAATGCGCTCTGCTGGTTACCACCTACTGTAGAAGTCATTTGTTTTCTGCTGACAGGCAGGAGAAAGCGATCTCCCGATGCCAGACTGACAACATGCTGAAATCCTTCACTGGCGTGGAACAGGCTCCTCTCGCATTATCAGAGTCTGGACACAGGTCTCAGGTGAAGGGAGAAAGGCATGTACCATGCAATCGGTAACAGCACTGCGAGAGCCTGTCAGCATTACAAAAGATCCCATATGCAACTCACAACATAGTAACCTCAGTACAAGGAGCATTTGAGACGGATAAGAATTGGTTATTGTAAGACAATTTAAAATGTCGTAGCCATTTAAACATCACAGGAGACCCAGGGTTTGATCCAAATCCTCATGATCAGAATTTCCAAACGCTTTCCTCAGTCTTTCCCTAAGCTTGATAGAAATAATAGGGAGAAGTGTAATGAACAAAGCATGCCAGTTGGCCGAGAATCGTGGAGCATGTTAAACCGTTTAAAAGCAGTGATTGTCTCCTGCCTAAGGGATGATTGCAGAAAATGACACTGACAAGAGAAAGTGTTTGAGGGCTACCAATGATGCTTTAGAGCTGTTCATCATCCAAGCTCTTCACATTCAGGACTCAAGCACCCATGCTGCACCTGGTGCTACTTTATACTAAACTTTAGACCCTTGAACTGCTTATTGATGAGAGTTTCTATTAAAGACTTGACAAGCATGGTTTTCTTTCCTGGCATACCGCCTATTAATTCAGAAAGTCTGATTTTGTTAATTTTTTTTTAAAGCCAATAGACTTTAGTTTATATCATAGCAACAACAAAAAAAACATGATTGGCTACAGTAATTGCTGTTACTATCAATTTAAAAAAAAATATAATATCCATATATCTGTTTAAAAAAATTACCATTCAAAATATGTTCTTTCATATGGTGGGATATTTGCAATTTATCTGTAGCTTCCAAAAACAATTGATTTAGTCAAAGTATGAATGGACGCCAATAGACACATTTTTTTGCCGCCAGGATTTTGCTACACAAATAACTTTTTTTTTGCAGTTTCTCTGAACCAGTTAGTGCAATGCTAAGCTAAGGTTTAAAAAGTTAGTTTGCTAGGGAAAACAACCACACTGTAAATACAAATTTTCATTATAAATACACCATAAAACGATTTTCTAACATTTCTAATCAGGCACTGTATCTCAGCGAAAAGAGAAAGACTATATATTTTAAACGTAAAAAGTAAATTAATTGTATATATATATATATATATATTTATTAGGGGTGTAACGGTACACATATTCGTATTGAACCGTTTTGGTACAGGGCTTTCGGTTCGGTGCATGCGTGTACCTAACGGTTATGAATGTAATCTTTAACAGTTAACAGTCAGCTTGTTAAAAGTGCGGAACACACTACAATCCGAGTTCCCACACGAACATATTGAGTATTCAGTCCATTTTATCACGAAATTCAAACAATGCTGTTTTAACGCTCTTTAATGTGACTTGACTGATAGACGTGTATCAGATCCATTTTAACGGCAGCTATATATATATATAGTTTTTTTAATTTTTATTTAAATTTTTTTAAATGTATTTATTAATTATTTTTTATTTATTATTAGTAGTAGTAATATGTATTGCTAAGGACTTCATTTGGACAACTTTAAAGGCGATTTTCTTAATATTTAGATTTTTTTACACCCTCAGATTCCAGATTTTCAAATAGTTGTATCTCGGACAAATATTGTCCTATCCCAACAAACCATACATCAATGGAAAGCTTATTTATTTTTAAAAATTGACCCTTATGAATGGTTTTGTGGTCCAGGGTCACATATATGGCTTCAAAGCTAATCAATTTGGACTAAAAGCCACAAATTTGCAATTTTCATTGCCCACCATTCTTTAAGTCCATCATTAAGACCATAAATCTGACCTCAAAAGAGGTGTAATACCTGAAATATGAGAATTAAAGATGAGATGATCCATTTACTTGGCCAAACAAAACCATAATTGAATAAAAATCAATAATTCGGTCCATTTCTTCAACACACAGGTGTTTCCGTGTGCTTGTAACTTTTCCAAAGGGTTACTTCCTTGCCTTTATGCAAAAGTTAATCTCCCTGATTTATGGTATATCTTGCAGCTGGGAAATGGGAGACAAGTACGACAGATAAGTCATGGGCGATGTGTTACCCTATCAGCACCAGACATATTCGTGTGGAAACGGACGTCTGTGTGTGCAGAAGCTGTTAGTTCCCAGAACCGCTGCATTGATACATATCTATAAAAACACTACTGGGAAACTAATCACATAAAACACTCTGACATTGATCAATACAAACCGTTTGTCTTTAAACATGATCCATTAATGGACGCACGGCACTATTCACAAGTCTACCCAGATGGAATGGAAAACATCTGTGGGCTTAAGAGCCTCACTCACATACTATGTCTTTGTCACCTGACCCAATGGTGTGACAGTCACGGCAAGATGAACCAGATTACGAGCCAGAACCATCTATGTTTCCAGTAAAACTTGCAGCCATTTATTATTTTCTCTTTTCTTCCAGCCCAGTTTTCCTCTTGTTGCTTAGCCAGCTCTGGAGAAAGTGCCAGAGGGATGTCTACAGCTTTGGCTGCCTCAAGCTTTCTCTTCTGTCAATCATATGGACGGCCTCTTGATACCACTCCCCTCAAGGGTTAGAGAAATAAGCTGCAGAATTCCTAAGAACCTTCAGCTGACATAATGAGGAAGACAGTAAATGTGAAAGAAACGGAACGAGAGAGGAAAAGCAAGTGAAAGGGATGGTGACAAAGACAGATAGAGAGAATTGAGGTCAATTGGACAAACATTTGCCAAAAACCAAAGGATATTCCATCTGGTGCAAGCAAAATAAAAAAAAATGAAAAACAAGGGAGTCTTCCGGGGAAGTTTTAAAAAGACTTTGATTGATTCACTATATTAAAGAATAACATTATTTCTGCTGTTATATGCGACATCCAGCTGAGTATTATTCCTCTGGAAAACCACAAAGACTTTCATAAGACGACAACACAGAGAGAAGCATGCATAAACTGTCAAGTTAAGGAATTGAAGAGAAGTTGATGAAATAAGCTGTACAATTGTAAAACTGGCGGATGAATCTCAAGGGGAAAGTTTATACTTTCAATAAGAAAAAAAATCTAGAAAAACTGCACAGAAAAGGGTGAATTCGCTAAACAGTTGGGGTACATTGCGTGCAGTATTTCAATGCAAAAAGTCTTTCACACAGAATGTGTTTTCACATTTAAAAATGTGAGGCATAGGGCAGGAGGGATGGATCTTGAAATTAAAACTTTTTAAAACTTGAGCCTAAGAATCCTACATCATGCATGAGACCCTACAAAAGACAAGACGAGAGCGCAATGGTCAATTTTTAAATAGATAAAACGATTGAAAATCAGCACAGTGGAATGCAAAAATGCATTGTGTGTGAACGGTAGCTTACTCACCCTGTTACTCACTAACCACCTGCAATTTAGTTTAACCAGGGGCTAAATGCACTGAAATAGCACTGTAGAGAATAATCATTCTGTCATCATTTACTCACCCTCATGTCAATCCGAACCTGTATGACGTTCATTCTTCTGCAGAACACAAAAGGAGATACTTTGTAGAACGTAGAGCTCCAAAAAACACGGAACTTAATATCTTTTGTGTTCCACAGAGGAAAGAAAATCATACAGGCTTGGAACATAAGAGCACAAGAGCAAGCAAATTATGACAATTTTAATGATTGAGTGAAATAATTTTGAATTCTACCAATATCGCTACGATTCATACCTTTAATTTGTTCAAAATGTTACTTTTTTTCAATCTGTAGACGGAGTGGCCATTCGTTTTGAAATGCGTAGCCCAACAATTTGTTAGCATGAACTTATTTTATTTTCAATAATCTAAATGAAAACATATTGCTTCCTTGATCTTATCTGCATGCAGGAGAGAGTACAGTTGGTATTCTATGGCCAAACACATATTTCATCAGAAATCAGAGTCTATCATTTGAGGAGCAGACTCTTCCTCAGCAGTTGCCTCCTAATGCAGAGGATTTGTCAGTAGAATTCCAGTCTTAATGAAAATCACATCTCTGATTATTTGAAGAAAAGTAGATTGCCAGATGGAGACTCGCTGACAGTCACATCCAGTTCTCTCTTTGGTGGTTTTCAACAGAGCATAATCATCAGAAAAGTATCATACAGCGCAAATTAGATTACATCGATAAAAAAACAAACTCTCATCTACAATTTAAGAAAGTAGGGTTTAATGTGAGCGATGGCAACATGAGGGGAAGAAATAATGTGAAGCAGTGTTTCTCGACTAGTTTTGCTTCAAGACTCAAATTTCACATTGGACATATACCAAAACAGCTTATACTCACATAAGTAAACAAAAATGTAATTTAATCTAACTGAAATGTATTGCTAATTCAATACAATATTACATTTAACAAATAATATATATAAGAATTCCTTGTGATATTTGTCAAGATTTGGATCATGACTTATACATGCATGTCTGTAGCTATTTGTCATATACAGTGTATAAATGAATTTTGACTGTAACACTATAGAACTTTGTATGCTAGTGTTTTAATGGGGTGAACATTGAACGAAGAACAATGAGTGATGATGTGGGGTGAAGCCTGGATCTGGTTAGACACTGGGCTGTAAACAGCCGGAGTGATGAGCGATGAGTCATGGGTGTGTGTATGAGCTTATGCACATTGTAAAAATGTTTTCATTATTTTGTATATAATCTCTTTTTCCATCCATTTAACTTAACACAATCATTCATGTCATTTCACCTTTAAAATGTTCTTAGCAGATTTTCTTCATGCATGCTTTATGTGTGACTATACATACTTATATATAAAAAAACTTTTGCATTTCAACGTGAACAGAGAAAATGACAAAAGAAAAAAGATAATTAATCACACCATAAAACAAGACTAAAATCAATGTATAGTAATATGAACTAGCAGTGAAGAGAATAGACTGCATGACTGAACTCTGAGGCCTACCAGCAAGTGAAGAGTAGATGTTAATGAAGCATTAACTAAGCGGATTCTCCAGAGGACTTGACTTCAAGGGAAAATTATACAGCTGCGGCACAAGAAGGTTACAGAGACTGAACAGCAGGAAAGAAATCTAGGCTATGGGACATTAGCAACGGAAGCACGAGACCTGCTCTGTGCCATCTTCGCTCATTTTTATATGAATCACAATAAATGTAAATGATGATTGGTACCACAAGACCGCACACAGTCCAAACCCTAATGTGATGTGAAAGGTGGCACACAGAAAAAAAAAGAAAAAAAAAAGTAAATGTTACGCTTTTTAAGAGCACCCCAAAAAATGGTCACTGGCAAAACATATAAATTGTAAGTACTATTATATAACAATAAATACATATATAATGCCACATTAATGTTATAAGATTTCTATTTCAAATAAATGCTGTTCATTTTAACTTTCTATTTATCAAAGAACACTGAAAAACATCTCACAGTTTCTACAAAATTATTAAGCAGCACAACTGTTTACAACTCTAATAGTAAACAATTTAGTTTGAGCACCAAACCAGCATATTAAAATGATTTCTGAAGGATATTGTGACTGAAGACTGGAGTAATGGCTAGTGAAAATTTAGCTTTGCCATCACAGGAATAAATTACATTTTAAAATAGTTTTAAACAGTTATTATAAATTGTAGTAATACTTCACAAAATTACTGTTTTTACTGTATTTTGGATAAATGCTGTCTTGGTGAGCATAATAGACTTCTTTCAAAAACATTATTGACCCCAAACTTTTGAACGGTAGTGAAGGTCTGAATCACACAAGACAATGGGGAATCGATGATGAAGAAGGAAAAGGCACCACAAAGAAAGATCTCTTTTGTATTACCTCATTTCCTTACACAACTAGTTTGAGATACTTTCCTATAAAATCCTAATGCATTCTGCAAAACCCATTACATATTGGTCCTATTACTGCCCATCCAGCAATATGACTGGAATCATTTGTGGCATTGTTTAAAATTAATAATAATGTGCAGGTAACCAGGGGAGGCTTGGTCCAGTGCAGACAGGTCCGTAGAGCGAGGGAGTCTGGGCTTCATTAGAGATTTCATTCCCCCCTCAGCACCTCCACCTCGCTCAAGGTCTGGAACCATCCATTTACATCTGCGTAATTGGGGACACATGCAGGTTCACATGTACTAAATCTGCCTCCTCCTGACAGCTCTACCCCTTTCAGGGTGTCTTGACAAAGCCTTCGATATGATCAAATGCTACCTCTTCCAGTTCCATTGGGTTTGTCCCTCAATAAAGCAACAATGCAGGGTGAAATAAGCAGCATAGGCCATAGATGAAGCCAGCATCTGATAGCATATGGAAGATGTTTACACTAATATTGCTGTTCTGATGTTATCACATGCCTTCATTTAGTGGATCATATGTTCCCGAGAGAGGGGCTCTAAAAGTAGGGACAGATTTTCATGGAAATAGATTAGATGGGGGTCAACTTATGCATAGACACATATTGTCTTCTAGGGCGTTCTGTCTTTGAAGCAAAATAAGTCTTGTGGAATGAGCGCAAGCATTTTGGAGATACAACAAAGCATTTTTGGGCTGCTTTTAAAGTATGACTTCAATTACAGTGACATACTTCTAGCGCATCCATGGGATTTTAAACAAAAGCATATCTATGGATCATAACCAGACAGAGTAACCCAGCACAGCTAATGAAAGGGCAACGGACATAATAGTTTAGAGATGTTGCTGCAAACTGAGGTCCCTTTGAAACAGCATTATGACTTTCACTTTCAATTATGGATATTGAAATAATGAATCAGCCATCGCCAACAACGTTCTGATTATCTGATTAACTACATCCACATAGGTCCGGATATACTGTATTTAAAAGTGCCATTTCTTTCAAATCGCTCTCCATCCACAATAAAAACAATTCTGGAAAGATGCTCATCCACTCAGAAACATCTGAAAATGCTTAAATGCATGTGTAAAACATCATAAAAGCTCACTGAGATGATACTGAGAGACCAGACTAAATAATATTCTCACGCCATTCTTTTTATTAGCAAAATATCCAACCACTTACTGGTGCATCCAGGTCGCACTCAACAGTTCTCACAGCCATTTAAATACCCAATATATATCAAAACGATCGCATAAGAACCTTCAAAACGATTACCCTTGAGATCACGTTAAGATAACTTAAAAGGCTCATATGGATGAAACCTGTGTTGAGACAATCTTATCGCTCCGTAATAAAGCCAAATACCTCATATTGTAACAAGAGTGCACAGCCTTTTTGTCTTACGTTGACTTGTCTTTAACTGGAAACTGATCAATTTTAGCAGCCTCATGTGGAACGTGCACACAGCAGTTAGTATTTTAAGTAAATTGAACCAAAGTGCCCTTTCAGTGATATGATGAGCAATAATTTAACCCGTTCTAGGTCCCTCGCATCACAGTTAGAGTTTCTCTGGCTCTCTGGGGGAGTTTTGGCCCATTGGTCTGTAGACTGATGTGCAGCAGTGCCTTTGATTCCGCACATCTGGAAAAGCTGCTCAGCGGTTTAAGGCTGTCCACATACACTCTTTGAAATGAGCAGCCACCGCTGACAGTCTACAGAGGCCACTGCTCCCCTGACTGCAACCCCCTTCACCCTTTTCCTTCTGGAAGACTGTTTTATCAAGTCTCATGCAGACGGTAATAAAAGTTTTCGTTTTTAGTGTGCGTGTATGTGTGGGTGAACAACAAAGAGAGATTAGATGTTGTTGCCAAGGACCCACAAATACGATCACCTTGCAGAGGAAACTCTATAATATCACTTAATATTTTTCTCACATAAAATGGGTCTTTATACAATAAAAACATACAGTATAAAGACAACAAAATCAAATTGCTTCCAAAATTAAATAATTGCAAAATTAATTAATTAATAATTTTCCCCCACAAAAATATTAGTATACTGTTACTAATGATATTTAATAGAATCAAATAATGAGCAAATCTCAATTTCAGCCAGGTCTCCAAAAAAGCAGACTAAAAGAATAATATTTATTTAAATATACTTTCTTATTTATATTTATTATATTGCAGGGTGTAACAGTGCACAGGTCTTTTGGTACAGCGTGCATGTGAACCATGTGAACTTCTGTTTGTATGGAACGCAATTCAAAACTCTGAGTTTTCAGATATATCCTTATCTGTAAATGTAACAAAGCCACACGAGTATTTCCATTTTGCATAAAGCATTCGCCATCCTAAAAATGAATCACGCACAGAAACCTCGCACAATGAGTCCGATGCGTATGAATTAATCTGTTGCAAAAAAATGTGCAAAACAATTAAAATGGAGTCTTCAAGCAGAGAGGAGGATTATTTTGTCCTCTTTTCTTAAAAAGTGAAAAAGAAAGAGATTGCATAGAGAGGAAGGAGAGATCCACCTCTTTATCAAGGAGCTGCAGGATTATCCAGAGTGATTCAAAATTTACTTCAGGATGTCAGTGGCTCAGTTTAATGCTTTTCTAGCGATACTGGAGCCACATATTATTATATATTGACACTTTTTTTGTCATCCAGTGCTTTGTTCTGCGAGACGAAGGGGATCAACATGTCAGATGCCATTCTGTATTTTTAGAGTTCTCTTGTACGGTGGCTCTGAATTGTCAAAACACCTCTCAAAATGCTTGCAACGGATGCGAAAAACACAATTTTTTTATGATGGATGAAAGTTTCGGAGGCAGTGTGTAAACGTGATTGACACGTGAGGTCGTATTTATTTTTTAACACGCAAAAATTTGGACAAAAAGACCTTTACACCCCTAATTATATGTACTGCTCATCTTTCCCATGGAAAGGGTATTTTGGTTCACTTTACTAAAAATACTACCTGCTGTGTGTACAGTGTTCAACATGATGCTGCTAAAATTAATCAGTTTCCAGTTAAAGACAAGCAAACATGACACATATAGATTATCACCATGGTAATTAGTGGTGCTGTGCAGTTGCTAGGGTGTTCTGGAAGGTTTCTTATTGGTAACAGGGCTCATCCAAGTCATCTTCATTTGGTTTTCAGCCTGTTTGATCATCCACAAGGCAAATGTTGTAAGTTGTATCACTTCATTACCATGCTGAAGTTTAAAACTCTCTGGATATGAGCAATACTAACAGTCTTAGCAAGCACCACTAATTAACAAATGAAAATAAATGGACCAACACCAGACATAGGATTGAGATGAGTGACATAAATAAAGACATTGAGAAGAGAGCACAAAGGCAGCTAAGGTAAATGGAGGATGGTCTGTTATGCAATCAGTCTGTTCTCGTCCATGATGCATCAGGGTGGATTAGTCAGCTCACAGGAGCTTGTAAATTAGCCTGGTGGAATGTGTACGTCTGCCAGCCTCTTGCCTCAAGAAGCTCGGCCCTGCTGAAGCCATCACTGGCCTGTGGTCTCTCATCTTCTTTGATGCATCCACCACTTGTCCTTACTCTTTCACATGTTTTCGGTGTTTCTTTGTCATTCTGAAATAGCCATATAGTCGCAGGAAGATGAAAGCGGAATGAAATACACTGCGGCTTCAACCTGATGGCATTTATAATGGGTTTTATATCATACGCTCATTGATGCTAACTAATAAGCCACATAAGGAGGATACATTCCACTGTAATTGTAGCCCCAAAAGTGCACTACTGCTGTCAGCTCAAAGACTAACAATGTGGAGTTGAGCATTTACAAAATATGGGATTACAATTATTTTGCTTAAAACTAATCTAAAATAGAACAGCCTCACCTCACAAAAAAAAGCAAAGCCATTGTGAATGAGGTCTAAACACCATTTTATGACTGAGCAGGAACGCTAGTCATTCATCACTCCTTGAACCCTAAAATGGTTGCCTTGACCTCTCTTCTCCTGAGAGACAGCCAGGTCAAAGCAGGCAAAGGATGTCTGGTGACCCCCCTGATGACTCCTGCTTGGTGGTGGGGGGATCTGAGGAGGAGCAGACACGCTAATGAGTTTTACAGCAAGTCTACTCAGCTTTTAAGAGCAGTTTTGCTCTCTTGTGTGAAAAAAGGAACTCAAAAGTTAAAGGAAATCCTGCACACTATCGATACTTGCAAAAGATATCAAAACTTTTTATTAGCAACGTTTCGGTTTTTAATAAAACGTTTTGATATCTTTTGCAAGTATCGATAGTGTGCGGGATTTCCTTTAACTTTTGAGACTTTTAGATATTTTTTAATCCTCTTTCCTACGCACCTATCTATTACCAACAGGTGTGCGATGGTAATTGTCAATTAATGTGAAAGAAGGAACAAAATATACTACAGCAAAGAGTCATTATATTTATCAAAAGTGATAGTAAAGACAATTATAACATTACAAAAGATTTCTATTTCTAATAAAAGTTGTTCTTTTGAACATTCTATTCATAAAAAAAAAATTCACTGATACTATTAAGCATCAGCAGCTTTTCAACATTGATAATTATAAGAAATGTTTCTTGGGCACTGAATCAGCATATTAGTATGATTTCTAAAAGATTGTGTGACACTGAAGACTGCTTAAAATTCAGCTTTGCCATCACAGGAATAAATTGCATTTAAATATATTAAATATGTAGGGGCCATTTGATGCTTTTTAATGTGTTCGTTTTCATTTAGTGTGTAATCTATCTTTTTGTGCATGTATAAAGTTACAAAGCTTATAATTTCCAACAAAACAATTTATTCTATCTAAAAAAAAAGACTGATCCAGACCTGCCTAAAACACCTCGATCGAAGTTCCTCAAACGTCCATGTGAAGTATGAGCATAATGCCCGCCCAAAGGCCTACGCAAAGAAAGAAGGCAAGGCTTCAGTGACATGTGGCGGAGACGGAGATGCTGTGGTGTTTGGATGACAAAGCAAAACCGCTTTTGCTTTCAGAGGTTAATCAGAGGTTAAGATGTATTTATAAAGCTGTTCCTGAGGAGTACAACCCAAAAGTTTGCTTGTGCACCGTGCATTTCACAAAGGAGAGCTTCCTGAACCTGGGAAAGTGCAATGCAGGCTATACACAAAGACTATTTACTGCTGTGAAACGTTCGGCTCAAGTTGTGCTTGCAAACTTGGTTCCGATAATTTAGCTTGATCCTCCACATTTTCAGAATCTGACTCGGACTCTAGCTGATATGGTAAAACCGATGACATTATTATTAACTGTGTGGTTATGAATTAGCAGCCTTGGAAGCTGAAGCTTGCGATTTTTTTTTTTAATCAAAAAAGTGTAGCCTTGATGAGTATAAGAGACTATGATGACTAAGGATGACTTGACAGCACAGGCTGTGTTGTGTCTGAATATCTAAATGAACTAAATGATATTAACATTACGATCAAATTTTGTAAATATTTAGCAGAATATGATATGTTGAAGTATGTACATCATGTTTTAACTGTGTGGTCTAGTCCTAATGTACTGAGAGGTTACGGAGCGCTGCTGTGCCAATGAACTGTCAGCGCTCTGTGAATCTCATTGCATTCATTCTGCATGACCTCACCATAAACAAACTCCTGAACCCAGTCTTTGATATGACGATAAGCCCATTTGAGAGATGAGAATTAACACACACAACTCATACGCTGACCAATTCGATTATAAACTGCTGCAGTAAGACACTTTTCAATTATTACAGAAAAATATGGTATCACATCAAGAGAGTAAGTTAAAAGATCATGACTATGAAAATGCCCTTGTTTATTGTGATTTCATTTTGTCTTCATGAGATAGATGTCAAATACTGCAGGACATATTCTCTCAGGTATCGGTATGTATAATATAATGTAACAAAATGATATATTATAATATATATTTGTTATCTTATATTATACACATTTACTAAAACTTATTTTAAGATCAAAAGTTGTATCTGTTAACATTAATTAATGCACTATGAACTGTCATGAACATAATGTTTTTATTAACTAGCATTAGCTAAAGTTAATCAATTATGTAAATGGTATTTTGCTCATTGTTAGTTAATGTCAGCTAATGAATGTTAACAAATGAGACCTTATTGTAAATTGTTACCAAAAATTGTAATTCTCTGCCATTGCCTTCACCCACTGATGGTCATAAATATGGCAGTTGTGAGGAGAAGGTCACGTCATTGAATTAGGATATAATGATAATTAAAATGAGGATATCATTCTCTCAAATTACAGCTAAAATTTGTGTTTTGGAAAAGAAAAGAAAAAAAGTACATTATTTTCAGATTTCAGTTAGGTGCTTTGGGGCTTTTTGTGGAAGTAATATCACTTTTCGCACTGTTTTATTTCAAATAACACACTCTTTATACTTCAACAGAGCTTAAGAATACCCATAAATCTATATTATATAACATTTTCTAAACAAACTAGCAAAAACCAAAAGGTGAACATACAGTATATACAAGTTTTGACGACTATTGCCTAATTATTACACTGAACAAGTTGATATGATCGGGTTACAATCATGGCAGTGAGGTCATACAGTGTGTTACATGAACCAGATGAATACAGGGGTTTGGTGGGCAGTTTCCATAGTGACGGTCCTACCTAAACACCAAAACATCATGAGCCCACATCATAGGCCAGGGAGATGCACTATTGCTGTCTCCGGCACACAAACACAAGGACACATATACACACATGCTGTTGAAGAGATCATTCTATTGTGAATCCTATCCCTTTCCCAATCACTTCTAATAGATCAGAGCCACTACAAAAAAGACAAAGTCACTGCCAAAATCAGCAAATGTCCAGTCACTCCACAGCTGGGGCACTTGTGTCTTTCCTCCACAGAGAGAAACAGACACAATTCAGAGAGAGAAAGAGAGACAGGGAGGGAACAAGAGAAAGAGAGAATTGGTGGTGAAAGAGAATAGTTAAGGAGGGAGAGGAGGGGGTCTCCATCTGTCCATCTCTAGGGTCTCATTGAACAGTAGGATCAGAGGGGTAAGAGCACCGAAAATCCATTGGAATTCCAAGAAGGCCAAGAGAGGGAAAACAAAGCCTGTGCTTCTCTCCCGGTCCCATCCTCTAATCAGTCACATATGACCAGAGAAAGAGAGAGGAAGAGAGAACACAATTCATTCGTTTCTCCTTTTTATGCATTATGTTTATTTTTTACATAATTCAACCTAACACTCCCCAAAGAAAATCATCAGATCAGTGACACTGTTTCTAATGTGCAGGGTTCTACATTGCTACGGCAACTCAGCTACTTTTTTGATAGTGTTACAATTGGCGAGTTTAAAAAAAAAAAAGTTTACTCTTTGTTTTTGTGTCAGTCAAATACTGCACTAATTACAAAAAGAGATCATATGATATTACCCTGCCATTCAAACATTTGGGTTTATTGTGAAATATTATTATTTTAATTTATTGTGAAATATTATTCTTTGAATTTAAAAACAGAAATGTTTTGTAACAATATAAATGTCTTTAGTGTCACTTTTGATCAATTTAATAAATCTTTGCTGAATAAAAGAATTAAAGGGGTCCTATTATGCCCTTTTACAAAGTCTTGATTTAGTTTTTGGGGTGTACTGGAATATGTTTCATGCTTGATTTTTCATTATTTTTCACATATTTTATATTATTACAGCACCTCTCTCTCTCCCCAGTCTGGCTTGAACACGCCAATTTCGATGAAGCCCCTCCTTACGTGATTGGTTCTCTGGCCTAGTGTGTTGTGATTGGCCCTGCTTTGTGATCGATTACTGTTTGTTTTAACGTACAATTTGTATTTTACGACAAATATCACAATTAATTGGTGGATAACATCATATGTATAATGTATAAGAAAATTACAAAAACATACCAGTATGACTTTGTTAAAGGTCAAGACTTTGTAAAAGGGCATTTTGTAAAAGGGCATAATAGGACCCCTTTAATACCTGCATGGCAGCCGCAGGAAGAAGGGCAGAAAAAGAGCTCCATCATACCTAAAACTCATGATTCTTGGCTAGAATGACCCAGCGCTTGGGAATTGAGCAGTAGATTTAACCCAATAAAAACCCTCATTGTGCTTTCAACCTGGTCGGGCATAAATCCTACTCGAAGACATATCCTACAGCGAACCTTGTGCTTCACATATTTTACCTTTATGTCCTTTATCTTTCCCCCATTCACTCAGTCAGCGGATTCATCAGCTCAGCGGGAGCTTTTGCCTAAATGTGCAGTTGTTATTAAAACAACATGATTGACTTGATTTTGTAGGACAGTGTTTTCCAACTTTGTACCCCCAGAGTCCCATCAGTAAGGCTAAAGTACATTGCTAAATTGTACATTGTCAATGCTAAACCACAATGTGTTTCTCATTTACAAGATATCTTGTTGCAATACCATTAATATCGATAACATTAATTTAAAGTCATGGTTTAAATTAAATCAAAACTTTGAATAACAAAGAAACACACCATATAATTGTACTATGAGCATCATCCACATTGCATAAAACTTGCACACATTATGATAATTATGAACATTTTCTTTCCTTAATAATGAAATGTTAAAATATCCTTTAATATACAGTACATTACCACTACAAAAAGTTTGGGGTCAGTAAGATTTTTTTTTTATTAAATTAATATTTTTACTCAATATTAATAATGCAAAGGCATATTAAACTAATCAAAAGGGATAGTAAAGACATTTACTATCGACTTCTATCAAAAACCTTAAAATATTAAACATTACATTTTACCATTTGTTTTCCCCCCTTTTAACCTGCTCAAATTCCCATACACGTAGTTCTGTTTAAGAATAACTGTTGTAAGACAACTGTTCAAATCATGTTTGTGACTGAAAAAGACATGAAAATTAATCTGGCTGAAAATGAAACATAAGCTCATGGCCCTCTTATTGTACATCTGCATGACGCTATGATGCAGTACTTAACATGCTATTTCTGGAACTGTAAACACTACAATCGGCCATAACGAATGACCGTGGCTAGTTAGTTTCCTGTTTTCCACAGCATACGGTCTCATTTTTCATCAAAATATGTCCGTCCTTAGCTGTCTGTCTGGTCTAAGTTTTCCCCCCACAAGTGTAATTAAGTTGTTGTTTGTTTATTAGTCCCATAGCGTCTTTTATGTAATTATGTGGCATATTCGAAGCCCCTTTAGTTTTTACCTAATGGACTAATGTTCTACCTACCGTTGGTATTAACTGTTTTTGTGTGAACACAAAAAGTGTTTGTTTAGGGAAAGCTTAGTTGTGGCCTAAAGAAGTCTGCTGGTGGAATCTGGGGGATAAATGTTTCGGGAAGTACCACCTCTACGCTCTGTGTTGAGTAAATACCCTAGAGAACAAAGTCTCTGAGTGTGTGTGTGCACTCCAAAAGCTCAAAGTCTTCCTGTAGGACACTGAACAGCACTGCAGAGCAGCACTGGGTCCATTAGAGCTCATCAAGAGATTGCCTTCACAGAGTGCAATTACAAGTCCACAGAGCCATGAACCTTCCTGAAGCCCTGCCAACAACATCTGAGTACCATGTTTCCACAGGACGGTTGACCTGCCTTAGAAATGGATGCCAAATTAATTGCTAAAACCCTAATTCAATTTAGTACGGCTGAGCGAGAAAGTTTATTTTGTCTCCCGGACTATCAGAAGTAAGGCTACATATTTAGCAAGCACAGCAATATGACAAAAAATAAGTCAAGATGGCTGCCAACATTCCTACACAACCTATGGTACAATTACACCGAACAGATGGATTAATGAATGGAACATTTACAGTAAATTGGTGGAGAGAACTGGAGCGCAGAAAGCCCGTCCAACTACTAAAGAGACACAAACAAAAGACAAATTCTTGTTTAGTTTAGCATTTCTGTGGAACTATGTTAAGTACATCAGATATTCCCACTTTAGTGCTACTTTTAGTGCCAAACCACTAGAAATGTAAAAAGAGAAGAAGAGACAGTGTTGTGTCAAGCGCAAAGGTGTATATAAAATTATATATTGTTTATATGTCTCATGATACTACCATTGACATGTCTTGAGTAATTATGTTAATACCATGGTATATAAATATGGTATAATTTAGTACCATGGTATATATAAAAGTACCATGCTATTACAGATGCTATCACAGAACCATTGTACCACCACAGCATGTTTTGTAACCAGCAAATTTAACTCACTATCGATTTATACAAAGACTCAAAAAGCACAAAGAAATTTGAAAAATGTAAAAGCCTGTTTTCTCTTTAGAGTAAAATATAACACCAGGTAATTGTGAGAAAATGTTTCAAATAAGAAATTACATTGTGAGATTTAAAGTCCTACTAGGAGTCAAAATAACAAGAAAAATAATAGTAATTGTGAGGAATAAAGGTCAAACCTTTGAGAAATAAAGTCAAATTGTGAGAAATAAATGAGATACTGTATAAAGTCACAGTTATGAAAAGTCACGATTTTAAAAAATAAAGTAAAAATGTACAAAAAACAAAAAACGCCTCAATTGTGATATATTGTGAAGTCTCAAATGCAAGGAATAAAGTTGCAATTATGAGATAATTAGTTGTGATTTTACAAAGTCACAAATATGATAAATAAAGTTAAACTTGTTAGATGTCACAATTATGAGAAATTAAGTTGTGATATATGAAACAGAAATATGTGATATGAAGTCAATACATTACAATATATTAAAAAATATGTTTTATCTAAAGCAGAAACTTCCACAGAAAAGAGAAATAGAAGCACGCTATTGAGTGAAAGACAAAGTATAAAACAAATGTTATACAGATGAGAAAGAGGAAAACGCCTTATCAAGTGTTAACCGCGCAGTCGTCCAATTCGGCCTCACAAAAAAGTCCCAACAGTTCAGTGCGCTCTCCAGGCTTTCCATAATGAAAAAGTACCAGCATCTCAGGAAAGTCCCCACAGTGCAGCTCTGTCCCTGCATATAAAGGCTGGCTGTGGCTGAAAGCTCCTAAAGTTTTACAAGCTAACATTATCCCCTGGTGCTCTTAGAGCCCTGATGTACCAGAGGGGACACAGCACCATAAACACATTCTAAATCTGCTGTGGCACATCCATTCAAACTGGAACTGCGGGCACATGACCCTTTTATTATCTTTTTAAGCTTTGTTTCACAAAAAAAGAATAAACAATTGCATTAATTATAAAAGGAATAGGCCCTTTTGACTTAACCCCCGCCCACATTCGGTTCTACAGATAATTTTCTGTCACTATTCACATAAAAAAAAAAGTAAACATGACTAATCTGACACAATAAATTCAACTTTAACTCATTTCAGCCTAAAATACATAATGATGCACCTGTGTTTTGTTCCATTACACTGTGCTCTGTCGCAAGAACACATTGAGCATTTGCTTCATTGGCTTATTTCACTCGGTTTAGAACTGGAGTCTAGTCTGCCTGCTGTGATTTATGTGAAGCTGATGCAACTGAAGTGATGCTTGAGGTGTGTGGAAGAATCAGGGATTCCAAATCACCCGCGCTTCCCTTCAAACTCACTGAAGGTTAAACTCTTTTATACTAATCCACCAATCCTTTCTTTCCACCATACATCATCTACTCCTTCCAGCCCTGATGACAGGCATTACATTCAGAATGACATCACAACACTGAGGCCAAATGCTTCAGTGCTTTGAAAACTGTGCATTGCAAATGTAGCACAACTGATTGAGACTTTTTTGGCTTCCAGTAAATGGTACGAATCAGCCAAGTGCCACATGAGCTAATGCTGAGAGAGGTGAAGTTCTCCTCTCACACTCTGCCACTGCCATAATGCCGGTCCTCGTAAAACCTTAAACCACCTCTTTAGTTTCACACTTGCTCTAACTTTACAAGCAAAGCCTGTGGTGACACAACGTGTGTGGGTTTGTGTGTGTACTATGTGCAGACTGGCATAATAAAAAATATAAGACAGAAGCTACCTAAACAATCTCACCTAGCAAATAACTTTCTCTTAAAGGTGAGGATGTAATTTCTGTGCCAAAAAAAAGTCACCAAGCTAAACTGCAAAAATGATGGCTGAACAGGTTTTAAATTTGCCTCTGAATATCGAGTTGGAAAACACTAAAAAGGTTACACACATCTTTAAAAAAAACAAAACAAAATCTTTTTATCAGCCGTTCATTTGTGTTCAGTAGGGTTTCCTTAAATCACAGCCATGAGTGCTACTAGTTAGTTAGCAGAAAGTTGTTTTGGGGAGGGTCATTCACATTCTAGTTGTCATCAGTATTTTTTGCTCTGTTTACCAAGAAGAGAAAGACTGTAGGCGTGTCCCATTTTACAAACGTTTGCAGTTTTCCACACAATTTTTAGTGTATGTTGGACACTTTATGAACTCGGCAGCTTTTCCTACACTGCAGAAGGTGAGGAGCTAAACATGCTAAAGCTAACAGCAACGCATGCTTCTGTGTAGTAAAAGACTGTTAAACCATGTCCTAACTAGGCATGCCACGACAAGCAATAAAAAGGTGCTAGAGTTTTTGTCATAATCAGTAACAACAGCGATACTTGACAAGCAACAGGGGATTCTATTTTTGGAATGCTTTCTATTTCTGTAATGTCACAGCTGACAGCTCAATGATTATCTCAGGTACTTAGGTGTTTTGTTTTTAAAAGTTTAATTTGAGTTCAAATAGTTTTGCTTGACTTTAATAGCCATAATGAAAGCAACAATGGATAATTTGTAGCTCTTGAAAGGAAGCAAGAACGTGAACTCTATGTGACAAAGATTGTATCAGCCACAGAGTATGTATTTTGAATAGTGTTAAATTGGTTTATTTTTTAATTAATACGATTAGTTACAATACTTAACCATTTTGTTGCGAGACAGCAGTACACTTGCAGAGAGAAAGAGTCCACATGCTCTTCTGATTGGCTGTGATTTAAGGTTGATTTTGTTTAGTCTTTTAGCCTAGTCGCATCTGGTGTGGACAGACAAATTGCTTGTTGCTGGTTAGGACACATTGTTAAAGGGTTAAATCACCCCAAAATGAAAATGTTGTCATTGTTTATTCACCCTCATGAAGTTCCAAACCCATAAGATGTTGGTTAATTTTCAAAACATAAATTAAGATATTTTAATGAAACATGAGAGGTCCCTCCGCTGGAAGTCCACATAACCAAAACTTAGAAGATCAAAAGTTCATAAAATGAATCCAAATTATGAAGTTTTGGTTGACTTTCAATATAGGGACAGAAACCTCTCAGATTTCATTTAAAATGTTTAATCTTATATTTCATTAAATATATATGTTTTTAAGATTAACCAAAGACTTATGGGTTTGGAATAACATGAGGATGAGTAAATTATGGCAGAATTTTCATATTTGGGTGGACTACCTCTTTCCGTTTTCCATTTGAGTCATTTTATCACTACCTTTAAAAAAAAAAATCATACACAGTACATAGTCGTGTAGTGTATAGTGCATCATTTGTGGTGCAACATACTGTAAAATCTATCAGTTACAGGTTATTTTTGTTATCTTTTAGCAGTACACTACCTTCTAGAAGTTAAACTGTGTGGACTAAAAGCTACCATTTAGATTTTATGGGGTTTTGAAAGTAACTATTATGCACTAAACCTAGCATAAAGCTAATATCAACACTCCTCAATATACGAAAGGATGCATGGACCCGGAGATCTTTCAACTGGCTGGATGTAGACTATGAAATCACAGGTCTCAATAATTGCAATTCTCTCAAAAACAACAGATACTTCATGGCTCTGTGTAGCCTCAGGTCCACTGCCTTTACTCACAGACAAACCCAGAGTGTTTGAATGATGAATGCAGGTGGACGCTTCATTAATCATGTGGACGCAGAGAAAGGTGTTGGATAAAGAAAAGTGACATTAGCTTCGGTGTGTAATGCGAGAGCTTGAGGGCCAGTGAGGAGGCGAGTGTGTGCGCATGTACGTTTTGATTCTAACCAGGCCTGGCTTGTCTCAGCAAACGGCTTGATGAAGCAGGAAGTCATCCAAACACAAGCTATGCGGCTGAACACTGCAAGGTGGTCTTGAACATGCGACACAAGCCCACACACAAAGATCTGCACCACCTGAAGAAAAAGATGCCTATGAGACATATCTATTATCAACTGATCTAGATCCAGTTCTGTTTGGTTGGCTGGTCAAGCATAGCTCTAACTGGATGAGTTCTTTGTCTTAATTTGACATATTCTGCAGAATCAGGCACTTGAGGTGTACGAGGTTGTTTTCTTGGTTTATTGCGTTTCATTTCTTGTGTGTTCTGCCATAAATTATATAAAAAAAGGAAATGCACAATGAAATATCAAATACAGATACCAATAAATAATAATACAAATGTCAAATATAGGCTTATAACCAATATGGTACAGATATATCATGCATCTCTACTGTTTAATGAAGTGTAGAGAGAAGTGTAGTTGCCATTACAAAAACAGTTTGGATGAAGGAAAATAAGCATTTAGTGAACGAACAGATTGCTTTGGCCAATGGCAATTCTTAACCCTTTCCCTGCCATTGATGGAATTTTCCAGCAATCCATGTTTTCACTGTTATGCGGTAGGGGGTGATATTATATTATGCATCTTCTGAAAGAGTACAGAATCTCCGGATCAAAAGACAGGCGAAGAAGAAGCAGAAACAAACGATAGAAGCATTGCTGATGCACATGAAAAATAACGAGATCATCAAACATTAAACAGCATATAAAGCAAAACGGCCTATTGTTACCGAATGAAATGTCGAGCCACTAAGAGTTATAGGACTGTGCAAGCTTTGGGGGTGTTGATGGACGCAATCTCCTCCATCTATCATTCTGAATCCGATGTAATTTTTACAAGCTAAACTAAATTCTATTAGTATGCTTAAAACAACACTAAAACAAGCTATTAAAACAAACTAAAAACTTATCTAAATAAATAAAAATATTGTTTTTATAAGAATTAATAAATAATATGGTGTAAGAATAATAAATATAATTCAATAAAGATTCTCTCAAAACAAGTCTTATCTTAGGCAATTTTGCTTGCATTAGAAGTAAAAGCATCATCTCGTTAGAAGCATTTTTAGATATTTTTACAAAAAAAACCGATTGAAAAAAAATACTAAAATAACTTTTGTAGTGAAACCCTTTCATTTCTCCCTCACACATGCACACTTTCTCCACCTCTACGGCACGCTTTTGATTAGCTGGCATCCATGAAAGGAGAGAGTGATCATGCCAACAGCAGGCTGTGAGGATATGGGTGTGAGTGAGTGTGTATGTGTGTGTGTGTGTGTCTAATTCTGAGGAATTAATTATGGGTGTGGGATTGATACGAGTACGGTCCTCACTGTATGTTCATCTGACAATGTAATGGGTATTTACAGAGAGGGTTAAGGTCACAGTGACTTTCTATGTGCATGTTTGGAAAGATGGCTTTCACATCAGAGTATGCATCTGCGTATGTATGTACGTTCATGTGGGTTTGCATAGATTCCTAGCGAGATGGCGCTGACTCAGGCCTACTCGTTCCAGCTTGGCCTGTAATCACAACCTCCTGCATGACGAGTGCAGAATCAGAGCTAAACTGCAGTCCATAGGCCTCAGAGCTCCCATAAATCTCAGTCTGCTCATGAGGGTGTGGTGGCCAGGGGCGTGGAGTAATGGCTGAATGTCAAACATGATATGTTAACAGCTGTAGATAGTGCCGCCCTGTGGGGCAGTTGCACTGATTGGCATCTGACTAATTTGTGTTTTGCACATATCTGCCTCCAGTTCATGTGGAGTCTATTTTGACAGCTCTGCCTAACCAGAGGTTACATAGGTGAGGCTGCCTGCCACTCAAATTTAAACATCTTGCCAAAGTATTTCAAATAAATTATTTAATGGGAAATCAAGATTTGCATCTCCTGAAGGAAATAGCAGTGCTAGCAAGGCTGCAAAAGAATGGTGTTAAAGTTTTAAATAAGTTTAGTTTTTGGGCTATGGTAATATAGGGGGCTTTCGCACCAGGTAGTTATAGGAGCTTAGTTATATGAACTAGCCACCAGGGAGGTTCCCAGTGAACTAAAAGTTCCACAAGGAACATTTTCCTGGTTGCATTCGCACCGCCAGTAGGAACTCTAAAGTGACGTAAGCCGCACTTGTTGTTGTGACTTTTATTTTGACGGCACCGAGAACGGCAGAGCCTGAGCACACAGCTCTCACATTCTCTGTCTTCTATAGTTTATAGTTATTATAGTCCTGTCTAATACATTATTAAATAGAACTGTTATACAAAGCAAGTAGACAGTATATGAAAAAGTATTAGTGTTTGCCGTGTGGAGCTCAATATCACTAGCTAAGTAGAAATACATAATCATGTTTTGCTTGGTCCCCTCAAAGTTGCGTTGGATTTTCTCTGTAGCGTAAAGGTTGAGAGGTCTATTTATCACTGTTTTCCATGTTCGTAGAGTTAGTATATGGAGTAAATATAGACTATAATCTGTGTGCGTAGACTGCTTGTAAAAAAATGGCGGGTGCTGATGTTTCGCATGCGTTTGGCCAATCAGCATACACTTGCATCACTGGTAGTTCCTATAGGGTGGTGCATTTATGACATCACTTTGTAGGCCAAAACACGGAAGCAAGTTATTACTTTAGCACTTCCGGTTCCCTCATACTGAAGTCAATGTTTTTTTTTTAATGGGATTTTGGTCAAATGGCTGAAATAAGGTCTGTGGTGAACACAAGCTCAAGACACTTTCACATTTTTTTCTACGACAAAATACCCCACTCGATTTATTGAAGCCGTTACGTGTCTTGAAAAAGACGGTTGCTAACAAGTGGCTAAATGGGACTACAGAGGCTGTCGAGGAGATTAAACATCATCACGCAGAAAAGGTCAAATCAGTCTGCTTTTACAGCCTCATTATGATCATATATGTGGTCTTATAAACTAGTCTAACTCAAACATTATGGGAAAATGTTTTTAGATAAAAACTGAAACAGTTGTCGGAAGCTTAGTGATGGTGATGTTGATATCGCGGGACCGTGGTGTAGTTCGTTTATAGCCTGCCTTTAGCTTTTTACTTCTGGCGACTGCATTTAGGCTTCAATATTTAGGCATTTAGGCTTCATCGTATTTTTTTGCGATAATCCAAAAGCCTATGGGAAAATCCTTTTGGGTTTTTCTCGAGGGAACCAGTGCGATAATAACTGCCGGTTGGCCTACAAGGCAACGTCATACCTGCACCACTCTATTGTGCTGGGTTAGACCCTACTCTGAAGTAGTTCACCCAAAAGAGTTTCTAGAACTAAAATCGTTCCTAGTTCCTGCGGTGCGAACGCGCCAAAATCCAGGTACTTCTGCCAATAGTTCTAGGAACTATGAAAAGAACTTGACTACAAACCCACCAGTTGAGAAACACTGATCTAAAATACAGTATAGTAAAAACAGTAATGCAAAATATTATGATTAAAAATAACTGTTTTCTATTTTAAAGGTCCCGTTCTTCGTGATTCCATTGTTCAAACTTTAGTTAGTGTGTAATGTTGCTGTTAGAGCATAAATAATACCTGTAAAATTATAAAGCTCAAAGTTCAATGCCAAGCGAGATATTTTATTTAACAGAAGTTCCCTTTCAAAGCCTACAGCGAACGGCTGGCTTGGATTACATCCTGGTACTTCCTTCATAAATGGCGTCGATAGAACAGTAGAACAGACTAACCTCCGCCCACAAGACTACGCGAAAAAAGGGGGCGTGGTCTTGTTGCTGTCCCACGTGGAGAAGAGGACGTGTCGCGTGGAGAAAAGGAAGTGCTGCGTTTGACTGTTTTTGTCGCCATGACGTCGAGACGCTGTTATTTTCATCCCGGAGTCAAATCACCTTTGTTTGGCTTTCCCAGGGACGCTGTAGAGATCATTAAGCACGCATATATCTCCCGTTAAGAGGCGTGACCTTTCCACGTGCGCTAAGCTGCTGTCGAATCACAACACAGGACCGTGCTACGTTCGCTAAGCTGCTGTCAAATCACAACACGGGAACCGCTGGCACAATCAGAACTCGTTACGTATTTCTGAAGGAGGGACTTCATAGAATAAAAGAAGTCATCAGCCGTTTTCAGGACAGTGAAAACAGCGGTGTACAGATAAGTAAATTGTGTTAAAAATACTGTTTTTTTTTACACGCGAAACATGAACACATGTTATATTGCACACTGTAAACACAATCAAAGCTTCAAAAAGACACGAAGAACGGGACCTTTAAAATGTTTTTAAAATGTAATTGTGATGGCAAAGCTGAATTTTCAGTAGCCATTACTCCAGTCTTTAGTGTCACATGATAATTTTGAAATCATTCTAATATGCTGATTTGATGCTTAAGAAACATTCAGTTGTGCGGATTAATATTTCATATTTTTGAACTGTAGTGTATATTAACAACAGAAATGTACCTGGCTTCTAAGATTTTATTAGTATACATCATTTTGTCAGGCCTGAAAAACACTATTTTAAAGTTTTTCCATAACTGTGGGAACCTTGGACAACATGCCTACAGCTAAAATGACATAAAGTCTGTAGAGTATGTAAAGAACTTCAGTGATGACATGAGAACATGTACTGACACACAACAAAGAATACATAGAAATCATCATTAAACGCTGGAACTCATCATAACTGTTTGCTTTGGCTATAATAAGCTTCACCTCAGGTGTGGGCTGACCCCAAAAAATGAATCCTTATTTCAAAAAAAGGATACTCAAAATGCCTCTTTAATTGAGAACACACAAGACGTTTCCAATCAAAGCCCATTCAGTCCAATTATTTCAATCAAACTCCACCGTGATTACTGAAGAGACCCAAGTGAGTGACAACTGACATAGCTTGACTCCGCAATCAACTGCAATGTCCTGAGAGAGTTGGATGAGGCAAGACAAGATTCCTGCAGGCAGCCATGGCAACCTAAGCCTCACATCATGCTTCCAATCAAGGGAGGAATTTATTAGGGCCTCCGCTGAGACATATCATTCCCTGACTCATCACTGGGGATTTGTGGAATTCCTGCATTATCTTCTCTATCTTTCATTTGTTTTCACTTTCAACTAGAAGGTTCTGCTTTTTTATCTTTCTTCAGTCCCGAGTGTACGAGTTTTGTACAATAGCATTCAACTTTTCCTTGTGCGCGCACACACATGTACCTTTCCTCGTCCCTGTCTCCCGAGGGCAGCTCTTTTCTCTCTCATTACCCTGATCCCTCACAAGTCGACTTCACAAGACTCAACAAATTTTTACTTGTTTTACAACTGATTCCCCTAATGTGTAATTACATGGCTGTGCTGCAACAAAAATAAACCTGTACCACTTAATCTCAAAATACAATGCAAAACGTAATATGTTTTACAGCCCTGTCACACTTTTCATAAAAAATCTTACAATTATTAATTGCTCATAGATGTTGTTTGCAGCTTGCACACATTAAATATGTCAAAGGCATAAATGATGTCCCTCGAAATCAACAGGCGACTGCAGTTTTTCAAACATATGTGGAGGAAAAGACTATTTATTATGGAGGAATACAATAAGTTTGTTCCCCGAAGACAAAACTCTCCAATCATTGTGACTGGATCGGACACTTGATTCCAGCACAATAACAATATTACCTCATGTCCATCTGTACACAACTAATCATTAGGTCTGACAGCACATCTCATGGCACTATGACACAATTACACATTTTAAACATTTGGTAAAGGTGTTGTTCTGGGCGGTTGTCAAGGCCTTGCTATGTGGTTGCTAAGGTATTCTATGAGGTTCCTGGGTCAAAAGAACCCACTTCCAAGCCTATGAAATTTTGACACCTGGATATGCCTTAGATCCTTTCAGTTTAAGTCTATGGGATTTTTTCAGCTTTGTCACTATTATCTTCCAGACAAAAATTCTCTAATTACAATTTTCTAAAAAGTATAGGTAACACTATAGATTATTGGAACACATACTGACTTTTAACTAGCAGTTTTCCCTCAATAAGCTCTTAATTATTGCTTAGTTAGTAAGGTATTTGTTGTAGTGGTTATGTTTAGGTATGAGGTATGGTTAAAAGGGTAGTTCACCCAAAATGAAAATTCTGTCATTATTAATTACTCACCCTCATGTTGTTCCAAACCCATAGGACTTTCGTTCATCTTCGGAACACAATTTAAGATATTTTTGATGAAATCCTAGAGCTTTCTGACCCCTCATAGACTACAATGTTATTACCACTTTCAAGGTCCAGGAATCGTTAAAATAGTCAATGCTACTACAGTGGTTCAACCTTAATTTGGTTGAAAAAAGGTTGAAGCACTGTATTCACATGGACTATTTTAACAATGTCTTTGCTACCTTTCTGGACCTTGAAAGTGGCAATAACGTTGCTGTCTATAGGGGGGTCAGAGAGTTCTCGGTTTTCATCTAAAAATATCTTAATTTGTGTTCCGCAGATGAATGACGGTCTTATGGGTTTGGAACAACATATGGGTGAATAATTAATGACAGAATTTTCATTCTTGGGTGAACTAACCCTTTAAGGGATGTACTGTAGAATATGATCATGTGGAACAAGGCATTAATATGTGCTTTATAAGTACTAAAACACAGCCAATATGCTAGTAATGTGCATGCTAATAAGCAACTAGTTAATAGTGAATATGTGTTCCCTAATCTAAAGAGGCAATTACAATTATAGTTCAAAAAAAAAAAAAAAAAAAAAAAATTATATATATATATATATATATATATATATATATATATATATATATATATATATATATATATATATATATATATATATATATATATATTAAAAATACCTCTCTTCAACAAACTGCATGATGTTTGGAATCATTCCTATTCATTAGGCAAACAATGCAGAATTAGTTCAAGTGTGTTAAAAGGAGTTCACCCTAAACTGAAAATTCAGTCATAATTTACTCACCCTCATGTCATACCAAACCTGTATGAATTTTTTATTTTTTTTATTTTTTATAAATATGCACATAAGTGTGTGTTCCACAAAACAAAGAAAGTCATAAAGGTTTGGGGGATGACATGAGGTTTAGTAAATTATGACAGAATTTTCATTTTTGAGTGAAATATCACTTAAAGAATGTGTTCAAATCCCAAATAATGAGAAATACTAATAATGACACTTTCCTTAGCCACATTTTGTTTTACATTTAAACTTTGCTTTTAAGTTTCTTTTGCATTTTTATGAAATCTCTTGAAACATCCTGAAAATGTTTATGAACATAAAATTTTGATCAAGACCACACTCACATGTATTATTCAATCCTTTTTCTTAGAAGCTAATGGTTTATTCGAAAGTAAATTACCTCACTCTGAGTGTGAGGGGGATTAGAGGGGGAAGTAATAACAATGTCAGCTAAGGTGACAGGATAAGAAGGTCCTGTAACGCAAGTAGCAGCACAATTAGTCAAACATGAGGTGACATAACAGAGGATTGAGCTAAACACACAGCTTCAATGTGTTAGTCATCTGATATACTGAGGTTTTGAAAGTGAGAAAAATGAGAGCGTGATAGTGAGACTGTGAAAGAGAGAAATGCTTCCTGTCGGTTCCTCACGTTCCCCATTCATGTACAATCTCATCTTTGAATGGAGAGACGTGTGCTAGCCCAAAACTGCAACCACGACACTGCACCACCCCAAACATTTACATAATTCAAGCCTAAAGGTGTTCACACACTCGGTGGCTCCCAGTAAGAAACATTATCAGTTGAGTGCCTTTGCTAATGAGCACTTTTTCAAGGCTTTAAGAAAAGCTTCCTAGATGCAAAGCAGATGGAAAAACTTTGATTACATCTGAAGAAATGATTACAAAAGGGGAAGAAGAGTCAAACATGAGGGATGAATAATCTTTAGAAAACTATCTGCACTTATGTGCAGATTTCCAGCACAAAGCGAATTTAGACAGTTGTTTCTCCTCTCCAGTTTCAGAGCTGGCCTTAAATGGGAACAGCAGGGATCTCTAATGGAAGCTTTTGATTTTGCCTTTTGGGGATGTCTCTATGGAAAATGTGGCACGCTGTATCTCACATCAGAGGTGAAGCGTCTCTGCACCGAGCCGTGAGTCAGCGGTAGACTCTCAGCAAGAGCAACAAGTCAGTGGGATCTTTAATCCAATGCTTGGAGTTAATGCAGAACTTTGCTTATACAGTGATATTTAGTGAAATAATCTGTATTTATATGATGCATCAGTGCCTTGAGGAAATACAACAGTAAATCTCCACTCTGAACCTCACCCACCTCTTCGGCAATAGTCATCACAAGAGGCTAAGCTTAAAATCAAGAGATCCATCTAACCACATCCTTTGGAAATCAGCCCAGCTTCCTGAACAATAGACTTAAGAGACTCAGTGGTTTTCACTGCAAGTTTGAAGTATTACCTCTCAAGTCTCATCTGATAGTTCTGTCTGAGATTAAACCAACATTAATATTAGAAACTTTTCACGGATAGGGTGCCAAAACAAAACAGAACACAAAGCAAAGCAAAACAAAAAAATAATATTCTGTTGCAAATTTTGGTGACATGGGTGAAAAAAAATGGCAAACCTCAATAATACTACATAATATTTTGTTTGACAATGAACATTTTCTGATTGCTAATCATTGACTATTTGATTAAAAAATAAATAAAAAACTATTTAATAAGAACATTCAGGACCTATATTTATCCAAGAAAGCATATTAAAGTCTCAATGGTCTAGAAACACTAGGAACATGGTAGCTGCTCACATCTATATCAGTGAATGATGATCTACTTTAAACATTGTACATTTGGTCCAGATAAACTATTATATTTGAAGCATGTGTACAACAGTTCAAAGGTATAAAGAGGTGGACTGCCTCCCAAGTTCTTTTTTTTCCGAAGGAACATTCTTATTACATGCTGTTTATAATTAAGTGCCTATAAAAGAGGTAAAGACTTTTGCAATGACCAAAAGAAACATCTGCTTTATAATAACTGTGGAGGCAATGCAGAAATACACTCACCTACAGGGTTGAAAAGGTGATCATCCATCCAGGAATATGAGGGGGAGAGAGGGGGTACAACGATTGAGAGAGAGAAAGAAAGAAAGAGAGATATTAAAAACATTTATTAACAGTGTCACATATTATGTATTCTCTAAAGCAACATCTCTAGGACAGTTTATGCTAAATCTATAGGGGTATTTTTCCAATTAGAAGAACTTAACTATCTGATTTGAACCCTTTTAGCAAATCAATAAACAGTTAAAATTGCAAGCATTATGTACCAGGTACAATGAAATTCTTCCTTTTTTATTATGGAGACATAATATGCAATTCACTGACAACGTATACAAAATTACAGGACATACAATAAAATGTGGTTTTCATGTTTTATGGGGACATTCCATAGACATAATGATTTTTAAACTGTACAAACTGTGTATTCTATCCCCTAACACTAACCCTGCCCATCACAGAAAACTTTCTGCATTTTGACATTTTCAAAAAACATCACTTAGTATGATTAATAAGCTGTTTACCTCATGTGGACTAAAATATGTCCCCACAAGGACAAGGATTTCGGATATTGCCATCTTTGTGGGGACATTTCCCCCCATAACGCAGGGTATACCTGAGCCCCCACACCCCGCAAAGTATATTCTGTTTCTGTTCTATTAATATCATGCACATTTTTCTAAAAATAATATTATAGATCCATAAGGTGGAAATGTCTCTCTCATTTTTCTCATGGTCCACTGCAGTCAAGAGATGGCACAGCACAAAAGGCTCTTTGAGTTTGCTTTGGTCTAATAAAGGCCGAGAGCACGACCCAGCACCACCTGCCTCGTAAAATCAGTCACATGATATCAGTTATATGATCCCACCGTCTGGTCCGTGCAGGTCAATACTTACAACTCAGAGGTGAACTGACAGATTTGGAGAGCATAAGGGTGACATAATCATGACTGTCACGCGAGCAATCATTTACACACACTAACAAAACACATTCGGCCGCACAGACGTGTGCACGCTTACAGGCAACTCAAACACTCTTATGAAGTCCCCTCTATTTGGTCTGGAAAAGAAAGACCTTGCCGGAAATGATTACTGTAATATCTAACTCAATCTTTTGTGGGTATTCACTTCTGATTGCCTTTAAGGATTTTTTCAACACATTTTCATTTGGAGCACACCCATTCAGTACTTACTGACTGCCGCACACTATTACTATTTATAAGAAATCTCCCTCTCTCGCTTGCTGTCTCTCGCAAACTGCTTCCACAGAGCTACACTAAATTGCTTACAGATTGGCTCCAAGTTTCTATGCCAAGTTTGGATGGCGTAGATCTGGCTTCACGTTCGCTATAGGAAAGCGGAGGCTTTGTTCTGCTGCCTCTGCACACGCCAAGTCTTGACGAAAGAAAAACAACTAAAGCGCTTCATTTAATTTAATAGAAGAGAGACCTATGAGTTCATCAGCCAGGGACAGAGGACATTATGGCGTCACATATAGAGATGATGAGTTACAGAGAGCAACCAGCCAATCACTGAGATTCTGTTGGTTCAAAAGTACCTTTAAGAAATCTAAAACAAGCGAAGCAAAAAAATGTCCAATGAAAAACCTGCTATTAATTTCTCTGTATCATAAAGATACTGTGTTACATTTAACTAATACATTACATTTATAAAGTTAAAGATAGAAATGTATGCATTACTGTATAAAGTGAAACAATTATATATACAAAATATACAGTCACTAAATTGACACCCCATAATTGTTACCATGTTGTTCACTGTGAATTTCTTGCAAAAACAGTTTTTGCGATAAATGTTATCAGTACTGTAAATTCATTATATCAGTGTTTATGTGTTTGTTTGTCTGTTAAACCTTCTGGAGAGAGACAAGCCCAGGACAATTGGTTGCAAGAAGTTTCAGCAGTGCTTTCAGAAACACGTAGGCTAGTTGCTTCCCTCCAGTACTCTTGAAATCTATCCCAAACCATACCTTGATTACGGTAGCCCTGTTTCCTCCCACAGAGGGCACAAGTTTGACTGCAGATCCTTTTGATGACTACTCTACATGTAGGCCACATAAAACTCACCCTCCACTGAACATTCGAAATAAAAGCAATGGTTTACTCAAACAAACCAAACAGCCACTGCTAAGCCCTTTAATTTCCGTATGAAAGCCCTCCTTCCTCAGAGTCTGACCAGAAAGCACCAGTGGAGTTCGCAGCATGCTGCAATTACAACTCCTGTTGTTTTAAGGCAGCCTGCTTTAGGCCATCAGCTTTTATTTACTGACATGCTTTGGTTGTTACTAGGAGGCACTTCATTTACCCAAACAGAGTGTTACCACTTACTTCTATTTTCAATGAGACTGCCTAAATAGACCAACATCGCAATAGTCCAAATGAGTGTACACTTAACATCCCTGGATAGATGTGATTCACACTGTCATTCATATAAAAAAGGAAATCAATGGAATAACATGAATTACTCACCCTCATGTTGTTCCAGACCTGTAAGACCTTTGTTCATCTTCAGAACACAAATTAAGATATTTTTGATGAAATTCGAGAGCTTTCTGACCCCACATAGCAACGTTATTACCACTTTCTAGGCCCAGAAAGATACATCATTAAAATAGTCCATGTGAATAGAGTGAATAAACCTTAATGTTATGAAGCGAAGAGAATACTTTTTGTGCGAAAAAACAAACAAACAAAAATAACTACTTTATTCAACAGTTTTGTCTCTTCCCTGTCAGTCTCCTACGCTGTTCACGTAGTAAACAGTGCAGCGCTTCCGGGTTCTACGCCAAAACACCGGCTCACTGAGAGCACAGCGACGCATGCGTGTGATGCTGACCCAGGAGCTGGCCAATCAGTGGCCACCAATACTGAGCCGGTGTTCTGATGTAGAACCCGGAAGTGCTGCACTGTGTTTACTACTAAAGTCGTTATTTTTGCGCGCAAAAAGTATTCTCGTCACTTCATAACATTAAGGTTGAACCACTGTGATCACAAGGACTATTTTAACTATGTCTTTACTACCTTTCTGGGCCTTGAAAGTGGTAAAAATGTTGCAGTCTACTGTATGTGGGATCTAAAAGCTCTTGGATTCCACCAAAAGTATCATAATTTTTGTTCCAAAGATGAACGAAGGTCTTACGGGTTTGGAAAGACATGAAGGTGAGTAATTAATGACAGAATTTTAATTTTGGGGTGAACTAGCCCTTTAAACCAGTTTGATACTTAAAACGTTTATTAGGTCATATTAGGGGTGTAACGATTCATCTACTACATCGATGTATCGATTTATTTTCCTACGATCTAACTACATCGATCTGTGCTCAGCAAGTTGGCCTTCCGGACGACATATATCGATCTAACATCGTTTTAAAAGGTAATCAATCGATTGTATCGATCATAGGAAATAACGCATTGGATTTAAGCACGTCAGACTTTAAATGGATGTTTTTTCTTAGCACTTTTAATGATAACGGCGTTAAACGTTACTCGATTCAGTCTGCCTATCTGTGACATCATCGCAACGCACGCAGCAGCGCTAAGAAAACAAAACATAGCGGCGGATGGCAGAGGAGAAGCCAACCAGCGAGAAATTATCAAGCCACCAGGAGAAAGAGCTACCTGTACTTTCAACCCTTGCTAAATGTTACCTGTGCATTCCTGGCACCCGTGTGCCAGCAGAGCGAGTTTGTAGTACTGCTGGCGACATAGTGAACGAACGCACAGAGAAGTGTTCTGCAGTCAGATCATGTTGATCAGTTGTACTTATGAAAACATAATATGTAGAGTCATTGAAGAGTGGTTGGTTACATTGTACATTTTGTTAAATATTGTTTGTTTATTAAACTGAGAGTAGTAGCAGGTTCAGCCAGTTTATGCAACCTGAAGAAATGTTGGTTGCACTTTATTTTTGATATTAATATTGTATTTGTATTATTTTAATGTTGAAAAACAACAGCAAAAGTAGCAGGTAAACCAACTATTAATTAAACCTGAAGAGAAGTTAGTTGCACTTTATTTTTGATATTAATATTGTAATATTAATATGTTGGATAACAAAAGCAGAAGTAGCAGGTACCTACTGTTGAAATGTTGGTTGCACTTACTGTGCTTTTATTGAAAATGTATTGAATATTGAAAATGAGAGCAGAAAAGGTTAACTTCCTGTTAATTCAACCTAAACTGTCGGTTGCACTTTATTCAAATAAAATTTGAATGCATTTGCCATTAATTGTTGTTTACTTGTTTGTTTATATCCATAATTAATTGATATACCGGATTCCCTTACAAGAAACAACAGGAATCTAGGAAACTTCACCTGCACTGACCAGTATCCAGATATTTATTTCAGTCACACAATTTTTGGCTAAAAAGTTACTGAATCGATTTCAAGTCACTGAATCGTTTCGGATCGTATCGTTCTAAATGAACCAAAATCGTCCTTGAATCGTATCGACAACCTCAAATCGTGATACGAATCGAATCGTTGTTAAAACGAATCGTTACACCCCTAGGTCATATGTATTCACTCGCATCTAATCCAAAACTGATCCAACCTTGCGCACATTCAAAACTAGCACCTCATGAAATATCGGCATTGGTTCTACCCTGTCTCGGGTCGGGCTCGGACATAAATATCTTAATGCCTATCGGACGCGGGTCGGGTTCGGTTACTGCTCTGTCAGACGCGGGCCGGGCTCGGACAGAAAAATGCGGCCTGATCCACACTCTAATGACTATGCTGAGGGTTGGAGATGACACAGCACCGCAGATGGAGGCTCGCAAACTATTCTACAAGGTTCCGATCAAGGATAGACATACCTTCAGCACATGTCAAGCATTAAAATAAGCAAACAATGACTAGGCCTGTCTGTATCAGTAGAGATGATAATCGCAAATTTCACGCTAACTAACTTTAACAGCCCGGGAATGTTCTACAAAGATTGACTTAAAAGAGAAAACAGCAACTGACGTTATGGTGGTTTGAGGAAGGCCGTTACGTCAGATGTCAGATGTAAATCCAATCATAAAAAAAAAATAGTGCATTCAAAGCCAGAAAATCAGGTTTTATCTAATTTGCCCAAAACATTATCTTTGTTTACCATTGAACTCCTCTGGGAAGAAAAAGGCTAAATGTAGGGCAATCCAATGTGTAATTCAATTTAAAGCCACAATATGTAATTTTTTTGTCGCTAGAGGTCGCTTATTCAAAACAAAGGTGTAGCTTGACGACGCCTTGATTTCGCAGAGCTTTTATTATGCCACAGACAATCGCTTCTGCTCTTTCCAGTCATATTTTATCATATTAGATACATTTGAGTGTGTTGAAATATATGTTATAATGCTACTCTGTGTGTTTGCTCGTTGGTTACTATGAGACACTTGTTGCACACTGCAGTAATCTACATCGATATAAGGCATGGTAAAACATGGTATTTGCGGTAAATCAAGAAAACAAGATTTAAACATTAAGACTAACTGTGTTGAGCTATATAACAATGATTCGTTTTCTGTCGATTAATGTCTCCACAGTTGCTCACCTGTCTAATAAAACATAATATATTAAAGCGTCTTTGGGGTTTCCATGGTTTCTACAAAATGAAAACCAGAAATCGAGGGTAACATGGGTATGATGTCATTGATAGGCGACGCATGGACAGGGTCCGTGTCCTAGTTAGAATTGCTTATTTCTCTGGATTTAAACATTCCTGGAAACATTTGGGATAATGCAAGTACACAATTCAACAAAATTGTTCTGGTGGTTTTTGATTATTTTAATCTAAAATCATATATACAATATTGTGCCTTTAATTTAATGCAGCACATTTAATCTGCACATTGCATTGCTGCTAATTTGCATAAATTTAAACACATCGTTAGACACGCCAACATCGCTTTGCTTACACATTGCTGTAAATCCCTAACTCTCATTCAAAACTTCAGTTCAAATGACCTCTGAGAAGCAAAAAGGTAAAATGGAGGGATAGTTGAGTTGAGATCATTGCAGGGAAAAAGAAATAAAGGCTCCGGTTGGATTTCTTGCCACAGATAAAAACCAGAGGTGCTCCTCCGGGGGACTCTGTCGGCTTGGAGGGCTACGCCGAGTCGAACCGCGACCCTTAGAGGAGATTAATTGTCTGAATTATGACGGGCTTTTCAGAGGAAGACACCATTGTCTGACAAGCAGGTCAAAAGGTCTGACAATAAGTACAGAGTGTCAGACTGGAATGCACGTGTGCATCTGTCTACATGTGTGTATATCCTTGCCCCGGGATAGTTGCTGTCAAGTAAGCTTGTCTAGCTCAACAGAGACCCTCCTCACTCCCTTGTCTGCTCTGACAGAGGTTCATTATATCCCTTCTGGCTCTTATCACCTCATCAGGACAGAGAAGAATGGATCAGAGAGGGGGTTTGGATATAAAAGGATGCCCTTTCTCTTCACAGCACTGAAAACATGCCAGGGATTCCAGCACACTGGCTCCATTATCAGGCCTGAGCAGGATGTCAGTGCGGGTAATGTAAACCTATCCTCTAATCAAGCAGACATCATAAGCACCCAGCAACACCTACTGCCAATGGGGACAGGTGAACGCTGAGTATGTGTCTTTGCAGAAGACATCAGAGAGGTGCGCAACAAAACACACACTAAGACTGCAGAAACCATAATTGTGGATTATTTTTCTTAAAAATGACTATTATTAATATTAATGAATAGAATTTACAAAATCATGGGGCAACATCATGCCATATTCTTTACAGGCTACACAATTAAAACAAGCAAGTGTTCCTGAACTCCACACAGCAGCATGAAAAACACACTTTTATTCTTTTTTTTATTTGATTATAAACAGATTATATTATACACAGAAACAGAGCAACATAACAATACTAGGATGAAACACACTTACAAAAAATACTGTAAAGAAAATTGGCACAACAAGAGTACTGAATGTTGTAAAATAATTTTCACGTTTAGTTACGTATAAATCACCATCTACTTTTTCTTATGAAAAAAGAGCAGCTTGGACATTCTTCCTAACACAACCTGTTGCATTTCATTAAAAAACATTATGCAAATTTCTTAGGTGAACTATTGAGGCTTTCTTAGGTGAGTCTATAAATGAATGATGCAAAAGTGCATAGTGTTGTACTGTTGTAATGTTTGCAATGTTTAACAGAGCAATGTGCATTTGGTTCATGCAGTCATAAAAATTGGATGAGATGCTCAGATGGACCATCACTGCTATAGTCGGTGAAACTGAAATAGGACACTATGAATGCTCTCAAACAGATTGCCCATATTGACAACAGCATGTACTGATAACTAAGATTATGTGCAGGTTAAAAAGCATCCAAAATAAGCTTCAGAGTAAATGATATACTTAAAAAACATACTCTGTACTAACTACAGCCATGTACTGAGCATACAGGTTAGATTTACATGAGCATAATATTGTTTATTATTTACTTTTAAAATGAACATAGATTTAGTCTACAAATGTTTCCAAAAGACAAAAAAAAAAAGTCCTGAGTTTATGAATGTGGGTCATTCGTACGCTTTTTAATCGAACCGATAAAATATTTTAGAGCAGAACACAAATAGCAAAATATGCATTAACAATAGAAATGTTCATGGGTTTTCCAAAATGTTTAACATTGCATTAATTTCCTTGACTTTCCCAAGACATCGCAATTTTAACATTCCCTGTTATTTCTAGGTCTTTCAGGACCGTGGGAACCCTGTCATGTGTATGAACAGGCACACTTTGAAGTCTGTACCTCTCATTCTGTGTCACTGAGGGTCCTTCTTTAGATTTTTCATGTGGCTCTGAAAGTGTCTGTGTGTGTGCCCATATGCCTGTGTAAGACAATCTCTGAGCATCATAAAGGCCTTGCAAAATCACAAACAAAGGTCAAATGGTGGCAGGGAAGCGAAGGCTCGTGGCCAGTTGCTCTGGCACCTCAGCAGGTTACTAAGTTCTGTCCCTATGAAGTCTGACACTGTGGCCACGCAGGTCAAGAGGTCTGAAGAGGTCAAGAGGCGGGTCACCCACTAGCCTCTTCAAACAACGTCCAGTGTCTCTCAGTGTGCTTTCATGTGGAAGACAAATAGCATATAGTTTCCTTTATGAATCTTCAATGTAAAGACATATGCCACAAGCCATGGCTCTAGATCCGATACATGTATCCATTACTGATAAGCAGGCGTACCTGGAATCTGCAGCTACAAAACTCTGCAGATTTTCTAATTGGAAAGCCTTGTCATATTTGTTCATTAATAATCAGATTATTTGATCAAGCTTCAACTATCAAAGTTTAATACTATCAGCTCCGTTAAACACATCCGTTTACCATGTTTACATTTTCGAGGACCCCCAAATATAATATGAAAAGTGTTCTAAAATATAAAGGTGGCTATATATTTAATGTATAAAAACCTTTAAAACTGAAGACAATAATGTTTAAAAGCGGTAAGACTTGTTTCCAAAATGAAATTGGTTTTATGCTAAAGTATATTAAATATAATCTGGAAGAAAAAAAAATCATATCTGAGATTGACACTGAGAAAAAAAAAATGTCTTACTGTTATTAGTGCTATTAATAAAACTGAATAATTGCAAGCAACCTCATTTCTGTTCTGTTACTGAAAGAGTAATATCAGACTTGGTACAGGAAAATGATAAACATACACTCTTTTTTATTAGGCCTATTTAATAATAATAATTTGTTACATTTATATAGCGCTTTTCTGTGTACTCAAAGCACTTTACATATAGGTGGGGGGAATCTCCTCAACCACCATCAATATTAAATATTTATTTATTTTTTGCAATGGGAATATCCAGACCCCAGTTTAAAAAAACTCAGATCCTCTCCATAGAATTCCACAGATTTTTTGTTGTGAAATAAACATCATCGAAGAAGTATTTAACTGTTAGAACTTTGGCTGAAAAAAATCCAAGCAAGGAAAGCTGTGTATCACATGTTTGAGTCTCCATATTCTGTGAATTTAAAGTTAAACTGTTGTAACAAATGTTGTAACACATGCCATAACAAAATTGCCTGATTTATTGCTTCAAAAGAAGAAAAACAAATGCTTGCAACATGCTATGAACACTGTTTAGAACAGCAAGACTTACAAGAAACCCTCATGAACACAGCTACTTGACCTCCACACTAATTTTCAGAGTAAAACCAATGGTTGACCAGCGCTTTGTCACAGGATTTTCTTTGATTGGAGAAATTCATAGGAAGCTACTGAGGTGAACCACAACTGTGATTGGAGCAACCGTCTCGCTCTACTGAACCAAAGACCACATAGTTTGAGAAATGGTTTGAGGACATGCATGGACGAGATGAACTGACCCATCATCATCATCATGTTATGCCACATCAATATGGCCACCAATGATGGTCTGAGGCCCCACAGAGCGCTTAAAAAGAAGACATTCCTCCATTGCTCTTTCTTTATTACTTTCATCATTATAACTTGTGAAAAGTCCCAACATTGTTTGGCTCTCTAACTCACTTGCATGTTTTCTTTCGGAGGGGGGATGAAACACTGTGCCGGGGACATTAATCACAAGCACACGGGGGTCAGGAGCAGTTCATGGATCAGTGCAAAAAGCGAGTGAGTGGAAGAACTAGAGACTGCAAGATGCAGTTTCCACAGAGGGAGGCTGTGCTGCTCAAGTGCTGTCAAATGGGGCTTTACCTAAAATCCTGCCCCAGTCCACCCCAAACCATGACCCAGGTGGGACAAATAGTGAGGGAAAGGTTCCACAGGAAATCAATCCATCTCTTGGGACAATCTGCAGGAAGTTAGCATGGGAAAGTATAAAAGAAAAGATCTCTCTTTGCACTCTCAGGCTTGGCTTTGTTAGTTTTGCCACTACTGATAAGGGATGCAAAACTACCCATTTTTAAAATCAACTAGTTTATGGGTCGCCTGAACGACTTGACTAATCAGTCGTAAGAAAGCTCTAAGTTATTAGGCTGATTTCAGGTTCACAAACCTGGTATCTTAGAGGATGTTCACATGTTCTCATGTCTAAAAAAGCTGGACAGAGCACAACCATATGGGAACCTTTTAAAAGTTTAAATGTATTTTACTTGACACAACATCTTAAAAACCCAATCCAATGCAAGCCCATTATTTAGCTAGTTGGATGATGGATGACTAATCGTCCATCATGACCCTTCCCTTCTACTGATCAGCTTGGGTCAACACATGCTCATGAAAATGGCAAATTCATAACACACTGCATGACTTGATTAGTACAAAAACATACAACTTTTATGTTTTTTTTTTCCTATTACAATCATGGCTAGGTTTTAAATATTTTCACAGTTATGTGCGAGTTTCTGTCGTACCGCTTTTGTATCGACAAATGAGTTCTTACAACTTCTCAAAGGACTTGGTTGGCTTGGGCTTTACTCATGTGAGCTGAATTTTATTAACCATAACACAAGAATAAAAACATACTTTTATCCAGTTGTGCCCTTTTGGACTGGTCAATCAAGTCAACTTAAACTACTTCTTATAGTCTGCAAAACAAATTCCCTTCATCTCCTATTCAATGGCGCCTTAAGTAAAGATCGCAACCTGGAATTCATGATTTTAAAAGCCTAAATCAATTCACCACCACATGACATTGGAGACAGAGCTGGGATTTCCGGTTAATTTTAACGAATACGTAATTTTTGTACATAACCAGCACATATATACTGACATTATTGTGCAAGTCCCTTGCCACAAAATCAAGGAAAAGTGTGGGTGAAATCTGGCTAATGTGATGAACTCTAAAGAGCATGGAGACCTTTCACTCCTGACTACTTTTACACACTCACACACGTACACATGCACAAACACATACTCAAATACGCAGAGCCAAGCAGCTTTAAATTGGGGCCATGGCGTAAAAACGTTCCGAGGGAATTGTCAACAGACTCTGATAAATGGTTGTGATAAATGAGCAGTTCTCTCCAAACACACAGACACAGCCATATGGCCTTGACTCAGTCTGGACTGTATTACCTTAAAATGGACTGTGTGTCACAAAAATAATCGACTTTTTCAAAGAGCTGATGACTATCTAAAAGGCGCGCACAGCGTATGAGCAATTGTGCTTGTTACGACCTCCTTTATGGTGAAACTTCTCTATAGAGGTTTTTGTTATGATTTGGCGTAGTTGTCAAGCATTTAGCCATGTCAATTATCCACACAATGACAGAGCCACATGCTTTGCTTTGATTCGTGTACGACTTTCCAATGTTACTCTGGGCGGACAGACAAGCTGTATTAGACAAGGCCAACTCAACCTGGAAAAGGCCAAAGCGTCATTCTCTTATAAGTGTGGCCTGATTCCTTCAGTCCTACATGATTTAGAGTGGATTTGTCAGAGGGGGATTGTTACTCTTTATCTTTTATTATGGAATGTACAACTGGGACAAGAAAATACTAGCAAAAAACAAACATTGTGGCATTGGGAGAACTGTAAACAACCATTTAAGGAATATTTCACCTAAAAATGAAAATTCTGTCATTATTTACTCATCCTCATGTCGTTTCAAACCTGTATGACTTAAGTTTCATCTAGGGACACAAAAGGAGGATTTTGAAAAATAGTTAGCTCTTTTTTCATGCTTTTAAGCCTCAAAACAGAAGTGCAGAAGTAGAAATTGTGTGATTTCTTAACCAATCATTCTTTTGAGTCTGATCTCTGAATCAGCTCTGAATCAATCCACAAAACCAGTCTGAATCTCACCAACTCAGTGAAAAATAGTCGATTTAGATCTCTTCCTCATACAACACTTTTGTATGACTTTAGAAGACGTTCTGGTGCCTTTTGCATTCATTTTGAAGCTTAAAAGCCTTAGTCCCCATTCACTGCAATTGAATGGCAAAGAACAACCAGCACAATTCCTAAAAATGTCTCCTTTTGTGTTTCATAGAAGAAACAACATGGGTTTGGAATGACATGAGTGTAAAATAATAATGTGAATTATTGTAATGTGAATAATAACCTAATCTTTATTTATGAGTGAGCTATAGATTTATATTTCACTTTAAATTTAAAATGACCCCATGATTTATTCCCCCTCAAGCCATCCTAGGTGTATATGACATTCTTCTTTCTGATGAACACAATCGAAGTTATATTAATACATATCCTGATGCTTCCAAGCTTTATAATGGCAGTGACAGAGTCCATTGAGTTTGAAGCTAAAAAAAACACATCCATCCATCATAAACATACTCCACACGGCTCCGGTGGGTTAATAAAAGCCTTCTGAAGGCCCTTATTAACCCACCGGAGCTGTGTGGAGTACATTTATGACTACTTCATATACACCTAGGATGGTTTGAGGGTGAGTAAATCATGGGGTCATTTTTTTATTTTAAAGTGAACTACTCCTTTCAATACTAACTTTTAGACCTGGATTGACTAAGAAAGACGGAAATAGCAAGAAAAAAAATCAGCATGGTGTGCAACCTAAAAGGCAAACCGGACAGACAGTGGAACGAGGGATTCTAAGGTTGAAGTGACTGAAATTGGGAGGAACAGTGAAGAGTGACAGACTGAGAAAACAATGAAAGAGGAGGGTGCGAAGAAGAAAATATATGCCCACATCATCCCACTCTCTTCTATTCCAGTGTATGCACAGTCTTGTCGAACTTTGGCCTTCGCCTTGCTCCGTTTATCCAACCGTCCTGCGGCATACCCTCCCGAACAGGGATTCAGTGACTGATAAATGCTGGTCTTCCATTACCGCTACACAACCTCTCACCTTCCCTCACTCCCTCCTTTCTTTCCTCCCTCATATTCTCTTTCAGTGTATCCAAACTCCAGTACATTTTCATGTTCCTATCATTCAGTATATGTCGTAATAACTTGAATAAAACATTAAACACATTTTAAAGATAGAAATCATATTAGACTTTTATATTATAATTGAGTGAACATAAGGAAAGAATTGTAAATAATTTTACTACTGGTAAAACATTTTTTTTAAAGTAAACTAATGCTCAATGTCTTTAGCTCCCCATTTCCATTCTATTAATTTAAAGATCAAATTAATCAAGTTTAAGTGGGTGAGCTTCCCCAGAGCATATTTCTCAAAGTCTGGATTACACGCTTATGATAATACTCCCTTAAAATATAACACAAGCATCTTTTTTTAAAAGGAATGAGCCACATGTCTCTGTCAATCTCAAGATTCTAGTGAAGCAAGGGAGAGCGAGAGTGTGGGAGTTAAAGAGGAGTGTGTTCATAAGTCTGGAACGGTGTGAAGAGAGTGTGTGTGTGAAAGAGGCAGAGATTTGTTATTCAGAGGTAAAAAACTGAAGGATATCTCGGAGATATCTCCGGCTTACATGAAAGTTTATCAAAATAATCTCAATCCCCAGACCATTAACAGACAAGGAAGATCTGAGCCATTTGATCAAGACAAGAGAGATTCATCTTCTCCTAATACACATAAGACACTTTTATTTGCTCTTCATCTTGTATCTTGACTCTAGCTTGGCCGAAGAACTAGTCAGTGCTATGTAAGTGTATCCATATAGGATGCCTGCAGCAGTATAACATCATTTCCGAAGACTAGATACTTGCTGTAAGTGATAGTGATTTAGTATCTGGACTGACAATCCAATAGTAATGGGTTCAAATCTTGGCTGAGGTGATGAACAGACATGTGCAACCCTGGTATTAACATCAGTCTTTGGCGATCTGATCATAAGTGGTCAGCCAAAAGCAGATGCATCTCCTGTGACCACTTATGATCAGATTTCATTGAGAGGAAGGTCTCTGATTTCATAACTATATATTGTAGTTAATTTATGTCAGTGTGTTTCTGCATGTTCAAAAAGCACAAAATCTTTTTGATTCAAATCTTACTACAAACAATTGATTTGGTCATATGCATGTATAAGTAGAGTCTGGTGAAGTGCAAATAACCAGTGATACAATCAAGCAAATGACCCTCAACTGGATTCATGAGGGGCAATTTTAGCCCCTGACACTAATGCCAGAGTGACCGCAGCAAAACAAGCAGAGCTCAAAGCATTAGCTTACCATCACGTCTGCAGCTCTTAAATAGACCTGCAGTGTAAATGCTTTTCTCTCCTCCTCAAAGACTCATCAGAGCTAAACACCATGTTGCCACTGGTAAAATTGAAGAGCAGAGTGAGTGACAGATTAACACTAAAGAACCTTTTCACACAGTTTACAGTGTCTCGCAAGCAAATTATATTTCAACAGACACTTTGAGTGTGCCTTGTGGCCAATCCAAAGCCTTGTTTACACCTTGTAGACACTTTGAGTGTGTGTTGTGGCAATCCAAAGCCTTGTTTACACCTTGTTTACGTCTGTTTCGGTGATCCAATCATTAAATAAATACAAAGTAAATACTGTTGTAAACAGGGCCCAAAATGTTCACATCAGATGCTCAGGTTATTGACTACTTGTGCTTGAAGCTTATAAATTTCAATTATTTGGGGTAGTAATAGTGTGGAAACATTTGTTGTTGTTTTTTTTATTTACATTTTCATGCTTTAGAAAATCAAAACCATGATGTAATAGGTGGCGTGAGCTATCGTTCAAAAATGTGGGGTCGGTAAGATTTTTAAAAATGTTTTTAAAATAAGCCTCTTCTCACAAAGGCTGCATTTTTTTTAACAGTAATATTGTGAAATGATAAATGTTTCACGATTCGATAAAATCATTTGAATATGCTAATTTATAGTGCTCAAACAACATTACTTATTATTATCACTGTTTAAATCGGTTGTGCTGATTTTTTTTGTGGAAACTGTGATACTGTGACTTAAAAAAATAATTATTTAATGAGTAGAAAGTTAAAACAATAACATAATTTTTCAAAAAAACAATTTTTCCTTTGTACAAATGTAAAAGCCTTTACTCTCATTTTGGATTAATTTAATGCATCATTGTTGAATAAAAGTGTGAATTTCTTTTAAACAAATCTTAATGACCCTAAAGTTTTGAACGGTAGTATGTAGAGCTGAAATAAGACCCTCCACTCATTGAAATTTGATCTCTAGCGGTCAAAGGAGATGGATTTGACATGCATACTACCAGGTGTATATGGCCACCGGAGATGGATGTTAACATCTCTATCTGAGATTAGATAGGAGCAGTTCATAGAAATGAGAAAGGTATGCTGGTGTCGGACTGTGGGAACTGTGAAGCAACTCATTAACCCGCACCTTGAGTGGCCTGTGACACAGAGGGGGAGGACAGGTCACCAGTGGGTCGCAGAGAACTTCAGATTGATCCCAGCACTGCCAGCACTCCATGACTCTGATGCACACGTAATGATTTGGCTTAGACAACTCATCTGTTTTCTCTGCCCTCTTTTCACATTTTTCCCTAATCTCTTCTTCGTCTTTCTTGTATTGAAACTCGGAGATGCTGCTGCGATTGAACACCCTCTTCGTTTCTGAATTACTTTATGGTTGAGAGCCTGACTTACATAATTAGTGTTTAATTGGGTCTCAGATTCTCACATGAAAGAGCAAAAACCACAAAGAAACTGTTGCTTAACCCCGCCCTGTGTCCCTTTAGCTCATCCTTCCATACAGATCTGCATTATAAGAAAGACAAAATCAAACTTTAAAGAAGTGAAATCATTAAACATCCTTTTGTGTGGCATATTTCCGCACCCGTGTTTTACTCCTTAACTACTCGGAATCCACATTAACCATGCCTTGTATAGGTAATTGTATAAATAATGTGCATTTTAGGAATACTTATTGTAATTTCCAAGCTGGCAACAATTGTATTTTGTAAAAGACAAAATAAATCATAAATAGTCAAAATAGTTGCTCCAAAACGCCTGCTTTATACACTGAAAACAGTCAAAATGTGCAGTTTGTACCATATTAATTATTTTCCAATAGATCAGTTTCACAATATATGGTCAATTTTACACACGTTTGCATTGCTGCATATTTTAATATCATTGAAATACTATTATTGTTTTTGTTAATATTTTGACATTTTCATTTTAGTTAAGGCTTTAGTAATTGTATTGTTTTATTTTATTAGTTTTTTTTATTTTAAGTTGTATATTATATTATATTGCAACCATTACACAAGTATGTTCTATATTTTATGAATGTGTGAATTATGAATGTAATGGTCATGCTGGTTTTGTAATATGCTGTACAGTGTCAGTAGTCCCTTTAAGGCAAGTCATTTCACTCAGCAGCCATCTTTGAAATGCCCCTTGGGCAGCTATTTCAGTCATGCAAGTACAGCTCCTATCTCTTTGAATGGGAAAACATCAAATTCTCCAAAGCTGTTCACCAAACATATGATTAAATTTCCTATTTGAAATCAGCAATTTGACAACAACATGTCTCATAAACGCTCAAATCATGACAAAGGTTGTATTTTCAGGTTGGATCAGCCATGTGCATGTGCAGTCATAAGCGTGCGTCTTAGCTTCTAAAGGCAGCTGCAGTGAAGCAATGACTTAAAACCAATTGGTGATTGGCTCTTTTATTCAGAAGGTGGGACTGTTTTTCGAATACTGTGTTTAGCTTTTAGCGGTGCTGTTTTTCACATCTTATTTAGTAGGGTAGTAAGCACTGAACATCTCAAGTCTTTTGCTCATTGTATAATTTGGTTTATAATTATTTACGGTCGTAAAGGAATCAATTTGGGGTCCATATCTGGATCACTGCCGCAGACAGTAGACAGCATACGCAAATAAACAATGCCATCACAGTGAGACGCAGTTCATCCTCAGTAGCAATAACTTGTTTAAGTCCTCACCCTGACTCCTGAAAATCTCCTCCTCCTCCGTTCTTTCATCATCTACAAGGCTTCCTCTACTCACTCAACACACAAGCACAATACAACATTATACTGTTCCTTCACTCTGCCCAGTCTTGCTTAACTGCTGCAAAACAAAATACCATTTCAGAGCTTTTCAACACTGTCCATTTGATGGATGGACCGATGACACAGTGTGCAGGAGAGGGATTTTTTTTCCACAAGAAATCAACTTGTTGGAAAATCTGCACAACCAGTTTGATGAATGTCTCTTTAGTGGTCATGTTACACATTGACGCTAGCCAATTAGCAATGGGACCGTCAATACTTGGCTAAGTGCTGATAGTACAACTCAGCAGAGGCAAGTGATTCATAAAACACATAAAATATAAAGTTTCTCTCTGCCACATTGTCAATCCACAACGCTTCCTGAACGCAAACGTCCGCGTGTCAAGAGCAACTTATCAACCGAAACTTCCTTTCAGCACACTGCGACACTTGCTAACAAGCGTACCATCCTGACAACTGTCATTTCCAGAGGTAATTCTAACCACCCCTGGCAGCTGTCTTTCTATGTTGAGACAGATCTTGTTGAGTGATTATTTATGCTTTTGAATGTGTGTTTAGGTTCCGACCTACACGCTAAACTTGCACGAGTGTTTATGTGCATGTGTGTGTTCTTCACCCATATGCACTGTAGGAGTGAAAGTATGAATGAACACTTTGTGGGCTGACAGAAGCAGGTAATGGCATGCAAATAGAGGGCTAAACCCACAAATGACCACACAAACATTCTGGTTTCTCATTTGTTTGCACAGGCCGTCAGTCAAAAGCGAGAGGCTCCGCCCCCTCTTACGATGGTCTGTTGAGAATTGGTTTGGAAAAGAATGCCTTTCTTGTAATTTTGTTTTTCTTTGGAGTAAAAACATTGGGTAAAATCTGACAAGAAAATGCAGTCAGCTACACGTTTGCAGAGTCTAAGAAGAATTGACATGCCGTATTGAAAAGAAGCAATTAATGCCTCTGACTGACATGTCTCGTCAACAAACAAAATAAACATGATAAATCATTACTGATTATTAAACAACTGTGGCAGGTTCAAATCAATCTCTTTTGCAATTATGCAATTTTTGAAAAATTGTGGTAGCTGATGAAATTTGTAGCATTTAGATTTGACTTTACCAAAAACATTGGTTTTAAAGAATGAAATAACGCAATTGAAAAAATTCACATGAAAAAAAAAAAAAGATTTGTTATAAATATGCTACATAGTGTTAATTATTAGTATTTGAATTTTACCATTTGACATTTAAAAAAATGGAGTTAACCTTGAAACAACAAAAACAAAATGTGAAAATTGGGTAAAATATCATGTTATGCTCTCTAAAATCTAGTCATATTAGCTTTTCTTCTCAATTCAGATGGTTTTGCATTAGTTCTTTGTCAACTAGTGGATCGCATGACTTCAGTGTTTGTTCCATATGGCTACAACAGTCCACAACCCTGTCCCTGCATCTAGTGTATTTGTGTAACATTTTAGTATGGTATCCTGCAATGGAAAACTATATTTGGAATTATATCAATGCCAACAGCCAAACTGGAGAATGTTGTGTTCACAAAGACTTCTAGAACTGTCTGAATCTCTTCGAGTGTTCACATACAATCCAAAATTCTTGACATACATGAATCAAATGTGCCTTGGCTAAAGGCTGATATAAACTATAAGATAGTGGGACATTTTGAACCATTCATGACAACAAAAGCAGCATGTGTCCCTCAATTAAATTTCCAAGGTTTTATTTCCAACATTTCAGCTGCATGCAACATATACTTGAGCTGGCCAACTTATGACTCCCAGTGTTAAACCCACTTACCAACTAGTTAACTATATTTATGCATGATGACTAGCTGACAAGTGAAAATTAGTAGTTGCGCAAAGTTCCTACTATGAAGGGTTGGGCAGCCATGGATAGATAAATCAATTTGGTAAAATAGCCTTCTGGAGAATTTTAACTTGAGAAAAGGAACTAGTTCCCTATAATCAACTGCAAAACTACATACTCTATGCACCCAACTTACTCACCCAAGGACTTATTCATTGACAATGCCTTTTCATGCTGAATTCAGGCATCTGTTTCCTCTCAACACTTATGTGTCAAGCTGTTTAGCAGTTTGCTGTGTATCTGTTCCAGACATTAGTTTTTCCTAAAAATAACATGCAGTTAAAGCCTTGAAATTGACAGATAATAGGTATTCTTCATTAAAAGCAGGCTGAACTAACAATTTCTTTCCATGGATAATGCAGCTCAAAACAGACATCATTTCAGACCATATCAACACTAAAATACTTGCACTTTGATAGTTTTTGCCATATAAATGGATAAATCAGAAAGTGAGAAAGAGGCTTCCGATGTTTAAGAAAAATATATGAGAAAAGATATATTTAAAATATCCACTGTAATTTCTTTTTTGTAATTTCCAGTAAAAATATCTATACATCCTTAAAACTAGGGATGTGCGATATTGAAGAAAAATGTGATATGCAATACCTTGTCAAATAATGTGATATTCGATATGCGTTACAAATCCCAATATTGCTTTAAGTGAGTAAAATCAATTAAAATTATATTTAAAAATATTTGAAAATGATATAACCAATATATATGTTTCACATTATGTTTCACATTATTTTTGGGAAAAGAAAGCATCACTACAACTTCTGAAAGTGAACAGTGTTTTAGCAAAAAGTAATGTCACAAATCTGACCATGAAATTTTAACATCAATGTGAACAAACTAATTTGATGCCAATATTTAAATACCAAAAGCTCTTTGCTCATTTTGGTAATATATAGTTATCAACCTAAAATGTTCTAACCGCACTAATTGGTTTTACTTGTTTTAAGCATAAACCTCACTGATGTTATTAGATTTAAGCATGAACAAAAAAATGCCAATGGGTTTTTCAAAAATAAAAATAATTTTTTTTTTTTTTTTTTTTGCAGTGACCGTTTTCGTTTACAAAAAACTTTCATTAACAACGTGTTACACCAGGCAAAACACTGTGCACTGACAGCCAGCACGGATAAAAAACACATTTGTTCAGTTGGCAAAGTAGCTCACCATGATGATTCCATTGATGAGCTCTGCTTTTAATTGTAATGCTGGTGGGAAATGGTTCATGGTGTCTTAGAACTTGATGTTTCAGAGTGTTCTGGTTGTGCTTTACTCTTACCGCCACACACACATTTAGAGTAGGTGCACTCCTACAGTTTCAGCCTCTGATCTGGCCTGCATTCGATTAAGCTGCGATGGCAATTATACTTGTTTTGAAAAACAATCTCAAGCAGCTTGAACGGTTAATACAGAGCCGTAAAAGTTTCACAGAGGATCGAAGCCGTCCGGTCATTTAATATGACCTGATTTCACAGAACCATCGCATCATTTCCTCATGTGTTTCCCACATGTATCCTGTAGCTCCTCACGTGATCTGACAATCAACACTTTTTGAAACTGTGCCATAATATTCTGAAAGAACAAAGGAAGATAACTGGAAGGCATGTGAATGAAAATCATTGCTTACATTACACACTGTCTTCAATTATCAAAAGCATACTTGTTAAAAATACATACAATTCAAGAGGTCCAAAAAGTTGTTGTCCTTGAAAGACAACACCAAGGTCACCCCCTCGCTGACAAACCATACAATATGCCAGTTGCAGAGCTGAAACATATTGCGTCAAGTCAAATAAACAGTAAATAATTTGGACACTGAAATCAATGCAAAGCTGACGCTTTTAGAAATCGCACCATGGTGTTTCAGGGAAACTCAGGACGGCTCTCAGGAGGAGAGAGAGGATCAATGTTCGCCTTTGGCATTATCTCATCCATCCAAAACAATACAGTCAAAGCTGGAGGTGACCCCCTCCATTTCTGAAGAGCTGTTTTGTTTTATTGTAATGATGCATCATGTTACTGAGCCTGAAAGACATCAGAGTGTGCATGGTCTTCTGTGGCTGCCTTGGCAGCAAGTCACAAGCTGGAAATTTTGTGGAACCATGGGAGGAAGAAGAAGGGCATTGGATAAGTAGATCCCCTTTTGGTATAGCTGAGGATGGATTTGTTTAAAAAAAAAAAAGAAAGAAAGTAAATTAAGATGGATATATACATTTGGGGTTAGTGGTTTGAAGGCCAAACGCTAGAATAAAGAATGTGTCATGTGATTAGTTCCTTGGTTTTGTTCGAGAATTTCTCTTGAATGCCAGAGAACCACAGTCCTTGAGGAAGAACCTCTGACACGGGTGAATTCTCTGTAGGTGTAAGAGCTAGTCTCTTCAATTGATCTGTTTATTGTGGGAATACCGCTTAAGATGTGCAGAAGAACAGAGCTGTTTCTTCTCTCTTCCTAACTGAGCATCACCACAGATCCAGATGTGAGCAGCTGGGCCTGTTCACTGCTTACATAAACATCTTAAATGTCTCTCACATGGCACAGAATCGCTCCACAGCTTTGTGTTTGCAAGAGAGTAAACAGTGCTAGTCTTGAATTCATTCAATAGTTCTAACAACACACATGATCTTTTCATCTATTTAGTCACTTAAATGGCATTCCAAATCCATCTGAGGATTTGGGATTAACACTTCCCAAATGACAGTTTCCAAGTTTAACGACTTCCCAAAATGAAGTCGATTATATGAAACGCACATGAAATATTAAAATAATTTTCATCAACAAGCTATAAATATTGATAGCAGTAGTATGTGGGTTATGCATTCCTATAAACTAAAATGTTTATCTAACTCAGTTTAAGACCATGCACAGTAAAACTCCTGTATAATACCAAATGTATCATTAAATCAACTGGTTATAACTATGATTTTTTTTTAAAAACCCGCAGTACAACACATAAAAAAACTAAGCAAAATAGTACATAATACAACAATATAATAATAATAATAATAATAATAAATAAAAAAATCACATTTAAAAATCTGTTTTTGGTGTTTTTTTATATATATATATATTTTTCAATTTTTTAGACAAAATAGTATTTAAAATATCAGTTATTTATTGCTTATTTATAATAATAATAATAATAAAAAACAATAATTAGCTTTTTGGTATTGTGCGCATCCCTAGATTTTGGCCTAATTCGGATTAACGGTGCTAAAGAGATTTAAGAATGCCTCCGTTTTGGAGCTGGCCCCATGACTGTTTAGACTAAACAAACGAATAACAGTCCCGTAAATTGTTTGGAGTTCACTAATGAATAAATAATCATTTTCTAGAAAGCAGAGGTTAACCTGGATTCAGTTCTCAATACTCCACTCTCCAGTTATCCAAATCACCCCTTTCTGCTTATGTAGCTTCACACCGGACACGATTGATGCGAATAAATCGTGCTATTCGCACGAAGGTGGACGCTTGAACATTTTGAGTTTACTCGATTCATTCGCGAGTGAAATTCGCTTCATTCGCGTGTGACATTCACCGCACAACAGACGCAAATTCGCGTCATGGGAGGGGCTTCTGCCAGCCGGTTCGTCTTGTTGAGAAATGGCTGACATGGGCTGTGTTTACACGTCTTTTTTTGTTAAAATCTACTGTTAATGTGTGACAAAACGTAGTTTTAAGATTTTTTTCAGTCGATAATGTAGTTGTTTAAAGCTCAAATCTGTGGTTTATTTATATAAAGAGTGCCTATTTGAACATTTTATCTGGCGTTTTCGGAGTTGTGAGCTCCAGCGGATCAGCGGCGCTCAGCGCTCGTCAACGCCGGCGAGAGCAACCTTTCCTCGGCCAGTCCTTCTGACGTCTACCGCTGGCTCTGATGTCTCTGTGGTGTGTCTCGAGCTATAATTCGTCTTGTAACGGGCGATCTTTGGTCTTTTTTATTTTTTTATTTTTAGGCTATAACTGTAGGCTACGTTACAGTTGTAGCCTATTAGCACTGACTTTGAATGTTTGACTGAATTGTTTGCTTTATTTAATGTATAGCTTATTATACTTTTTACTTATACTTTTGTATTATTGATCATCCATAAACTTGCATTTAACAAAAAGAGACTGGGTTGTGTTTCATGTCATTTAATGTTATCACAGTGATAATCATATTGTCTGAACCAGATATTAATATACAGATTTTCTCCTCATTGTTGTCACTACTAGAGCAAGCTCCTGATTGGTTAACGCGGCGCGAATATCCGCCAAAGTTCAGATTTTTCAACTTGAGCGATTCGCGCGAATCACGTGTTCAAAACGCTCAATTTGCGTCATTCGCGCCACGTCAATCGCGCCGCAGAATGCCATTTCGCGTCTCTGCAATGACTTAACTGCATTGACTTAACATGTAAATCACTGGAGCGAATCGTGTCAATCGCGTCCGGTGTGAACGCACCATTAGTCTCTATTAAAAGCCTTACAACACTCGGCATGAATTTATTAGCCATGGTGAAGGTTAACATTAGCCACGGTGGCTTGTGTAGTAAAAGCAAAGCTTTGGGTGTTACCCTAAAAGATCCAGGCACATGTCTGGGTCCCAAAGGTGTGTCTCTGAAGTGGGCAAACACATGGACACGAGCAGGGGTTCCGTCTGCAAGAAAAACTCCAACGTCACCATCAATAACATACCGCATCCATCTCCTCTCAACAGCTGCCAGCAGGCGCATGCTCTTGTGTATGATTGGAGGTCAGTGATGAATAACACTGGTTGTATCACTGAACCCAATGCAAGAAAATTCACCCAACTGCTATTTCCTTGAGGCCTTCTTTTTGAATGGCAAGAAACTTATGAGATTCTGAATAAACACAAATGACCCTGTGGCTTCTATCCACCCGTACATTTGAGTAGAGGAAACGTTCAGAGAATGCTGGGGATCTGATGGACTACAGTGAATTCCAGCTCCTATTAACAATCCAAACCCGTAGAGCTCACCCACTGAGAAGAACCGTTCGCAGAGGTTCTGTTTATCCTGGCCTAGGTGCGTCGGGAAATGTCAGAGCTTTTGATATAATACTCTGTTTCAAGTGGATGAGGAAGAGTTTAAAGGGATAGTTCACCCAAAAAATCTTGTTGTTCCAAACCTGTGAGACTTTCTTTCTCCTGTGGAACACAAAATATGAAATTCTGACAATTGTGCTTGTCGTTCTTTTCGATGCAGGTAGTCCTTCTTCAGAAATCATATGATAGCTTTGAGTGAAAAACAAGTCATTATTCACTGATAATCTTCTTTGGAATTGATGAGCAGAAATGGAGAACCAAATCAGTCCAAATTATGAACTAATTATTCAGTCCATTGTTATGAACTAGGTCAACTAATTTACTAAAAAGATTATAAAGTTACAGGAGAGATTTTCAACAAGATGCACAAAAGTCTGGACTACATTTATGATACATTTATGATGGTTTGCATCCATTTTTCAAGGTTGAAAGCTTCAATCCCTATACATTGTAACTGCATGAAAAAAAACAACCACAATGTTTCCTTTTGTGTCTCATCATGGAAGACAAAAATCATACGGTTTTGAAAATTATGAGGGTGAGTAAATAATAACTTCTCCTTTAAGGCAGGGTTTCCCAAACTGGGGTTTATGCGTTGATAAAAAGCGAATTAATTACATGATACAAAACATTTAAAATTGATCATTTAAAAATAAAAACAATCAAAATAAAAATGTTATTTCCAATATCCTTGTGAACCTGCAAATGTGTTAAAATCTCAAGGGATACTTCAAATAAATAATTTACATAAAAAGCATGCAAACACAAACGTTTTTGAATTCCTGCTTTAACGGTTCTGGTATACAATTAAAGAGACACAGCGAGAAAGCAAGTCGCAATATATATATATATATATATATATATATACACACATATACTGAGAAAGAATCAGGGAAGATGGGTCTTTCCAACATATGTTAAGCTTTGTTCACCCTCTGCCATGGTTCTCAGTAAACATAACCAGCCATGAGAAGATCACACACAAGGTGGAGATGAGGGCCAGTGATAACAATCACTATTCCTGTCCTCCTCCAACGTCTGATCTATGAATCGGCACCACCTGCATTCATCACGCTGACTTTTGACAGACAGCTGGCACCACCTCCACCCTGCCCACCACTCGGCCAACCAAAGACTCCTTTTGTCTCCCTTCAAGCTCCAAGATCGACATCCACAGAAGAGGGGCCACGTAACAAGGCAAGCCCAGGTAGGGTGACACAGAGCAGGCCAGAGGGAAGACAAAACAGCCCTGGAAACTGTACAGATGAATTTAGTCTCACAAGCTTTTGTACAATGTAAAAAGAATGTCATCTATACAGTAAACAAATAAATAACGCTCTGACACCTACTAAATTTTCTCTGTCAACTCTCATGTTTTTTCCCCTCATTACACACTCATTCCAACAACAAGAACCGGCATTCATGTGCTTCATTTGTTTTGAAATCAGTAGATCCCAAAGGCATCAGGAAACAATGGTGCTTGGGCCGTCCTCAGAGGAATCTGGGTAAGGGGTATGCAGACAATTAGACAGTGCTAACAGAAACTAAATCTGCCTCTTTGCTGACAATACCGACCACTCCAGCAGGCCCTTTTCTCTGACTCCTTCAAAGTCAATTGTTGACAGGAAAGCTAAATATTTTTCAAAGGGGCCCGAGAAATAAGAGCTGATACTTTGAAAATCTGTTTAGAAGTGCAGTGACGGCTAGAGGTGAAGATGAGGAAAACTGTATAGAGGGAAACGGTAATGCTCAGATGTTGCTCTTCCATATCTCAGGAGACTTGGAGTTAATCAGGTATATCATTCGACATATTAAGTTCCTTGGGCGAAGTACTGTGAACATATACGGAGTATAACATGGAGCTATAAAGTTAATTTGGAAAACCAAGTGCAATAATTTTGTATTTTTAAATAATTTGATGATAACTGTTTGATTTCATATTGAAATCTTACGTTTTGTTATTGCAGATCGAGTTGAGCAAGGACCAAGATGTGCGCAATGACTAGCCTAAGCAAGCTTAAATGTTATACTAGTTTGACATGACATGGAAGAAAATGGAAAAGTTTTGTGAAAGCTTTCAAAATCCTCCTTCACCCGAGTGGAGATTTATCTGAAGCCTCCGCGAGCGCCAGAGAAAACCAACGCATGCAAAACCTGAGGTAAAATTAAATGATTTTGTTTTGCTGCAGATATACACTTTTCAAAATAATATATTCATTTCAAGATATAACATTTACACGACAGTAATTTAAACATAGCCTTTGTAAAAAATATATATTTAAAGCTAAACCTTAAATGTGCCAAAGAAAAGTAAACGACTAGTATTTTCCAAGTCGTCTTGCAGCAGCACTAACGTTTAATCGACTAGTCCCTAGCTCAGTGTCACACATTGTAGATGAAAACAGAAACAGGCTCATAGCTGATAATGCAGAGAAGCTTCTTTTCATCTCCAAAAAGGGCTGTATGGCTATGATAACATATAATAATTGAATTCAGTGGTTCTGCTACTATATTGTGTGGTACTGGAATCCACTGAATGTTACAGGTTACATGTATGTGAAATGGGCAGCAGTGCCATGTTTGTTTAGGAAAACACCAAGTTGAATATTAAAATTTGTGTATTTACTTTGTTACAGTCAGAAAGTGAAAAACATCTGATGAAAATAAAACATTGTTAGAAGAACTGTAATGGTATTAAGTACTCGTATCACTACTCGGTATCGGCAAGTACCCAAATATAAGTACTTGTACTTGGTCTGAAAAAAGGTGGTATCGGTGCATCCTTAAAATGATTGATTTTTCTTTTATGCCAAAAATCATTAGGATATTAAGTAAAGATCATGTTCCATGAAGATATTTTGTAAATGTAAAAATTATTATTAGTAGTAATATGCATTTCTAAGGACTTCATTTGGACTATTTAAAAAGGCGATTTTCTCAATATTTAGATTTTTTTGCACCCTGAGATTCCAGATTTTCAAATAGTTGTATCTCGACCAAAGATTTTTCTATCCTAACAAACCATACATCAATGGAAAGCTTATTTATTCAGCTTCTCAATTAAAGATTATGATGGAGGATGAAATTAAAACTAAAACTGTACAACACAAATACAATAACAACACTCTTCTCTACTCACTGCAACAGGGAAACCGTCACACATATATACACATTAAATAAGGACTTTATATTTACTTCTAAGTACATATTCTACCACAAAACATTTACTTTATTTATGCATTTGAGGGCATTCCTAAAATGGTTGTGTCAGATTTAGCTGGGCACATTTTTCAGCAATTTTATCCCTAGAGTACAGGGACGCTCATAAACTGCATTTGAACTTCACCACGAATAACAACTTTCTTGGTAACTACAGCACCTACACTTGAAAATAGCCACTCAGCTCACAGTCATCACTCATTTGAACTTACATTTGACTACAATAATACACACACACAAACATATAAGCAGTGTTTCTCTTCTCTTTGCTCAAGCCTGCTATAGTAAAGCGGACCGTAGAGTTCAAACTGAAGCACAGTTAGGCCAAGCACGAGGGGCACACACTTTTGTATGCAGAACCTGATCCAATAAAACCAAACAAAGCCTGAATACTGTGTACAGACAACACAGAGATATTTGTGTAAAATAAAAACAGTTAAACAAAAAATTGATATGTTACTCTGTTATGCATTATGCACTTTTTCTCACCTCTGTCTCGAGTGTATTGGCCTCAACACATGTCTACAGTTGCATTTAGCCCCTCTGTTTCAACACAGGCTTTCTTTTCCAGTGCTTGGCTCGGCGGTATTCATGGCCAAGCTAAATGTCTCCAGGCTTCACAGAGCTTTATTCTTGAAGGAGGCGAGCTGAATTTACAACGTGAGCTGAAGGTTGACCCGCAGGATGTACGGGTACAGACTTTGCCGGAGTGAACCAGGAGAACCCGAACGCCACAAGTCAGGCGTGATTTAATGAGGCGGAATACAGACTGTGACTGCATGAGAAGCCCATGTTACACGGGACAGAAGATACATTTTAACTCCAATTTAACAGAGAAGGAAGAACAATATATCAACATTACTGTGCATGGTGGAGAAAAGTGGCTTTTTGACCACAAAATCACTTAAACTCTGAGAATGAGGGGTTTGGAAAGTCATTGTATTATAGCATTTGGCCATGTTCACAGCTTAATAAATTAAGCACTGTGTGTATGTGGCTTAAGCACAAGGCTTTGTTCGGTCTTATGAGTTCATAGTTTACATAAAAATGTCATTTTCATCAGGAAAATGCCAGCCAACTTAATTTTTAATCCCAGCCTCCCAAGGAGCATAAACAGAGGATATTCTTGGCTTAAGTACCTGCAATGGAGAAGTCATTTAAATAGGAAAAAACCACAAACCAACACAGAGATAGGTTGGTCTAAATCCTCCTAATCCAGGTTCACACATAATATTACTATAAGACATCCACGTGACACTCGTGGCACTTTATCAACATTCAAGCTAAACGCATTCAAGCATTTGAGTGTGTTGATGTCTGCTCAAGACTTAAATTCAGTTTAGCTAAAGTTTAAAGGGGTTTAAAAGGGGTTTTACAAAGCTTAATAATTATCAAATTAAATTAGTAATATTTTACTCATTCAGTCTTTGGATGGATGGATGGATGGATGGGCATGGCTATTGGTAGATTATCAAGGATATTGATTGAAGTGAGCTAATGTATAAGTGCACATATTAATGCATGCAAACAATCCCTAACACAAATACAAAACTCCTCAGTGTCAGAAAAGTAAAAGTAATTTCAAGGCTTCTGTTTTTCGACTGAAAATCTGTTGGTGTGGTAATGACAGATGAATGACAACGAGCCACTGTTGTCTCTCACTCAAGCACACACACAAACACACACACACACACACGCATGACCACACACAAAGGCAATTGAATGTGCACACAGACACAAACACACACAGACAGAGCTGCGGACGTTTGAGTCTGGGTTGTGTTTGCTAGGATCTGGTTAGTCTTTCCATTCTGTTTTCTTAGTTCAATGTTACCTACGTTCTGATGACATGGTCAAAATGCCAGGACTATGAGTAATGATCATTTCTCTCTTACCCCACCTAGTTCAACCATACTCTTGTCAAAAAAGTCAAAATATATCATGAAAATATCAGTTATCAGCCAGTATAGTGATTTATTATTTATTGGGTCGATTCTTGTTATTAAGTCAGCCGATATAGGATATATAATTGCTCACAAGTATAAAAGGTATGTCTAATGTAAAAAATAAAATAAAATAAATGATTTTTCTTGACTTGCTTCCAAACACTACAAGTCATAATTCCCTCTACACAGTGTGCCTATTCTAATCCAAAAAGTTAAAATAACTTGTTTCTATTTTGGAAAGGGTTGTTTCTAACTTCTCTTGTCTGCCAGATGAGCCGAGGATTGCGTGAGCACTTGTACGGCATGTTGTGGACTACATTTGTCAAGTGTGCTAAGTGTCGGTGCAGTCTCCCCTATCTCTCACACTTTTGCAGGGACAAGTTCTTTCCGCTACTCAAGAGGCGAGATGAGGACCAGCAAATGATCCTATCAGTGTGTCCATTCCTCTATGACATTTCTTGTGGCATACCGCATTCTAATGAAACCTATTTGTATTAGGACAAACATACAATACCATTCAAACGTTTAGGGTCTGTAAGATTCTGTAAGTCTCTTATTTTATTAAGTCATTTATTTGATCTAAAATCCAGTAAAAAGAAATGCTATTACAATTTAAAATAACCGTTTTCTATTTTAGTATATTTGAAAATGTAATTTATTCCTGTGATAGCAAAGCTGAATTTTCACCAGCCATTGCTCCAGTTTTCAGTGTCACATGATCCTTCAGAAATCATTCAAATATGCTGATAACACTAAACCAAAGAAACATTTCTTCTTATTATCATCACAGTTGAAAACAGTTGTTGCTAAATATTTTTGCGGAAACTGCGATACATTACCCCCCCACAATTCTTTGATGAATAGAAAGTTCAAAAGCATTTATTTTAAATGGAAATCTTTTTTTGATTTGAAATGTTGTTAGTCACATTTGATCAATTGAATGCATCCTTACTGAATAAAAGTATTAATTTCTCAAACCATTGAACAGTAATATACAATGAACTGTCTAGACTAAATGTGACTTTGCATATGGAAAATACCGTTGAGAACCAGGTTTGAAGAATTAGCTACCTTTTAAATCATAAGTGTGGAATTGAATCGAATTGGCCACACTCCAACAGAGTTTGAATCTAAAATCAAAGTAAGAGCTTTTGTCAAGCCAACATTCATATTTTTTCTTGACAAAGTTTGCTTCATACTCAGTTTTAGCTTGAGCTTGCAAGCAGGCATATCCATCTCTCGTCTGACGCGGTGTTTGTGAGTGATTTCTCTTAATTTCACGGATGGGAAAACGAGAAAGCAAAGTGGGGAAAGAAAAAATCCCTCATCTGCTAAAAAACGACACTTCAGGGTCTACCCGGCTAAAGCAGAAACACAGATGGTGTTTCCACAATGTAGAAAGCTCGAAGCCAACCCACAGAGAACTTAGACTGAAAACCGTAAATCAGTCGTTTATGACAGTTAAGGTACGCAAAGAGATAGACAGGTGTCAGAAAAGGCATATCGTATTTCCCTTTTTTCCCTTGAGTTTTCAGACACCCTGCTGTCTCTGGGGGCCTTCGGCTTCAAGTCCCACCAACATGGGGGGAACGAATCCTTTGAAGAGCACCCCCTCATAAAAACCTTTCCTTGAACGGTCTACAGATTCACGTCATGCCAATCAAGCAGCACAGCAAAGTTCAGAGTTATTCTCATGTTAGTGAAAGGAAAAACAGGGTGCCTCTTTTCAAATCTTTACCACTGGCTGATCAAGGGTGGACAGGACAGCCTCATCCCTCCTTTTTTATTGTTTTCTTGCTTTTAATAAATAATCATGATCATGAAAAATGATCATGTCTTGTCCTTTCTCCTTTTTATAACTTCCTGTCTACACAGGAAACACTAATTCCTAAGTAGTGTACTCTTTCGAGGCAGTGCACCCAGCAGATTTCGCAATGTACAAGCCTGAAGCGGAGGGTTCCATTTCAACGGACAGCTGCAATTTATAATTTCTATTACCTTTATAATGTATGACCATTAATAAAACATCTCCACCCCCTCCCTCTCCTCCTCCTGTAGTTTTGTTCCCAGTCACCCTGTTTTTCCCTCCATTTCCTTCAGAAGCACCCCCTCAGGTCTTTTGTGCCCTTTTTCACTGGAGAGTTGCAGCTGCCTTCAATGTTCTGCAAATCTCTCTGTTTGCTTTCCTTGAAAACATGGCAGAGGTGGAATAATTGAATCCCACGGCTGAAGCCAGGGGATTCATAACGCTGCAGTCAGTACAGCGTGCCGTTTAATATGTCGATCTGGTACTAAAAGCATGTGGCTTCCTTTCAAATACTTGTACAGTGAGGTGTGAAGCAAACCTCTGATTGAGAGGAAACAAGCAGTCAGACCTTTTCTAATGAAGCATGGCCACACAGCTTCTGATAGTCTAAAAATAGGCCATTTGGTAGCCTTATGGCTTACATGTTTGTCAAGTGATTGCTTAAATCCAAATATTTTGTATTTTAAATTAACCAATTCTGGTTACAGTTGCTACAACCTATTATTATTCACAATTGTTTTAATCCTACAAAAATATCCATTTCATTTTTGAGATTTTACCCAAAAAAATTAAAATAAATAAAAAGTACATCTTGTCATCACTTCGTTCCCACCTCATATTGTCCTTCTCCCATGAAACCCAATGATAATGCAATGAAAGTTATTCATACTTCGAAAATGTAAAAAATAATTATTTATCATGCAAAACTCTTAACAGCATATGAGCTGTATAAACTGCCATCTAATTTCCTTGCATAGAAAAGAGCACCTCGGTTATTCTGCTAAACTTCTTCTTTTGCGTTTCACGGAAGAAAGAAAATACCGGACTGCACAACATGAGAGTGAGTAAAGGGAAATTGCGCTGCTTTTTCATTGCTTTTCTATGTAAACATGAGTTAAAAGGGTGCGTTTGACTATGGCGTTCGCGTCTTTTGCAGCGTCTCACCGTTTAAAAATGCGACGCACAAATTAGAAGCTAAACTTAAAAAAAAAAAAACACACCTCCAGACCTTGAGACTAGGGTTGCAAAGGGGCTAAAACGTTCTAGTAAATTTCCAGAAGCTTTACAATTGTTAATGAAATTTTCCAAACAATCCTGGAAAGTTACCAAAAAGTTTCTGGAAACTCTACAACCCTACTTGATACTGCCCTGCATCTTTAACCATAAAAACTTGTTCTCTGTAAATGTCCTCTATGTGATTGAAAATGTATTTTACAGCAGTAGAGGGTAAGTAGTTCTCAACCTATTGAACTACCTACCAGGAGTCAAACAGACTGGTACTAACATCTGGTCATTTCATTATTTGGAGTAAAATGGTGCTGCTGGTGTGAAAAAGTAAAATCCTGCCAACCACAGACTGAGGGCAAAGCAAAAAGACCTTAAAATCTCTGTAATCGCTGCTATGGTAGAAGAACAGCCTAACATTTCTCAAATAAGGTGCATATTTCCTGTCCAGAGGTAGACAAAGAAGTAAAAGTGTATGTGCAAAAGCTGTCTGAGCGCGAGAGAGACATACCAAAAATAAAAAAAGAAACATAGCCAGAAAGAAACAGAAGCACTCCGATCAGCCAATAAGATCACAGCATTTTTGAGTACCATTTTGTATAATATTGTACTGTAGTCACTAACTTACAACCACTTATGTAACAAACACAGATTAATCAAGATTATTGCTATTACAGGACCACAGCACATTAAACAGTTCTTTTGGTTTCCATTCCAAGTTTACAATTGATGTCTACATCTGTATTTCATCGTATTTCTTCCCTTAAAAAAATATGCACAGAGATTAAAAGATAGAGATGAAGTTATCAGTATGCTGATAAGAACACATTTGTCATGCTCTATTAGTTATGCTTTGCTTATAACATCAAAGCTTTAAGCTTAACAAATGCTTTAAAAAGACCTTCAGATGATACATTTCCCCATTCAACTCCATTTTTCTTCTTTAGACATCAGCAGCAAGTTCGGTCAAACTGATAGTGGATAGTTTAAAACTAACAACTTTTTCAATGCTTTCTCCAAAGTTTTCTATGCTTTCTTCAAGGCTCAAAAGAGCTGTGAAATATGCTTCACATAGATTATTTTTGGCCTAGCTTCTTCAAAAAGAGGTGAAAATGGCTTTACCTTCTGAGAAATATCTCATCTCAAGCTGTGCTTGCCAGAAATTTCAGCCTTGTTATCTTAGTTTCTGTTTCGGTGTTATTACGTCCTGTTAGTTTTGGAAAATGCTTCAATATAGGTGTAAATCTAAACTGAAAAACAACATCACACACACTGAGAAATGCCAAGCACTGTCGGCATCATGCTTAATGTTCGTATCACTCAGAGACTGAGGGCTGAGTGATGCGGAAAACAGTGTTCAAACCCGTGGACACACTTCCAAATGCAGATGTTAAAGCTGAGTGGACAAGCTCTGGCAGAGAGCCACACACTTTTACTTGCTTACAGAACCCCTTTGGCCTGGTCTCTGGAAAGGAAAATGGACAATCAATTAGGAGGGACTTGTGGGGCAGCAGTGGCCGGTGTAAAGCCCTTGTGACATTACAGCTGGGAATATTTTCCAATTTTTTTTCCTGCTCGAAGACCAGAAGAGAATGCTTTGAATTTTTTTTTGCTGTGGAAAAGGAAGGTACATTTCTAGAATACTTTATTGTAATTGGTCGATCACAGTAAATATTACTATCAATAGTAAATATCAAATATTTTTGTTTAATGGGCAATCAGTCAAGTACACTGTGCTGGTTTCATGTTTCTCATAGTTTTTTTCTAACATAATAAAATAATATAAATTTAAAATTTTCATGTCTATTTATAAAAAAAAATGGTAAGTAGTAGGGATGTTAACCGATGACCGTTTGACCGATGGTTGACCGTATCAACGTTAACCGATCAAAGTTGTCGGTTGTCGGTTAAAAAAAAAAAAAAGTGATCTCTAAATTAGGCTATTATAGACAGTGGACTAAACGCTACTACAGTTAGCCATCTCATTCCAAAATCTTTTTGTGTGAAGTGAACAAATCCCTCACACTCAATTTATCATAACTCGCCTGTTTGTACTTAATAAACCAATAAAAACATTTGGCGCAAAGTCACAGCGTTTGGGTTTGCGCGCTCACAAGGTTTGCAAAAAGTAAACAGGCTAAATAAAACACTCGAGGTTAGACGGCAGTATGAAGCGTGCAAAGAAAAGTAGTGTGTGGGACCATTTCACCAAAAAGAACGACACAGATGTAAGTTGCAACTTGTGTGATACAGTGCTTAAATACAGTAGTAGCACATCATCTAAATATATTACATCTACATTTCAGTGGTAACACATAAGGTGTTGATCATCATCTTTCTTTATTATTGTTAGCACTACCTCGAACTAAAGCGGCGTCTCTTCGGAGCTGTCATTATCTTAAATGAGTCACGGCAATGTTTCAAATGAGCTTCTAACGCTAGACAATACCTTGTGCCCAAACCATTTCGAAACTAAGGAGCCATTTGTCCTCCGATTACAAACAAGCTCCTCAGCGCCGCGTTTGCGGGACTCATGTTTCGCGCTGTAGGGGATTTTAAAACATTGACGTGAGTGGAAGGCAGGCGGCGGCGCCTGGACAGTGTGTGTGCGTGTGTGAGAGAGCGGGAGGCAGAGAGATGCGACAGAGTTGCGAAATTGCAGGCGCGGCTCGCGAGTTGCGGCTGTTATTTCAAATAGCGCAGCATATTTTTTTAACTAATCGGTTAACCGGTTTCAACCGGCTAATGAGGCTCGGTGGTCGGTCAAGAAAATGTTTAGTTTTCGCCATCCCTAGTAAGTAGCTATTCAGGATGACACGCACGCACGCACGCACACACATATACATACATATATATGGTAGTTGCTTCAAAGCATTTAGGGGTGTGGTCCTGGTCAAGACAATCCCCTGAACTCCAAACTGAATGTCAGAATGGGAAAGAAAGGTGACTTAAGCAATTTTGAGCGTGGCATGGTTGTAGGTGCCAGACGGGCCGGTCTGAGTATTTCACAATCTGCTCAGTTACTGGGATTTTCAAGGACAACCATTTCTAGGGTTTACAAAGAATGGTGTGAAAAGGGAAAAACATCCAGTATGCGGCATTCCTGTAGGCGAAAATGCCTTGTTGATGCTAGAGGTCAGAGGAGAATGGGCCGACTGATTCAAGCTGATAGAAGAGCAACTTTGACTGAAATAACCACTCATTACAACCGAGGTATGCAGCAAAGCATTTGTGAAGCCACAACACGCACAACCTTGAGGCGGATGGCCTACAACAGCAGAAGACCCCACCGGGTACCACTCATCTCCACTACAAATAGGAAAAAGAGGCTACAATTTGTATAAGCTCACCAAAATTGGACAGTTGAAGACTGGAAAAATGTTGCCTGGTCTGATGAGTCTCGATTTCTGTTGAGACATTCAGATGGTAGAGTCAGAATTTGGTGTAAACAGAATGAGAACATGGGTCCATCATGCCTTGTTACCACTGTGCAGGCTGGTGGTGATGGTGTAATGGTGTGGGGGATGTTTTCTTGGGACACTTTAGGCCCCTTAGTGCCAATTGGGCATTGTTTAAATGCCACCGCCTACCTGCGCATTGTTTCTGACCATGTCCATCCCTTTATGACCACCATGTACCCATCCTCTGATGGCTACTTCCAGCAGGATAATGCACCATGTCACAAAGCTTGAATCATTTCAAGTTGGTTTCTTGAACATGACAATGAGTTCACTGTACTAAAATGGCCCCCACAGTCACCAGATCTCAACCCAATAGAGCATCTTTGGGATGTGGTGGAACGGGAGCTTCGTGCCCTGGATGTGCATCCCACAAATCTCCATTAACTGCAAGAAGCTATTCTATCAATATGGGCCAACATTTCTAAAGAATATATATATATATATATATATATATATATATATATATATATATATATATATATATATATATATATATATATATATATATATATATACACATATATACATACACCGATCAGGCATAACATTATGACAGGTGAAGTGAATAACACTGATTATCTCCATCACGGCACCTGTTAGTGGGTGAGATATATTAGGCAGCAAGTGAACATTTTGTCCTCAAAGTTGAAGTGTTAGAAGCAGGAAAAATGGGCAAGCGTAAGGATTTGAGCGAGTTTGACAAGGGCCAAATTGTGATGGCTAGATGACTGGGTCAGAGTATCTCCAAAACTGCAGCTCTTGTGGGGTGTTCCCGGTCTGCAGTGGTCAGTATCTATCAAAAGTGGTCCAAGGAAGGAACAGTGGTGTACCGGCGACAGGGTCATGGGCGGCCAAGGCTCATTGATGCATGTGGGGAGCGAAGGCTGGTTAAGTTAATGTGTGGTTCTGATAGAAAGGTGTCAGAATACACAGTGTATCGCAGTTTGTTGCGTATGGGGTTGCATAGGCGCACCAGTCACAACAGAATTGAGTTCTCTTTCAGGCTTGAACAAACAATAGCACACACAATTATGCCAAAATGTCAGTTTTGTATATCCTCATAAAAGCAGTTTTAAATTAGTTAAATAAAGCCTTAATTGAACATAAAAAGTTGTGAGAAAATGAGACGCGTGTGAAATCTGCGTCATGTGCAGCAGCGGCAGGTCTTAAAGAGACAGTAACCATTAATGCCGTCTGTCATTAATGTTAATCAAAGAACAAAGGTAATAGAATACTCACTGCTCTTGACTAAATAACTTTTGTAGCTTTAATAAACTATATTTGTAATTTATGCAGTGAAGACTTTATTCAATAACTTTATTCAATGATAACTTTATTCAAGTTCTGTATATTTCTTTTTAGACAGGTAGGAAGGGTACAGGTACATTTGACATTTATTATGGGTTTATGTGAGGATTGTTTTAAGTTCACTTGAATTAAAAGTTGTTATATTTTTTATAAAAATGATAGCTTTCAATTACACTGTAATGTTAAATGGCTATAATTAATGTTTAAAATGGGGGGGGGGAAACAATTTTCATTGAGACATCAAGCAGTATTAGTATCAATGATACTGGCCTTCATTCATCCAAAAACGAAGCCACTAAGTATTTAAAATATACTGTCTTTATGTTGTTTTTACATTAATTTAGAGATTAACTGTGAAATTATGAATGTAAATGTTTTTAATTGCGATTAATCACAGAAAAATGTGTGATTTATTAATCTAGTTATTGTTTTAATCGATTTACAGCACTATATATATATATATATATATATATATATATATATATATATATATATATATATATATATATATATATATATATATATATATATATATATATACATACACAGTGAGGAAAATAAGTATTTGAACACCCTGCTATTTTGCAAGTTCTCCCACTTGGAAATCATGGAGGGGTCTGAAATTGTCATCGTAGGTGCATGTCCACTGTGAAAGACATAATCTAAAATAAAAAAAATCCAGAAATCACAATGTATGATTTTTTAAATATTTATTTGTATGATACAGCTGCAAATAAGTATTTACAATCAGTAAGAATCCAACTACTAACATGGCCAAGACCAAAGAGCTACAAGGCTGGAAAGGGCTACGGGGAAATTGCCAAGCACCTTGGTGAAAAAAGGTCCACTGTTGGAGCAATCATTAGAAAATGGAAGAAGCTAAACATGACTGTCAATCTCCCTGTCAAGGCTCCATGCAAGATCTCACCTCGTGGGGTCTCAATGATCCTATGAAAGGTGAGAAATCAGCCCAGAACTACACGGGAGGAGCTGGTCAATGACCTGAAAAGAGCTGGGACCACCGTTTCCAAGGTTACTGTTGGTAATACACTAAGACGTCATGGTTTGAAATCATGCATGGCACAGAAGGTTCCCCTGCTTAAACCAGCACATGTCAAGGCCCGTCTTAAGTTTGCCAATGACCATTTGGATGATCCAGAGAAGTAATGGGAGAAAGTCATGTGGCCAGATGAGACCAAAATAGAACTTTTTGGTCATAATTCCACTAAACGTGTTTGGAGGAAGAAGAATGATGAGTACCATCCCAAGAACACCATCCCTACTGTGAAGCATGGGGATGGTAGCATCATGCTTTGGGGGTGTTTTTCTGCACATGGGACAGGGCGACTGCACTGTATTAAGGAGAGGATGACCGGGGCCATGTATTGCGAGATTTTGGGGAACAACCTCCTTCCCTCAGTTAGAGCATTGAAGATGGGTCGAGGCTGGGTCTTCCAACATGACAATGACCCGAAGCACACAGCCAGGATAACCAAGGAGTGGCTCTGTAAGAAGCATATCAAGGTTCTGGCGTGGCCTAGCCAGTCTCCAGACCTAAACCCAATAGAGAATATTTGGAGGGAGCTCATACTCTGTGTTTCTCAGCGACAGGCCAGAAACCTGACTGATCTAGAGAAGATCTGTGTGGCGGAGTGAGCCAAAATCCCTCCTGCAGTGTGTGCAAACCTGGTAAAAAAACTACAGGAAATGTTTGACCTCTGTAATTGCAAACAAAAGCTACTGTACCAAATATTAACACTGATTTTCTCAGGTGTTCAAATACTTATTTGCAGCTGTATCGTACACATAAATAGTTAAAAAATCATACATTGTGATTTCTGGATTTTTTTTTCTTCTTAGATTATGTCTCTCACAGTGAACATGCACCTACGATGACAATTTCAGACAATTTTATATATATAATTTTTTTATCCAGTTTTCAGTGTCACATGATCCTCCACAAATCATTCTTATATGCTGATTTGCTGCTCAATAAACATTTCTGATTAGATTTAAGTTGAAAACAATTTTGTGTGGAAACTGTGATACAATTTTTCAGAATTCTTTGATGAATGCATTTATTTGAAATATAAATATTTTATATAATACATTTATACTTTACTGCCACTTTTGATCAATTTAATGCATCCTTGCTGAATAAAATAATGCAAACATCAAATGCAATCCATCCCCAGTGGTAGATGCAGGTGTTTACCCACACCTAGAAGACGGTAAAACTTGTAGTCAAGCACCAACCTGGACACCAGTGACTCACAGTCGCTTTGTTATTGCACGTATCTCAGCACACCATGAAACCGCTGCTAATTGCTTTCATATTACGAAGCATCCAGGCGATCTTGGGGTCCGTCCAAGACCACCATCAAGATGAGAAACAGTGTGAGTTGTGCGTGCAACTTGAAAATGTAGAGAAAGAGAAACTACAAGCATATTCGTGGTTAGAGTTTTTTTTAGGGAAATAAAATAATAGACTCAGACACAAAGTGTTGACAGCAGTAAAAATTGAAAGGGTATTTTATTGCCTTCTGAGGATGGATTAATGTCATAATCTTGGTGAAAGATTCAGTGACCTGCTTCGTAATATACACTACTGGAGCATAGAGTTTTCATTTCTCCACAAACCTGAGGGAGCTGCTGTCTAGATATTTTCAGTCAATAGGAGGAAGAGAAAAAAGATTTCTAACTTCCTTGCTTCTTATGCTCTTACTCTTACATATGTATGTTTAACCAAAATATAGTAGCAATCCAAAAGCTTTGAGAGCAAAATTATTCATTGCAACACAATTCAGTCTGTGACCTGAACATAAGGTTGGCAGCAAACCATCACAATCCATTACCATATAAAAATAAGGGGATGGTTGTTCCAGGGTATTAAAGGAACGTTTTAGCCATTTCTTTGGAATACAAAAGAAAAAAACTTGAACAGCATACATGCTCATAGTGACTACAGAATAGGGATGTAACAAGATATTAAAATGCATTAAAATATTGTCTCGTTCTCATGAACCTGACCATGAAGTATATCATCAAACCCTTGCTACAGATAAAACAATAAGTGTCACAAATGTGGTCTATGAATGTGTGTCTTCTTAAAGACATAAAAAAGTTACACAATCTCAAATGAAGCCCATTTCACTACAATACATAACTACAGTTGAAAAAACTGGAAAATCAAAAGATCTACAATTGCCAGGCAGAAAAAAAAAAAACACTTTTATTTCTCATACTTTTTTCCCACTGGCAATTTGAAGTCAAATAATAACAATAGACTTGTCGAGCTATACAACAGTAATGAATCAAACTAAATATGCCTCCCATTTGAAATCGGCAGTCCAGCGGTGCATGCCGGAAATAATAACTCAAAATGTCGGTAATAGGCCCGTTCACCATATAGTGGAGCCAAATTTCATGCCAGGCCACAGATCCTGCTGAAGTTTTACACATCTAATTACACAACAGTGCAGCATGCATGTAAATAGATGTCCGTAGCTATCAGCAATTTCAATAAATAGCTTCAGGTCCATTTAATATGGAATTTTTTGTGCAAAATAGCTGAGAATGTTTGTCTAACTGTTGAGTCTCGGTGAAATGCTGACACGTCAGAATAATCCGCATAGACAGGTAGGTTTTGACTATACTTTATGTGCTAACTTTTTATTACATTTCATTTTGTGTCTATCTATAAAGTATCATAAAAATAAAAGTAGGAAGGATATGGAAGGAGAAGCACAGAAAATGTTTAGTAAACCGGTTTGATTAAATCAAATAACATGAACTGACTTGTACGGAATATGAGTGGAATAATGAAAGCTTACTCTTTAGCTTCTGCTTTACTCAGCGCTGCCCCCTTCACTTGACCTCATTCCTCTGTTTGGTTGAATAACTCATCTGCCAGTTTCCTAGTCCAGTAAATCTCTTTTGTTGTGAAGTGGGCCGTATATCTAAAGCAATGAGGGTATTAAGTCCTCACATTTACTCCTGCTTCCTCTCTCTGCATGTCTTTGACCCTGCCGCTTTGCCTTCTTCACTTGTTGAAGTAAGAGTTTGCAGTGGTTAGAGGCTGATACATTAGTCAGGCCAATTAATCAGACTATATTATGACCATTTTGAGATAAACAGTGACGTTGAACATTTTAGTAATGGATAATGCAATTTTGTTTCTAACATTAGTAAGTGACATTTAATATGTAAACAAATTGTAAATATAATATGTCAATATAAAATGTAAAATACATTTTTATTTGTATTTAGTTTTTGCCAAAATTGTTCTATTATACTTTCTTTGGTCATCAGCCACCCTACACTTTTATTGCCATCATCCATAAAAATTAAATAAATAAAATAAAATAAAAAAAAATACAATAAAATAAAATATAATAAAATAATTAATATTAAAAAATCCATCAATTCTATAAACTGCTTGTCCTATGAAGGGTTGCGTGGATGTTGGAACCTAATAATAATAATAACAAATACATTATTACTACTAATAATAATATAATTAATAATCTAATAATAAAATAATATAACATAAATAGTTAAAAAAATCATACATTGGGATTTCTGGATTTTTAAAAAATGATGTCTCTCACAGTGGACATGCACCTACGATGACAATTTCAGACAATATATATATATATATATATATATATATATATTATATATATATATATATTATATATATATATATATAATTTTTTTAACCAGTTTTCAGTGATAACAAATAAATTATTACTACTAATAATAATATAATTAATAATATAATATAATATAATCAATCTAATATAATATATCCCACACTGTTTTCATTTGCATAAAGTTGCATATAGCACCTAGCCTGAATGATGACATCACATATGTAACAGAGAAACATGACATCAGGGCTCTCAACAGCTGAACATTATTTTGGTCTATGCCCCAAATATAGAGAAAGGCTATAAAGCAGTGCTGTGGTTGAAAAATGTCCAAAAGGAAATTAAATAACTGTTAACGTGGAAATCTGAAAGAGCTAGTTCAAACAGGTAAACTCAATTTTCCCCTTACCGCTATTTAAGATTTTGATCCGCCTCCGAGAGATTCCACTGGGACCGGAGAAGACATTCCTACTGAATAAAATTTCCATCTAAGTGAGCCTTGATGAGATTCCTCTCTCCCACAGGCAAACACACAGTGGAGCCACATGAGCGGTGCTGTATTTCATAAACATGAAAAATACATGTAGGCTACAGTACACTGTAGTTTGTGGGTGACTATGGTCAGTGCTTGTCATTGTTGAGGAAATGGCATAAGGAACAATAATAGTCAGAGGTGATGGACAATCCCTTCAGCCTTTTTTTTTTTACTTTAGCCTTTATATCAATAGACTGGCTCAAGGTGATTCGCAGATCTATGGGGTCAGTCTTCGAGAGAAGTTAAGACAGCAAAAGCTTCATATTGTTTCCTTTTAGTGCACATAGCTGGGCAGAGGTCTCATAGGCTTATGTGGCCTGTTTGGCTTCCAATCACAAAGCATTAGGGAAATAGAGATTTTTATTTCAGAATTCCATGGTCGGTGTGGTTGAGTAAGTAATTTCTGCTTTGCCACAGAGTAAGAGAGCTAAACGAATGAGTGAGAAGGAAAGAGACAACAACTGAACCAAAGGAAAAAGAGATGCGGAGTGAATGAAGGAATTCACAAAGCCAATAATAGGGCTAACAGTTTCTCATCAGGAATTTTTTTTTTTTTTTTCTGTTTTCAATTGATTTATATGCCTTATGGTGCAACATAATTTGCCTTAATGTAAACATAAAGGCAACTAGAGTGAGATTTTTGTACAGTGTTGGGGTAAAGTAAAGCATTATAATTTCAGTTACATAATGAGATTTCTTTTTTTAAATAACTCGTAAATTATCGCATTACTTTAAAAATTTACAACATTTCTTAGTCACTTTTTCAAATAAGTAACGGAAGTTGAAAATTGAAAATAAAAACAGTGATATGCAAACTCAGAATATTCACAAACCTGCAATAATTAAATATATTAAATAACACAAATACACTTTATGTATTTAATCTAAATTAATTAATCAATGTCTTTGCTGTTCACCTTTAATGATCCAATTGAAGCAACAATTACTTTAGGTACAAATACATAAACATTTTTTTTAGACAAATACATAACATTTGTTTTTCTTTTTTTATTGCTGAAGTAAGAGTGTTAAACTTTCTTCTCCTGCTAAAAATATAACTTTTTTAAACAATAGTGAGAAAAACAATGCAAAAGTAACCTAACACATTACTTTCCATAAAAAGTAACACAATTAGTTACTTTTTTAGGAAGTAATGCAATGTGACGCATTATTTACTTTTAAAAGTAACTTTCCTCAACTGTATACATTTCATAAAATATATACATTGATTATTTTTCATGCACAGCTTATCAGCGAAACACAACTATGTAATCAGTAGTAATGCTGCTTCATCTGAAAGCACTGCGAGTTTGAGTCACTTATATAACGTGCATTTGAAAAAGCAACACGCGTCAAACATCTCTCCAAACATGGCTTGAAGACCTCAGATAAACCGTATATTGCTGTAGTCGTGTGTTTATTAGTCATGTTTAATCAAAGCATTTCAATCTTCTGTTTATTCAGCTACAGCGATAGTATGATGTCCATAGGTATTTTCTGGAATCACATGCGTTATCATTAGCCTGACGTCGTCATACTCAATTCTAGTCAGAATTGGAGTCTGATACTGCTCCGGTGGGCTGTGATTATGGGGCGTGTTTCAACCGAACCAGGAAAGACCTCAATTGGATAGACCTACAACCAATCAGAGCAATGGAGCGACGCATAACGTTAGTAGTCAAATGTCAACAGAACTCAACTGCACTGGGTTGCCAAGTCCGCGGGTTGAAGTTACCCCAATTATGTGATATACAGACCCAGGAATGCGAATTTTAGCAGGCAGCCATGCCAAAATAACACATATTTTACCCCCCAAATGCCTTTTTTTGCCAGAGAACCCCCATGGAAAGCTATTGGGCTTGTTTTTAGCTAGTTTTGAGTAGCAATCGGGATTGGGCGGGTTTTGTTGTAAAAACTTGGCAACCCTGTCTGCACGCACGCTGGAATAAGTTACGTTAGAAGAAAAAGATGAGTGTAAACGATCTTTGCCAGTGTTGTAAAAAAAGAATTTAAGGATACACAGAGTTCTTACCAACACGATCATCATTTCTGAGAGAAATAGTAAAGGTGAATGCATATACGAACAAGTTCTCCATTTAGGATTAGAACAAATTCAACCCAAGCGCCTTTGATGACGTGGATGATTACGTCACTGTTTATCATCTGTCCATCATCGTCTAAAGCCCGCCCTGACAATTTCATTGGTCCGAACAGTTTCTGTTCGGGCATAATTGCTTCTCTACGGATCAAGTCCAGACCGAACTGCCCGAGTTAAAATGTTGTGGGTGGGGCTAAGTTCGGCTGGCATCCAGGCTACGTTATCATACTGCTGCAGTGCATATTTGGGGTTTCTGCGCGAGAGCGCCCTCTGGCTTTCAAATGGAGCAGCATTTACTACTGATCACAAAGCCATGCTTCATAAATAAAAATAAAAATAAAATGCAACCTTTGCCAAATCGCATGCGGTTTAATTAATCATGCAGCCCTAATATATATATATATTGCAATAAATAACATTTAAGTACATACTTATTCCAAATAACTACATGATTCACCAACTGATGATTCAACAATGATCTATTAATTTAAAGGTGCAGTGTGTAGTATTTATGAGGATCTATTGACAGAAATGCAATATAATATACATAACTATGTTTTCAGTGGTGTATAAAGACTTTACATGATAAAGCGTTATGTTTTCATTACCTTAGAATCAGCAATTTCTATCTACATACACCGCGGGTCCCCTTTAGGGCTATCAACGAATATTCTAAATTCCAATATATATTCAAATAGTTTTTAAAAAATGAATTTCGAAGGTGAAAATTAATATTCGAATAAAAAAAAAAAGTGAAAAAAAAAAAACTTGATATTACTTGTGACATGAGAACAAAATGTATGTATTAATGTAACGTTAACTTATACAATTAAAATTTATGATCTCTTAAATGTTTCCTAATTTCACTAAACACTTTCGTGAGATTTCACTTTTTACTTTCGTGAGTTTTCTTTATTAAACGAGCTTGTTTATGCTTTTATAGGCTCATTTTGTAAATATAACCAACTAATTTGTATGTGCAAACTGGACCACCCTTACTTTGCATCGCCCGCCACAAGCTCTTTGTCTGCAACACGGCAAGAGGCCATAACGGAGAAATTCATTTTGTTCATTTGTAAGGACATGAGACCGATCAGTGTTGTGGATGGGGCAGGCTTCAGGGAGTTCTGTCAAGCAATGGAACCGAGGTACAGACTGAATAGATATTGCATGAATAAAGGATAAATGCACTGCTTCCACTGGTTTGATTATTTACCGTTTCATGTCAAGGAAAAGTTCCATGTTTCCCACAACACAGCTCGCTCGGAGCGTTCAATATGCTGTAAAACTTCAATAAATATTTGTTTCAATCACTGAATGAAGCCTGCTATATTTGGGACAAGAGTCGCGACCTTAAATTGCTTGCACAAAACTCTTGATCAGCACTCAAAATGTGTTTGTTTATTTAAACCGTTATGCGCAGAGAGCGTGAGGGTGAGGGCGAGAGAGAGGTCTGCTGTCTTGGTCATTAGTTGATTTACTTGTTTGTGTGTAGGTAATACGTTGTCAAATATGTTTAAACTTAAATAGACTACCTATACAAGTAGTTATGTCCCGTTGTATTAATTTTAGGGCCGGGACTTTAACGCGTTAATTAAGATTAATTAATTACGGGACTTTAACGCGTTAATTAAGATTAATTACGCAAAAAAAAAAAATGTAACACTTATTTTTGCACCGTGGAACGTTTTTCAATGAATGAGTTTCGACGGACCGATTATACTGGAGCACCAACTAGCGTTCTTGACTTCCGACAACAACAAAACCACAGTGAACATGAACGAAGAAGCTGACGAGACCGCTTTGCTTGGCCCTGTGGATGGGAAAATTTGTTTTAAAAAACGAAAGGATGGAAGCGTCGACAAGAGCATGGTTGTGTGCAAGCTATGCAACAAGGAATTTGTGTATCACCGCAGCACATCGAGCCTCAAATATCACCTCAACGCAAAACACATAGGAGTTAGCGTGGATGTTAGCCCGACTCCGAGTAAAGTTAAAAGGACCCACACTCCACCAGATGACTGGTTTCAAGACCAGGGTAACTAAGTCACTGGTCTGCTGGACTGAAATAAATAAACTATATTTTGTTGATTAAGCATATGTATTCAGTCATTATTCAATGGTATACTAAAAATCCATGTGAAAAAAATTACTGAAAATTACTAAAAATGCAATGAATTTCGATTAATTAATTACAAAGCCTCTAATTAATTAGATTTTTTTTTTAATCGAGTCCCGGCCCTAATTAATTTGTCAAAATCTAATCTGTTATTGACGTAATGCAAATCCTGTCATTGACAAAATGCGCAACCAGATGTTCGAATAGTTTGAATATTCGTGTTTTTTTAGAGGGAATATTCAAACGTCATTTTTGAGCAATTTCGACAGCCCTAGTCCCCTTACAGTGAAATTGCCATTTTGCAGGCATTATATTTCTACAGTATCCCTAAACGGACAAACTTCTCAACAGAGCACTAGTCACTCTCTGCTCTCTCCAACGACAATATTTTTGTCCTGGGTCAACCACCGCAGCTTCTCTATGTGCTTCGAAAGGGAGGGGTGAGCAGTGGGTGATTGCAACTCACAACCTCACGGCTAGATGCCGCTAAAATCTACACACTGCACAAATGACATTTAAAACTTAAGCCATTTCATAACCTCTAGTTTAGTAGTTTTTTTAATTCCATATTATTCTGCCTTTGGTAAACGAACGGTGAACATCATGGAACCACAATCCTTTATTTCAACACCTCAGATTTTCTCTGCTGGTCTCTAACAAAGCCTACCAACATGTAATGGTCCTTTGGCTTTTATCCTGAAGCAACAGAGCAAACAGGGACTTGTGTTTAATTGTGACCCACTGGCAATCACAAGCATACAAAAAGCAGCCTAAACAAACAAACAGTTGTTTAAAATCTCTTTGTTTGACTGCAGCATGTAAAGGTCTGTAAAAGGCGAGAGGCCTTACTACGGGTATCCTCATTTTTTAAACAGCATCAAACAAGCTACCACACAACTCCATTTAAAAAGAGTTGCTGACAGCAGATAATATTATTTAAACACAATCTTTAATAAATAGAGGTTTATGAAAAGAGTGGGACTTACAAAACAAGAGAACGAGGATCTTTCCAATTCTTTTTATTTTGCATGTGGAGCATTACTGCGGCTGAAGTCAGCTTGTTAAACCTAAATCACTTCAACAGGACTAATCATCACAGTCTTGAGCATTTCTTACAGGATCAATGTTTCTAGCAACTTACAATAATTACAAAATAACAAAGGATCAAAAGAAATCAAAACATACTTAAAGAGCTTATTAGATCTCCTACAGAGCAGGCCAAAAAAAAACTTAATTAGACAGAGAATGCCAAAATATTTAGGCATGTTTGAATATTTTAAATTAATAAAAAAATAATATTTGGCCTATGAAATGAATGCTGCAATGGATAAATGTTACGTTAACATTTTGCAGTGTCTAAAACCCATACAATTTAATTTCCTTAGATTGCATTTTAACACTCCCAGTGAGGGCATACACACACACACACACACACACACACACACACACACACACACACACACACACACAAACACACTTGTCTTGCACATTAACTTAAACGTAGTTAGCCTGACACTTCTCACCCTTGGGCCACTAACAGTGCAAGGAGCATTCAATCATTTCAGCAAAGTCAGAAAACTACAATCTGTGCAGGTCAGACAAAATACTTGTGTCAAATATTTTCTGGAAACATATTAAATACAGTTCTACAGATCATCATGATCTGTATCTGGATGCTCTGAAGAGACCCGCTTGCCATGCAGCTGATGTCAATATATTTGCATTTCTCTCTAAAGACATAAATGGTTGATTTTAATGTCCAAAGAGCAACTGCATTAACACATAATAGGGAAAATACAAGACCACTGATTAAAGAACCCAGTCCGATTTAAATTGAAACGTTTAAAGGGGGGTCTAATGCCATTTCATGCATTCTGACTTAATTACACTGTTAAAGAGTTGGATTCTCATGCTAAACATGGCCAAAATTTCTAAAAAATAGACGTATGACGGAGTATTTCTGTGCCAAATAAACTCCTTCAGGATTCGAACAAATTTCGGAAAGTTTTTTTCCACGTATAGCCCTGTATGAGGTCATAAAGGGCGGAATTCCTAGCGAGAGAAAGAGCACGCCCATCAACAAGCTTTGCTCGGGTTACGGAAGCTGTCGGCAGTGCTGTCATTTTGTTTTTAGACCGCGAAATCAACAATGTCACTAAAGAAGTGTGAGGGAAAGATAACCTTGTTCAGCTTCCCAAAGAACCCAGCGTTAAGGAAACAGTGGATGCAGTTTGTTTTTCCGGAGCATCAACGTAGTTCTGTAAGTGTGTTTGTTTGTTCTCAGTCGAAACCACAGACGGTGAGTGAAACTGCATCAAATGTCTGTTTTGTTGGCATTCTAAATTAAAAGTGCATATAATGACATGAACGTATAGTGAATTGAAAGTTATTCAGGGATAATGCCATGATGTATTGTGTGTGTGTGTGTGTGTGTGTCATAGGTGTGTGTGTGTGTCTTCATGACTCTTTAGCTCCGCCCACAGCACATCTCCACGAGCTTGGCTGTTTTCGGAAAGAATCGGTACAGCGTATCTGTCTTTTGTATGATAAAACGAAAGACTCTTCAGAGATATGAAGGATGCAATACTACTCTATAAGTCCTCAAGATTACTGTGTGTCATGTACCCTTTAATCAAAATCAAATAAAAATATAAATGTTTGAGAAATGTTCCGTATTGTGATTTGAGGGTGAGGCAAAAGTAGAACATTTTGAAGGCCCAAAGTGTCAAATTTTAATTCCTTTACGCCTTTTTCGTTCCATTTCGGACAGCATGGGTAAAAATCAGAACTCTTGCCAGGGCTGAGCTGTCCATCACGCTATGTGAAACCTCAGAACTGCTATTCGGATCTCAGCGTTCAAGCCAAAGAATTGCTAGGTACAGAGCAGCCAAGGACCAGCAACTAAAAAACATGCATAAATCCAACAAAAGCTTGATTAGACCGAAACCCCATAGCCAATGCCAAAAAATCCTTTACAAATTAACTGAGTACGTAGGTGCCCGAGTAAAGCAGCATTTAACACCTAAAAGATGTTTTTCATAATAAGCCAAGCTTACTAACACCCACTTCCATCACTCAGTGTACTACTGCAATTTCAGAGCCATATTTTGACTACTAGGCCACATTATTTAGGCAAAAATGTTCCAAGAGTGACAGCGAGACCAAATTATGAATGTACAAAGCTCTCCTCAGAGATAGAAACCTGACGTTGTCAAGACCAGCACTGTGTGAAGGAAAAGAGAGAAATCTCCCAGATGACTGATACTTTGCACATATATTTTCATTTTTAAAGCAAATATCAATCTCCGACTGAACAGGCAGTAAAGGTTAGGTATTTATGAGCTCACTGGGAGTGTGGCAGGTACAAAGGCCCAACTGTGGGAGGCAAGAAATTTGCCAGTCTTTATGCATTGAGGGTTAGTTGAGTCCTTAATACAACGTAAACAGGCTTTAGAGCTTTACTTTCCGACACATTTACAGCTAAAATTAAAAAGCCATGTTTCATCATGCCCTCTAAAAAGTGAAATGTAGCATATCCTGGCACATAACATTGGGCAGGCAAGGGAAAGTAATTATTTGATAAGTGTTGGCAGACGTCTGATCTCTCAGATAATCGTGGCAGCTCATTTCCTATTATATTCATTGCAGACCTTTTGGCCTGTGATTTATATTAGCATTAGCATTTTTCAGGCAATGGACCAGAAAGACCAAGAGAAAGGTGGGCAAGACTTATCTAAATGTATCCATAATGAAATATGCTGCCACAAGCTATATTAAGATCAAGATTACTAAGTACTGACATAAATAAATATGATATTGTTGCCAGATGTTGGCATCCATTTTAGATGTTGAAAGGTAAAATAATTTTTAGATGTTTAAAACATGCCATGACCATGACAATTATAAATTAAGTCATTATTTTTACAATTTTAATTGAAAATGTTTCCATTGCCATACAGTAAAGTATAGCGACCTGCCACCTAGCCTATAATGATATTATACATTATGCCATTTCATATTTTTATCAAGATAACAAGATATGAAAAAATGTGAATATATGAATACAATATTTTATTTAACAATAAGTTAAAATCAAGGCATGTTGGATATTTTTTAAATATAACATATATACACACACACATAATATATATATATATATATATATATATATATATATATATATATATATATATATATATATATATATATATATATATATAAATAAAGCAAAAACACTTCTTGCCAGTTTATAATGATATTCTACATTACACTGATGTCACTGAAGCTGGATAATGAAATTGAACAGCAATAAACTCTGCCAGCTGCTCTACCACAAACCCAAACATAGTGACACGGACTAAGAGCTTGTATCACACCATCACTAAAGACAAGTGAAAATACACAGATCATTGTCCGAGCTCACACGCAAGACCTAAACATCCCGCTCTGACAGAAGACTTACACAAAGGATACGGTAATAAAGAGCAATTAATCAAAGTGTTAAAATGGCTGGTAGGCCATATAATTCTCCCCACATTCTGTTTATTAAACAAGAAGCCAAGTTTTTTTAATCCAGCCAACATTCAGCATTTAGTAATAAAAGATGAAATGCACGGTAACTTCTTGTGTTTGACACCTCAGATATAATGATTTATAACCCCGCAGAAAGAGCAGAGAGAAGTTTACAACCTGTGATATAATATACACAAGCAACACAGAGATTTATAAAGTCCTTCCAACAAAAAACGGATGGTTCACGATGTTTGCGTCAGTTTTACAAAGTTAGAACATGTGGTTGAACGGGCATTCCTTCAACATCTATGAAGGGTTTTTTAAAGACGGGAGCCTTGATGCTTGAGTAACCGTACTGTACACTTGAAGACCAGATTAAACCAATGAGTTTCACTACGACAAGTCAAATCCTCCCTCATAGGCTTTTCTTGAAGGTAAAATGGCTTTTGTGTCAACATTCAGTCTGGCAGTATAATGCACCGAGTTCCACCCCAGTGATTTATAATCTACCAACTATTATTAAAACCAAAGACTGGATCACAGAAGCCGTCTGTTTCTATTTTGCCCACCGCTCTAAAAAAATATGACATAGCTAGATATATGTAGCGTAGTGTCTATAAAACTCCACCTGAAAAGGTTTAAATGTTGTGACAAAATATCCATGGATACTATCTAGAACAGATGGGAAAACACTATTGCATCTTTATAGACAAGGTTAAGTAAGCCACATATTGGCAAAAACGCATCCATCAGCTAAAAGGTCAAACTAAATTCATGCCAAACCATAAAATGGAGTAAAGTACAGACATCATGGCACACAACGAAGCAGGAATCTGGAAAAAAAAAATGTCCAAGCCACAACACTTACTGCTTTAAGTTATAAATGAGGAGCAACTGTTAAGATTCCCCACTGACAACTCAATGCAGAAAGCTTTACATGTCAAGGAAAAACACTTTAAAAAGACACTTTATAACATTAAAGTCAGAGTAACCATATTACTTGATTAGCTAGCAGGTTGTTGTTTTGTCAGTAAAAATGTTTCATACATGCTGTAGTATTAACTATAGTATAACTTAACCTAACAACAGTTCAATAGAAATGACCTTAGTTGAACAGTAATTCATGTTTAAGTTGAAAGCAGCTGATTTTTTCTTCTTCCTTGGATTAATCCTGGGTAGTATATTTATAAAATATGATCTCTGTATTATCCATTTAATAATAGTACATAAAAAAGAGGTGATAAGTCTATCCGTACACTCAATATTAAAAACAATGTTGTTATTATAATATGACCTTAAACAAAATCAGGTCACACTTTATTTTACATTATACATGTTGCAGTATTTATGGGTACGCTGACATTTAGTATACATTTTGTGTAGCTGCTTGTACTTACATGTTTTAACTATTGTAGTAATCAATAATAGTAACATCCAATATACACTCACCTGAAGGATTATTAGGAACACCTGTTAAATTTCTCATTAATGCAATCTAATCAACCAATCACATGGCAGTTGCTTCAATGCATTTAGGGGTGTGGTCCTGGTCAAGACAATCTCCTGAACTCCAAACTGAATGTCAGAATGGGAAAGAAAGGTGATTTAAGCAATTTTGAGCGTGGCATGGCTGTTGGTGCCAGACGGGCCGGTCTGAGTATTTCACAATCCGCTCAGTTACTGGGATTTTCACACACAACCATTTCTAGGGTTTACAAAGGAGAATGGGCCGACTGATTCAAGCTGATAGAAGAGCAACTTTGACTGAAATAACCACTCGTTACAACCGAGGTATGCAGCAAAGCATTTGTGAAGCCACAACACGCACAACCTTGAGGCGGATGAGCTACAACAGCAGAAGACCCCACCGGGTACCACTCATCTCCAGTACAAATAGGAAAAAGAGGCTACAATTTGCACAAGCTCACCAAAATTGGACAGTTGAAGACTGGAAAAATGTTGCCTGGTCTGATGAGTCTCGATTTCTGTTGAGGCATTCAGATGGTAGAGTCAGAATTTGGCGTAAACAGAATGAGAACATGGATCCATCATGCCTTGTTACCACTGTGCAGGCTGGTGGTGGTGGTGTAATGGTGTGGGGGATGTTTTCTTGGCACACTTTAGGCCCCTTAGTGCCAATTGGGCATCGTTTAAATGCCACGGCCTGCCTGAGCATTGTTTCTGACCATGTCCATCCCTTTATGACCACCATGTACCCATCCTCTGATGGCTAATTCCAGCAGGATAATGCACCATGTCACAAAGCTCGAATCATTTCAAATTGGTTTCTTGAACATGACAATGAGTTCACTGTACTAAAATGGCCCCCACAGTCACCAGATCTCAACCCAATAGAGCATCTTTGGGATGTGGTGGAATGGGAGCTTCGTGCCCTGGATGTGTATCCCACAAATCTCCATCAACCGCAAGATGCTATCCTATCAATATGGGCCAACATTTCTAAAGAATGCTTTCAGCACCTTGCTGAATCAATGCCACGTAGAATTAAGGCAGTTCTGAAGGCGAAAGGGGGTCAAACACAGTATTAGTATGGTGTTCCTAATAATCCTTTAGGTGAGTGTATGTAGACACTACGCAAAAGTGTACGACTACATCCAGGTTGCTCTTTGGTATTCATGAGACTAGAAAATACTGAAAACTAGAAAATAATTAAAAGTTCATAGAAGTTAATGTAGTTAACCTTTTTAAGTCCTTTACTCGGTATAATTGGATGCTATCTTATGTCTAAGTGCTATTCTAAGGCAAATGAAGCAGTTCAGGCCGTACAAAGAGACTCCAGCTGAGAGCTTAAGACTGTCACTCTCTCAATCAGTGCACTTGAAGAGCTCTATTGTCATTCCAATGACACAAAAACTGTTTAGATAGCCCTTTGGCAACATAAGTCAATAGGTAAACAAAAACACCCCGAAGACAGAAATGACACCTCTAACTAGTTGGGCTACAAGATATTTTTGACTTATAAATGACATTTTACATAACGGCCTATGCAAGTGCAAATAAAAATAGGCTACTTGTAGGCAATTTACTTATTCACTTAAAAAATAACTTTAACATGGCATCGTTACTGTAATTTGAGACACTGTTTCCTGAAATGATTTCAAGAACAGAAATATTTCCGACTGCTCAGTATTTTTTCCTGTGAACTAAACTAACTGAAATAATTTTAACTCGATTATGAACACGGTGGTGTAAAATGCACCTACCGCAGATGACTACGAGCAACACGATGATCAGTGTGAAGTTGCGCTGGCATCCGTGCGGCTCTTTCACTGTTCCTCTGCTCATTTCTTCTGCCTCTCAGCGCTCTTACATCCACCGCAAGTTCTTCTCACAGGTCAGTGTTATAGCTGGAGAATGCAGAGCTCTTCTGGACTTCACTGAGCCTCGGATGTCCGCAGAGGTGTAATGTTGTAGGCGGATGGTCCTCTGCCCTGCTCTCTCCTTCTCTCGCTCCTGTTTGGAGTTTGAAATTTCTTCAGTCCTTTCAAGAAGTTTCCACTTTCCAGTCAGTCTGAGGAGGACATGTGCTGCCCAATAGTGTGTTTGGCGCCACCTGCTGTTTAAGTATGGGACTGTTAGGGGGGGGGAAGTTAGGTGTAAATTGTGAACACTGTTGGAAATGGGGTTTCCTAACATTTACCTATACAACGAACTATAAAGCCCTAAATGGTTTATCTCCAGTGTATCTAACGGATCTTCTATCGCCCTACAATCCATCGCGCTCTTTAAGGTCACTAAACTCTAGGCTTCTGGTCATTCCTAGGATATCTAAGTCCACTAAAGGAGGGAGGGCTTTTTCACATTTGGCTCCCAAACTCTGGAATAGTCTGCCTGATATTGTTCGAGGTTCAGACTCGCTGTCCCAGTTTAAAACTAGATTAAAGACGCATCTCTTTAGCCAAGCATTCACATTATAATTACCTTTTATACTACAGTTAAATCGGAACAAAAGCATTAATATAATATTCTGAACAGCAGCTACGCTAATTATTTCCCATCTGCTTTTCTGTTGTTATCGGGACACTAGTCCCGACTCCCGAGGTAAATAGTTCGTAGTAACCATATTACTTGATTAGCTAGCAGGTTGTTGTTTTGTCAGTAAAAATGTTTCATACATGCTGTAGTATTAACTATAGTATAACTTAACCTAACAACAGTTCAATAGAAATTACCTTAGTTGAACAGTAATTCATGTTTAAGTTGAAAGCAGCTGATTTTTTCTTCTTCCTTGGATTAATCCTGGGTAGTATATTTATAAAATATGATCTCTGTATTATCCATTTAATAATAGTACATACAAAAGAGGTGATAAGTCTATCCGTACACTCAATATTAAAAACAATGTAGTTATTATAATATGACCTTAAACAAAATCAGGTCACACTTTATTTTACATTATCCATGGTACGCTGACATTTATAAACAGTATACATTTTGTGTAGCTGCTTGTACTTACATGTTTTAACTATTGTAGTAATCAATAATAGTAACATCCAATATACACTCACCTGAAGGATTATTAGGAACACCTTTTAAATTTCTCATTAATGCAATCTAATCAACCAATCACATGGCAGTTGCTTCAATGCATTTAGGGGTGTGGTCCTGGTCAAGACAATCTCCTGAACTCCAAACTGAATGTCAGAATGGGAAAGAAAGGTGATTTAAGCAATTTTGAGCGTGGCATGGCTGTTGGTGCCAGACGGGCCGGTCTGAGTATTTCACAATGCGCTCAGTTACTGGGATTTTCACGCACAACCATTTCTAGGGTTTACAAAGAATGGTGTGAAAAGCAGTGTATCTAACGGATCTTCTATCGCCCTACAATCCATCGCGCTCTTTAAGGTCACTAAACTCTAGGCTTCTGGTCATTCCTAGGATATCTAAGTCCACTAAAGGAGGGAGGGCTTTTTCACATTTGGCTCCCGAACTCTGGAATAGTCTGCCTGATATTGTTCGAGGTTCAGACTCGCTGTCCCAGTTTAAAACTAGATTAAAGACGCATCTCTTTAGCCAAGCATTCACATTATAATTACCTTTTATACTACAGTTAAATCGGAACAAAAGCATTAATATAATATTCTGAACAGCAGCTACGCTAATTATTTCCCATCTGCTTTTCTGTTGTTATCTCGGGACACTAGTCCCGACTCCCGAGGTAAATAGTTCGTCAGCTCCAGTTTGTATCCAGCCTCTCATGGAGACTTCGGATGCCCCAACACCTGTGATGAGACGACTCAACGCCAGCGTTGTTATGGCCTAAATTAATACACGATTAACTTTTTCGAACATTTAACTTTAACATTGTCTTTATAACATTTTTACTGTTCATCTATGAAATGCACTTTCTGTAAAGCTGCATTGAAACAATGTGTATTGTGAAAAGCGCTATACAAATAAATTTGAATTGAATTGAACTATATTGTGCAGTGGGAAGCATATGAAATTTATTAAAAATTGGTGAGTCTATCAACTCAAATCTCATTCAGTTAACTAACCTACTAAGCTAGCAACAGCACGTTAGCATGCTAAGTGTAACCTTTTTATTTGTGAAGAACACCGTCAACAAAAAAAAATAATTTAAGAAAACTATTGCAATATTTGCAACCAATTTAATGCATATTCAGCCTAAACATTAGTCTCCATTGTATCCATTCTTCGTCTCTATATGGTAACCCCCAAAACTAGCATAGCCTAATAGGCCTGCAACTCCTCTGATTCACAATCATGACAGTGGACACTTACAACTACCCTTTTCATCTAGCTAGTTAAAACGCATATAAAATAATTATATTTTACTAATAATAATAATTAGCATTTACTCATTCTATTGCCTTGAAAAGCATGATGGGAACTAATTTCAACCTAATGCTATTTCAAACATGAATTATGTTTGCAGTCCATCACAAACAAATTAAGTTCCATTTCACAATTTTAAGTGGATTGCACACAATTAAATTAAGTTTATTAAAGTTTATTGGATTGCACACAATTAAATTAAATTAAGCACCTCCTAAATTAAGGACAACCACCCCTAATAATAATTATAAAAATTAAGTAGGCTAAACGCTAAAGAATTACAGTATACATACATTACAAATGACCAAATTACAAAGACCAACAAAGGAACTGTACTTAAGGTCTTGTATACATTCTTTTTTTATAATGAAGTATACTATTTTATAATGCTCTATAAATATAAAGACGTAAACTAGTAATTAAATAATTCTTAAACAAATAAATATTAATTAACATTTTAATATGTTATATTTACTTTTTAATTATTGTAATAATACAAAAATCATTTTATATTTTAATATGAATTGTATCTAGGTCTAATATTATTAGTTATAATATTAATATTATCTAGGTCTACTCAGGAAATTAAGGAATTGTAATATTGATAGGAGGACCCTAACCATGGTTTATTGATCAATGCCTGAAAGCATTTTAACATATAATGTGGTTTTGTGGTATGGCAATTAAAAAATGAAACAGAAAAAACGAATTAACAAGTAATTAAGGAAGCCAAGATTCACAGGCCATAAACAGAATTTTTTTCATGCAAAAAGGGCAATTGCAGTATATTCAGACCAGACTCATCCCCTCCATTCCTGCTTTGATTGGGGCACAGACCGGGGCACAGACTGTGTATAACCTTAGCTAAAAGGAACATAAAAGATACGTTTTTCCATTGGGATTTTAAACCAATTTTTTTTTACTAAGGTATCTGTTTTACATTGTTCATATCTGTGTTTGTGTAAGATGTATGTACTTTTATGGCAGTGACAAAGAGGAATTTCTGTTTGGTGAAAATCTGAACGGGACAAAGTCAATAAAAGTGTTTACTTATTATTTCAAACCACACACCAGTGTGTTATGAGAATATATGCATTCTTCTTCATTTTGTAATAATAATAAACAGTAACATATTTTAAACAGCCTATATTTCATATAGTGAAATGTAAAAAAAAACAAATGCAGTGCATAAAAAGGTTGTATTCAAAGTATATGACTGACTCAAATGTCATATTAACAAAGGTCATTTTAACAGTCAGATCATATACATGGTTCAATGTTAAAAATAAAGGCTCCAGAAGGAGGTTTTCACAGCAGTGCCATAGTACAACCATTTTTGGTTCTCCAAAGAACCTTTCTGTTAGTTATTAAAAAAAAATCATATTTTCTTAATACGAAAAACATTTTTCCTCTCTAAAGAACCTTTTGTACATGGATATTAAAGATTTTTCATGGAACATCGATGCCAGTAAAGAACCTTTATTTGTGTGTAGTTTGCTCTTGTCAGTTTCCAGTAGGCCTATCCTTATACTTTTTAAGGTCTGTAACTGTCAGTTGACTGAAAGTTCTGTCTCTGTAATATCCAGACTCAACATGCTGCTGTTTCAGGTCTGTGGAGACAGAGAATGGTAGCAATTTTACAAGCCAAGGGTCTTGCATCCTGACCCGTTTCTGTTCATTTGTGTTATATCAGTGGATGACAAGAAGAGAAAGACATTCCCCTTTTGAAGTGATGGGCTGGGTTGACTCTCCAGACCCCGAGTTCATCCCTCATTTCCTCCGGTGACGTCAGCTCTCTGACACACACAAACGACAGGCTGCGATCAAAGCCCAGTCAAAGACGCACTCCTGCAGACTCTAATATGAGCTCACATGCTGGGAGGAGATGCTGATTGGTGGGGATGGAGGAGGGAGGGGAGTCAAGGTGCTTTCATGAAAGGTTTTTGGTGGAATTAATTATGAAGGAATGTAAACTAATGTTAAGAATTAAACACATTACAAAGAGCATGTGATTACATAGAAAAGCTGTGAAGATTCATAAAGCAACATGACAATTTTGTTTTTTTGTTGTCGTCTACAGTCAAGCATCTCAGCCCTGAGCTCAGTTTTCAAAGAAAAGAAAAGCGGTACCTTTTCTTCAGTGTGATTGCATCTAATATTAAACATTTGGAAACCATTATCTGCTGAGCAGCAAAGCAGCTGAAATATTTTTGACATGGGGCTGTTTTTCTTTCCGATGTCTATCTGTTTTATTTTCCCAAAGTAAAATAAGATTATTAAAATTGCAACCATGCACAGCGAAACTCATCTAATTGTAATGAGCAGGGGGATTGAGGGTTATGCGGCCCACTTTGAAAGTCCATCCCCTTGGCCGTTCTCCACACACACAGCGGATCTCTTCAGAATGGACCTTCTGTTCTGAACCTTAAATGGAGTAATCTATGAAGTTATTAGGGTTTGTAGCGAATAAAAACACTTCAATTACAAATGAGAAGCTACTACTGAGCTTCGAGCTACCCCAGTGTTTCCCCTAGGTTTACAGCTTTGGGGGGGGGGGATATTTTTTTATAAAATATAAAATATTTTATTTTATTTTTATCAAATAAAATAGGCCTAGTATTGTTTTTGAGCCATATAAGCTTAATAAATAAGGTTATGACTCTAAAAACTAATATCCTAACTCATATATTTTTTTTTTTATATTGTTAAAGACCGTCAGTAATAAAATAAGAACACATAATCAAATTATGAGCAAAAGCACAAATAAATAAAGCAGAACAAACATATACAATGAAATATTAATGAAATAAACAGTTCTTTTCATGTAGGTCAAAACTAGATTGTCAGGTAGCCTACAAAAATAGTAATCAAATGTAAAATATAACTGCATAGTCTGCATAAAATGATATGCCACTGCATATAAATATAGATGAACCCTTATTAAAAGTTATTCAGTCAAGAGCAGTGAGTGATTTTTTTTTTGTCTTTTGTTATCTCAATATTTATATAGCCAATGACGATATTTTCCGGCTTTCCGGGCGCCCCCCCAAAACAATGGTAGGGGAAACACTGTACCCCCAGTCCCTCATAACTATCAGTGTTCATAAGTCTCTTAACATAACAGATCATTTTACCTTTTTATGACAAGGCAAGTTGAGAGACTCCCCAAAACATCATGATATTTATGAATTAATCATTTTTTCTACCTTTTTAATACAGTGGTCAAGAGCTCAACAAGCTGCAACTGAAGAAAACACATGCAAATAGAAAAAACACCAGCAAATTAAGAAAACATCTTGGTAGTTATCGGCAACACCACTGATGAGTAGTCATTCATCAATAAGCATGTCCCAGCCAGGTCCGTCACTTGTTGGGTCCCCTTGAAACATTCTGTTGTGGTCTGTGCTATATGCAGAGCATTTCTGTATTTGCAGATCATTTCTGTATTTTGTTGAGTCGTGAGTATTTGCAGTGCGTTTCTGTATTTGGTTGCGCTGTGAGTATTTGCAGATAATTTCTGTATTTTGTTGTGTTGTGAGTATTTGCAGATAATTTCTGTTTGTTGTTGAGTTGTGAGTATTTGCAGTGTGTTTCTGTATTTGGTTGTGTTGTGAGTATTTGCAGTGTGTTTCTGTATGTGGTTGTGTTGTGAGTATTTGCAGTGTGTTTCTGTATTTGGTTGCTTTGCGAGTATTTGCAGATAATTTCTGTATTTGGTTGAGTTGTGAGTATTTGCAGATAATTTCTGTATTTGGCTGCGTTGTGAGTATTTGCAGTGTGTTTCTGTATTTGGTTGAGTTGTGAGTATTTGCAGTGTGTCTCTGTATTTGGTTGTGCTGAGTATTTGCAGATAATTTCTGTATTTGGTTGTGTTGTAAGTATTTGCAGTGCGTTTCTGTATTTTGTTGAGTTGTGAGTATTTGCAGTGCGTTTCTGGATTTTGTTGAGTTGTGAGTATTTGCAGTGCATTTCTGTATTTGGTTGAGTTGTGAGTATTTGCAGTGTGTTTCTGTATTTGGATGAGTTGTGAGTATTTGCAGTTAATTTCTGTATTTTGTTGAGTTGTGAGTATTTGCAGTGCATTTCTGTATTTGGTTGTGTTGTAAGTATTTGCAGTGCGTTTCTGTATTTTGTTGAGTTGTGAGTATTTGCAGTGCGTTTCTGTATTTGGTTGAGTTGTGAGTATTTGCAGTTAATTTCTGTATTTTGTTGAGTTGTGAGTATTTGCAGTGCATTTCTGTATTTGGTTGAGTTGTGAGTATTTGCAGTGTGTTTCTGTATTTGGCTGAGTTGTGAGTATTTGCAGTGTGTTTCTGTATTTGGCTGAGTTGTGAGTATTTGCAGTGTGTTTCTGTATTTGGCTGCGTTGTGAGTATTTGCAGTGTGTTTCTGTATTTGGTTGAGTTGTGAGTATTTGCAGTGCGTTTCTGTATTTGGTTGAGTTGTATTTGCAGTGTGTTTCTATATTTGGTTGAGTTGTGAGTATTTGCAGTGCGTTTCTGTATTTGGTTGAGTTATGAGTATTTGCAGTGTGTTTCTGTATTTGGTTGAGTTATGAGTATTTGCAGTGTGTTTTTGTATTTGGTTGAGTTATGAGTATTTGCAGTGTGTTTCTGTATTTGGTTGAGTTATGAGTATTTGCAGTGTGTTTCTGTATTTAGTTGAGTTATGAGTATTTGCAGTGTGTTTTTGTATTTGGTTGAGTTATGAGTATTTGCAGTGTGTTTCTGTATTTAGTTGAGTTATGAGTATTTGCAGTGTGTTTTTGTATTTGGTTGAGTTATGAGTATTTGCAGTGTGTTTCTGTATTTAGTTGAGTTGTGAGTATTTGCAATGTGTTTCTGTATTTGATTGAGTTGTGAGTATTTGCAGAGCATTTCTGTATTTGGTTCAGTTGTGAGTATATGCAGCAAGTGTTGTCAAACTGATGAAGATGTTTTCTTAAAGGTAGGGTAGGAGCGACTAGCAAATAGAAAGCTAGCTTTGAAATCATGAGGGTGGGATCCCTTCAGAGCACTCTCCAAAGACACATCTTCTGCAAACCACATGGGCTGCATCCTAAAAGGCCAAAGTATACATTTTCACATGTATGCAAGGGTCAGCGTACAGTGCGTGTGACGCTAATTTCATCATCAGAATAGTACGCACATTCTGTACGCGCACCGAACAGATTTTTGCACATGGGCATTTCATTTTTTTGCAGTATTTGCATGGGTTGTAACTCGTGATAAGAGACTGCTCAAAACTGCTTGTGTCGAATGCCTGTGTACGCATATGAGTCAAAAGAAGTATACTTTACAAGCTTGTGCGTTTGATTGTGCGTGTACGCTCATATATGCGTTAAAAAAATTAAGTATACTTTGGGCTTTTAGGCAGCTGACTTTTTGCCTCGCGACCTTATAGGCAATGAGTCTGCAGGCAACGTTTCACAAAACACTGATTTCGGACAGTGTTCTGAGGCAGCATAACAGTTTAATGATGTACAGCAAATTAGAGAGAGCGTTGGTGAGAACTAAACAAATTAATTACTACAGTAGTAATTTCTTAATAGAAATTACACCAGAAGTTGAAAACATTGGTCAAAAACATACATTTACACACAGACTGACCTGCAACCACAACTTTCAGATGCCATCTTTCTATTTCTAGCTCAACTGCCACTGAATGGAACACACAGGATTGTGGCATATCAAAGGCACCGAAGGATACATCTATGCTGCCTTCAAAAATTGATCAGATGAAGGTCTCTCAGGAGACAGGAAGTGAAGCTAACATTGGATTCGGACATGCCTTGATGCCTTCCTACCTTGGAATGCGTCCTCCGAAGGCAGTATTTTTTCATCAGCCATGAGTGCGCACAGCAGAGTTTACAAAGCGTCACGAGACAAGAGACGACGTTAAACCTCATGTATCAGCGAATACCATTACAATAATAATGAACATAAACAACTAATAGAGCACTGATCTGTACCACCTGCAGCCAGGACTTTTTTAATATAACTCAGATTGTATTCGTCTGAAAGAAGAATGTCAAATACACCTAGGATGACTTGAGGGTGAGTAAATCATGGGCTAATTTACATTTTTGGGTCAACTATCCCTTTATGATTTCAAGGAAAATGCAGTGTAAGGCTTGATGGTTAAAGTCATCAAATGTAAACTTTTCTTGAAAATGTACATCATTTTTCAAACTATATTAAATGACACTTGTTTTAACAAAATTTTTCATTGTCTTTTTCTTTATTGTGGACATTAATCCACCTATAAAATGAATCTCTTTAGACTAAAAAAACTTAAATTCTGTATTGCCATGCATTTGTTCAACCCAAATAAGGGCATTGGTGACTTCATTTCTGGTAACAGATGATGTTTGTCTGGTGAGACATTTTTAGTGGAGTTCAAGATGTGCTGTGATGGTGACCTCATTCTCATGAAGGTCTGTAAATGACATCTATTAGATCATTTAGATCATTTAGTTAAAACTGATCCTGGGTCAGAGTCCAAGAATGACACAGAATCACTGTACATACCAACATCCAGTGACGTCAACTAGATTTGTGCTACTAGCACGCAAAGAGCAGCAAGGCAAGGTGATAGTCACAAAACTCATTTAGTATGACAGCAATAGGGCCCATAGAGAGGATTATTTAAAATCTTTGGGTGGGTGGTCTCTCATTAAGGTTTTCCAGTCTTTCAGCTTCTGATAGCAATTGTATTTTGTGCAAGGGGTCATGTTTGATCATATGGAAGTAGGGTCAGCAAGAATTAGACAGCAAGTGACATATATGTTATTCAAACATATTCATGTGTGTGTATGTTTCGGGAAGAGGTGGGGTGTGAGGGTTCAAAAAGGAAAATGAAAGAGGCGAAGAGAGTGCCAGCATGACCCTGTTGCTGTATTTATTTTGCCTGGCTTTAGGAATGATTACTTAGACTCGATCATGCTGATCTTTGCCCACATGACCTGCTGACAATGATTGCATCTCAGCATATTCCATAAGGCCCAATAAAATAAACAATATGGAGCAATACACTGTTGTTGTTAGGTCAAGAGGTCATCTCTCGCTCTCTGTCTTCTGTGTTATTAGATTTACACGGTAATTGATATCATAGCATAGCAGCACCCACTGGATGACGGAGAGGAAAAGAATGCAGAAAAGGCCGACACGCCACACTGAGATAATGTGTGAACTAATATTTTGGAATATTTCAGTTTCCTTGGGTTAATCTGTTATGCATCGTCCAGTAGATAACTGGAATGAGAACTCGGTGTAGGTTTATTTCCATTGAGTAAACTGTGCATGGGGAACTGTGTGAACTTTGGAAAACAATCAGATTCTTTCTCTGCAGTTTCCCAGTTGCTGTTTCGCTTTTTCTGACCCCCGTGTTGAAAAACAAGCAACGGAAATATGCTACTCCAGACTAGCTGTTACATGAGGTTATGTGCTACAAATAAATAAATAATGTTTTTTGTATTTAAAAAATTCACTGAATTTTTTCATTCTTTCAGAAAATACATCTATTCAGCGAAGATGCATTAAAGGATTAGTTCACTTTTAAATAAACTTTTGCTGATAATTTACTCACCCCCATGTTATCCAAGATGATTATCAGTCGAACGTGATAATCTCTGAGCTCCGCCATAACTTCCGCTAAGTGAGGTCAAATATGAGCGTGGTCATAGATATATCGATCGTAGATGCCTCATTCTACTGATCCGTGCAGGCGCTAATGAGGCATCTACGTATACATCGCTGACCACGCTTGTATTTTACCTCACTTAGCGGAAGTTATGCGGGAGCTCAGAGATGATCACGTGCATCTGATAAGAGGTAAAATAATAGCATAAATACTGCTCGGTTTCTCGCAGAAACTGATCCTTTCGCTAGATAAGACCCTTATTGATCGTCTGGTATCGTTTAAAGCTGCACTGAAACTGTCATTTGGACCTTGAACCGTTTGGAGCCCATTGAAGTCCATTATATGGAGAAATATCCTGGAATATTTTCATCAAAAACCTTAATTTCTTTTCAACTGAAGAAAGAAAGACATTGACATCTTGGATGACATGGTGGTGAGTAAATGATCAGCAAAAGTTTATTTAAAAGTGAACTAATCCTTTTGAAGTGCAATAAAGGCATTTAGAATGTTACTGTTGATTTGTGTTATGCGCAAAAGTTCTGATAATAACAAGAAATGTTTCTTGAGCACCAAATCAGCATATTAGAATGATTTCTGAAGGATCATGTGACACTGAAGACTGGAGTAATCATGCTGAAAATTCAGTTATTGAATATTCAGTTAAACTGTAATAATATTTCACCAAATTGCTGCTTTTACTCTATTTTTGATCAAATAAATTCAGCCTTGCTGAGCATAAGAGACTTGCCAAACCTTTGAACGGTAGTTTATTAGTTCCCGATCTCTAAAATTGTGAAGTACAAAATTAATAAAGTATTAAATATTATATAATTAACCATAGAAAAGATAAAAGCAAAACAGATGGTAATAGGGGTAAAATAACTTAAGATTTTCAGAATACCTTAATAATTCAACATGACATAGTTTAAAAGGTATATGCACTGGTTGCAATTTTATTTGACAAGATCTCTTTAGTAATCTTTTTTAAATGTATGGTTAACATCATTTTTGTGAGTGATCTTCTCTAAGAGCTTTAGATCTTTTTAAACCTCTAGATTAAATAAAGATGCTGGGGTAGAAATAAAGACATTAAAAGAGAACTTCAAAATAGAATAACCTGACAGCTAAATACACACTGTTACAGCCATTACCTCATGTAATGACATCCAATGAAAATAAAACCTGCAAACCATTACTTTTCGAGCAGGACGTTCTTTGTATCTTGCTATGTCAACATAGGGGGGCTTCTACAATGTGGAAACCTGTTCTGAAAAGAAGAAAAAAAATGTCCCACCCATTTATTCATCCATAGCACAAGTGGGAAACTATTTAAGAGCAGGTGTTTGATAGACGTCCTGACAGCTACTAATAAATGGGTTGTAATAAAGTTGAGGTCATTTCTGACAAAGACTAAAGAAATGTTTTGATCATAGGTGTGTGCAGGTTTGAGGTTTCAAATAGACTGAACTTTTTTAAATATATAGTATATATACACACACATTTCAAAATAAAGAGGTTTCTGTTCTCATGTATGTGCACCTGATTTTCCATGTCCCATATTACCTAAATTGAAGGAAATTTCAAACCAAATAGACTAACTGGGAGTTAATGATGACAACATATCAGTTCATGAAGGCACAGCATATACAGTGGGTCCATACATTTGAGACCACTAATGAAAATGCTCATGTTTTCTTCCTTTTTTATATATTTGTTTAAATATTCTTTACTACGGAGCACCTAAAAGGACATGCGGTGGTGGATGGGAGAAAAAAATATATTTCAATGTTTTTGTGTTTTCCCAAAAAACTTTGCGTGAACTTGCAAAATGTGTGCATTCCCCCAATAAACTTTGCGGAAAGTTCAAAATGTTTTTCCCAGGATCTCAAGGGAAAGCAAAACATTTTCGAGAGAAACCAAAAGCCTTGACATATAATTATTTTAAAAAATGATCAGCATTAGAAGCTCCGTAATATTCAGATAGAATGCATAGGCCTATGATTTCCATCATGTTCTAAAGAAACTTGTGTGCTTCAATGGAAGCAATAAAATGTAACCTTTAATTATTCTGACCTCTTTAATTGATTTAACAAGTCACACATTTTATTATTTTAATACAAAGAAGAATCTTAAAGACTTTTGATTCATTCTGTCATAACCCTTCCTTGGAATTTGTCATAATTTTATGTTTAAATTAAACTCCCAGATTATGACTCTTATAGACTCTTCTGAGAAGGCTTTCCACAAGGTTTAGGAGTGTTTTTATGGTCAAACTTTCCCATTCTTCTAGAAACGCATTTGTGAGGTCAGGCACTGATGTTGGACAAGAAGGCCTGGCTCGCAGTCTCCACTCTAATTCATCCCAAAGGTGTTCTGTCGGGTTAAGGTCAGGACTCTGTGCAGGCCAGTCAAGTTCCTCATCACCAAACTCGCTCATCCATGTCTTTATGGACCTTGCTTTGTGCACTGGTGCGCATTCATGTTGGAACAGGAAGGGGCCATCCCCAAACTGTTCCCACAAAGTTGAGAGCATGGAATTGTCCAAAATGTCTTGGTATGCTGAAGCATTAAAAGCTCCTTTCATTGGAACTAAGGGGCCAAGTCCAAACCCTAAAAAAACCCACACCATAATCCCCCCTCCACTTAACTTTACACTACAATGCAGTCAGGCAAGTACCATTCTCCTGGCAACCGGCCAAACTCAAACACGTCTCCATCGCTCTAGAGTCCATTGGCGGCGTGCTTTACACCACTGCATCTGACACTTTACATTGCACTTGGTGATGTAAGGCTTGGATGCAGCTGCTCGGCCATGGAAACCCATTCCATGAAGCTCTCTACGCACTGTTCTTGAGCTAATCTGAAGGCCACACAAAGTTTGGAGGTCTGTAGCTATTGACAGAAAGTTGGCGACTTCTGTGCACTGTGCACCTCAGCATGCGCTGGACCCCGCTGTACGTGGCCTACCACTTCGTGGCTGAGTTGCTGTTGTTCCCAATTGCTTCCACTTTGTTGTAATACCACTAACAGTTGACCGTGGAATATTTAGTAGTGAGGAAATGTCACAAATGGACTTATTGCACAGGTGGCAACCTATCACAGTACCACTCTTGAATTCACTGAGCTCCTGAGAGCAACCCATTCTTTCACAAATGTTTGTAGAAGCGTCTGCATGCCTATGTGCTTGATTTATACATCTGTGGCCATGGAAGTGATTGGAACACCTGAATTCAATTATTTGGAGGGGTGTCCCAGTACTTTTGGCAATATAGTGTATGAACACAAAAAGTTTATAAAAATCTGTGAAATTTTGTACAAATATTATAAAACTAATTCCATGAGCCAAAACATTCTGTCATAAGTTTCTGTGTAGGTAGTGCCATCTGTCCAAAAATATAAGGAATAAAATGTAGCTTTTCAATCTGTGTGGTGAATTTTTGCAGCAGCCAAACTATGGTAATAATTCTCTATTAAAGGTCCCGTTCTTCGTGCTTTTTTGAAGCTTTGATTGTGTTTACAGTGTGCAATATAACATGTGTTCATGTTTCGCGTGTAAAAAAAAAAACAGTATTTTTTAACACAATTTACTTATCTGTATACCGCTGTTTTCACTCTCCTAAAAACGGGCTGATGACTTCCTTTATTCTATGAAGTCCCTCCTTCAGAAATACGTAACGAGTTCTGATTGTGCCAGCGGTTCCCGTGTTGTGATTTGACCGCAGCTTAGCAAACGTGGCACGGTTCCTGTGTTGTGATTCGACAGCAGCTTAGTGCACGTGGAAACCTCTTAACGGGAGATAAATGCGCTTAATGATCTCTACAGCGTCCCTGGGAAAGCCAAACAAAGGTGATTTGACTCCGGGATGAAGATAACAGCGTCTCGACGACATGGCGACAAACACACTCAAACGCAACACTTCCTTTTCTCCACGCGACACTTCCTCTTCTCCACGTGGGACAGCAACAAGACCACGCCCCCTTTTTCGCGTATTCTTGTGGGCGGAGGTTAGTCTGTTCTACTGACGTCATTTATGAAGGAAGTACCAGGATGTAGTCCAAGCCAGCCGTTCGCTGTAGGCTTTGAAAGGGAACTTCTGTTAAATAAAATATCTCGCTTGGCATTGAACTTTGAGCTTTATAATTTTACAGGTATTATTTATGCTCTAACAGCAACATTACACACTAACTAAAGTTTGAACAATGGGATCACGAAGAACGGGACCTTTAAAGGAGCCTTTAGTTTGGAAAGATCCCATTAACCCAATTTAGGTTATACAGAGGACTCTTCAAACATTGTTTTACCAAGATGATTATGGTACGAATCAGAAATTCTTAGTGTCAAGTCCTTATGAAAGATACTTGTGCTACTCTATTAGTGGTGCTAATTTAAAGGGAGACGGAATATATTTGACGCAGGTTTCCTGCCTTTATCCACTAATAACACACTGGGGTGTAACGGTTACTACTTTCAGCCTCAAATGAAAGACAAACTGTGTATATGAATAAAATATAGCTGTTGTTTTTAGAATTGAAATATGATCGATCTAGCAGACAGAGAACAAAGTTAAGAGATTTACACCCTATGACGAATCAAAGCATGACTTCCCTAAGAACAAATCACAACAAGCCATTCATTTCATAGACTGTATTTTATACTTTCTCTATTTATAATGGATATTGATCTTTCATTGTACATGTGGAACAGCAGAAATGTGACATTCTAGAGGACACGCTGGCATGACCGTGGCTTGAAACTGATGGCAATAATTATAAAGTAAGGCATTGCTGAGTACAGTGCAGGCTAGTTTGGGCTGGATCAGGTGAATATGGGCTCTGGGTTAATTACGTGATTACAGTGGGAGCAGTGCGGCCCGTCTTTTCCTGAAGCTGAGAGATCCTCAAGGCAATGTTCACCAGAGGAGCCAGCATGACCTGTTCACAACAGTCGAGAGGGATGGAAATGCACTCTATTAGGGAACCACAATATGGGAGAAATACAATAGGGACTTTGAATTATACTAAATGAAAACGGATGGTGCGAATGTAGCGATTCCTTGTTTGTATTAAAAATTAGATTAAAGCCTCAAAACTTGAGATGAAAAAGACTGCTGGAACTAAAAAGTCATCTCATCTCAGAATTGAGCATGTCTGAGGTTGATTCTTTAAGACAGACTGATACTTCTGTGATCCAGTTTGATCAGATACAATTGAGTGAATCGGATCTTCAACCATATGTGCCGGGATGAGCATGTCAAATGTGATTACCGCTAAAGCTACAATGGATTGTTTAAGTCTTCAAAATATAAATCAAATTAATGAATGAAAAAAAAGTAACAAGTGATGGGAGAGCAAATATTTTTTGGGGTGGGGGGGGGGGGGGGGATGAGTCAACTTTTAACCAATCAGTTTACCTGTGGGTCTTCATAGATTTTCTGGGAGTCATTCTCATAGCTGTCAATGTAAAGCCTGATGGTTGCCCCGGCACTGCCTGTCCCGCTGAGACGGAAGATGATACGCGAACCATCAGTGAAGATGATCCTCAAACCCTAAAAAGCATGAAAACAGGGATGATGGCCAACATACAGTGTTTTGGAAAGTATGCAAAAATTCCATGAAATTGAGAAAGGTGTTTAGACGAAACGCTTCCAAGACTGTTCTTTTGAACGGTATATTTATGAGACATTTCAAACACAATGAAGGTCATGATGAGGCTATTCTGTCAACATCAGTTATTTCATAAGAGAAATCAGCGAATATCAATATACCATTTGACGTTTATAATGTACAATAAGGCAGTCATAATTGCAAAAAAGGGGTAAATAAAATAAACAAACTTGTATTATATAAATATTATATTAAATATTTTATTTTTTGCGAGCAGAAACGCAGCTGTTTTCCAAATAAGGGTAGTGAAATGTATGACTTAACCATTCAAAAACCTTGAACATACAGTGTTTCTGTTTCAGATAAATGCTGTTGTTTTGAACTTTCTATAATTCAAAGAATCCTTGAAAAAATATATCAGTTTCCACAAAAAGTATTAAGCATTAAAACTGTTTGATTATAATAAGAAATGTTAGAAGAGTTACAGTATGTTTTCATAGTATATCAAGCTCTTTTCTCTCAAAATATGAAAGAAAGCTTGATTTCTCATATGACCCCTTTTAAGTCTTGTTTTTTGTAGGTTCTGATCATATGCGGGAGAAAGATATCTGTGAGCAGTGCTCGCATGGCTCTCTAATAATAAATGTTGATCATAATAAGAATTGCATACTAGAAAAATTACTAAAGACTGGAGTAATGGCTACTAAAAATTCAGCTTTGCCATAAAAAAAATTACTCTGTAAAATATTTAACCTGTCAACTGTCACTGGCCCACCAGTGGGCCCATTCGCCACTGCATGTTTAAAACAATTATATCCTATATTTATACTGATCTAATGTTGACAATTTATATATCATTCAACTCAAAATTCATCCTGTGAAAACCATTTTGAAATCGGACCTTGCGTTAGCATGGAAACTGCACTCTAAATTCTTCTAGCGGGCTCCTCCCCTGGCGTCGTGTTTCATATTACAACATTTATTTTTACTACTTTATAATAAAAACCTTTTCTAATCTTGACAAAACACATATTGTCGGAAAGGTCTGAGTCTCACGGTTCTATATCTGTCAACTGTTTTGTGATATCTGGACAAAAATATAAACATTTGGTACAGGAGATTGCATTAAAAAAAAAATCAATGGAATTTCAACCACACCCGGTGGCTATTTTTGGTACAGCGCCTAAACAAAATCTCATGGGAACTTCAATCAACTTCAAATTTGGAACACAAATTGGCTATACATATGGCTTTTATTTAATAGTAATTTTAGAGCACATTTTATTTTGTAACATATATATTTTATATAAAATATTTAGTACAGTACATTTGATTTATAGTAAATTTAAACTTCCATAACTTTTTTTCACTTGAGCAATAATCTGCTGACTGTCTTCTTTAAAATGAGACTTATGTCTATATTCCAAAACATTCTTAAATTGCAACCATTTAAGAGTGGATAGAGCATTTTCATGTATATTTTCAAAAAGGGGGTGACAGTTAACAGGTTAAATTGTAATAATATTTCACAATATTACTGTATATTATTTATAACAAACAAACAAACAAACAAACATTTTATTATAAACCCAAGTGATTTCTAAATAATGGCAGTGAACTTTACGGCTGACTCTTGAAAAACAAATATGGACCAAAAACAATATGGACCAAAGCCAACCTGACATCTGCAGGAGAGCCAATTAGAAAACTAACATTGCAATGGACGGACCATGTGATCACTCTTTTGTGTCTTTTATTATTTATGTCTTCTATAGCAGTAATCACATCCCAGAAGATAAATAATTTCAGCTCTTATCATTATTTTCAGAGTCTTGTGTGCACCTGACTCACCTGTCCTTTCGAAACACTTCCATCAACAGGGTCTGTGTACTCAAAGTTATCAGCCTTCTCCACTTGATATGTTTTATCCCCCGAGGAGAAGTTCTGCCCTACAAAGTCTTTATCAGACATTGCGGTCTGCAAGTGATCAATCATCTTATTTGCAGCATCAGAGTCCACCTCTTCATAGTCATACCTGAAACAGAGATTTGGGACAAATCAAACAATAAGTCTACCAGCAGAGGGCAGTCAAGCTACAGAGATCAACAGTTCAACTATTGTCCACACCAAAGTGTCACTTTATAATTTTTGCAGTTACCTTGTGAAGAAGTTCCGTCCGAATCTCTGCCAGTGTTCTTTCATGATATCTTCTACACTCTGTTTGCGAGTGGCCAGGATTGAGAGCCATGCGAGCACTGCCCACAGACCATCTTTCTCCCGGATGTGATCAGAACCTACCAAAAAAACAAGACTTTAAAGGGGTCATATAGATATCAAGCTTTCTTTCATACTTTGAAAGAAAAGATCTTGATTTACTATGAAAACATACTGTAAGTGGTCATTAAAAATTAAATTATGACTTAATTAACCTTATATATACAGTGAGGAAAATAAGTATTTGAACACCCTGCTATTTTGCAAGTTCTCCCACTTAGAAATCATGGAGGGGTCTGAAATTGTCATCGTAGGTGCATGTCCACTGTGAGAGACATAATCAAAAAAAAAAAATATCCATAAATCACAATGTATGATTTTTTATCTATTTATTTGTATGATACAGCTGCAAATAAGTATTTGAACACCTGAGAAAATCAATGTTAATATTTGGTACAGTAGCCTTTGTTTGCAATTACAGAGGTCAAACGTTTCCTGTAGTTTTTCACCAGGTTTGCACACACTGCAGGAGGGATTTTGGTCCACTCCTCCACACAAATCTTCACTAGATCAGTCAGGTTTCTGGCCTGTCGCTGAGAAACACAGAGTTTGAGCTCCCTCCAAAGATTCTCTATTGGGTTTAGGTCTGGAGACTGGCTAGGCCACGCCAGAACCTTGATATGCTTCTTACAGATCCACCACTTGGTTATCCTGGCTGTGTGCTTCGGGTCATTGTCATGTTGGAAGACCCAGCCTCGACCCATCTTCAATGCTCTAATTGAGGGAAGGAGGTTGTTCCCCAAAATCTCGCAATACATGGCCCCGGTCATCCTCTCCTTAATACAGTGCAGTCGCCCTGTCCCATGTGCAGAAAAACACCCCCAAAGCATGATGCTACCACCCCCATGCTTCACAGTAGGGATGGTACTCATCATTCTTCTTCCTCCAAACACACTTACTGGAATTATGACCAAAAAGTTATATTTTGGTCTCATCTGACCACATGACTTTCTCCCATGACTCCTCTGGATCATCCAAATGGTCATTGGGAAACTTAAGATGGGCCTTGACATGTGCTGGTTTAAGCAGGGGAACCTTTCGTGCCATGCATGATTTCAAACCATGACGTCTTAGTGTATTACCAACAGTAATCTTGGAAACGGTGGTCCCAGCTCTTTTCAGGCCATTGACCAGCTCCTCCAGTGTAGTTCTGGGCTGATTTCTCACCTTTGGATCATTGAGACCCCACGAGGTGAGATCTTGCATGGAGCCCCAGTCCGAGGGAGATTGACAGTCATGTTTAGCTTCTTCCATTTTCTAATGATTGCTCCAACAGTGGACCTTTTTTCACCAAGCTGCTTGGCAATTTCCCTGTAGCCATTTCCAGCCTTGTGGAGGTGTACAATTTTTCTCTAGTGTCTTTGGACAGCTCTTTGGTCTTGGCCATGTTAGTAGTTGGATTCTTACTGATTGTATGGGGTGGACAGGTGTCTTTATGCAGCTAACAACCTCACACAGGTGCATCTAATTTAGGATAATAAATGGAGTGGAGGTGGACATTTTAAAGGCAGACTAACAGGTCTTTGAGGGTCAGAATTCTAGCTGATAGACAGGTGTTCAAATACTTACTTGCAGCTGTATCATACAAATAAATAGTTAAAAAATCATATATTGTGATTTCTGTTTTTTTTTTTTAAGAGTATGTCTCTCACAGTTGACATGCACCTACGATGACAATTTCAGACCCCTCCATGATTTCCAAGTGGGAGAACTTGCAAAATAGCAGCGTGTTCAAATACTTATTTTCCTCACTGTATATAAATATATATATATATAAAAAAAATTGTGGGCACCAAAATTGTTGCTGCATACCCCTCTGGCACTGGGTAGTTGCACCCCTGCCTGCGGTGCCTAAGGGGACCCACGGTGTATGTAGATAGAAATGGCTCATTCCAAAATAATAAAAACATAACCGTTCATTGTGTAAAGTCTGTATACACCACTGAAAAAATCTTTGGTGGTGGATCTTTATCAGTGATGGGGGCATACATGTGCCACCTGCAAATTACGCCCATGCTTTCAGATAAAATAACAGACAGACTCAATATTCAGGTCATTTCAATCTTATTTTGGTTGATCCTATTGAAAAAAAATATATTTTTTTGTTTTACAAACCTTGTAAAACTACCACGAACGTGCCCAGTCAGTGTCACTGTCAACATAACCCAAAACTGTAGCTACAACCTGTCCACATACAAACCATGCAGCGGTGACAACACATGTTAGGCACTTCTACTTTCCTATTTTTGAATATTTTCTTCATTTTTATTGCAAATAAACGCCTTTCCGATCTGATATGTGATGGGAAAAGGAAGTAGAGCAAGATCGGCAAAAAACGGATTCGAACCTCAGGTCGAATTGCGTCAAAACTTAATGCCACAAACCTTACCCCTATCTCTACTGACAATATGTTCCCGGCTTTATAGAATGAACCTGTGCTTGGAATTGAAGTGTTACCGTTACTTGCGGGCTGATGGATGGGTTCTCTCCCGCGTCAATGTGAGTTTTTAAAAGTCCTTTTAATAGAATTTTGCATCGCTGCTTATCTATCACACAACTGCAAATTATAGGCTAAGTGAATAGGCAAAACACTTCATGAACTCACAGGCGCAACATGCATGAGACAGCCTGACACCTAATTGCCTAACACAGCTGTCTATTATTCTTCTATTATACTGCATAATAAAAACAAGGTTTTATAGCTACTCACCAGTACCAAAGCTTTCTTCACCACAGAGGGATAATTTGCCAGCATCCATCAAGTTTCCAAAGAATTTCCAGCCTGTTGGGGCCTCATAAAGTGGCATCTTCAAAACTTTGGCCACACTGTATGGTAAAGTTTATTAAAAAAGTGGTTTAAAAAAAGCTATACACCAACTGAGATGGTGAAATATAGGGCTAAAATCACAAAATGTAAATGTGCTTAGATGATTATACTTGTCCAAAGCTCCACTTGTGGGCATACTGCGAGCCAGACCCTTCACACCCGTCTTCCGGAAATAAGGGATGTATGTAATGTTGGCACCGATGACTGCCACAGAGTCTGAGGGGTTTACAAAGAATCCATGCTTACCCAGAACCATATTACGATCCTGCAAAAAGAACAGCAAGAGGGGAAATATGACAAGGTTTTACCTGAGAATAGTTAAGCTGATTTCAACTGCGTAATGAAATGTACACTACTGTTCATACGTTAAAAAAAAAGAAAGAAACAGCAAGGATGCATTTAATTGATCGCATTTCAAATAATATTTTTTAAATATTTTTTGTATAAAAATATTAAGCAGCACAACTGTTTTCAACATTGATGATAATAAGAAATGCTTTTGAGCACAAAATCAACATATTATAATGATTTGTGAAGGATCATGTGATACTGAAGACTGGAGTAATGACTGATGAAAATTCAGCTTTGCATATTATACAAAAATAGAAAAAAAAGTGATCAATATATCACAATATTACTGTTTTAGTGTATTTTGATCAATAAATGCAGCCTTGGTGAGCATAAGAGACTTTTTTTAAAAACGTTTTAAAAAATCGTACTGATCCCAAACTTTTAAATGGTAGTGTATGTCAGTTATACACTTACACCATCACCATCAAACGCAGCTCCGAAGTCATATTCCCCTTCCTTCATAGTGTTGACCAGTTCAGAAGCATATGTTAAATTAGGGTCAGGATGGTGTCCCCCAAAGTCCTCAGAGGGGACACAGTTAATAGCTGAGTTAGCTGGGGAACCAAGCTCTTCACACACTATCTTCTTTACATAAGGACCCAACACTAAAAAATACATGAAGAGGCAGTTTTCAGCTTAAGACAACATTCCAGGGACTTTGAGCATGAAATATGAACTATAATCCAAAAGTCCATCAGAAAATTTCTACTAAAGATGAAAATGTTTATATTATTTAAATCAAGTGGCATGATTATATATATATATTTATTTATATATTTTTAAGTCTACAACCACTGTTAAAACGGTTGCTTTCTGTGATGTGAAATATAAACAAAGATAAATCATATCAGAACATTTGCACTTTTAATGTAAAAATTACAACCTATGAAATGCCACTGAAGAGCAAAGTGAGAGAGAGAGAGAGAGAGAGAGAGAGAGAGAGAGAGAGAGAGAGAGAGAGAGAGAGAACTTTTTTTTACAAAACTTTATCAAATTATAAAATCACATTATAAATATAAAATTACAAATTCAAAGCCAAATGTCCATCATGAACAAAACACAAAACATCATTAACCACAGGTCATTAAAACCCATCTCTTCATTTACAAGATATAGTATGCAAATTCGATTTTTAGTCTACCAGCTACCAATTTCATGAACATCTCTTCAACATTAATACTTTGAAGCTGTAACCCTTGATTTTTTTTCTGCAGTTCCTATTAAATAATTTAACAAGGTCATCTTCCTCCTCTTTGAAAAATTATATTTCACACCCCCTATAGTTCCTGTCTCTCACAAGAAATTCTGGCTTCAACAAAACTGGCCACCTTGAGATCTTTTGTCCTCTGAGTGAAACTTGATGCAAAACTTTAATGGAAAATCTTGTCCAATATTTTTCCTATAGCCGCTTGCTGCACGAATCCAATGTTCTCCACTCCAAAAAAACTCCACAAATGTCCTCTGTATTTTACAAATCAATTCCTTAGGTGGTTCCATTGCATGAGTCTATGCCATAAAGTTGAGGCAGCCAAGTTATTTACAACAAGCACTCTTCCTCTGTAAAATAAATTCCCCCCCAAAAAAAACACCTAGCATTTTAAGCCCGTCTCTTTCCCACAACAATCCACCAGGTAATTTTGGAGGTCCTTGTCCTCCTTTCCATTGACCAATAACAAGTCCCTCACTCTTTCCACAGTTTACCCTTGCTGATGATGCCTTTTCATATTTTCCAATAGTTTCAGTTAAAATATTAACATCATTTTGATCTGAAATAAAAACAGTAACATCATCAGCATAAGCAGATATCGAGATTCCATGCATGATGTTTACACCAGGAGTATCAATTCCTTTGAGATCCCTTCTTAGCCTGCACAACAATGGCTCAATAACAAGGCAGTATAATTGTCCAGAAAGTGGACAGCCTTGCCTAATCCCTTTTGACACAGGTATTGGGGCACTCAAACCTCCTCCAGCTTTCACAAATCACAAAAACTTCAGAATATAACAGTTGAATATATCATATAAAATTATTTCCAAACCCCAAATTTTTCAAAACCTCAAAAAGATATCTATGATTAACTCTATCGAAAGCTTTCTCTTGGTCTAATGAAAGCACACCCAGGTCAACATTATTGAATTGATCAAAATCAATTACATCTCTTAACAAAAAAAGATTGTCCATAATTGACCTATTCGGGATACAATATGTTTGATCTCTGTGAACCAATAATTCCAAAATATGTTTCAGCCTATTTGCTCAACATTTTGACAGTATTTTATAGTCCATACACAGAAAAGAGACAGGTCTCCAGTTCTTTAGAAGGCATAAATCCCCCTTTTTAGGGAGCAAAGATAGGACTGCTCTTTGACAACTTGTAGGAAGTAACTTCTTTATACTTTCTAGTAATACTTCATACAAATCACTTCCTAGTACATTCCAGAATGTCTGATAAAATTCTGCTGGCAATCCATCAATTCCAGGAGAACGTCCATTAGATAACTGCCTCATTGCTTCAGTAATCTCTTGAAATGTAAAAGATTCTTTCTGTTCATTTGTTAGCTTCGGTAGATCACTCAGTAAATCAGAAACACATTCAGAATCACAAGTCTTGGCATCATACAAGTCCGAATAAAAATTTGCTGCCAGTTTCCTTATTTCTACTCGGTCAGAGGTTATGACCCCATCAGGCCGGCGAAGATGATACATTTGCTTTTGATGGACAATTTTCTTTTCAAGATTAAAAAAAAAATGAAGAAGGAGCATCCATGTCTTTAATGGAACAAATTCTTGCTCTTATTAATGCTCCCTTGACTTGTTCTTGTAATAATGAACCAAGTTCTTTCTTTTTATTCAAATGTTCATTTTGTACCTTTCCATCATTATTATTGTTCACCAGAATATTCTCAAAAGCTTGTATATCCCTTTGAAGTTTTTTTATTGCTGCTTTCACCATAGACGTAGAATTTGAATTATAATTTTGACAAAAGATTCTTATGTTTGCTTTACCATCCTCCCACCACATATGCAAACTTTCAAAAGAAGCTTTTTTAACTGCCAGTCATTCAAAAAAAAAAACTTAAAATTTTCACAAAATAAAGCATCCTACAATCATTTATTATTAAAATGCCAAAAATAATTTGGCTTTGAATTCGTTTTCATATTTAAAGCAAATAATATCAAATGGTGATGCGAAAAACCAACAGGTAAAATAGAAACGTCAGTAATTTTATTATTCCACTGTTAACCTATATAAAATCTATCTAATCTAGCTCCACATACCCTATTATTAGATGCTTTGAGCCAGGTATACTGTTTAATTGTTGCATTTCTTTTTCTCCAAATATCTATTAATTCAAACTCTTTTAAAAACTTTGACAATACAACAGCTGATTAATGATGGGGTTTCTTTCTCCATTTCTATCAATGATAAAATCAATAGTACAATTCCAGTCCCCTCCAATGATGGTACAAACAGTGTCATCAATTTTCTGAATCGCATTCCTTCACTTTAAAAAATGCCTCACACTCTCGGGTCCATTATTGGATGCATACACATGTATCAATAAGACGACAGATCCCTCATATTCCATCTTTAACAACAATATTCTTCCCTTTACAATTCCCTCTACCATCAAACTTTTTACATTCATTTCTTTAGAAAATAAGATGGCTATGCCAGCACTCGTATTTGTCCCATGACTTAAGTTAAAACATTTTTTCCTTCCCACCATCTACTCCATTCAGCTTCATTATCTAAACTAGTGTGCGTTTCTTGTAAGAAAGCTACGTTTACCTTTTTGATACTAAATAACTCCGCTACCATTGCCAATTTGTTCACATCCCTTCCCCCATTCATATTTAAAGAGCCCACCCTCAAAAGGTCCATAGCAAAAAGAAAATATAAAGAGGACAAAAAAAGAACAAAAAAAGTGATTCACCTCATGTGACTTAAATATTTGATCTTTTTTGAGCGGCACCTGCTTGATCCCTTCTTAACTTTGTTATCATCTTCTTCAACCTGAATCTTTTTTGTTTACTTAAAGCCTCAAAGTTAACATTTCTCTGCAACAATTTCACTGTATGAATGAATTTATCCAAATCAGGAAAAAAATTGTTCAGGAAAAATCAGGAAAAAAATTTAATAGTTCTACCGAAGGTCACATCCAGAAAACCATTTGTATCTTGCAATGTACATCGTCCACATTTCCACACTGTGATCCAATGTCAGATATATCAGAGAACGCATCATCGTCTCTCCTCCCCAAATCAGCATCAGTACACATTTCACCAGAATTTGCCATTCCAGACATTTCCTCAGAAACCCTTTCAACATTAACCGTTGCTGCATCTTCATTCATTACACTTTTATCATTCAATTCAGAAACATCATGACTTTTACCAGAATCAACCATTTCATTAACATTTTCAGTCTGACTTTCAATCAAACTATCACTATCAACGTTACTTTGTGATGCAGCTTGAGGCTGCACATCCTCAGAAGTTGACTTACTACTCTCACCAGTAGCAGAAGTACTAGGCCTAACTTTCACTTCACTGACCTGGGGCCTCATTTATAAAACTTTGCGTAGGATTTGCGTCAGAAGTGGCGTACGGATGAAACATAGGACGTGCGTACGCACAGAAATATTCGGATTTATAAAACCGTGCGCACGCACATCCTACGCAGTTTTCCCTTAATAAATCACAATCAATTCTAAATGTAGCGCAGCTTTTGCGGCTTCATGTCACGCCCATAGTTGTCCATAAATAGTCCGTGAAACGCCCACAAGTTAATATTCATCGATTGCAAAATCATGGCAAACACAGAGAGGAAATAAAAAAAACTTAACTTCACTCAACGTGAAGTAGAAGTTATCGTTGGCAAGGTTGAAAAGAGGATAACAATTTTGTTTTGGAGGGCACATTGTGGGCATTACTAATGCCAAAAAGGCACTTGAGTGGCAAAAGGTTGCAGACGGCGTAAATGCTGTAGCCTCACAACCTCGGATCATGGCCGAAATAAAAAAGAAATGGTCGGACATCAAAGTCGAGGCAAAAAAGCGTCTAGCGCTCCATCGCCAGAGTGTGTCCTCGTTTGCCAGCAAGTCTTCTTGCTGTGTGAAGATGCGTTCACTCCGAATCCTTCCATTTGACATATCTTCTAAGAGCGCAAGATCAGCCATTGTGCGTCATTACACATTGTGATAGGGCATTTTATTTCCATCCATTTAATTGCATCTGACAAGCTACAGATCATGTCGGTTATAATCTACGTGGAAATGGGAAATAGTTCAGTGCAAATGTAATGTCTTGCAGCTTTCTGAATGGTTGAGACATACGTCATACGTTATTGTATCAAAAATAAAATACCATGATTCCTGATGAAGCTGATGAAGAAATTTTACTATGAAAACAACTTTCCCCAGTGGACAATTAATCCATCCATCCATCCATCCATCCATCCATCCATCCATCCATCCATCCATCCATCCATCCATCCATCCATCCATCCATCCATCCATCCATCCATCCATCCATCCATCCATCCATCCATCCATCCATCCATCCATCCATCCATCCATCCATCCATCCATCCATCCATCCATCCATCCATCCATCCATCTATCTATCTATCTATCTCTCTCCCTAATTATCTATCTATCTGTCTATCTAATTGCATCTATATCTGCTATGCCAGACGGACACATTGACGAGAATATCAGTTTTGTACATTAGCCATTTCGTTCTGTTTACCATATTATTTATGAGGATGAATTGCAAAATATGCCAATATTATTGCAGAACATATTTCACTTTTCTTTTTGCAAATATGTGTTAATTTGCATTTCTGTTGTAATTTTCGTTTGATTGTTTGTTTTGCACTGCAGATCGATCAAACGGGTGTTCGTGTAGGCTGTTAATTGTAAGACTTGCTTTGTGAAGTCTTCATGTTATATATAAGAGGCAGTATTGCCATTTCTTTTACACAACGGTCTACAGTCAACGGTCTTTCACACACTTTCACGTGTTTCTTCATCTGCCGACGGTGTCGCCATTTCTCATTTCACCCGTTTTTGTGCGTACGCCTGGGTCAGAGCTTGCGTGAAGGACCGCACATTTTCCCGTCAAGTTCGCTTTTTATAAATACCAATTATTGCGTAGAGAGCGGCGTACGCCTTCTTTTGTGCGTACGCAACGTTTATAAATAAGGCCCCTGGACCTTATGTGGACACGCGTGCCTTTTATGCCCGATGTCCCCACACTCAAAACATTTCATGCTACCAGTGTTTGCGTAGATAACATATGCCTTCCCTTCATGCAAGACTCTAAACGAAATATCCAACTCTGGTTCGTTTAGGAACATAAACACCTGCCGTCTGAATGACATAACGTGTTTCAGAGCAGTGTTTTCACACCCCAGTGGGATCATCCTAATCTCACTAGCCATTTTACCATATCTTGTTAACGCTTTCTCGATTTCATCATTCCGAATGAAAGGAGGCACATTGGATATCGCAACTCTAGTCGTTGGAGTAACCAGCGGTGAAATAATAAGAAAATCTCCACTTACCACAATTCTGTCACTTATCAACTGATTAATATATAGGCGGAAAAAAAACCCACCCAAAACAATAGCCCTCTCCTTGTGAGCACCTGGAGTCTATCAGCTGGGAATTTTTTTTTTTTTTGCAAAAACGTTCTTTATCTGTTAAATTGTGTGGGCATCTCCTGTGCATCTCCCACAGATTTTCTATAAGATTCAGGTTTGGGTTTCAACCTTAATCTTTCTTTGTTGAAGCCTTTCTTTTATTGATTTATATGTGCGTTTTAGATCACTGGCATGCTGAAATGTGAAAATCACTTTAAAGGGATAGTTCACCCAAAAATTTTAATTATCCCATGATTTACCCTCATGCTAGACTTTCTTCTTTCGGACGAACACAATCGGAGTTATATTTAAAAAAACAGCATTGCTCTTCCAAGCTTTATAATGTTAGTGAATGGAGGTCCTGATTTTGAATCCCAAAAAAAGTGCATCCATCCATCATAAAAGTAATCCATAGTAATCCAAGTAAACTGGTGTTTTGTTTTGCTCTATCCGCGTTCGTCAATAAGTCATGGGTCAGGTCAGGGGTTACTCTTTTACCGCAAATCGGAGTGTACGGCTGTCTGTCTGAAGCTAGTTGTTTTAGTTTATAAAGTTTTAAATATGGATATTTTTCTTACACAAAAGCATCAAAGAGCCGTGTGGATTACTTTTATAATGGATGGATACAGTTTTTTGGGCTTCAAAATCTTGTCCCCCATTCACTCCCATTATAAAGCTTCGAAGAGCCAGAGCATTTTTAATTTCTTTTTAAATAACTCTGATTGTATTTGTCTGAAAGAAGAACGTCATACACCTAGGATGGTTTGAGGGTAAGTACATCATGGGATAGTTTTCATTTTTGGGTGAACTATCCCTTTCATTTTCATTTTTATAGCAAACGCCAGAAGGATCGGTGCTAAAAATTGACTGGTACTTCAGGCTATTCATGTTTATTTTTTATCTTTTTTTCCTCTGGAATGTGTCACATTAGGTTTCAGTGGCATTGAAAAAACAATTCATACAAAACAAACATTCTGGTGATGATGAACACTACAGTAATATTATCGTAGGCCTACTATTACTACTAAAGTCCTCCGATTTCATTGTAAATATAGTCAATAACAGAGGTGCAAGATGGCACTTTTGATGGCACAGTTGCATTGAATGAAACGAGAGAGAGAGTGTGATACAAGAGATATGAAAGAAGCATCTGTCTCAGAAACCTGGATGAAAACTAGTTCACTACTAATGCTAATATTTCTAATCATTTTTGTAGTTTCAGAGGACTTGTTATGGCTTACTAAAACACCAAATTAACTTTATTTTTGTTTAGGAAACATAATTCCTACCTCCATGCATTGCATCGAGTCGTACATTGATGTGGTTGGGTCCTGAAAGTAATTCCTTCAGGGCAGCAAAATCAAAGATATCTCTCAGCATCTCTGCATAGGATTCCACTGAGTCCACAATTTCCACTGCAAACAATACACAATTATTAACAAATATTAACTGAAAAATGATTTTACATAACTAACAAATGGTTAAGAGTCCAAAATGGTACCAGTAAAGGGCTTGAACGTGTCAACCTCAAAGGTTTGCTTCCCAATTGTGGAGAGGTCCACCTTGAGTTCAGGGCAGATGTGATATTCCTGGATGCTCTTGCTGATCTGAAATATTTTGTCTGTGACGCCCTCTGGTGCAGGACCTGGAAAATAAAAAAACAGACCAATTGAATGCAAATAGAATTTTTTTCTATTTATTTTATTCCCCTTCACATCATAAAGCACTGAGGGAAACAACATACACAAATACTCAGTTTGTTGTGGTTCATTTATGTTTGTGATGTATTGTGATATGTCAGTTTGTATTTTATTGTTGATGCTGCAGAAATTGCCATGTGAAGGGACAAATAAAGAGAACTACTACTACTACTACTACTAATGCAAGGTTAAGTGTTACAATTACAAATGTAATTGTAACAAATGTTACATGCATTTACCATAGTAATAACAGTAAATTATGCATAATTACATGCAACTAACCCTCAACCAATCCCTAATCCTACCCCTAACCCTATACCCTATAGTAAGTACATGTTGTTAATTAATATTACTCAGTACTTAAATATATAATTAAACTGTAACAACAACACCTTAAAATAAAGTGTAACTGAAGTTATCTATCTATCTATCTATCTATCTATCTATCTATCTATCTATCTATCTATCTATCTATCTATCTATCTATCTATCTATCTATCTATCTATCTATCTAACAGTGTTGGGGAAAGTTACTTTGAAAAGTAATGCATTACAATATTGCATTACTTCATTAAAAAGTAACTAATTGCATTACTTAGTTACTTTTTAAGAAAAGTAATGTGTTACGTAACTTTTGCATTACTTTTTTTTCATCTGGGCTGGCCTTGTTTGTTTGTTTTTTATAACAAAAAAAAAAAGTTATATTTTTGGACAAATGTAAAGGCCTTTCCACAACAAAAATTTAAATAACAAGCCTTCCACAACAAACATTTTAATAACAATAAGGAAATGCTAGTTCACGCGTGTGCAGTAGAGGGCGCAGCTCAAACAATCCTTTCAGCTGCTGCCGTTCTAGATTGCAGAAGAAGAAAGTTAAACACTTGCTTCACCAATAAAAACAAAACAAAAAATAAGAAAAAAGTAATTTTTGCTTATGGTTTAACTCAATCATCGAAGGTCAACAGCAAGTACATTGGTCAATAAAGGTAGATTAAATGCATAAAAATATTTGTTTTCTTTATTTAATTATTAGAGGTTTGCATAGTATTCTGATTTTGCATTTCACTGAATTTATTCATTTTAAGGAAAATTAATGGATCTGTTTTTGTGCAAGTGAGATGCTCACATTTAGTCTAGAACTACAATAACTATCATGTTCACACACAACTATGATTTTTCTCAACATAGGAGTACAGGAGAGCTGTCAGTCAATAAACGGGAAAACAAAGTAACAAATTATTTAGGCCTATTTGAAAAATTAACTCAGATATTTTGTTGTAAATTTGAAAAGGAATGCGTTACTTTACTAGTTACTTGAAAAAGTAATCTGATTAATTAACTCAAGTTACTTGTAATGCGATACCCCCAACACTGCTATCTAAAGTATAAATCTGTTTATTTTACAGATTTATTTTTTATCAAGTTTTTTTCATATTCATTTTCAAATTATTTCTAATTTAATAAAGTAAATATACATTTCATTTCAGCAACTTATGAATGTGTTTTTAATATCTTTATATTAAATAGTGTAATACCATATATTATGATACACCTTTACTGTATATTTGCCACCGGTCACTGTTCTCTAAAATATCCACATTGACCATCAAAAAATGTCTAACCTCCACTAGATATGTTGAACTTGATGCCAAAGTCTCCATTGGGGCCACCAGGGTTGTGACTGGCTGTCAGGATGATCCCACCGATGGCTTTGATTTTACGAATTACACAGGAAATAGCAGGTGTTGACATAATCCCATTCTGACCAATGACCAGTCTGCCAATCTGTGAGATCATGGACGAGAGAAATGACCGATCAACTCATGTTTAAGATTATGTTCAGAAATGCACTTAATGAAATGAGAGGACACTCCGACTTTGCCATCTAGTACAATGTTTACATTACAACAACCCCATTGATGTGTCCTTGTGACTTATATGATGCACATACTGTATACTAAGGACTATTACACAACACTAGTGCATTGCAATCAATAGAATATGGCTAGTGCATATTCATAAAGAACGAAGAGCCACTACTAAAAAGATGCAAGTAATACAGTACATATTTTACTCAATACAGCACTGTAACACAGCAAGTGTGTGTACTAGACTCGGGACGTGACTGCAGGCACGCCTCCTCCACATCATGGTTGTTGATGCAAGACTCTTAATGTTAAAGAAATCCGCACACCCTTACAAAACACTGCTGCAAGTTTTATGCTTTCTAAATTAAATACACTCTGTAACATGATGAGAGGGGACATTTCGACGTCATCACGCAGGCTCATGCTTTTGGCAGTGCGTGAAAATGTCAAAAGGTGTCTCAAAACAGCCTTAGTCTGAAAGAGCATCGAGCCTTCACGTGCTATCGGAATTATCGTAAATACTGGTACTAGTTTCCTATTTTAAAACATGAACGCCCTCCCAAAGTCAAAATTTGAATGCATTGAGCACGTAACCACGACTTCAGAAGTGGGAAGTAGGAAATTTCCGATAGCACGTGAAGGCATCATAAGTCCAAATCGGTTCTTTTGAACAGCTCGTTTCAAAGAAACAGAAAAAAGATTCAGCGCATAGTTTAGGTCAGTCGCAGTTAGTTACGTATTCCAGTAGTCCCTGGCATAAGACAACTAAGTTTTAGTCGATAAAGTTTCATTAACACGAGCGTTAATCAGTCTAGTCCTCAATACACATTTATAATCTGATAAACTCGCTCAACGGTTCACTACGAATGACAAGGACGGTTCAACGAGTTATCTTGAGAAACGCTCGGACCGATTCAGTTCGATACGAATCTCGCAAAAGCATCGTGAGCGAAGTTGATCGTAGAGACCATAGATATCCATAATAAAGGCTTTATTATGGATGTCTATGGTAGAGACCATTGGTGCCAATGGTTTTACGATCTGCTGATGCTTTTGAGAAACGCAGCCCAGCTCGATCTGTCACTGTCAATGAATGGTTCAGAAAGGCTTTGTGAACCGGTTCTACCGATACACTGAAAAGAGCCGAGTCATATGAACGAGTCGTTCAAAACATTTAATGATTTCCCTCAAATCATATTTATGTAACCTTTATAAATATGTATGCAATGTTATTTGGAAACTCTATAATTAAGGATGAATAAAAACGTCTTAAATGTGACCTATTCCGTTTATTCCGTGCAGTAAACTAGTTTGCAAGGCATGCGTAGCAGAGCACAATTGCAATTTAACTACATCTTTTGCACTTGTGTCATGACAAGACAACGCCATCCCTTCACATTTAAGGGAATGGCCTTTGATACACGTTTCTGTTGCATTCAAATTGTACGTCAAATTCGTCCAATACTAACCCCATTAGCTGCAGCAATCTGGATGATCAGCTGAATAGCGTCTTTCATGAAGAATCGTCCATCTCCTCCCACTACCAGGGTGCCCTCTTGCCTATCAGCAGGGTCAACGGTGGAAATTATACTCTGGATAAAATTCTCCGCATAATGCTGATTCTGCTGGAATACAGTCACCCTCTTTCTTAACCCACTGGTTCCGGGTTTTTGATCGGTGTACGCCTTGGTCTTAATAACAGTTATTTTCACCATGTTGCAGCAGCGGTCAGTGTCTGTCACTATCCGGGTGCCCAGCGGGATGTGTGTTCACCACGTAGCTTCTCTACTCACACAGTGGCCTTTCACCGATTAGACGGACACGCCCACATTTAAAGGGACAGCTCAACCATTTACAATGTCTAATTCTAGGGTGTACAGCAACTCAGTAATAAAATGATGAAGTTTTATTCTCCAAATTAATCTTGTATTATATGAAAAAAGAGTGGATGTAGGACAGGAGATTCAACATATTTGTTTGAGCACTTTACTATACAAGTCTGCACTGCATACAGCTTTTAGTTGTACACTTAAAGGGTTAGTTCACCCAAAAATGAAAATTATGTCATTAATTACTCACCCTCCTGTCGTTCGACACCCGTAAGACATTCGTTCATCTTCGGAACACAAATGAAGATATTTTAGTTGAAAGCTGATGGCTGAGAAAGGCCTCCATAGGGATTCAGTACATTTACACTCACAAGACCCATAAAAGGCACTAAAAACGTTGTTACAAAGTCCATCTCACTACAGCGGCTCTTCAATAATTTTACGAAGCGACGGCAATAGTTTTTGAGCGAAAAAAAAAAAATCAAAATAACGACTTTATTCCACAAGTTCTTGTCTTCCTTGTCTGTCTCTGCCGTGAACTCACGAAGCACCATGGCGCATGCGCGAGAATATGACGTAGAACCGGCGTTCGGGAATCCATGAAATAGTCCCATTTTGAGCTCTGCGCCGAGACCTAAAGCACGATCAATGTAGAATTCAACAGCTTAGATACGGCACGTCTTCCTCTGCTCGTTGTAAACAAATCTCCTCGCTTCTGGGTCACGTGTCCGAACGCCGGTTCTGCGTGATATTCTCGCGCATGCGTCGTGGTGCTTCGTGAGTTCACGGCAGAGACAGACAAGGAAGACAAGAACTTGTGGAATAAAGTCGTTATTTTTATTTTTTTTCCGCTCAAAAACTATTGCCGTCGCTTCGTAAAATTATTGTAGAGCCGCTGTAGTGAGATGGACTTTGTAACAACGTTTTTAGTGCCTTTTATGGGTCTTGTGAGTGTAAATGTACTGAATCCCTATGGAGGCCTATCTGAGGCCTTTCTCAGCCATCAGCTTTCAACAAAAATATCTTCATTTGTGTTCCGAAGATGAACGAATGTCTTACGGGTGTCGAACGACATGAGGGTGAGTAATTAATGACATAATTTTCATTTTTGGGTGAACTAACCCTTTAAAGGGATAGTTCACCTAAAAATGAAAATGCTGTCATCATTTATTCACCCTCAAGTTGTTCCAAACCAGTATGAGCTTCTTTCTTCTGCTGAACACACACACACACAAGATATTTTTAAGAATGTTGGAAACCAAACAGTTGATGGACCGGTCCCCATTGACTTCCATAGTAAGAAAGAAAAAACTATGGAATCAATGGGGTCCATTCACATTTTCCAACATTCTTCAAAATATCTTCCTTTATGTTCAGCAGAAGAAAGAAATTCATACAGGTTTCAAACAACTTGAGGGTGAGTAAATGATGGCAGAATTTTCATTTTTACACACGGGGCTGGCTGTCCATGTCTGTTCAGCAAAAACTGAAAGTAAATAAAAGATATAATAATAAAGTAAGTATAGTGCAAATACCACTTATTTACATTTTAAAATATATATTTCTTGTTCGTTTATTAGCATCCATGTACATTAAGGTGTATGATATCATTAGAGCAGTTTACCATGTTGTTTCATTGCTCACACTGCAAGATCACATGCGGATAATATCAAACAGGCATGAAAATATTACAGTGTCTGTAACTCATATTTGACGAGCATCAGCGACCGCAATGAGCAACGATTTGGCCACGATCAGGGGTTTTTGTCACAGACCTTGGAATTCTTTCTGCAAGAGCAAAATCCAGCCAAAAGTCTTGTAGTGTGAGCCTGCCTTAATGGGCAGAAAATGTAGGGTCTCTATAAAGAGCATGTTTGGAAAGCTGGAGCTCTAGGTCAGAGTTTTGTTTGTCTATTGCACCAAGTTTCAGCAAGAATTCATTCAAAGCAGAACAAAGTTTACAATGATGCAAGGTTTGCAAGTTATCATGATATTGCAGGTTTCTTAAAAAAATACAGGTTAAAAGCCAAGCAGGAACAGTTGACTTTAGTGTCTTGGATGCAACAGAAAATCTCAGAGCTATAACAATAATAAAATTACATATAAACTCTGAATACAAAGTTTGAAGAGAAGTGTACTCTGTTGGTGAGAGAGATGGAGAAAAGGAATGCAGTTTAAATACTCCCCACATGTCATGTGACCTTTACTGTCTTGTTCTACAGTTACAGTACTGAAAGTCAAAGGGCAAAATAATTGACTGAAAGTTATAAATAGAAGCTTAAACCTGCATGTGGTGCTAAAGGTCAAAGGCGAATAAAATTTAGGTCTGTGTGTATAACACTCTGGAATTCGGATTGTATGTTTGACTGTCAGAACTGGACTATGCCCACTGGCTTAAAAGATTAGTTCACTTTAAAATGAAAATCACCCCATGATTTACTCACCCTCAAGACATCCTAGATGTATATGACTTTCTTCTGTCAGATGAACACAATCTGAGTTATCTTAATAAATATCCTGATGTTTCCAAGCTTTATAAGGCAGTGAACGGGGCTCACGAGTGTGAAGCCCAAAAAAGTGCATCGATGGGTTTGTTTAAGAAAAATATCCATATTTAACACGTTATAAATTAAAATATCAAGCTTCCACCAGACCGCCTTCCACATTCAATTTACGGAAAAAACGTAACTGATGCGACATATTATGTAGGACGTAGCGTAAGCGTTTTGAACTGTGAGAGGCATAACAATTTCTTCGGAAGTTGAATACGGTCTGGCGGAAGCAAGATATTTTACTTTATAAAGTTTTAAATATGGATATTTTTCTTACAAAAATAATTAAGCATGAATAAAACCGCCTGAAATGTGACCTTACCGTTTATTCCATGACTAGACAGTCATGACTATACAATATGATACATATAGACATATAACTGATGCAACATATGATGTAGGACGTAGTGTAAGCATTTTAAACTGCGAGAGGCATTACAATTTCTTCGGAAGTTGAATACGGTCTGGCGGAAAATAGATATTTTACTTTATAAAAATTTAAATATGGATATTTTTATTACAAAAACCCATCAATTCACTTCAGAAGGCCTTTATTAACCCCCCAGAGCCGTGTGGAGTACGTTTATGATGGATGCACCTATTTATTAACTCATGAGCCACGTTCACTGCCTTATAAAGCTTGGAAACATCAGAATATTTATTAATATAACTCAGATTGTGTTCATCTGACAGAAGAAAGTCATATAGACCTAGAATGTCTCGAGGGTGCGTAAATCATGGAATCATTTTCATTTTAAAATGAACTAATTAATGCCAGGATAATGTTTAAAAACTGAATTAGTGTATTTATATTGCTTACATTTTTTTTTTAAGAAACCCAAACTGATATGACATGTGATGTGATTGGTGAGGTATGTTACCTTCCATCATAAGGCTTGGAGTAAATGAGCAAAAACACAAAAGAAAAAAACATACAAATACAAATAAATAAAATATGATATATAGTGATAAATATATAAACGAACAAACACATATAATAAGAAATAAATTAGCTTTATTTACAAAAACACGTGAACATCATGAATGTAACTCAATGACTACATTAATGATGCTTAAGAAACAGTAAAAAAACAAAACAAATAACTAAAATAAAACTATAATAGCTTGCTATAAAAGCTTGCTTATAATGGCCATTGTAACATGCAAACAAAATTATACATGATTTGTTATCTCATAATACATTCCTAACATTACTGTAGCATTTACAAACTTGGTATGATGCTCTCAACGCAGTTGTAGGTCCACTCCTGTTGATCATTTGAAGCCATGACATGCTGACACACCTGAACAGAGACCAAAACTTATTCAAGTGTTATTCTGCAAAATTGTACATCTGAGTGTCTGTCAAATGTAACAAGCCTCAATCAAGTTGGGGTTCTTTTATTAGTTTTATGGGAAATGGAGCGTAAAATCCTGCTCCTACAAAAAAGCCTGGCCTGTTTATCTTACCATTTTAGTCCTAGCAGGAACCTCCACAGCAAACATACTCATGCCCCTGCTGCTCACACAGTTCTTGCTTTGTTCATTGTTGATGTGCACCGTCACCTTCTGATTGGACTATAGCAGCGAGAGTGATGGATATCAAAAATACAACAGAGAAAATCAGTGAAAAGAAATTACAGCTGTACTCATTTTATAATCATTCATTAACAACAGTGCCACAGGAAATGTGAATTACATCATGACTATCATTCAAAAGTTTGGGGGCAGTAAATATTTAGTGCTTGAATTATTCAGCAATGTTGTATTAAAGTGATCATGTGACACTGAAGACTGGAGTAATGGCTGCAGAAAATTCAGCTTTACATCCCAGAAATAAATTACATTTTAAATACATTAAAATATAAAATTATGATGATTTCACAATATTACTGTTTTACTCTGTTTTTCAATTAAACAAATGCGGTATTGGTGAGCATAAGAGACTTCTTTCAAAAACATTAAAAAATCTTACCAACCCCTACACTTCTTAATAACGGTAGAGTATATTTCAGGTAATTAGTTCCACTAACTATGGCAAAATATCAAGTTTTCTTTGCAGATCTAATTCCCTTCTCTCTGTTAAAGTGTCTTTCAGCTGACTTTGTCTATATAATGGCAGATCAGGGCATTGAAATTCTACTCATGGCTAGTATTCCTTTCTATAAAGCATTCCAAAAAACTGGAGGTTTAGTTACTTTGTGCTATTCTCAGTGAATGTTAAGTACAAGACGTACAAATGTGAGGCCAACGGTCATTTTTAAATGTATTGAAATTCAATTATCCAAAGACTTCTTTAAAGGGGTGGTAAACCACGATTTCACTTTTCTAACTTTAGCTAGTGTGTAATGTTGCTGTTTGAGCATAAACAACATCTGCAAAGTTACAATGTTCAAAGTTTAAAGCAAAGGGAGATATTTGCTTTTAAAGAAATCAATTTCTAAGGACTACAGCAAACGGCCAGTAGGGACTACTACACATTCCTCCAGGGTTGCTGACATCACCAGCCCCAATATTCACATAAACCCCTCCCCCGAGAATATGAAATAAGGGGGGGCGAGGCCATTTTGTATCGCAGCAGGGAAGCGTTGTTGTGGTATATTTAGTAGGCTGGAGTGTTGTTGCCAATGCCGACAAAACGCTGTTATTTTCATCCGGATTGCAGGTCCACTTTGTTCAGCCTTCCTAGGGACGGCGGTGCGTTGCAGTGTGTTTAACATACAACATGTTATATGCATGTGTGTATGAGACAGAGGGGAACAGGTCGCATTTGCAGCAGATATATGCTGCCCATCATAAATCGGAGGGGGTCGGAGGAGAAGACCGGAAAATGTGACATAATGGACAATATTCGTCTGTATTTGCAATACACGAGCCGCGGTTCAGCTGCACGAGACAAACACTGCCAGTGTGAATGCACAACGGGCGTGCGCGGCTCCCACTGCACATTTCACGGAGGAAAGCTTCGCCACAATATTTGCGAATTCAATGCAGGATTCGCACAACGGCTTGTCCTGAAAGATGGATTTAAAAACAGAAGCTGTTTACGGGCCACAACCTGTAAGTATGATTTATTTTTCGTCGATGTGTTTTCCTGTAATAGTTTGTGTTGTTAATTGTACGTTGTAGCAAGGAAGTAAACATGACAACGCTGTTTGGCTCTGCAAACCAGTTTGTTAAATCCTCATTCATACTTAACATTATCCGACAAACACCTAACGTTACAAACTTTTTTTAAATCTCAACAGCGAACTTGGCATTAGTGTAAATGATTCTTTGATTAGAGCTTTTATGTATTGTTTATCTACAGGCATGCTAAACATGGTTCTGTGTTAGATTTGGCTACTAGTAAAGCCAATGTTTAGTGTTCGTTCTTGCGACAGATATTTGGCTATAATCGTTCTAAAAATACAAAAGTAACAGTGCCATTCAGTAGTGATCACTATAGATCCGCAGTCTTTACTCTTGAGGACTGAACAGGTTCTGCTCGATCATCTTCACTAAAATTGTCTGGGTCTGATTCAGGCTCAAATTGGTATGGTTTTATTGACGCCATTGTTTCTAATACTACCCAAAGCACAGTTTACCGGTAAAGGTAAGGGGCGTGACGTTTCCGACAAACGTGCACTAGGCGGTTAGCAAATCACAACACACTGGGCCAGCTAACCAATCTGAGCCCATTGCGTAATTTTGAGGGACTGGCTTCATACAACCCGGAAACCATCAGACCGTTTTACAAGGAGGGACAGAGCAGTGTAGAATAAAGGTCAAATATATGAAAAATAATGCAATTTTTTAAAAACGAAGCATGAACACATGTTACAAACAGAATCAAGCCTTCGAAAGAATGTGTTTTACCACCCATTTAAACAAACATCAGCTTAGTGACATAAAATAATCATCCCACCTTATTGGCAATGACTGATGAAATTCTGCTCTCTCCTTTGTATGTATAAACCAAGACATTCTCTTGACCCTTTAGAGATCTAGCCTCTGCTTTTGATGTGACAGACTTTTGTACAGCAGAATTCAACATCTTGATCCCAGAATCCAAATGAACTGCCTGAAGAGTTGCCTTGACATCCTCACAGTAGACTTCAATGACAAATGGACAGGCCTAAGGGGATAAAGAAAAACTCAAAAAGTTACCTCAGTGTTGGGGTAACGCATTACAAGTAACAAGAGTTATGCAATCAGATTACTTTTTTCAAGTAACTAGTAAAGTAGCGCATTACTTTTAAATTTACAACAAAACATGTTTCTTTTCAAACGGATGACGCAAGTTACTTTGTTTTCCCAGTTATTGACTGACACCTCTCCTGCCCCCATGTTGAGAGAAATCGGGAGTAAGTGCAGAGGCGCCGTGTCCACTTTGTAAACATGATGGACTAAAGATGGACTCATGGGTAAGTTCTTTTTCGTTTAGGGGTAAAACGGAGTTCGAAATACGTAATCAGTGATGTACTGTTATCGAACATCCGACGACGCCTACTCTGCTGAGAGCAACGTTGTAAATATGTGCTGCGCGCTTTCCTCTCGATAACAAAATAAACATACAACAAAACTGAGAAAACTGCAAGTATTTTAATAAAGCATAAGAAAGGCACCTGATCATAGCCAGAGGTGTAAAGTACTTGAGTAATTTTACTTGATTACTGTACTTAAGTATTATTTTTGGGGATTTTTACTTTACTTGAGTACAATTAAAAATCAATACTTTTACTTTTACTTAATTACATTTTTTAAGAAAAAAAAAGTACTTTTTACTCCTTACAATTTCATTTACAGTCAAAAAGTACTTCTTTTTGGGAGATCCCTTCATTCTATTTTCCCTTGCTATTACCAAACCAATTGAATTGCGCTGATGCCCAGTTTAATTTAAATGTTTAATTTAAATGTATTTATTCTGCCAATGAGATTCATTTTCACATTCCATGAAATTGGTCAGACATGTTAATTGGTCCTTTGGAAGTGACGTCATGTTGCATCAATTACCATGCAGCACCTTGAACTGGGCTGCGTTTCCCAAAACCATCGTAAGCCTAAATTGATCGTAGAGACCATTGGTGGCAATTGTTCTACCATCAATTTAAGCTTACGGTGGTTTTGGGAAACGCAGCCCTGGAAATTAGAGTGAGGGGCTTTTCAGCACTGCAAGATAGCTTTTCAGCCCCAAAAGACGCTTGACATTCACAATTTTGCAAATCAGCTTCTGCTTAAAGGGATAGTTCACCCAAAAATGAAAATGTGATGTTTATCTGCTTACATGTAGGTGTCTTTGTTTCTTCAGAAGAACACAAATTAAGATTTTTAACTACAACCGTTGCAGTCTATCAATCGTTTAATGCATGTGAATGGTACATGACTACTAGCATCATCTATGAGAGTTAAAAAAAACCTGCACAGACAAATCCATATTAAACTCTGCAGCTTGTGACAACACATTGATGTCCTAAGACATGAAACGATTGGTTTGTGCGAGAAACCGAACAGTATTTATATAATATTTTTACCTCAAAAACGATCTATGTCCGACACCCGTTCAGCGCGCCATCACTTCTGGTAAGTGTGGTCAATGTACATAATAATAATAATAATAATAATTTGTTACATTTATATAGCGCTTTTTTGGATACTCAAATTGCTTTAAATATAGAAGTAGTAAATCTCCTCAACATCATCCACCTGGATGATGCGACAGCAGCCATATTGCGCCAGAATGCCCACCACACACCAGCTTATGGTGGAGAGGAGACAGAATGATAAAGCCAATTTGGCCAGGATGCCGGGGTTACACCCCTACTCTTTTTCTGAAGGACATCCTAGGATTTTTTTTAAGACCACAGAGAGCCAGGACCTCGGTTTAACGTCTCATCTGAAGGACGGTGCTCTTTGACAGTATATTGTCCCCTACTGGGGTGTTAGGACCCATACAGACCACAGACCGTGAGCACCCACTGCTGGCCTCACTAACACATCTACCAGCAGACACATGCTTTTCCCAGGAGGTCTCTCATCCGGGTACTGACCAATATCAGCCCTGCTTAGCTTCAGTGGAAAACAAGTCTTGGGCAAAAGGGTGATATGACTGCTGGCAAATGATCAGACAGAGTGCCGGAAGTGATCTCTCGCACGTATCTCTACGCCAGATTGTGTACATTGACATCACTTACCGGAAGTGATGGCACGCTGAACGGGTGTCGGACATAGAACATATTTGAGGTAAAAAGTTTTTACAAATACTGTTCAGTTTCTCACACAAACCGATCGTTTCGTGTCTTAGGACATCAATGTGTCGTCATGAGCTGCAGGGTTTAATATGGATTTGTCTGTGCATGTTATTTTTTTACTCTCATAGATTTTGTTTCCATTCACATGCATTATACGACTGACAGACTGCAAATGAAGAAAATCTCCATTTGTGTTCTATTGAAGAAACAAAGACACCTACATCTTGGATGCCCTGGAGATAAGCAGATAAACATCAAATTTCCATTTTTTGGTGAACTATCCCTTTAAGTTAAATCCGGGGTTTTACAACTTTGAGTAGCATGTCGCATACTGGCATTAGGTAGTAGTCTTATAGTTTGATAATTAAATACCATTAAATTCAAACAGTTCTAAAGCAGGATAAAACCTTGTATGTGGTTTAATCACTTCATGTTTTTAGAGATTAAAAGCTTAGAAGAATCTCTAGTTTTAATTTTTGCTGCTACTTTTACTTTTTTAATACTCAAGTACAATTTTAATGTGGTACTTTTTTACTTTTACTCAAGTATGATTTTGGCCAGATACTTTTACTTTTAATTGAGTAAAAACTTCATTCAGTACTTGTACATTCACTTGAGTAACATTTTAGAGTACTTTTTACACCTCTGATCATAGCAACGTGATTATGTTTGCACAAGCTCTACAGCACTCCAGCAAAGTCATGTCACGATTATTTATATACCACTTTATACAATGATAGCTTAAAATCAAGCAGCTTTATTGTATTAAACATGAAAAATAGTGTCAGTGTCTCGAACAGCCTTATTTTGTTCTAAATGATGTCACATCAGTTCGTTCTTTGAGTTTGGTATATCGGGGCCTTTGATGTGAGCATGCATTTACTCATCTCACTTGCACAAAAACAGTCAGTATTCCTCAAAATTAGGGTTGGGAATCATGATAAATTGTCCGGTTCTGGTTCTGGTTACGGTTCCGCCTAACAATTCCGGTTCCATGAAAATGATTACATTCCTTATTAAAGGAAAAAGGCACAATACGCAACTCAAATAATCCTTTTTGTGTTTATTACTTGCTTTCAAATTAATTTACAGGTTGGCAATGTCAAAAAAAAATCCTGTATTGAACATATATTACAGTATTAATTAAGCCATTCTTGCAACAAAAAAAAATATTTATGGACATTAAAATTAAATATGTTCACATGAACACCTTTTCTCTCTCTGTCTCTGAATAAAACCAAGTGCTAAAATATACTTATTAGTTATATTTATTAATTAATTGTATATTAATTTAATAATAATTCAGTTATTCAGCGAACTTGTAAATAATAAATGGTAATTCAACATTACATCTCTCTCTCTCTCTCTCTCTCTCTCTCTCTCTCTCTCTCTCTCTCTCTCTCTCTCTCTCTCTCTCTCTCTCTCTCTCTCTCTCTCTCTCTCTCTCTATATATATATATATATATATATATATATATAGTGAGGAGGAAAATAAGTATTTGAACACCCTGCTATTTTGCAAGTTCTCCCACTTGGAAATCATGGAGGGGTCTGAAATTGTCATTGTAGGTGCATGTCCACTGTGAGAGACATAATCTAAAAAAATAATAATCCAGAAATCACAATATATGATTTTTTAACTATTTATTTGTATGGTACAGCTGCAAATAAGTTTTTGAACACCTGTCTATCAGCTAGAATTCTGACCCTCAAAGACCTGTTAGTCTGCCTTTAAAATGTCCACCTCCACTCCATTTATTATCCTAAATTAGATGCACCTGTTTGAGGTCGTTAGCTGCATAAAGACACCTGTCCACCCCATACAATCAGTAAGAATCCAACTACCTAACATGGCCAAGACCAAAGAGCTGTCCAAAGACACTAGAGACAAAATTGTACACCTCCACAAGGCTGGAAAGGGCTACGGGGAAATTGCCAAGCAGCTTGGTGAAAAAAGGTCCACTGTTGAAGCAATCATTAGAAAATGGAAGAAGCTACCCATGACTGTCAATCTCCCTCGGACTGGGGCTCCATGCAAGATCTCACCTTGTGGGGTCTCAATGATCATAAGAAAGGTGAGAAATCAGCCCAGAACTACACGGGAGGAGCTGGTCAATGACCTGAAAAGAGCTGGGACCACAGTTTCCAAGGTTACTGTTGGTAATACACTAAGACGTCATGGTTTGAAATCATGCATGGCACGGAAGGTTCCCCTGCTTAAACCAGCACATGTCAAGTCCCGTCTTAAGTTTGCCAATGACCATTTGGATGATCCAGAGTCATCCAAATGGTTAGTAGTTGGATTCTTACTGATTGTATGGGGTGGACAGGTGTCTCTATGCAGCTAACAACCTCAAACAGGTGCATCTAATTTAGGATAATAAATGGAGTGGAGGTGGACATTTTAAAGGCAGACTAACAGGTCTTTGAGGGTCAGAATTCTAGCTGATAGACAGGTGTTCAAATACTTATTTGCAGCTGTATCATACAAATAAATAGTTAAAAAAATCATATATTGTGATTTCTGGATTTTTTTAATATAGATTATGTCTCTCACAGTGGACATGCACCTACGATGACAATTTCAGACCCCTCCATGATTTCCAAGTGGGAGAACTTGCAAAATAGCAGGGTGTTCAAATACTTATTTTCCTCCTCACTATATATATATATATATATATATATATATATATATATATATATATATATACATACATACACACACACACCTAAAGGATTATTAGGAACACCTGTTCAATTTCTCATTAATGCAATAATCTAATCAACCAATCACATGGCAGTTGCTTCAAAGCATTTAGGGGTGTGGTCCTGGTCAAGACAATCTCCTTAACTCCAAACTGAATGTCAGAATGGGAAAGAAAGGTGATTTAAGCAATTTTGAGCGTGGCATGGTTGTTGGTGCCAGACGGGCCGGTATGAGTATTTCACAATCTGCCCAGTTAATGGGATTTTCACGCACAACCATTTCTAGGGTTTACAAAGAATGGTGTGAAAAGGGAAAAACATCCAGTATGCGGCAGTCCTGTGGGCGAAAATGCCTTGTTGATGCTAGAGGTCAGAGGAGAATGGGCCGACTGATTCAAGCTAATAGAAGAGCCCACCATTCAACATGACTTCACCATCCAGTTAGGTACATCCTTGATTTCCCCATCAAAGTCAGTCAGAAATCTTGGAGTAACATTTGATGACCAGCTGTCCTTCAGAGAACACATTTCTAAGACAGCTCGCTCATGCCGGTTTGCGCTCCACAACATCAGGAAGATTAGACAGTTCCTAACAGAGCACGCAACACAGCTTCTTGTCCAGGCCCTGGTTATTTCTAGACTTGACTACTGCAATGCGCTTCTGGTTGGACTCCCCTCTTGTGCGATCCAAACACTTCGAATGATCCAGAATGCAGCAGCATGTCTTGTCTTCAACGAGCCCAAAAGGACCCACGTCACACCTCTCTTCATCTCCCTGCACTGGCTACCACTCGCTGCTCGCATCAAGTTTAAGGCGCTGACGCTTGCATACAGAGCCACCACACGCTCAGCTCCGACTTACTTTGACCCCATTCTACAAATCCAAACCCAAACCAGAAGCCTTCGCTCAGCAAAGGAACGACGGCTTGTGGTACCATCACAGAGGGGGAAAAAATCCCTTTCCAGAACATTAATTCAATGTTCCCAGCTGGTGGAACGATCTTCCCAACACCATCCGAAACGCAGAATCATTGACATCATTCAAAAGTCAACTTAAAACTCAGCTCTTCCGTGAACACTTAACCTCATTTAAAAAAAAAAAAAAAAATGTCCTTCTTCTAAAAAAATCTTCTTTCCTACCCTAGCCTGTGCTACACTGAGCAATGTACACGGTCTCAGGATCTCAGGCTCTTATTTCGCTTCTCGACTCTTCATGACCTATCGCTTCATGTTCTCCCAAGTTGTAAGTCGCTTTGGATAAAAGCGTCTGCTAAATGCATAAATGTAAATGTAAGAGCAACTTCGACTGAAATAACCACTCGCACAAACCACAAAGCATTTGTGAAGCCACAACACGCACAACCTTGAGGCGGATGGGCTACAACAACAGAAGACCCCACCGGGTACCACTCATCTCCACTACAAATAGGAAAAAGAGGCTACAATTTGCATAAGCTCACCAAAATTGGACAGTTGAAGACTGGAAAAATGTTGCCTGGTCTGATTAGTCTCGATTTCTGTTGAGACATTCAGATGGTAGAGTCAGAATTTGGTGTAAACAGAATGAGAACATGGATCCATCATGCCTTGTTACCACTGTGCAGGCTGGTGGTGGTGGTGTAATGGTGTGGGGGATGTTTTCTTGGCACACTTTAGGCCCCTTAGTGCCAATTGGGCATAGTTTAAATGCCACGGCCTACCTGAGCATTGTTTCTGACCATGTCCATCCCTTTATGACCACCATGTACCCATCCTCTGATGGCTACTTCCAGCAGGATAATGCACCATGTCACAAAGCTCGAATCATTTCAAATTGGTTTCTTGAACATGACAATGAGTTCACTGTACTAAAATGGCCCCCACAGTCACCAGATCTCAACCCAAGAGCATGTTTGGGATGTGGTGGAACGGGAGCTTCGTGCATCCCACAAATCTCCATCAACTGCAAGATGCTATCCTATCAATATGGGCCAACATTTCTAAAGAATGCTTTCAGCACCTTGTTGAATCAATGCCACGTAGAATTAAGGCAGTTCTGAAGGCGAAAGGGGGGGTCAAACACAGTATTAGTATGGTGTTCCTAATAATCCTTTAGGTGAGTGTATATATATTGGTAGTCTATAGTTTATTACTACTGAAATAACATTTACTTGTGTATGAATTCCAACCTGGCAATGGGGACGTGCAAGGTGCAGCAGTCTTCCTTAAACAGTTGAAAACTGTACATGTTTTGAGGTTGATTCCGTGCTGTTGCAAATGTTTTGTCAAATTGCTAGTGCAGCCTCCTTTGCATGTTATTAACTTTTCACATGTGATACATTTTGCTTCATCGTCATTCATTCTTTGGAAATTAATCCTGTGACTTTATCTTCACCATGTGAAAATACCTGACGCAAAACCGTGAATGTGTAGCGCGAGGGCTTTCAGTGCTGAACTGCGTTAATTGGTTGCACTCCTGGAAGCAGCACACACATTGCACCAGAACCGTTTTCGGAAACCGAAATGTAGGAATTTCGCACAGTTCTGGTATTTTTCAAAAATCAGTATCGGTTCTGCATAAGAACCGGTTCTCGGTTCCCAACCCTACTCAAAATGAATAAAAACAGTGAAATGCATACTTATTAATTTCACTTTTGATGTGAAAGGGCCTTTACATTAGCCAAAAACAGCTTTTTTTTTTTTTGTTATTAAAAAAACAAGCAAGCTCAGACTAGGTGAGAAACATTGCTCATGAGTAAAGCTCATAGACCTTTGTACCTCCACCATTTCCAAGCTTCGGTTGTAGCCCATGGCCTCCAAGGTAAGCCACAAATCCCTGGGGTCACCTTCCCGATCATTCGCTTCCATCAAGTTGAGCTCTAAGAAGCCTTGTCTAGTTAACTCATTTTTCCTTGTGTCAAAGTTCTCTATAGGAGTGGACATAGAAATAATGCATATTATTTGATTAGATTGAACATTACTTGTTCAAGATCTGGAAGCGATATTTTAAAGTAAATTACATTACTGAAGACTCAATCAATAATTTACCAGAGGAACCAAAAAGAATCTACTTGGCAATAGTGATTCAATTGCATCATCCAATTTTGAGAGCATTACAATCAGCATGAAACAGAAGCTGTGATAGTCTTTTCTTCCCTATTGTGACATATATTGTAGTGAAACAGCTTCTCAAACAAGAAAAAATGTTGGGCGGGACTTGATTTTGTCCACTGGGAATTGATTGGATCGTGGATTGCTATTGCTGTGATCTCATGTGATTGACAGATTGTCCCGCCCTCACGGCGAAAATGTCAATGTCATCAGGGAAGACAAGATGTTGCAAGAGGAAGGGGAAGTTATTTGACTAAAGATTACTCAGGCACATGATTTCCATAAAAAGAAGGTCAACTCTGATTTCATGCTGATTGCGCTGATCGATTATGTGTCCACTTCATATACAGTGTTTGTATAAGAACCTTTGCAGATGGCCCAGGCATCCTCATCACATTTCTCTCCACTGGTTCTCTGTTCAAAGAAGTTGTACTCCTCTAGGCTCAGCAGACCGCTGCCGTCCAAATCGATCACTTCAAAGATGTCAGACAATGCCGCCCTATGGAACAAAACAGTACAGCATCTTTGCACACATGCTGTACAGGGCCGGCCCTGACCAATTTGCTGCCCTAGGCAAGATTTTACTTGGTGCCCCTTGTATCAAGGTTTAGCACTACATGTTATCAGTCTCAGTTGTGGAAACACTGGTACTGTTTTATTTTTGTAATGCATTGATGTTTTTTTTTATTTTTTTTTTTTATTGTTGTTTTATATGATGTCCAGTCCATTCTACCCCATCATTATGTTCATGACATTATTATTATTAAAAAACATTTAAAGGCTGATGATAGTTAAACTATACAAAAATAGCACCTACGCCACATTACAGCCTAAACAAAATAGCAAGAGTGCATCTGGCATTCATGCACAAACTATTGAGAACTAGCAAAAGTGTTTGTTTTCCAGTAGATGGCAGCAATCTTCCACTAAACTATGCACATTCATGTTTTCACCATGAATTAAACTGAGAAATTTAGATATTTAATGTGAAATTTACATAAAATGTTGCTATTTTAAATAAACCTTTATATAAATATCATTACTAATTTGGGCAAATACATTTTAAAATTGCCATATGTCCCCTTAAAACTGCACAACGGCAGAATAAAAACATTAGGCTATTAAAAAAGTGATATTACATGAATTTTTTTTTATTTTTATAAAACCACACTGTCTGTGGCCTCTGGAGAACCCAGAACGGCTGCTTGTATATATAAAACTGGAATTAATTAGCGAACATTAGTATTTTACTACTATGCATTTAGATAAACTGTTCATTCATTAGCCTACCTCTGTCTTTACACTGCAAAAAATGCTCTTCTTATTTAGTATTTTTTTTCTTGTTTCCAGTCCAAATATCAAATATTAAATTCTTAAATCAAGATGTATTTACTAGTAAAATTACATTATATTTTTCCTTGTTTTCTGGGGAAAAAAAATCAAAATGAAGTGAGTTTTTGCTTAAAACAAAGCAAAATTATCTGCCAAATGGGGTGAGAAGAATTATCTTATTTCTGTTTGGGATAGAAACAAGAAACAAGCTTTCAATCAGAAACAAAATAATTTTTCTCACCCCATTGGCAGATAATTTAGCTTGTTTTAAGACAAAATATAAATTTACTTATCTAGTAAATGCATCTTAATTTAAGATTTTTTTTTATATTTAGACTAGAAACAAGACAAACATACTAAGTAAGAAGATAATTTTTTTGCAGTGTTTCCCTTATCTTCCCTGCATCAGAGGGCTTCTGTCTTTTTTGACACAACAATTCGGCAATCCGTCATAAATAATCAGGCAACTTTAACCGTGTCTACACCTGGCTCGAGCGGCCAAGCACCCTAAAAAATGAAAGCAATCATGTCTACGTTAGATGCGGCAAGAGGCGACGCGACAACAAATTCCATAAGTTAAACTGATCGCGCGTTATATTTCTGACGCACTTCAAGTAGCTCAGAGGGGGAGATTGATGAGGCGGACCGGGAAGATGCGGGGACTTAGTTAAGTTTTTTTGCGCTTTATTTGGTAATATTTCAAATTAATATGAATAAAATAGTATCAGTAATAAATTTTGGCGCCCCTATAGATGAGTGGCGCCCCTAGCATTTGCCTATTCCACCTATGCCACGAGCCGGCCCTGATGCTGTATATATTCTCATACATACATCTAATTAAACACAAAAACAAAACACTGACTTTTATTGGGTTCCCCTACCTAAACTCACTGTAATTTTTTAAGATTAGAATTGACTAACTTGAACTCTTTGGTTAGCTCCAGCTCTCCAGACTGGTCCCGGTTGACGAGCTGAGCAGTTTTAGTGGTGGTCTTCCTTGTACTTTTCATCAATTTGCAGCCAGTGGTGAAGGGCATGAGCAGATATGAGCCAGGGTTGAGCTCTCCCCTCCACACAAACTTCTGTTCATCAATCACACACAGCATACATCTTACTAACTGTTGTACAATGTAATAATAACTACAATTCCAATGAGGCAGCATTTGATGATAACCTTTATATTGATGCAGTTTTCAATTTAGTATTAAGATTCAATTGACCCTTCGCTAAGCCATGCCCGAAAATATATGTATATAAAGAATATACTTTATTATATATTTTAATATATTTCTTTGTAAATGAGATTAAAAAATTTAATACATAAAACACTTTTGAGTTATTCTATGAAATGACATTTATGTCCTTCATATATATATATATAATAGTTTATATATTTATAGAATTTTTGTAAACACATCAACAAAAAGCCAGTAACAAATTTAGTTTCTTTTTCTTTCTTCATGAAAAGAGGAGGTATGAACAATATTTAAATATAACTGTATTAACCAAATATGAAAGTAAAATCTAGCCTTTTGGGTTTATTCTCTTTACATGTATTTTCCGATGTTAGCTGACATAAAGTATTATTAAAACGTTATAGTTATGATTTGTGTACCCAAGAGAGAGCAACCCTGATGATGTAATAGTTTCCCCCTACTGTCATAACTCATAATGACATCACCATGCATTAAAGAAGTGAAAGCTGGGCACGTTTAAGTGCTCTTTTTTTATCACTTTATTTTCTGTTTTGTTATGCTCGTCAGAGGAACAATATCAAAATATCCTTATAGTTACCATGATTTTGACTTATTTATCATTTAAAAATGTATATATTTGCAAAAAATATCAGCATTAATATCTACCCTTACTTTTCTGATGGTATAGTTTGAGGAGGAAAAATGTATTATTATTATTTGTCTGAAAGAATGTTTTAAATATAAAATTATTAAAAGAAAAATATGTCAAAATACTATAAATACAAGCAGATATTATAGTTACAAATACTATCATATTTACATAGGAAAGGCATGCATTTACTGACCTCCTTGTCTCTTAACTCAGTAAAGCAAACCAAAGTTGAATCCTCTTTGGTCTTGTTCCCCGTCACCACATAGAGAGCTGTGTCTACACACATCCATGGGGAAGGCTTCTCTGTGGCATATACACAGTCAGAAAACAGGTATGTTTCGTAGGTAATTTGAATAACTCAAAATCTGTAACTCCAGTCATTTTGGTCTTAAACACCATGTACAATATATTTACCAGGAATCAGGCTAAGATTGAGGGGTCGTATTGTCAGGTAAACACCGGTAGCCTCTGGGATATGCAGGCGATACTGGAGAGAAGCAATCGATCCATCTTCCTCCAGATAAAAACAGCCTCTCATAAGAGTATGATGCCAATCCTGGTGGAATAAGTGTTAACACAGTAAAAAACTAAATCCATGCTGCACTGAAAATTACAGGAAAAAAGAGCAAACATTAAACAACTCTAGTCTCATAATTCCAGCACGAAATGTTCTGGGATGAAGCTGAAGACACAACCACAGGGGGGCGCTATTGTTTGCTAACATATTTGCTAAAACAAAGGCATTCAAAGACCTGGGTGGAATAAAACAAAGTCCACGATTTTTTACAATAGTGCAAAAAGATAGATTTCAATGTAGACCATCAAAATTCATATTATACACACTAATAATGTAATTAAAACAAAAAGGGCCTGAGGAAACCTATAAATCCTTGTCTAAAGCAAGTCTTTTTGCTCTTTTAACTGCTGTTGTTTAGGTCCAGCTAAAATGTTACAGCAAATATACTCTAAATCATCAAGTAATCAAAAAATCTGAGTCAAACTGCCTCCTTTCTGACCCATCAGAGAGTAGTTTTAGGAAATAAACCTTGTCCTCAGGTGCCATAGAGGCCTTTTAATGTTTAGAATTGGTTTATGCTTCTTTTCCGAGTGCTAAAAACATGGTTCTGAAATGACACTTCTTCAACAAAAGCAATTTCCTCCCAGAATTTATGCTGGGTTGTGAAACGTGTTAAGGATCAAATCATAACACTTGGGTGGTTTGTCCACCCCGAATCAAAATGAAGAAAAGCGCCCGAGGCAAGTGTCTACTTTAAAAGGCCCTGATGTAGTGTCCCAAGGAGATGGGTCACTCGGCTGGACTAATACACTGCCCTGTCACCTCCCAGAAACCTCCGTAATTTAAAGTCTCGCACACAGACCGCGAGCCACCATAAAAACACACAACCTGACCCTTTCCAATCCCTACACCCAATTATCATGCTCCTGGCTCAGGTAATACAACAGACTGGAACTGAGGCGATAGAACTTTCTTCACCTAAGAGCATCTAGTTTTTTCCAATTTCTTTGCTTTGACGAGCTTGGTCATTATTTCTCGGTGGTAAAGCAAACCAGCTGAGGTTAAAGTCAAAAAGAGTGCAAACAAAGGGAAGGAGATCAATAGCAGAGCTGTACTCTTATCGACCAGGTGAAAATTTGCTACCAAAAGGCTTCGATACAACAAAAACACAGCAAATGTATAGCTGCCCGTAAGGCATGAGTTTATACAAAGTTTAGGTTGTAGGCAAAATTGAAGCGGATTATAGAGTAAAACAGATCATGAGTACGTAACAATTTATTCCTAAATTGCTCATTTCATTATTACTCAGCTTTATTTATACGTTTTCATTTTTAGCCTTTTATTTTAAAATGTATATTTGATTTGATTTTTGAAATAATATACATGATTTATTCAAATTTTAGGTTGTCTTTTTAAGAACTATTTTAATTAACAAAAACCTTTTTTATTTTAACATTTTTCATTCAGCAGATCAATATACACTGTAAAAATTATTTTTCAAAATTGTAAATAAATACAAAAATATATTTCCGTTTCTTCGTAATTGTTAGTGAAATTCACTAGCAATTTCTGAGTGAAAATTGTTTAAAAGTAAATCAAACACCATTTTTTTGTGTACTAATGCGCTAAGCTATAGTACATCTTGGTATCCTACTTGAATGAACTGATTTGTTTAGCTCACCCACATTTTAATGATATTTGTGTAATATTATCCCAAACGTTACGTCTTTTCTTCAGAGCTCTGTGAGAGATTTCAAGCAAAGTCCAAAAGAAAGTGACATTCCCACGATGCAGCTGGTACCTGTAGAGATTTGGGCTGTGCCAGTCTGCCACTCTTAGTGCTGCCAGTGCCCATGGTGATGGCCGTGGATAAAAATGACCGACGACTGCGAGCTGATGATGGTCTGGATGTAGAGCGACTGTCTGTCATATGCAAACATAGAAACTATAAGCTAAATCAATTATAATGTGGATCTTTATTACAGCTGTATCACAAAGCAATCCAAAAGAGAAACACAACGCATTAAATAGACGTTGCGATAGTCTTTTTATCCTTATTGACGTACACTATGTTGCCTGCCTTTACATGAACATGAACTTTAATGACATCCCATTTTTAATCCGTAGGGTTTCATATGGAGTTGGCCCACCCTTTGCAGCTATAACAGCTTCAAGTTTAGCTTGTTTAGACAAATGCTCATCCATGTCTTTATGGACTTTGCTTTGTGCACTGGTGTGCAGTCATGTTGGAACAGGAAGGGGACATCCCCAAACTGTTCCCACAAAGTTGGGAGCATGAAATTGTCCAAAATGTCTTGGTATGCTAAAGCATTAAGAGCTCCTTTCACTGGAACTAAGGGGCCAAACCCAAACCCTGAAAAACAACCCCAAACCATAATCCCCCCTCCACCAAACTTTACACATGGCACAATGCAGTCAGGCAAGTACCGTTCTCCTGGCAACCGCCAAACCTAGACTCATCCATCGGATTGCCAGACAGAGAAGCGTGATTCGTCACTCTAGAGAACACGTCTCAACTGCTCGAGTCTAGTGGCGGCGTGCTTTACACCACCGCATCCGATAAGGCTTGGATGCAGCTGCTCGGCCATGGAAACCCATTTCATGAGCTCTCTGTTCTTGAGCTAATCAGAAGGCCACACAAATTTTGGAGTTCTGTAGCTATTGACTCTGCAGAAAGTTGGCGACTTCTGTGTGCCTCAGCATGCGCTGATCCCTCTCTGTGATTTTACGTGGCCTACCACTTCGTGACTGAGTTGCTGTTGTTCCCAAATGCTTCCACTTTGTTATACTATCACTAACAGTTGACCGTGGAATATTTAGTAGTGAGGAAATTTCACGAATGGACTTATTGCACAGGTGGCAACCTATCACAGTACCACTCTTGAATTCCAGAGAGTGAACCATTCTCTCACAAATGTTTGTAGAAGCGTCTGCATGCCTAGGTGCTTGATTTTATACACTTGTGGCCATGGAAGTGCTTGGAACTGAATTCAATGATTTGGAGGAGTGTCCCAATACTTTTGACAATATAGTGTATATCCAATTAAAACGGCTCCTCAAATAAGAAAAAAATTTAGAGAGGGAATTGATTTTGTCCATCAGGAATTGATTGGATTATTGTGGTTTGCTATTGCTGTGATCTAGTGTGAATGACGGGGTGTCCCACCCTCGCACCAAAAAACACATCATCAGAGAAGAGATATCACTGAGAGAGGGAGGGAAAGTTATTTTGATTAAATATTACAAGGGCACATAAAGTAAAAAATGTGCACAGATAAAATTATTTTATAATGAACACAGCAATATTCTATCATAAAAACAAGAATCGTCCATTTAGATTTCAACATCTTAATTTTAAATTTGAACATCACAAAGCAAAAGCAAACCCTCTTCTAAATCTTCACCAGTCTTGCACTTACTCATAATAATGACAAATGATCGCCTTAACCAAAGGCTTTAAAAGTTCCTCCCCCACACAAACCCTCTATTGAGTTCACATTATGATGTATGGCACAAATCCAAATGAGTCCATTTCTCATCACACATGAGGGGAAATCAATAGCTAGACCATTATTTACTATATAATAGACTGCACTGTGAAGAATGAAAACAGAATTGTTGTTTGCTTTTGTGTGCATGCACATGTGCAATCTGGCCAGTAAATAAGAGCCAAACAAACCCAACCTGAACATGCTCATTCTCGATATACCTAGTGTGTTTTTTATATTTTATGCTTTTGCGCAGACCCTGTATCATACCTTTCCTATGTGTTGTTTCAAGCTCTGTTCTGGACTGCGTCTGTGCAGCTGGAAGCTCAGGTTGGGACTCTAAGCTCTGTGGAGAGTTTTCCAACTGGTTGCCAAAGTTCATCCTCTTCTGTTTGGCATCAGCTTCAAGCTTCTCCAGTGCCGCGGTCTGACACTGTTCTACTGTAGACCCGAGAAGCCTGCAAAACTGAACAGCAGCTTGCGGTCACACTTTATATTAGGTTGTCTTCAGCTACTATGTACTTACATAATAGATAACTATTGTGCTTATTGTGTTTATGTTGTATTGCAAAACACTTGCTACTATTGAGGTTAAAAACGAGTAAGTTTAGGGACAGGTTTTGTGGTTTGGGTAGTTTAAATATGGGTTAATAGCTAGGAGTAGGGGGTTACACTTTATTTTAAGGTGTCAGTATTACAGTGTAATTATACATAAGCACTGAGTAATAATAATTAACTACATATACTTACTACAGGGTTAGGATAAGGGTTTGGTTTAGGGTTAAATTCATGTAATTATGCGTAATTTATAGTTATTACTACAGTAGTAACAAGTGTTACCAAGTAGGATTAAAGCAGCTGTAATTACAGTGTGGAAAATAAGTATTTGAACACCCTGCTATTTTGCAAGTTCTCCCACTTAGAAATCATGGAGGGGTCTGAAATTGTCATCGTAGGTGCATGTCCACTGTGAGAGACATAATCCAGAAAATCCAGAAATCACAATGTATGATTTTTTAAACTATTTATTTGTACGATACAGCTGCAAATAAGTATTTGAACACCCGAGAAAATCAATGTTAATATTTGGTACAGTAGCCTTTGTTTGCAATTACAGAGGTCAAACGTTTCCTGTAGTTTTTCACCAGGTTTGCACACACTGCAGGAGGGATTTTGGCCCACTCCTCCACACAGATCTTTTCTAGATCAGTCAGGTTTCTGGCCTGTCGCTTATTTTACTTATTAAATACTTATTTTCTTACAGAGCCACTCCTTGGTTATCCTGGCTGGGTGCTTCGGGTCATTGTCATGTTGGAAGACCCAGCCTCGACCCATCTTCAATGCTCTAACTGAGGGAAGGAGGTTGTTCCCCAAAATCTAGCAATACATGGGCCCAGTCATCCTCTCCTTAATACAGTGCAGTCGCCCTGCCCATGTGCAGAAAAACACCCCCAATGAATGATGCTACCACCCACATGCTTCACAGTAGGTTCTATTTTCAAAAAGTTCTATTTTGGTCTCATCTGACCACATGACTTTCTCCCATGACTCCTCTAGTTCATCCAAATAATCATTGGCAAACTTAACACGGGCCTTGACATGTGCTGGTTTAAGCAGGGGAACCTTCTGTGCCATGCATGATTTCAAACCATGACGTGTATTACCAACAGTAACCTTGGAAACGGTGGTCCCAGCTCTTTTCAGGTCATTGACCAGCTCCTCCCGTGTAGTTCTGGGCTGATTTCTCACCTTTCTTAGGTTCATTGAGACCCCACGAGGTGAAATCTTGCATGGAGCCCCAGTCCGAGGGAGATTGACAGTCATGTTTAGCTTCTTCCATTTTCTAATGATTGCTCCAACAGTGGACCTTTTTTCACCAAGCTGCTTGGCAATTTCCCCGTAGCCCTTTCCAGCCTTGTGGAGGTGTACAATTTTGTCTCTAGTGTCTTTGGACAGCTCTTTGGTCTTGGCCATGTTAGTAGTTGGATTCTTACTGATTGTATGGGGTGGACAGGTGTATTTATGCAGCTAACGACCTCAAACAGGTGCATCTAATTTAGGATAATAAATGGAGTGGAGGTGGACAAAGGCAGACTAACAGGTCTTTGAGGGTCAGAATTCTAGCTGATAGACAGGTGTTCAAATACTTATTTGCAGCTGTATCATACAAATAAATAGTTAAAAAATCATATATTGTGATTTCTGGATGTTTTTTTTTAGATTATGTCTCTTACAGTGGACATGCACCTACGATGACAATTTCAGACCCCTCCATGATTTCCAAGTGGGAGAACTTGCAAAATAGCAGGGTGTTCAAATACTTATTATCCTCACTGTACATGCAGATATATATTAGCACAAGGTGAAAACATGTATGTGCACATTAAGTGCATTGTATCAAATGATTAATTCCAATGTTAGTACAAAGACATTTAATATAAAGTGTGACCAGCCTGGCTAATTAAACTCAACTATACTATAATTTGTCTATTTACAAAAAGTGTATACCTCATACCTCTGCATAGTCTAACTTTCCATCTTTGTTGACATCTGCTAAGGAAAAGATTTCGTCCACTTCCTTAGGTGACATTTTTTCACCAGACTAAAACAAACAAATCAAAACATAAACCTGAAATGATTACAACAGAAGGAAGCAGCCTCTGAATTGGGACTAGGGATGGGCATTTCAAGGCTTCAAGCTAAAATAATATTCGATGCGTGTGCAAAAATAATATTCGATGCGAATATTTGATGCCTCCGAAGGTCGCATTTGAAGGCTGCATATGTCATCGAGGCGGTCTCATAAAGAAATAACAATATTTTACACCTCACAATGAATAATAGTCAAATTTATTATGGTTATTTTTCTTAAAGGTCCCGTTCTTCGTGATCCCATTGTTCAAACTTTAGTTAGTGTGTAATGTTGCTGTTAGAGCATAAATAATACCTGTAAAATTATAAAGCTCAAAGTTCAATGCCAAGCGAGATATTTTATTTAACAGAAGTTCCCTTTCAAAGCCTACAGCGAACGGCTGGCTTGGACTACATCCTGGTACTTCCTACATAAATGACGTCAGTAGAACAGTAGAACAGACTAACCTCCGCCCACAAGAATACGCGAAAAAGGGGGCGTGGTCTTGTTGCTGTCCCACGTGTAGAAGAGGACGGTCGCGTGGAGAAAAGGAAGTGTTGCGTTTGAGTGTGTTTGTCGCCATGTCGTCGAGATGCTGTTATTTTCATCCCGGAGTCAAATCACCTTTGTTTGGCTTTCCCAGGGACGCTGTAGAGATCATTAAGCGCATTTATCTTCCGTTAAGAGGCGTGACCTTTCCACGTGCGCTAAGCTGCTGTCGAATCACAACACAGGAACCGTGCCACGTTTGCTAAGATGCGGTCAAATCACAACACGGGAACCGCTGGCACAATCAGAACTCGTTACGTATTTCTGAAGGAGGGACTTCATAGAATAAAGGAAGTCATCAGCCGTTTTTAGGAGAGTGAAAACAGCGGTATACAGATAAGTACATTGTGTTAAAAATACTGTTTTTTTTTTACACGCGAAACATGAACACATGTTATATTGCACACTGTAAACACAATCAAAGCTTCAAAAGAACACGAAGAACGGGACCTTTAAATAAGACATCATTGATGATGTATGCAGCCTTCAAATGTGACCTCCAGAGGACGCAACCTTTGAAATGAGAAGCATCATTTAGAATGCTGCGTCACAAGAAGAACACAAGAATGTGTTCTTCTTCTGTTTGAGATTTGATTGACAGCTTTTAGGTGAGTTATTGGCCCTCTGGTTAAATGAATGCATGAACACCACTGCATCAGACCTGCAATGATGGGGATTAATTTTTTTTGACAATATTCACACAACTTATTTGATATTCAATAATTAAATCACCTAATCGAATATTTGAAAATCCTGACTCATCCCTAATTGGGACACAGCTTGTGTTTGTGAAGAGAGAATTGATTTAAC